>JAWMQZ010000118.1:151522530-151535429 GCA_035584835.1 Tangara arthus | reverse complement strand
CTGCCCTTCCCTTCCCTTCCCTTCCCTTCCCTTCCCTTCCCTTCCCTCCGTTTTCCTTCGTTTTCCTTCGTTTTCCTTCGTTTTCCTTTGTTTCCCTTCCCTCCCCTTCCTTTCCCTTCCCTTCATTTTCCATCTCCTTCCCACTCCACCTCTTCTCTCCAGGGATTGGGAATCACCCTGCACCCCATGGTCAGCCCAGTGACACAGGAGGGACAAAAGGGACCTTGGAGATGGCCGGGGGGTGACAGAAGTTGCCCAGAGAAGCTGTGGATGTCCCATCCCTGGAAGGGTCCAAGGTCAGGTTGGATGGAGCTTGGAGCAACCTGGGATGGTGGAAGGTGTCCCAGGAAGTGGTTTTGGAATGAGATGAGATTTAAGGTCCTTTCCAACCCAAACTGTTCTGGGATTCCATGACCTTTCTGGCCCTAAATCTTGTCTTATTCTCCTCTGAACCCTCAACTGGCTTTGAAGCCAATCCTTGGAATCACCCACAGTAATGCCAGATGAACATCAGCCATGGGAAACAACTTTGCTGTTGGTCATCCCAAAAAAATCCCCTCCTGGCAGCAGGGATGAGGAAAGGTGATGGGATTGTGACCCTGCAGCACCCTGGGGCACCCTGGGACACCCAGGGGACAAACGCCACCCTCAGAGTTGGTGGCAGAGCCGCCCTTTTACCCTTTTCTGCTCTAACCATAAAACCACGATGCCTCCCTACAGATGGGTGATGCCTGTTGGGAAGGGGGTTGGACATATCCGTGGCATTCCCACATAAATCCATCCATCTTGGATGGGATAAACTGGTTTAACCCAGTGCTTGGCACACCAGTTTCACACCAACCCTGGGAGGCCTTGCCCAAGGTACCATCCCAAAATCCTGCACCTCTCCACCACACGGAGCTTCCCGATACCGCTGCCGGATTCCAGCGGGAAGAGCTCGTTAATATTCCAACAGCTCCGATGTCACTTTCTAAACGAAGGCTGCTCTTAAAGAGGGGTTTTTATTTAATTGGGCCCCGACTCCGCCGCGTGTGGCCTTGTCAAGCACCTCGGTGGCACTCCTCAGAAAAAAAAAAAAAAAGGAAAAATTGGGAAAAGCAAAGGAAGGAGGGGAGGACGGGAAAGGGAAGGGTGGAAGGGAGCGACCCCGAGCCCTGCTTTGAAAGGCAGAGGATGAGAAGGGACCTGTCAATGGGATCAAGCTGGAGGTGGCCGTGAAAAGCCTGGCAGCTCCCGCTCCGTGAGGATGGGGAGGGGAAGCGGTGGGAATCCACGGGGCGATCCGTAAGGAGATGAAGGAGGAATGACAGCCCCTGAGGCTGGCAGGGTTTGAAAGGAGAACACACAGGAGCCAAAACCTGCGGAGAGACACTTGCAACTTTTCACTTATTCCCTTTGACAAGACAATGGAGTTTTCTTTCTGTCTCCCCCCCGAGCTCCCCCCTTCCTTGTTTTTTAAAGTGGGTCCCATAGGGAGAAGCAGAGAGTTCTCAAAGGATGAAACAACTGGAGTGATGGGGAGGGGAGGAGGGAAATGGGGAAGAAAGGAGGGAGCAGCAGAGCTCATTTCCACATGGGACTCTGCTTTAGCCAGGAGGTGGAGGAGGAAGGATTGAGCCGAGAGGGGCATTTCCCTCTCCTCGGACTCCCAGGATTCCCACTCAAAAGAGGGGCTCAGAGACTGGGGAGGGGGACACTGGGGTAGGATGCAGCCAGAGACCTGATTCCATATGATGGGAAGTTTCCCTGATTACCTGGGAACAGGGAAGGTGGCAGGTGGAGGAAGGGTAGCAGAGCAGAGGGACTGAGTCCTTCTCTAAGCTGCTTCTGTGCCCATTGGTACCAGGAAAGGGAGGTTAGACTTCTGTGCTTGACACAATTCCAAGGGAAAATGGGGATCAGAGCACTTGGCAACGCCACCTTCTTGCTCCCAGTGTTCACGCCGTGAAACTGGGAAGACTGGGAAAATCCCAGTAAGGACTGTTGGGCTGTGTCTCCTCTGTCCAAACCCTGCAGGGACATGAGGTGTGGCCAGCCCAGGGTGTTTCCCAGCTCCAAGGCTGCTCCAGGATTTAATTATACTCTGGAGAAACCCTCTGTCCCTCCCTTCATCTTGTTCTTAAACTTTCCAGATGAGATTCCCCACAGGAAAAGCTTTAAGTGGACCTAATAAACAAAATAATGTTGGAGGAGAGTTTTTTTTTTCCTGAATGTTTCTGCCTTAACCTCCTCTCCGTCTGTCAGAGATGGTGGGAGGGAAGGATGGGACAGACCCAGGCTAAAAGAGGATCAGGATGCTGAAGTCTTGGGTAATTCCAGGAAAAAAAAAAATCTGGAAGGTCTTCACTGTCCCTTTGGCTGTCCCAGAAGGGAAACAGGAGGGACCCAGAGCTTGGCAAAACATCCTGGGAATGACAAGGAGCTGTTTTCCAAGCAGTTAATTCCAATCTTGTCTTGTTGTGCTCAGGTTCTCTCCAAGGAGAAGAGACCCCTCAGCCTCTCTGGGATCCTGCTCATGGGGAAAAATTCCTCTTATCAGCCATGACTTCCCATATTCCAAATTCTCCGTTGTCCTTCTGCTGTGACACTTCAAGACAAGTCTGCCTTTTTCTCCCCTACTCTCTCTCTCCAAGGATTAAATGAGCGGCACAAAAAGTTTGGGAAGCATTAACCAAACGATTGGGAATGGCCACATGGCCACATTCCTGAATCCTGAGATCTCACCATTTATCCCTCTGCATAAGCATCAAGCAGGAACCACCACCAATCTTCCCAACATTTCCAAGCACTGGATGAAGGAGATCAACATCATAACCTCCACTTTAGAGGGACTGGGAATGAAGGCATGGAAAAATGAGTTATTGGAAGAGGAGGAATCAGGGTGGGACTTCCTCATTTTCCTTCAGGGACCTGCTGTGTCCCCACCAACCTTTTGTGGTCACTTGGGTTTATCATGGAATGGTTTGGGTTGAAAGAAACCTTAAGGATCCTCCAGTTCAAACTCCCCTGCCATGGCCAGGGACACCTTCCACTATCCCAGGTTGCTCCAAGTCCCATCCAACCTGGCCTTGGACACTTCCAGGGATGGGGCAACCACAGCTTCTCTGGGCACCCTGTGCCAGGGCCTACCCACCCTCACAGGGAAGAATTCCTTCCGTAAATTGAACCTAAATTTCTCGTCTTTCAGTTTGAAGTTATTCACCCTAGTCCTGTCAATCCAGGCTCCTGAAAATTATCTCTTCCCATATTTTTTGGCTTCTTGAGGCACTAGAAAGCCACAATTACATCACTCCAAGATGAACAATCCCAATTCTCTCAGTCTATTCTCACAACAGAACTGCTCCATCCCTCTGATCCCGTTGGTGCCTCCTCTAGACTCACTCTAACATCTCCATGTCCTTCCTGTGCTGGGGAACCCAGAGCTGGATGCAGCTCTGCAGGTGGGGTCTCACCTGAGCAGGGCAGAGGGGCAGAATCCCTTCTCCTAATCCTGGACTGAAATCCATGCCCCCTTCCTTGGGGAGTAAAAGTGTTTGGAAAACCGGGGGCTTCATCAAGCGTTGCTGATGAAGAGTGGAATCCAGGAAGGTAATGGCCAAGGTGGTCTCTGGAATTTTCTGCTTCATGTCTCTTTGAGGAATGAGAGAATGTAGGGGTCAAATATGGGATCCACCACAACATTCCCATTGTGGGACATCTTCCAGAATTTCTTGCTTGTCCTGGTCTGTCCAGACCCAGAAGAGACCCAGTTGTTAATTCCAGGACCTGCTCCCTGGGTCCTTCATGGATCCTTTGCTGGTGGCATCTGAATGTCACCTGGACAAGGCTTGTGAGCCCAGGATCTCGTGTGCAGGAGCTGCTGGAGATGGGACTGGAAAAGCTCCTTCACGTTTCCATTGGGAGCAGTATGAGAAGTGGGATAATTGATGTCGGGTAGGGAAGATTTGTCTGAACAAAGTTCCCTTTAAGACCCCAGATTTCCTTTTCTGGGCTTGTTCAGAAGCAAAAAGGAACTCAGGGGTGCTGTGTCAGGTGAAGATGCTTCAGAAGCAACTTTCACATGGTGGGCGTGAGACAAATTCCATGAAAACCAGGATTTTTTGTGCTTCTGTTTCTTTGGTGGCTCTAGGAAGGACACATCCTCTGCCCTAAAGTGTCCCCAAGTGCTGCTTTTGCATCACCCTGAGATCTGACCTATTTTTGACTCCTTTTTTATCTCTCAGAGCAGAAATTCAACATATGGAACCTGATGCAGGTGCTGACCCTACAACCGGGAGCTGCCGGCAGGTATGGAGAGGGGAATAGAGGGAAGAACATTCCCCTGGGACAGGTGACATTCCAGCCATTGCCACCACCCCACCTGCAGTTGGAAGGGTGCCCTGGAGCCTCTCCCTGGAGAACATCTCAACCGTTCCAGCACCAGGGACCATCAGCTGGGTCCAACTTCGTGTGTTGATGTCCTTGGGACACATCTGGCTGAGTGAGAAAGATGGATGTGCAATCCCTTGGGAAAACCATTCGAGACAGGGAGCATGATCAGGCTGGCCAGAGGATGGGGGTCACAAACAATCCCACCTCCCAAATTCTCTCAATTCTCCACACCCAGGGCTATGGAGATCACCCTTTATCCCAACCCTCACCTTTATTTTCTCTCCCTGTTTTCAGCCTCCCTCCCTCTCTCTCTTTGTCTTTCCCTTCTCTCCACCCCTCCTGGCTTTGCCACTCCTATTTCTCCCCCTTTTCTCCCTTTTTTTCCTGCCCCTCTCGGTCAGGCTTGGAATTCACATGGAATCTCACCCAGCTCACACATTCCCGACGCTTTGTACCAGCTTTGGCCTCCACATTTCCATAAGCAGCGGCTTAATGGGTGCTTAGCGAAGAACTTTTTGTGTTATTTTTCCCTGTGTGAATTACCTGGCCCGCAGCGTCACCGCGGAAGATTGGAAATGCTGGAAATGCTGGAAATGCTCCTGCCATGGACCTTTACACGGCACATTTTAGGATCCCCGCTGTGTTTTCTTTCCAAGAAGAAGAAAGACCTGTCAGCATTAAGCAAATCAGCCGCACGTCTCGCCGCCTTGAGCTGTGTCACACATGAATATCTGAGGGCTTTTTTTTCCCCCCCCTCCACCTTCTCTTTCCCTTCTCCCCTCTCCTTTCCCCTTCCCATCCTCTTGGTTTTTAACGAAAGAAAAGTTTAATGCTCTCACAAAGGAGGGAGAAGGAGAAATATCCATAAAACTCCAATTTAAACCCCTTTAACCCATTCCTTTGCTTTTCCTTTCAACCTGAGAGCAAGCCCTTTTTTCTTCCTAATAGGAAGAAGGTTTGAATTTCTCGAGCAGCTGGAGGGGGAGAGAGAGGAGGAGGAGGAGGAGAAGGAGGAATGCGGAGGGGAAGGAAAGAGTTTTTCCCTCTGCATGAGGGTTTCAGGGAATGGAAAAATGGGGATGAAGCAGGACAGGATTTTCCTTTCACAGTCTTGTCTTGCCTGCCCAAGCTGCAAATTCAGTGTCCAGGTGCCCCTAAACAAGGGAAATGTGGATAAATAAAACACCAAATTATTAAAAAATCACAGATAAGATATTTTAAATCCCCTTATGTTGGGAATAAATTTAGGGCCAAAATTAGGACCTTCCATAGAAAGAGATGGTCAGAAACTGCTGAACTCAGGGGTGACACCAGACACCCAAAAAGTCCCCTGACCACGACACCTCATTGAAATTGATGTAGTTGAGTTATGGGGTCATTAGAGCTGCAAAATTTGTCCCCAGAAGGATTCAGGAGTTGGTGTTCCCATCCTGCCCTAAGCTTGGGGATCTGTGTCTGCACAGGCTTGGAGCAGCAATGATCCCACGAGGTGGGAAAAGGCAGCAAAGCACAGGGATTTGTGCCATGAGTGGAATTCCTGATGGAGATTTCTTTGATCCTTTCCACCAGACCTTATCCCCTCAATCTCCCAGTTAGTAAGGAATCCAAAAGTGCAAACTCATTCCAGACAGGAAGAAACTGTTAATATCCAAATATCCACATAGAAATGCAAACAAACATTTCCTTGTCTGGGCTTGGAAAGAGCTGGTGTGGATGAGCATCTCCAAATCCTTGTCTTTTGGGGTCAGAAAACCAGGAATGGGTTCAACTTCTTTTCACCTCATAAAGCTTTTCCTGATCCAAAAAATTGCTGGAAATGAGTTAGGGAGGATGTGGAAGAGGAGAGAAGGGATCAAATGTGTCTCCTCATAATATCTGAATGAAAATCAGGGAAATCAGGGAAAATTAGCCCCACTGCAAACTTCATGGCGCCTTGGATCTTGGTCAGGCATCGGATCAGGCATGAAAAAGAGGAGAATCCATGTGAATCAACACCAGGGAATTTTCACTTCCAAACCCTGGGGTTGCCCATCCGAGCCATTTATCTCCCTTGCCCATTAATGCTTAATTGATCCATGGCTCTAATTGACTGCATGGGAGACGCACCATGCAGAAAGTCAGAAACAAAAGCAGGATCCAAGGAAATCTGGGAGTTTCCTGGATGTGTTGAGGGGAGCTCGTGTGTGGGGATGCTGGGATAATTTCTGGGACTTGGGAATTTCCATCCACTGCTGAAACAAGAGCTCTGTGCTTTCCTCTCCCTGGTCCTTGTGGTGATCTCCAAGCCAGGCCTGCCTCTTATCCTGCATCACCTTGAATTCCTCATTCCCTCTTTGGCTCCTGAGTTTCCTTCAACCCCACAAAGCTTGGATTGTTTGGTCTCAGTTTCCTGGGACAGATCCTTCCTGGGGTCCTCCCAAAGTAGTGGCCAAGAAGACCAGTGCCACCTGTCCTGTATCAGCCACAGGGTGACAACAGAACCAGGGCAGGGATTGTCCCCCCTGTGCTGGCACTGCTGAGGCCACACCTCAAATCCTGGGATCAGGTTTGGTCTTCTCAGGACAACAAAGCCATTGAGGAGCTGGAGTGTGCCCAGGGAATGCAACAGAGCTGGGAAAGGGTCTGGAGAGCCAGGAGTGGCTGAGGGAGCTGGGGGAGCTCAGCCTGGAGAAAAGGAGGCTCAGGGGGAACCTTCTGGTTCTGCACAACTCTCTGAGAGGAGGGTGCAGCCAGGCAGGGCTCTGTTCCCACGGAATGTGGGACAGGACTATTTCCATTAAGTTTTGGAAATGGCCTCAAGTTGTTGCAGGGGAAGTTTAGTTTGGATATCAGGAAAAAAATTATTCATGGAAAGGGTGGTCCAGCCCTGGCACATCTTCCCAGGGCAGTGGTGGAGCTCCTGGTCGGATTTAACACCTGTGCTGATGTGGCACTTGGAGACATGGTTTTTTAGTGGTTTAGTTTTTTAGCCTGGGCAGTGTTGGGGGATCAGTTGGATCTTCGGGATGTTTTCTAATGGAAATGATTCAATGATTCCATGACTATTAAGAATGGCTTCTTGTCCCGTGATTTATGCAGAGTTATTCTTAGGAACAGTTGGGAACCAGCTCAGTGGCCTGTTCTGTGTCTTCCCAGGGGCTGCACTGATGATTGAACAGCGATTGGATCCCAAATCCTGAACCCATTCCCTGCCACTGCCTGAATCCAGACACAGCCCTCTGTCAGGGTTCACTTCCTTCCCTCAGGAAGTTTGGTGAAATTATTTTCCAGTGGGAGAGCACGAAACCTTCCCAAAGCCTTGCATGGAGCCGAGTGAATGAGTTGCACATCCCGTCGCAATTCCCTGACCGGCTGGGGCTGCCTCATGCAATCCCAGCTTCCCACTGTGCCCTTCCTGACTCCTGGGGACTTCCTGCCTCTTGGTTCTGGCTCATCCACGCTCCAGCTCATTCTGGCTGCCTCCAGCTCTCAGCACATCCATCTGCCCCCGCTAACTTCATCCCTCCAGTGCCTGGGACACGCGCCAGGGCGCGGGAATTGCGCATCCCACCTTCCCCAGGGTGCACTTCTTGGAATTGCTGAGCTGAGCAGAACCACGCAGAGCTCTCAACCTTTTCCCCTCACCCCCAGATTTAGGGGAAATGAGGGGAAACGCCGGGAGAGCTGTGCTGCCGTGGAGTCATTCCATGGCTTGTGCTGCCTCCCTGCATCCCAGGATGATGAGAGCTGGGATTTGTGCTGTGCTGTGGAGGTGGTGGAATGATTTAGGGATGCGATGCTGCCTTTGGATGCAACAGGTCCCGACGGATGCCACGATGCCTGCAGCAGAACAGAATCCTCTAAATCCACAGACGAGCTCATTAATTATTAATTGCATTGCACAGTTCATTCATCAGCTCAATCCCAGGGCAGTAGCGCAGCTCCAGAGTGGGAATAGCATCCTGGCTCCTTTGAGGAAGGAGCAGAGGGCTCAGCATAGAATTAGGATGGGACAGCTCGTTGGAGGCCTTGGATTGTCATTCCAGGCACAGAAACATTGTCCTGTGTGGTTCACATCCAGTCCAAGAGGATTCTCTGTGGATTCTTCATGTCTGGAATTGTTCCAGGCCAGGTTGGACAAGGCTTGGAGCAACCTGGGATATGGGAAGGTGTTCCTGCCCACAGTAGGGGTTGAAATAGGGTGATCTTTAGGGTCTCTTCCAACACAAACCATTCTGTGATTCCATGATTTTCTGCTGTCTCTCACACACATTTGTCTTCTGGTGGGGGAAAACTGAGCACTGAAACAGCCAAATCCCAGTGGAGACAGGGGTTTGGAAAAACAGTTGCCATCTGACTCCATTTTCCTTGGGAATATGGGTGGCAAGTAGATTGTATTTGGGGCTAACAGCCACTCCAGGTATTTCTCCATTAAGCATTCCTAGTCCCTGTTCCCAAAACCAATGGGCAAGAAATGGATATTTTGCACTTTTATCCTGTAAAACAGGGACAATCTGGAACTTCCCAGTTTGGATGGATCTGGAATCTCTTTTATGGAAGCTACGGCTGGATTTCCATGGTGTGAAGTGCCACAGATCCCCAACATCTTAACGGAGAGGAAACACATCCCAAAACCCACAAAAATGTGTGGCGAATGAATCAAATCTGGATGCTCTGGAGAGCATCTCCTGTGTGGAGTGGAGAGGAAAGGTGGGAGCAGGGAGGGAGGGAGGGAGGATGATGGGGTTGAGCTCTGCGCTTCCCAGGAAGGGCTTTAATGCATCGGAAAGTGGAAGGTTTCCCATCTGATTCTTGTCACGGGCTGCAGGACTAATCGGAGAGATGCCATTTCTGGAGGGGAAGGAAAAACCCCAGGAATGGACAAACCACTTTGCTCAGAGGGGGCTGCTGCCCTTAAGAGGCTTTTATTGCCGAGGCTCCTTGGCTTGGCAGAGGTGCTGTCATTAGAGTGACACTAAAAGTATCCAAGGATCAGCGGTGACGGACGGACTGACCTGTCCCTGTCAAGCTTGGAGCAGCTGAGGAGGGGGGATGAAGGGGGAGAAAAAGAGGAGAGAGAAGCAGCTTTTCCTCCGAAATGGGGTGATTTCCATGAAAACCAGGTAGTGCTGGTATCCAGCTCAGATCCTTTCCAATTATCACCTCCAATCAGTCCATGAATCCCAAAAGATTTGGAATCTGCCCTTGCTGGGAACGCAGAAATTGGGTGTTTTCCCTGCCTTTGGCAGGGCTGGATGAAGGACAAGCTCCCAGCTTTGAAGATGCTGCCAATCCACCCTTTCTGCCAGGGTTTTTCAAGGAGAATTGAGGAAAACCATGGCCTGGCAATGACATTGGTGTCCCTGGGTGCCACCAGCAAACAATCCCCTTCCTGATCTATTATCCCTGCCCATGGCGGAGGGCTTGGAATTAGATGATCCTTAAGGCCCCTCCCAATCCAAACCAGTCCATGTTTCGTTGTCAATCCAGCTCTGATTTTAGGGGATGTTTCTCTTGTTTATCTCTGGACAGAGCTGAAATTGCCTCCTTCAGTGACAGAGTTATCGCTGAGGAGAGCAATCACTTTGGATAAAATCCTGTTTCCTCCCCACACCATTTCATGGAAACCTCATCCCTTGAGCTTGAAATAGGAGTACCCCTCATCCCAGGAGAGGCTGTAACCCTCTCCATGGGAAAAGCCCATCCCCAGATGCCCACATAGTGGGAAAACATGGAAAATACGGCTTTTTAATATTTCTTGTGGCTGTGGTTAAATTTCTCCTGTATTTCTGCACTCCCTGCCAGGAAATCTTACCAGAGCCTCCCCCCAGATTTTGGATTTTGACCTTGGCCAGGGCTAACCTGGGAAGATGCCAAGTGTCCTGCTGGAGTCCTTTCCCTAATCCCAGCATATCTCACATCCCTGCTCCCTGTTTTACCTCTCCTCCCTGCTCCCTCACAACAGAGCATTTGCCAGCCACAGCTCCATTATTCTGCTCCTGAGGCTGAAATTTTCCTTTTAATTCTTCTCCTTGTGGAAAATGGATCTAATTTCTTTTCCCTTCCACCTCCCCTCCTCCTCCTAAGCCCCTTCCTGGCTGCTTGCAAAGAGAGGTTTTAGACACCAATTTCAAGGTGGATTCAGCCCTGGGAAATTGGGGAATTGAACATCAAGAAGTTGTTTGAGGCTGTGGAGTGGTCTGGGCTCCCTCCTGAGCTGGAGGAGTCCAACAAAACCCTTGGAAGTGCAAGTCCAGCTAATCAAGCTTTTGGAGAGGTAGGAGGACTCCTGGGGATGGGGACGGGGGGGTTTTCTTCAAACACAAATCTTTGGGAAAGGCAGGGAGACTCAGGGGAATGGAAAAATGGGGGATGAGGGAAGAGGATTTGGGATGTGCTAGTTCTGCTGTTTGAGTCCTTGGTCAAGCCACCCTTGAATCCCAGTTTTCCCACCTGTCTAGTGATGGTGAGCTCTTCTCTATGGACTGGTGGGGATCTGCTCCAGATGGCCTGGAGGAACAATACATTTTCCTTAAGGATTAGCTGGCAAAGCCAGGAAATGGCAAAGCCAAGGGATATCAATGAGACACGACCAACTCCCTCTCCAGAGAAATTGTGGATGCCCCATCCCTGCGCCTGTGGATGTCCCACTGGACATGCCAGTGGTGCATCTAAAAACTGGATTATATCAGGCACAACTGAGTGGAAACACACCCAGAGGCTTAAAACTGAATCATGGAATGGATTTGGTTGGAAGGGATCTTAAAGCCCATCCAATCCATGGACAGGGACACCTTCCACAATCCCAGGTTGCTCCAAGCCCTGTTGAACCCAGCCTGGGATATTTCCAGGGATGGAGCATCCACAGCTTCTCTGGGAAACCTCGTCCAGTGTTTCTTCACTTTCGTTGTAAAAAAAACCTTTTCCTTCTTTCTAGTTTAGGGATCATATCCATGTATTTAGTGGCTGTGGGAGCTCTACTTGGCTCTGTGGAGTCCACCACAATCCAGGGAATGGTGTGTTTTGGGAACAGCCACTTTTCCTCCTGCATAATCCAAGCCCATCTAAGCTGCCCAATGGCATCGATTAAAAGCTCAGCAAAAGAACAATTTTTTTTCCCAAGTCTGGGAATTTAACTCGGTGCAGTGATAGAAATCCTGGATTTACGTAATAAAGAGAGTTGTGGAAGGGGGAAAATCCCTTTGGCCAGGGGAACAAAAAGGGATGAAGGAATTCCAGGTTGGGAGTCCTGAATTTGTCCCTGTCCTGTATTGCTGAAGGATTTGCCCCAAACAACAAATCCAGTGGAAAAATGACCTGACTATCCAAAAATATATTTGGATATTTGGGAGTATCCAAAAATGCTTTGCTGTTTCAACACCCTTATATTCCAATTTTTCCTAAAGTATTCCACGTACCTGAATAGTGGGATAAACAGCTCAGGATAGCAGTGTGAATCCGTGTTTTTCCATACTCTGCCTGCATGAGAAGCTGAATCTGGACCCTCAGAAAAAACCTGATATTTAAATGATATTTAAGAAAGATCAAAACATTTCCAAAATCTAGGAAAGCTGCACAATCTGGGACTATGGGAAGACCATAATTCCTCCAGGAACTAGCAGGTTTCCTGTCTCTGAGCTAAACGGGAATCATGTTTGTTCCAGGGATTCCTGCTGTGATCATAAATAACCCAAATCCCAACTTCCCAGTTTACCTGAAACTCTCCGAAGACTTTTCCTTTGTTCCATGTTCCCTGAAAGCATTCGGAGCCTGCCCAAACAGCATTTTCCTGATGTTCCATGAAAAATATTTGCTCAGCTCTTCTGGAAATCACAAGCTCCCGGGAAGTTCAAGGCAAGGGATTCACCTTGCCCTGGGCTGCTGGAAATTGCTTTGCTCCACAGCTCGTGCTGGAAAAGAGGGAGATCAGCGGGGTGGGAGTCCAGTAAAGGTCGTGGAGGATGTGGAATGACAGTGGAATTTGGGACACGGGTTGTCTGAGCACAGCATCTTTCTCAGTGGTTTGGTGGAGGGGAGATTTAAGGGATGGAGAAATGGAGACAGAGAGCTCTGGAGATGGTCCCATGTTGTGTCAGCAGTGGTGGGCAGAGGTCAAGGGGTACCACTGATCCTCTTATTGTGGAATCATGGAACAGTTTGTGTGGGAAGGGACCTTAAAGATCATTTCATTCCAGCCCCAGCAATGGGCAGGGACACCTTCCAATTTCCCAGGTTGCTCCAAGCCTTGCCCAACCTGGCCTGGACAATTCCAGGGATGGAGCAGCCACAGCTTCTCTGGGAATTTCATTCCAGGGCCTCACCACCCTCCTAAGGAGTAATTCCTTCCCAATATCCCATCTAACCCTAATCTCTGGCAGTGGGAAGCCATTCCCTGTGTCCTGTCCCTCTATCCCTTGTCCCCAGTCCCTCTCCAGCTCTCCTGGATCCCTTTCAGGCACTGGAAGGGGCTCTAAGTTCTCTCAGGAGCCTTCCCTTCTCCAGACTGGACATTCCCAGCTCTCCCAGGCTGGCTCCAGAACAGAGGAGCT
>JAWMQZ010000118.1:151489982-151520648 GCA_035584835.1 Tangara arthus | reverse complement strand
TTGTTGCTGAACTTCTCAGCTTCAGCAGGAAAAATCCTGAGAGAGGATTTTTCATAAAAGAAATGTCTGTGACAGCAAGTCTGCATTTTTCATGGAATTCTGGAATGGGTTGGAAGGGACCTTAAAGATCACCTCCTTCCTACCTCCTGCCATGGGCAGGGATACTTCCCGCTATCCCAAGCCCCATCCAGCCTGCCCTTGGAGGTGCTCTGCTGTTCCCACCTCCGTTGTTTGTCCTTAAACCACTTGGAACTTGAGCCAGCATAGGAAAAAACGATATTCCCACCCTGGAAAGAGCATCCAGGCGGGACAGCTGGGTCTCACACCCTGCTCCCTGTGGCCAGGACAGCTCGGACACGCCAGAGATGCTGAGGAGCCCTCTGGCCGCTCCCTGACAGCTCCACTTCATCCCCAGCGCTGATTCCAGGCGACACGCGAGCGGATTGATGAACTCCGGCTCTCCCGCTTTTTTCTCCCTCGGAGAGAAATGGCAGAGCCCGGGGTCAAGGCTAAAACCCTCAGTTAACATTAAAGTGAAGGATCTGCCGGTGCTCCTGCCGGGGGCAGAGGGGAGCGGATGCGCTTTTCTCCGCAGCCAGACGCGTGTGGGCTCGGCGGGAGGGGGGGTTTGCCTTTTCCCGGGACGGATGTCACCGGCGCAGGGAGGGTGGGATGGGGATGCTGACTCAGCAGCCGCCGCTCCATTGCCTGGAAAGACGCGGAACGGCGTTTGGAGCGCCGCGTTTTGCGCTCTGGGGCTGTGCCGAGCTTCCTTTGCCGCCCCCCCCTCCATCCCCAGGCGCTGATCCCGATCCAGGCTGAGCGATGTGACAGGAATTTGTGCCCGGGCCTGGCTTTTATCATGCAGGTTGTGCAAAAATCATGCTAATTGACCCTGGAGTCGGGGATGGCTTCAAGGTCAGCTCGGATTAGGCTTGGAGTGTCCTGGTCTAGTGGGAGTTGTCCCTGCACATGGCAGGGGGATTGGAACGACACAAAATCCCCTCCATCCCAAACAGTTTAGGGTTTAATGATATCAAAGTGGGGTCAAATTGGTACAAGAGGAGAACTCCACCTTAAATCCCGCTTTAAATCCCTCACCCCCATATTTAAGTTGCTATTCCCTCTGTGTAACAACTCTGAGTTGGATTTTAACTTCCCAGGGTGAAAATCCTCATTTATTCCCGCAATGAGGATGGAGGGAGAGATCAGGGAGCTGAGGGACAGCTTACAGCACGATGAGCCAGCTGTGACCCAGCATTCCCATTCCTCTGAATCCCCTTTGCCTCCCTCTGGAGCCCTCAAAGTGTTTTATCCCTGCCTGGGCTTGTGCCTGGAGCTAGCGCGATTTTGCCCAGACTTCCCGGTTTGCATAAGGTTTTCCCGCTGGGATTAACCCCTTGGAGAGGCAGGCACCGCCTGGAACCATAGCCCAGAGCTGATCACCTGAATCCCTGCAAAGTTCAGACTGGGGGGATTCAAAGGATGCAGCAATGGGGCTCTGGATTTGCCAGCAGCTTTCCCAGGGCTGAGCCAAAGCCTCCTCCTCCTCTTCCTGAATTTTGTGCTTAACGGAGGAGTCAAAGAAATTCAAATTTACACAACACTTGATTTGAGGAGAAATGTGTCATTTTTTTTCTGCTTGGGGTGAAAAATTGCTCGGGCTTGGACACTGAAAAATTAGGGAAATCTGTCCTTAAACATTCCTGTTTCTTACCTGTAGGACCCAGGGATGAGGATTTCTGGGGCGTTCTGGTGGATCAGGAGGCAGGGAAATGCTCTGGATGCCCCTGCTGCATGCAGGGTAATTATGGATTGCACACCCAGGGATACTGGGATATTTCCAGGGATTTCTGATGTTGCTTTCTAGGAGGGAATTCTTCCCTGTGAGGAGCTGGATGAGGTTATCCAGAGAATCTGTTCCATCCCTGGAAGTGTTCAAGGCTGGGGTGGATGGGGCTTGGAACAACCTGGGATAGTGGAAGATATCCCTGCCATGGCAAGGAATGAAATGAGGTGGACTTTGAGATCTCTTCGACTCAAAGCTCTCTGCAATTATGAAATTTGGGAGATGCCGCCTGGAATTCACTCCTTTCTGTGCCTCAGTTTCCCCAGCAGCAGGAGCTGTTCCTCCTTCCCCACCCGCGAGGGGAGACTGGAATTGCTCGGGCTTTGCTTCTTCGGCCAGGGCTGGATTTTCCGAGCTCAGCACTTCTGCAGAGCCAATCCTTGGAGCTGGTAAAGTGCTGTGGGAGTGAGGATGTGCTGGATACCCGAACCGGGTGGGAGCAGACAGCTTTTCCATGGATGGGCAGATCCTGCAGCCGGGGCCGGGGCAGGGGGGAGCGGATCAATACCGCTCGGATACGGAGAGAGCTGGAATAAGCCGAGCTTTGTAAGTGAAGCCTGAGCTCTCAGGGCTCCCGGTAAAGGCCGTTATCTCCAGACATTCCCGGCTGTCTGGATCCTCTCACAATACAGAGACATTCCAACCAGGATATGAGTCAGCTCGCAGGGATCTCTTCCTGATCCGGCCCAACACCGCTTTGCGCTGTTGGCTGGCACTGCCTGGTGTGGGTGACACCTCCTTTGGGGACAAGGACCAGCCAGGGGGTCCATCCCTTCCCATCCTTCCCGATTTCGCCTGCATCCCATCCAGAACTGCAGACACTGGCATCCCTGTGCTCATCCCAAAGTTAAGAGGAAAACAGCCAGGGAAAAGGCACATGGATTTATTCCTTGATTTCTGGGCTCTGAGGGTGACTCAAACAATTTTCCTGGTCCACAGAGCTCCTGGCTTTATCTGGGAAATCCATAGAAGAGGAGAAGGAACTGGAAAGACCCTCCAGACAAACTGGTTTTTGCCCAATAAAATCCAAGGAAAGCTGGAAAAGGTTTTTGTTCCCCAGTTATGCCCCATCCTGGTCTCCTGGCCACATTCCCATGCTTCCCAGTGGCTCCAGTTTGAGTATCAGCCCTAGCCTTGTCTAACCAGTCCAAGCTGGGATTGGGAGAAGAAAACAGCTGGATTTTGGGCCTTTATCCATATCCTGTCTCCTGACCAGGAGAAATGCAAGGCAGGATGGACCAGCAGAGAATCCCCAGAATTTTTTCCCTGTTGCCAAAAATTTGTACCCTTGAACCAGCGTTTTTTCATCTCTATTATGGATGGATTTTTCCCTTATAATGTGCCTGCTATCCATGCAAAAAACATCCTGGAGCAAGGAATTGCCTGGGTGTGGAATGCAACAGCCAAAAAGGGAGGGAAAACTTTGCTGAGACCTGGAAAAATCAGTCCAGTTGTGAAAAGGAAAGAGCTGTGAAATCCGAGCTGTTTATCCCAACAATCATTGGGAGTGATCCACACAGGCTCTTCCCGAATTAGGAGCTCTTAACTCTTCCCCTAAATGTTGGTGTTTTGGATCTTCCACAACATTTGGCAATAAATAAAATCCAGGCCAGGGGATTTTTTTTTTTGGCGCACCATTCCAGCCATTTCCCTGCTCCTCCTTTCTCCCCCCCTTCCCATCTCATTTCCTCGGGAGCCAAAGGAATCTGTCTGCCTGATGGATGGCTCCTGACAAGCTGAGAAGCCAAAGATCACATGTCAATAGGGCCATAATTAGGAGAATTGAGCCCTGTCAGGGCCTCCCGGAAATTTATCTGGAATCAATGGCCAATAGGGTGGAAGGAATGAAGATGTGGGAGTGTTTGCTTTGGAGCTGCCATGGATTTTTACACCCTGTCTGCACAGGGATCCTGCTGGCCGGGCCTTTCCTGCTGCCTGAAAGAAGGGAGGATTATGGAATTAGCCATGGAGATCTGCCCTGGCACCCGCTGACCCTTCTGGGGATGTGGCTGCACCCCTGGAGCAGGCACAGTGAGAGGGAAAAGTGGGATAGAGGATGGAATTCCTTGTTTTGCTCTTCCTTCCAGTGGGAAAGAGTGTGGCAATCTCAGGCATGGGCCAGAATTACGGAGGGACTTTTAGGAAATGTGCCCAAATGATGGGGATATGGAGGGAATTTTAGGAAATGTGCCCAAATCCCCTGTGTCTCCAAATCCTCCTAATGTCCCTGAATCCCCCTAATGTACCTGAATCCCCCCCAAACACCCTCCAGGTCCCCAAACCTCCCCTATGTTTTCAAATTCTCCCAATGTCTCCGAATTCCCTCCCCATTGTCAAATTCCCCCAAATCTCCCCACTATCCCCAAATTCTGCCATGTCCACATTTCCCTATGTCCCCAAATCCCCCTCATGTCCCCAAATCCCCAAGTTCCCAAATCTCTCCCACATCCCCAAATTCCATCCCAAATTGCCATGTCCCCAAATCTCCCCAGTGCCCCCATTTTCCCACATCCCCAAATTCCCACAATTGGGACCCCACATCAGGGTCTTGGATCCACCCAGGGATGCAGGATGGAAGATGCAGCAGCTGAGGGGACAAGGACATTGTCACCTCCCATCCCCAGCTGAGACAGGGCTGGGGTCTCATCACTCACAAATTAAACCTGGATTAAATTTCCAAGTGAAGCTCAGACTGTCACAGTTTTCCAGGGATATTACTGGCAAAAAAAGTTGGGATTTAGGAATTTACTTCCTCTGGAGGCTGCTAAAGTCTGGGCCACTGCAGGGTTTTTTTTCTTACTGCTTTCCCCACACCTGAGGCACTTTCAGGATGTCCCTGAATCCCAAATTTCCTGCGATGTCCTTGGCACTGGTGAAGGATTGGGAGGTTTGCACTTCTGTGGCTTGGGGCTGAATCCTTTCTGCAATTCCAGAGTTTAAGGCAAAGAAAAGCTTGGAATGCCCTGGGAAACACTTTGGCATCTGCTTTTAATGCTTTGTTGGTGCAGGGGTCAATGGCCTGGCCCCAAAACTGTTGAACCATGAAAACAGCTGAGGTTAAAGCCAGAAATCCTTTGGAAATGCTTTTGGATACCAGGCAGGATGGAGCTGGAATCACACAAGCCAGAGAGAAGCAGCAGGCAGGGGGTGATCCCTCCCTGCCTGGGGAATGGTGCTGGGATTGGGATACTGGGGTGCCACACTGTGGTGTTTCTACCCCAGGGTTGAAATAAACTGAAGAAAATCTTTGGAATTCCAGCCTTGCGCATTGCTCCAGGGGTTGACCCCACTTCCTATCCATGGATTTCACCCCCAGGATGCAGCAGGCATTCTGTGCTCCCTGGACTGAGCTCACTGAGCTTGACCATCCCACAAACTCTGCTCCTGCTCGCCCAGCCTGCAAAATCAAAGCTTGGAAAAACTCCCAGGGATTAGGGCTTCAAACCAGTGAAATCATCGATTCCCTGCTGGGAATTAGGGATCAGAAAGGCTCTCCCTGCCTGTTTTTGTCATGGCAGCATCCTCATGCCTGCTCCACGGCCAAAATCCCAACTTTTCATCACATCCCAGTGTATCCACCAGTCCCCACAGCCCTCACCGAGATTCATTTCACTTCTGAAAACCCCATAGGATTGTAGGAAAAGAATCAAGGAAAGGGGAAGGATCCAGAGCCTTCCAAAGGCTGTGGATACCACAGAGCTCCTAATTTATTGCTTCTGTAATTGGGGTTAATTACTGGTGACCAAATTTATCTTCTCGCCTCTCATTAATCCCAAACACAAAAGAACCCTGTTTGCAATCAATTGCTGTTTAATTACAGCACAATAGCTGCCTCCCGAGATCGAAATCCTGGCTGGCTCCAGGTCTTGAGGAGGATGGGAGTGGAAAAATGGAGGATGAGGATGCCAGCTGGGATTGGCATTGTGTATTCCAGGGACTCGTGAAATCCAGGGAGAGGAGTGGGAAGTCTCCTTGTCCTGGTTGAAGGATCAGGGAGAGGCTTTTCAGCTGGGGAGAAATGAGAGGGAATGACCTCAGGTGCCACCTGGGCAGATTTAGAGTGGATATTTGGGAAAAAAATATCATGGAAAAGGTTGTCAAGCCCTGGAAAAGGCTACCTGGAGAAATGGTGGAGTTCCCATCCTGTGAGGAGTTTCAAAGCCATGGAGAAGTGGGATTCAGGGATGCAGGTTGGTGCTGGAATTCACAGTGCTGGATTAATTTGAGTCTAAGATCTTCAAGGTCTTTTCCAACCCAAAGGATTCCATGATTCTGAGATTTGGATGGAAAATGTGTTCCATGTGAAACCTCTCAGGGAATATTTGGTCCACTCTCAACCTGAGAATAGTGGGAATGGAAATTCCTCCCTCAAAGAGAACAAGGAAACAAGGTCCCAGCACTTCCCAGGGCTTTGTAGTTTGGACTGAAGGTGTTTGAGGTGACCAGGAGATCCCCCAAAATACATGGGAAGTGAGGAGGAAGGGGAAAAAATGGGAATTGTGGTAAAGCTTTTATTTCTGCAGGCAAACCCCAGTTTCCTATCCTGATTCCCCATTCCTGGGGATCGAACTCACCAGCCCCAGGACCACACCTGAAATCTCCAAATTGTTTTTTTTTACAGGAGAAACATTTCCTTGGCACTGGTGCCTGTCCCACCCCCTCATTTATCCCGATAAATGTTCTGGATTAAATAAACTCCCCTCCCAGCCCATCCCTCCCTCCCCATTCCTCAGGAGCCATCAATCTCCAGGATTATTGAGCCCAGTTTGGGAGTTAGTGGGGTGTTGAAAACGCTCCAGTCTTCCCTTTATCACTTTCAGATCAGTCCATCGGATGGGAATCCATCAGGGAAAATTATGGGAGAGGCTGTGCTGATCTATGGCTCCCTGTTCCCGGATCAATCCAGCTCTTCCCCGTCCACTGTGGGGGTTGTGAGGATCCAGGGCTGGCCACACTTGACTCCTTCTCTTAAAACACCACATTCATCAACACTTCCCATTCCTGCAAGGATTTTGTCCTGGGATGTGCTGGAGATGGGATAAAATACCCGCTGAGTCAAACAAGGTGGAGGCTGAATTCCTCTTGGGACCTCAACTCCTGACTGGAGCCACTTTTGGACATTTATTGCGTTTAAGATTTGGGTGGATTTAGGGATTATGAGTGGCCAAAATCTGGACTGTGCTGGAAATTCATCATATCCCAAAGTTTTAGCTACTCCCAGGATGATGCTGAGGTGGTTCATCCACCCTGGGGCCAGGAGTCAGGACCGGGAGCTGGGTTTGGAGCTGTTTTTCCACCTGGGCATTCCCAATCACCCTCTTCCCATGCCCTGTGTGGATCCAGAGGGAAGAGCACCACCTACTGAGTCTCCCTCACTTCTTCCTTCCTTTTTTTTCTTTTTTTTTCTTTTCTCAATCTATTTTATTCCTATTTGTGTTTCTTTGCTTCTCCCTGAGAAAGGCAGGAGCACGTTTAATTCCAAGGAACCCTCCTGATCTCTCCAGACGTTTCTGCTTGCTCTGATTTTCCTGTGTTAATGAGACTTCCTCGGGGTCTTTCTGCTTCCTGCCTTTGGGAATTAACAGCACCCCCAGCCTGATGCCTCCCCAGATCCAGGTTTTCTCTTGGAACAAGTGTGGGAAACAAAATAAATTAGGTAAATTTTGCCTGAAATTTGGATTTTAAGCTAAATATTGAAGAATTTGCTAAAGCAGAAATAGATGCAGGAATATATTCCTCTGGATGGATTTTTCCATATGTGGGTGTCC
Source organism: Tangara arthus (assembly GCA_035584835.1). Taxonomy (NCBI): domain Eukaryota; kingdom Metazoa; phylum Chordata; class Aves; order Passeriformes; family Thraupidae; genus Tangara; species Tangara arthus. The sequence goes on along the minus strand of JAWMQZ010000118.1, from coordinate 151,513,031 downwards.
ATTTGTAGTAGGAACATGTCCCTGGATGTGTTTTGGCCAAGGATTTGGGGAAGTAGCTGGAGACTTTCACTGAACTGGGTTCACTTCCCACCCTGGCACAACCCTTTTAATATTGATTAAACACTGAAAAATTCCTCAAAAACAGATTGGGAGAATCACAGAGAAATCCACTCTGGTGTTCCCTGCACATTTTCAACTGGGAGATGATCCAACTTTTTAAGGATAAGACCACGGCCATGTTATCCCAAAGCCCTTCATTTGCATCCAATGCCAAATTGGACTAATTAAATGTCCTCTTGTTATTTCTTCCCGCTTGGTTTGTTTGTTTGAGCCATGAAAGTGTTTGTGTTTCTCCCAAGGGAATTGGCATAGGATATTTTGTAAGGATTTACAAACCCTTGAGTCCCCTCACCTGCTTCCAAAGGTCTCAACATGGTGGATATCTCAGGAAGAACTTGGTGGGAAGTGGGAATGAGGAAATCCTCATTACCTCTTTTCTGCTTCATGTCTCACATAAAACTGAGGGATCTTTCCATTGGGTGGAAAAAACCCAAATGTGGCATCCCCTATGGATTAAATGCAGTCTGTGAGGAATGACTGGGAAAAACAGGAGATTGTTTATCCCAAAGAATGAAGGGAGATGGGATAACAGCCGGCAGTTATGTAAAAGGCTGCTGCAGGAAGGGGAGGGACACGTTTCCCTGTGTACAGGACAAGGAATAAGGAGCTTAAAAACCAGCAAAGGAGATTTAGAGCTGTGGGATAGGGGAGGGCTGGGATTAATTGCTGGGAGGAGGGGAAGGGTGGGATCCCCGGGGATGGAGTTTGGAGGACAAATGTGTCAAGAAGGGCTTAAGGATAGTGGATTCATCCATGGGACAGGAGGCAGGGAAGATAAACATCCACCTGGATGTCTTTCCAGTGTTTCAGGTGGCTCACAAAGATGAGTGGATTCTGGGAATTCCAGAGTGGGATAGGGGTTTGGCAGCTTGGAAATTTCTCCTCCTGCTCATTCCTTGGAAGGAGCCATGTGGTGCAACATGGAGCTGCCTATTCCAAAGATTTCCCTACCATCCCTTTTCCCAGCTCCATAGATCCCTAGGTGACTTGGGATGTGTGTTGATGTGTGTTCATTGAATCCTGGAATGGTTACTGTTGGAACACAGGGACTTTAAAACTCATCCAATTCTGACAACCTTCCATGGCCAGGAACAACTTCCACTATCCCAGCTTGCTCCAAGAGTCATCCAGTCAAGGCCTCGGGCACTTCCAGGGATGGGGCATCCACAGCTTTCTGGGCATCACATCTCAGCCTCTTTCCCATCTTTCCACCTTGGAAATGTTTTTTTTGGTGGGAATCATCCAGCCAAGCCGAGGTGATCCCATCACCCCACGGAAGTAAATCCGCTGATGGAGCAGAAGTCGGAAATAACCCAGCAAAAACTTGAGACAGCTCTCACTTCCAGTAATTCCCAGGGAGGGGTGTCAACCATGATTTCTAGGAGCCACACGCAGCAGAAAGCAGGGAATTGCTGGCAGCACTAATGAAGTTACGGCCATCCGGTGATTGGGTTAGGAGATCCTCCGGGAGCGGCCGGCGAGGTGATGGACGGAAAGCAGAACGGGAATTAAATTGCATTTCATTTCAATTTGGCCATAAATTTGATGATTTCGTCAGATAAGGAATAAAGGGGGAAGGGAGGAGGGGGAGGAGAGGAGAGGGAGGGATCTGCGGGCAGGGGGTGAGCAGGACACGAGGAATTGCATCGTCCCAGTTTGTACCATTGTAGGTCATTCATCAGAAGAGCCAAAGGTTTTATGGATAGGACATAAATCACCTGCTCCCTGTGGATTATTCACTCTGGTAATAAAGGTTGGGAATACAGGTTATCGAGCTGTCCTGGGATTTATGGGAGAGGATGCAGGGGTGAAGGGAGGAGATGGACCCACCATGGGATGCTCCACTTGGCAGCAGTGGTTTGTGTCACCTGAGTCATCTGCTGAAGTGTGGACTTGTCACCAGGGGTGGAGACACTGTCAGGTTGCAAGTGATGCAAGAGCCAATGAGAATTCCGAGTTTCAGATGCATCCAGAGGGACCTGGGCAATCTTGAGAAGCGGGGCCATGGGAATCTCATGAGGTTTAACAGAACCAACTGCTGGTGCTGCAACTGAGGCAGAGAGAGTCAATCCCAGGATCAATCCAGGCTGGGAAGGAGCAGATGGAGCAGCCCTAGGGAGAAGGACTTGGAAGTGCTGGTGGGTGAGAGGCTGGACATGACACAGCAATGTGTGCTCCAGTCCCAGAAATCCAGTTGTATTATGGGTTTGATCTGATCTCACAAGGTTGGCAGCAGGAATTCTACCCTTCTGCCCTGCTTGGGTGATATCCCACCAGGAATGTTGCATCAGCTCTGAGGTCCCAGCACAGGAAGGACATGGAGCTGTTGGAGCAAGTCCAGAGGAGGCACCAAGATGATCAGAGGGATGGAGCAGCTCTGCTGTGAGAAAACACTGAGAGAATTGGGATTGTTCAGCCTGGAAAAGAGAAAGCTTGGAGGGACCTAATTTTGGCCTTCGAGAACCAGAAGGAGCTGAAAAAAAGACGGAGAAGGATTTTTTTACAAGGGATAGAGTGACAGGAAAAGGGGGAATGGCTTCAAACTGATAGAGAGTAGAGTTAGATGGGATATTGGGAAGAAATGCTTCCCTGATTTGGGTGGTGAGAATCATGGAATCATGGAAAGGTTTGGGTGGGAAGGGACCTTAAAGATAATCTCATTTCAACCCTTCCACTAGAGCAGGTTGCTCCAAGACCTGTCCAACCTGGCCTTAAACACTTCCAAGGATGGGGCAGTCACAGCTTCTCTGGGCAGCCTGTGCCAGGGCCTCACCACCCTCACAGGGAAAAATTCTTTCCCAGAGAGAATCAAAGATCTCCAGGTTGGAATCTAATACTGGAGACCTTCCAGAAATGGTCATGATTCATTTCAGTTTGGTGTCACTGCAGTTCCAGGCCCTGACAAAGACACCAAAGTAACTCCTGGGAATGAAAAACGTCATCAGAGCAAATATTGCCCTGGAATGTTGCATGGGATCACTGGGAAGCACTCAAGGGACAGGCTGAACTATATTTCCTTAGCACACTGGTATCTCCATATCTCCAGTCCTTCTGGCCTCACAACATTCCAGCTGGGTGTGTCAAGGCTTCTGTCCCAAACTGGTGACATCCTTGGATGTCTCAGCAAGTTTCAGCCTTATTTTGCTGTGCCTTGCTGTGCAGAGGTTTTCATCCTTACTGGATGAAGGATTTGGTCAGGGATAGGACTGGAAGCACTTTTGGTGGGATACCTGGCTATCCCAGAATTTTGTGGGATATCTAGATATCCCATAATTTGTGGTAAAGTGATGTCATGGTGCCCAACCCTAATTTCCATGACTAAGAGCTTGCCATTCCTTGAAATAGGATGGATGGACTCAAAAATGGGGCTGGATGTGAAGTGACTCCTGGTCCAGCTCCATCATTTCCCCAGTTCAGACATGGGAAGCTGAACCAACTTCTGATGGAAACTTTCTCCATGGATCCTTCTCCTCGTGAAAGTGAGTCTGAGACCCCTCTGAGAACTTCAAACACGGAATAGAGCTTCACAGCCCTCTGGGACTTCCCTGGAATCTTCAGGAACATCTACTCCTGCGAAGGCTGGATGTTGAAAATATCAGCGACACAAGTCAGGGATGGGGTAAAGAAATTCCAGTGGAATATTGTAAGTCCTTCCAGGAGCAGCTGAAGGAGATGGGGAGCCTCAGCCTGGAGAAAAGGAGGCTCAGGGGGAACTTTCTCACTCTCCACAATTTCCCAAAAAGAGGATGAAGCCAGGTGGGGACCGGGCTCTGCTCCCAGGGAACAAGGGACAGGGCAAGAGGAAACGGCCTCAAGCTGTGCCAGGGGAGGGTCAGGTTGGACATCTGGAGGAATTTCTTCATGGAAAGGGTTGTTAAACATTGGAAAGGGATTCCCAGGGAGGTGGTGGAGTCCCCATCCCCAAGGGGGACACCTGGATGTGGCACTCAGTGCTCTGGACTGGTGGAGAAATTTGGAATCAGCCACAGGTTGTACTCAGTGATCCTAGAGGTGTTTTCCAACCTCAGAGATTCTGGGATTCGGGGGTTCTTTTTTGGTGCTGAAATTGTCTGGGACAGTCCCAACCCCTGGATCTATATGATTAAAGCTACAAAGCCGTGCTCTGAACGAGGCCTCCTGGATCTCTGGTGGCATCAGTGATCCCGTGGGACACACCACCACATTCCCACATTCCTGCTGCACCTGGTTGCCACGGGGATGGGATATGGATGAGCTGTGCTGAGCCTGGGAGTTGTTTTGTGCTGGTCCAGCAATGCCAAATGTGACAGGAGCTTGGCCTGCCCTTGAGGCCAAAACTTTTAAACTCGGCGTGAGAGAGAGGCCAAAGATATTCCCCATCAATCTTAACCCTGGAGCTCCAACTGCAGCAGGAATGGGAAGGAATTGGATTCCAGCAGTTTGGCAGTTTTGTGAGCATAATTAATACATGTCATTGCCAGGAATTCCTGTGTAGATTTTGACCCATATTTGGGATATTCCTCTGGAGAGCACACATGGGAGTCTGTTTCAAAAGGAATCTTTAGTGGAACTTCCACATGTTCAAAGTGAGGGATTACAAGTGTTCCCAAAATAATGACTGGGAGGTACAAGGGGAAAAAATGCCGGAATCTATTTCACATGCATAATAATTTACTTTTAGATGTGCAGTAAAGATTTTATATGCACAATAATTTACTTTTACACGTGCAATGATGTTTTTACACATGGAATCATTCATTTTTATGGATAAAAGCCGACCAATTAAAAACCTGGGTGTTAAACATCCCTCCCACCAATCCTGAAGGATTTGTTTTGGAGTAAAACTTCACTCAGACCTAACATCAACACTTTTGTGCATGATTATTGTTGCTTTTCCAGCTGGTTCCATGTGCTGCACCTGATTCTTTTCCAGTTCACCCCTACGGGAAGCAGGAGCAGCTCCATGGGCCATTGGAAAGGGATGTGAGTGCCACATAATCTGGATTGTCGCCTGATTTGTCACCTGGTTTTCCCCATGATCTATTCTGATCAGCTCCCTGAATCTATGGGAGGAATATTAGCCCCAGCAGGAAGAGATGAGAAAACATTTATGGGATCATGAAATCATGGAATGGTTTGAATTGGAAGGGATTTCCAAGGTCACCCAATCCATGGGCAGGGACACATTCCACTACCCCAGGTTGCTCCAAGCCCTGCCCAACATGGCCTTGAACAATTCCAGGGATGGGGCAGCCACAACTTCTCTGGGAATTCCATTCCAGGGCCTCACCACCTTCACATGGAAAGAATTCTTCCCAATATCCCATCTTTCAGTCTGAAGCCATGGGATTTTCCATCAGGGGAGCTGAGCAATTGCAAGAAACATTTAAAGACTCCAAAGGGTCCATACGGCTCAGAGGTAAAGAGATAAGGCCATGAGAAATTCCAGCTGTTGAAGGATCAATGGAAAAAAATTTGTTCAGAGACCTCAGATCTGCTTCCATCTTTTTTTGCCATGAATCTCTTCACTTGGCCAAGTCAGATGAGGTTGGAGCTCCCATTTCTCAGGTGAATCTTTTGATCAGACAGAGCAAGTTTAGGGGGTCTGTGTTCCCTCAGTTTTTCCTGCATATTTAATTCCATATTTAAACAGGATTCACTTCGGAGCCCTCTATCCAGGATGGATTATTAATCTCCAAGAAGTTGAATAGAAAGGGAAATATCTCCTTGTTGTCCCTGAGGCTTCATCTCCATGGAAAATGGTCTCTGCAGTGAACTTGCAAATTCACTGTCCATAGCTAATTCCAGGATGATCTGAAGGAATAAAGGGACTGAAAAAATTAAGAAATACTTCCCAATATTCTGGAATCTGGTGGATTAAACGACCCAGCTCAGGCCAGAGGGTCACCTCCAAGCAGGGCTGTCCTGGTCACGCTGAGTCTTTGCCAGTGGCGACTCAGTTACTTTGAGTGGGAATCTCAAATTACTGCAAACCTGGCAGATTCCAGGGAAGAAGAGGTGGAAGGGACTGCAAATAAAAATAATAGTCCTCAGTCTAGGGGAAAAAGAGGTTCACAGGACCTTTTTCTTTGGACAGTCTGAGAGAGGAGGGAAGGAAAAGAGGAAGGTGGATGGTCAAGTGTAACAAAACAGCGCAAATTGAAACACTTTCCCTTAGAGAAATCCCAGTCCTGAAAAATAAACTGGTTTTGAGTTCATAAATGTTCAGTAGGAGCCTGATGCTGCAGAAAGTGGAAAAATTTCTTTTCATCCAAAATTTATATTTTTTTCAAGGAAAAAATAAAAGCTTCCATGGAAGCTTTTTTTGGAGGATCCAGTTCCACCAGCTTTGGTCGCTGCAGTGCTCAAGACTCTGGTTATGGGGTATTTTGAGCAAGGAAATGGGGAAAAATTGGTGAAAGTGTTAAGTCATTGGGAAATCCTATGGAAAAAATTATCCAGAATGGTTATGGATCAATGTCCCAGTAGAGGGGGTGGGAATTCTGCTGGTTGGTGGTATCTGCACTTGACAACACTTCCCAAACAAAAGGACAGAGGAGCAACCCAAGGATTTACCTGCAAACCATCCCAAAAATCATCTCATTCCAACTCCCTGCCATGGGCAGGGATGCACTCTACTATCCCAGGTTGCTCTAGCCCCATTCTGGAATACTTCCAAGGACGGGGCAGCCACAACTTCTCTGGGAATTCCATTCTAGGGCCTTGCCACCCTCAGAATTAGCTTAGAACAGCTCCTTGGTTATTTTTCAAGGTTCATGGAAAACTAAAATCTCCTGAAGGACAATTCAGCTGGTTAAAAAAAAAAAAAAGAGTTAATGGTAAAATGAGAATGATGAGAGGCGATGGTTAAAAAACAACCAAAGTGCCCCCAAAAGGGTAATTCCCCCCCGCACCAAGAGTGACACTGGTTTGAAAAACTGGCTTAGAGGCAAAGGGACAGTGACAAGGGACACATCAAATGGGAAAAAAAAGGAATAAAGGACATTGGATTTGCACAAAAATGGAGAAAATCAGTGAGATGAGCAAAAAGCCAGGAGAGGCTCTGGCCAGTAGAGCTGAGGCCAGCAAAGAGTTGAAATACTTTGGGAACAGAAGGAGCTATAATAACCCCAGTATTGATTCCTCCTTGGAAGGGAAATGTGCAAAGCAGGCATTTTCCAGGGATATTTGTTTTGTATTTGGAGGGAAAAGCAGATTTGTTCCTGATTAAAGGGAAGGGATGGTATACAGGCCGGCATTTAGTGGGGAGCATTCCAAATAGCCCCTCTTAAAAAACACTCAACGTGCTAAAAAGAGGGATTAACTCTATCCAAGTGTTTTCTAGGATGTGGCCAAGAAGAATCAGGGTTGGTTTTCAAGATCCCAAGGCAGGGAAATCCAAGGGACAAGAGGAAATCTGATGTCATGTCAGTCTGTTAAGGAATGGGAATGACTTGGTTAATTATTGCCTGCCATTGATTCCAGGCAAAATGAGGGAATACCTCACTAGAACTCGATTAATAAGGAATTACAGGAACATGATGCTAATCAGCAGGGGGTTATGGGAAATCGGTCTTGTCAAATTAAGCAGCTTTTATAAACGCAATTAGAAGAGGGAGGATAATTAACGAACTTGCAGAGGGTTGGGATTGAGTTGCTGGGGGAGATGTTGAAATCCAGAAGTTTTGGTTCAAAAAGTGGCATTTGGGAAGTAGGAGGGACAGTGGGAGTTGTATCCATTCCTGGAACCCCAACCCTTTAGCCACAACATTGACACAGTACAACGATATCCAACTAATATCCACGCTGGCTGTGAGATCCAAAACCTTGGAAAAGTTAATGGTTTTTGACACTCAAGTCCATACATTGATAAAGAAATAAACTCCAAGGTGGCTTCTCAAAATGAAACAGAAGATGGCTGTGTCTTGTCACCAAAAGGGACAATAGGGACATGTTTTGGTATTGTAGATTTGGTATTGCAGATTTGGTATTGTTGATTTGCACCTAAATAAATTTAGGATAAATTGGCATTGTGTCGCCCTCCTCTTCCTGTTGTCCCATCAGGTCCAGAGGAGGTCACTCAGTTGATCAAAGGACTGCAACTCCTCTGCTCTTCTGGGAGAGCTGGGAATGTCCAGCCTGGAGACAGAAAGGCTCCAAGGAGATCTTCCTGTGCCTAAAGGGACTCCAAGAGGGCAGGAGAGGAGCTTTGGGCAAGGGATGGAGAGTGGGCCAAGGGGGAATGGCTTCCCACTGCCAGATGGAAGAGTTAGATGGGATTCTGGGAAGGAATTCTTCCCTGTGGGAGTGGTCAGGCCCTGGCACGGGTTTCCCAGAAAAGCTGCAGCTGCATTTCCCATTCCTGGAAATGTTCAAGTTCAGGTCGGATATGGTTTGGAACAATCTGGGATAGTGGAAGGTGTTCCTGCCCTTGGCAGGGAGGTGGAACTGGTTGAATTTTAAGGTCCTTCCAATCCAAACCATTCCATGATTCCATGATTCTATGACTGAGTTGTTGGTGATGACTGATGGGGTCACCTCTGTGGTGCTGGGCAATGGAAAAGCCTCCTTTCCCCAGGCTTCAGGATGAGCACCCTCCTTGAATTTTAACCTCTGAATTTTGGCTGTGGGGAGAAGTGACTGCACATTGCGCTTCCTTCTTGGAATCATGGAACAGTTTGGATTGGAAGGGACTTTAAGGATCAACTTCCAACCCCTTGCCATGACCAGGAACAGCAGAATTCCCCTAGAATTGGATGTGACTGCTGGACTACATCCTAAGGGATGATCCTGATGGGGAAATCAGGAATGCCAGGCCGTGTCCCTGATTTCTGATCGACCTGCTCCATCCCCTCTCCCATTCCCATGCATCTTCCCCTCCCGCACTCCATAAAATGCATCCTCTCAATTGAGATGCTCTGGTTTATTTGGGCTGCAAAATCTACTTAAACCTTTTTAATTTGTCTTGTTTGGATATGGGCATCATTTGGATCGTGTTTTATGGGCACCCAGATCCTTTTCCTTCCTGTAAATCGTCTCTTTAGTTACTGAGGTTTCTGGGAAGTTGTAAATCCTCCCTCCCATCTTTTCCATGGAGTTTACGTTGTTTTACAGCTTCATTAATAGGTTCTCTCCCGGCGAGGTTGATGAAAGTTATTGACCTAATCATAACCTATTAATTATGACAGTAAATCCCACTCTTGGAAATGTTTTACTGAGCAAATGTTACTTGGAAAATCTGCGGGTTAAACTGCAGATCCAAGAACTTTAAATCTCCTGTTCACTGCCCCAGTCATGGAGCTTGGGAGAAGCTTGTGGAGTCCTGCTGGCTTGGGAAAGTTCTCATTTAGGGAGAATTCAGTTTTCCTGAATATTGGCTCTTTGTGTTTGAATTTAACATGGAAACTCAGGTGCATCCAGTTCTCCTTCTGGCTCTTAGAATCATGGAATCGCTTTGGTAGGAAAAACCCTCAAGTCCAACTGTTGCCCGGCACTGCCAAAGCCACCACTAAACCATGTTCCCAAGTCTCACATTCACATGGTTTTAAAATTCCTCCAGGAACGGTGACCCGACCACCACCCTGATAATCCTTTCATTGAAGGAATTATTCCTGATATCCCACCTAAACCTCCCCAGGTGCAAGTTGAGGCCATTTCCTCTTTTTCTTTTGTTTTTTATTTCCGGAAAGCACAATTCATAAGGAATTTACTGACTTCTATCTGATGCTCATCATAGGTAGGGTAATATTCCAAGTATCTGCCCAGAGAATCTGTGGACTCCTCATCACTGGAAGTGTTCAAGGCCAGGTTGGATGAGGCTTGGAGCAATTTGGGATGGTGGAAGGTGTCCCTGCCCATGGTAAAGGGATGGAATGAGCTAATCTTTGAGGTCCTTTCCACACAAACCATTCTAAGATTCCATGATTTTTCACTATGACATCCAGGACAGGTTTTTCATTGGAAAAATCCAGCTCAAAAAAAACCCCAGCATCCCTAAAGCTGCACCAGGATCCCCTAAAACCAGGCAAAGGATGTTTCTCTTCCCTAAATCTCTCCCTTCCAGAGGCAGATCCATCGCTCCTGTTGGAAGTGCTCCTTTAGGGTTCACTCCCTGTAGCTCAGCTGCTGAGCGAGCAGCTCCCTTCTGCATGCTCAAATCCCCCGGGAAAACCACTTTGCTTATGAGGCAGAGAGAGAAAGGTCTCCCGGGAATCCAAGTGCTTCCATCAGCCTTTCGGAGTAGCCATCCGTGGTAGGAACTGCGAGAGGTCCCAGCTGGGCTCCAGGGTCTGGATTAAATAAGCATTAAAAGTTCGGATATGCACAGGGAATTTACTGGAGAGACACACATAGGTATCCATTTATCCAGAAACTTCCACAGGGTCCCACCTCTGTGTCCCGATGCGTGCCCACATATTCTGAGTTCATGACCTGAACATGCAGTTGAAGACAACAAAAATGCTCAAAGAGCTTTTTCCTGCCAGATACCCCAAATTCATGGATGAGCATCCCTCTGTGCAAGTGGGGAAGCTGCAAGGAAGTGGCTCAAAAGGAGGATGGGATGGAAGTAAGGGATGGATATTGCTCCAAATCTCATGGTAAGGTCACAGCAGCACTGAGGATTTGGAAGGAATATTGGGAAGAAATTTTTTTTCCCTGGGAGGGTGGTGAGGCACAAGAATGGATTTCCCAGAGAAGCTGTGGCTGCCCCATCCCTGGAAGTGTTCAAGGCCAGGTTGGATGGGGCTTGGAGCAACCTGGGATAGTGGAAGGTGTCCCTGCCCATGGCAGGGGATGTGACTGGATGGTCTTTATGTTCCCTTCCAACCCAAACCATTCCATGATTTTATGATTCCATGAAGATCAAGAATCAGGAGATAAGAAAGAGAAGACGAGGAAGGAATGCAGAGGAATGTGGTGAGGAGGAAGCAGGAAGCTCCTTTCCAAGGCTGTTTAAAATGAAGCTGAAATGGCTGTTTGAAATGGAACATGGAAAGATGGAGATGATTTCAAGAATTTTATTGGGATTTTTGGTCATTTTTAAACAGTTTTCTGTTTCCCAGAGGATTCCAATAATTTTAATATCCTTTTGGAATGACAAACTTACATGGACATAACTGTTAAGTTGCACTTGTTTCTTATTGTGTCCCCATTTCTGTTCCTGCCATTCCTTACATAAAAATAATCTGATTTTCCACCACTTCCACAATTTTGCCTCTTAATTCCCACTGAAACTTCCAAGAAAATTTCCTTTTGGCCATTGCCTGTTGTGGATGCTGAACTATTTGATTTTTGTTGGAATTGTCCATTGTTTCACATGCTCTGTACCAGTCTCCCAACACGTTCCTGGGAATTTCAGTCTGTTTCCATGATCACAGTTTGAATAACTCCACTCACACACTTCTGGAATTTGGGAACCATGTTGGGATTTACATACAAAGCACAAAGCACTTGGATCAACCTGGAGAACCCTCCTCACTTCCAGCTGCATTTTCCATGTCTCCAACAGAGAATAAGACCTTGTCAGGTGCTTTAATGCCAAGAGATATTTTGGATAAAAAATTTTGTGGGATATGAAGGCCTCGTATATTTTGGAAGTGCTCCATGTCCTTCAGAGCTTCTGTGGAGAGGTGAAACAAGGCGAGGAATATTGGACGCTCCATGGGTGGAATCCCAAGGGATAAAAATGGAAAGAAATATTAGGCAAAAGTAGCCTGAAGAGTGGAAACAATGTGGATTTCTCTCTCCTGACTCCCAGTTATCCAAATGGCTAATTTTTCCTTGAAAATGGCCTATTGGCTTGCCATTCTCCCTGATCTCTGCAGGAAAATCCTGGATATGGGTGTTGAAATGGAAAATAACTTTCCTGATGTGCTTGGATAGTTCCCAAGGCTCTGTTTCACTGCTGTAATGGCAGAAACGAGGAGTTTTATTCTCCATCAGGGATCCTAATTTTGGAATAGAGGATCAACCATTGACCTGCAGGAACAGATCAGCAGGAAAGTCAGAATTCCTCATTGTCCCTCTTCCCTGGTTTAATTCCAAAGAAAGGATGGGATTCCTACTGGACTGCAGGAGTGGGGAAAAGAGAAGCATCTGAGGTTTGGACACCCTCCAAGCAGGAAAAATCAGAGTTTTGGGGGAAATTCACTTCCTTCTGTAATTAGAAATTATTTCCAACCCAGTCTCCAACCCCCTCCCAATATTCATTTGTCTTTCATTGGTTAAAAATGAAATAAATTTAAATTAATAATTTATATTCATAATAATAGTAGTTCATATCCTCAAATACACAAATTGCTGGCAAGGTGTTTTAGGAGATGCTACAATTCCATTCTGGGCTTCCTCATCTTTTTTTCCTCTGGATACCAAGGGATAGAAATGCAGTTCCTGCCTCTGGAATTCTCAAAGCAATGGGATTTGGGGATCCAAAGGGCAGGATTTTGCCCCAGGGTACCACAAGTGCAACTAAATATTCAGGAATAGTAATTTTAAGGGATAGAGAGAGGGAAAAGGAAACCCAGTGGGAAAGGATAAGGTCTTCAGGAGAAGGATTCCGGCCTGAGGAATGTGTGGATGGAAAGAGAAAGAGGAAAGGGAAAAGATGGTAGCGAGAGAACAGGCCCAGGGTGACCAAATTGGGCAAAAAGAATCTGCTGAATTCTGCTGTTTTCTGTCCCTGGGCTCAGACCCACACAACTTATTGCATGTAATTAATAAAAAAAAAAAAAATAACTGGAAGACCCTGGGATGAAAGAAATTCCTGGTGTATCCCTAATTAACCATATCTTCAGCACCTCTGACAGCTCCTGACCCGGCGGGATTTATCCATCAAACTCCATCCATGCCGAGTGACCCTGGTGGGCGACAAGGAGGGAGCAAGTCACCTGTGTTTTTCCATCCAACATCCAAGGGGGGCTGAGGATGTAGCTGGAGGTCACGGCTGATCCTGGTGCTGATGCCACAGAGCTCTGAATTCCCGTCCTGGTGCCGCCGTTCCTCCCCGTGAGGCTCATTCCCTTCCGGAAGCGGGACCGGCCGGCGCAGCTGAGTGCCAGAGCTGTCGAGAGATGAAATCAGAGCTGGCCCAGCTTGGGTTGCAGGGATGGCTTTCTGTTCCCATTAATAATTCAGGGATCCCCTGAGGGCGGGAAGATGACATCATACCCCACCCTTTTCCCATCGCCACCCTGCCTTTCCCTTCCCTCTTTCCCATCATTCCTCTGCATCCAAAGAGTTGGGGGACACCTTGGCACCATGTTGTGTTACCACCAAAGACTATGTCTCCTAGAAATAAAATTCCCAATTTGCCAGAGGTTTGGCCTGTTTCAGCCACCCAGTGGAGGAGAATAAACCCTGGGAATAATTTTCTGCCTCCAACCTTTCCCTGGGAAGTTTGGTCATTCCAGGATGGTTTTACTGAGTTGGTGAGAGCAGTTTGGTGTTGTCTCTTTTTAGGAAGGATTGTAGGAAAAAATAGAGAAAAGTCCTAGAAAAATTCTGAGTAGGAAAAAAGGCCTGAGTTTCACAGACAATTGCCAAAGAAGGATCCCGCAGTGTGGAATAATGCTGGAATTTTTTCCTGCTGGTTCATGGTGGTAATACAGGTTGTGGCTGTTGTTGTGGAGGTGGAGATTGTCACTGTGAGGGTGACGCCTGTCACCACTGAAGGAATCCTTTCCTTCAGGTCCTCCTTTTCTTCAGTCCTGGAGCTCAGCCGCCTGTGCAACCAAACCTGAGGCTTTTTTGCGAGCACCCCCACAAGGCCCCTCTTCCACAAGTGAAATTCATCACCCTTGGTGTCCAAGGCCACCCTTTTGGTGGTGTTGGCAGTATTGGAGGGAGGCAGGGGTTGGAAAATATCTTGGAAGGATCCAGAGAAACCAATAGATCATGGAATCATAGAATGGGTTAAGTTGGAAGGGACTTTAAGAGTTGCCTAATTCCAACTCTGTCCATGAACAGGGGACCTTCTACTAGACCAGGAGTCCCCTTTAGCCCAGTCTTGGACACCTCTTTAGGTGTCTAAATATTTTCTGGATACTTTTCCAGAAACAGAACAAGGAGGGAACAACAGCTTTTCTGGGAGGACGCCAAAAGTCCTCCTGTGTGTGACTTATGGAACCCTTCCTGCACTTCTTGGGACACACACATAAGATTTTTGCTCCTTATTTTCCTTTTTTCCTTTTTTTTTTCCTCTCTGCAAAGTGCATTTTTCATATGGAATCATTCCTGAGGAACTTTGGAATCAGCCTGGGTCAGTTCAGCCCCACCGTAACCACTTTGCAGAAATTTCAACCTAAGGCATTGTGTCACTTAGAAATTCCCAGCAACTGGATTTGTCCCAGGAGATGGACCTGAAGGATGGATTTGAGCCAACTCCACCATGAGCATGGGGTGTGCTCATCCCCATGTGTCCAAATTATCCATGGTTGAAAGGTGATGGGGACTTCAGTTGCTGCAATGTCTCTATTTGTATCTTAAAAACATGGATGGGGAATTTCTCTGGATTTGCAAAAGATTTTGGAACTTCCAATTAACATCTTCACCCCTTCCTTCCCCAAATTCCTTTCTTTGAAGTTTTATTAAGGGAAAAAGGACTTTTCTGGACCTCTGCCATGAAACGTGGCTACCCCTCTTTCAGCACAGCCCAGAGGAATTCCCTGCAGACTCCAAACCAGCTGAACATCCCTAATCTCCTCTTATCCTGTGTTTTTCCCCTCCTGAGTGTCTCCTGGTTTGGAATCAGGCCCTGCATAGTTCATTTTTTCCCGTTTAATTTCTCGACCTCCTCTTTTTCCTCAAGGATTCTGAGTGTTAAGACAAAGAGACTCCGGCTGAGCTGTCTGATTTATCCATCTCCTCACCTTGACTTTATTTCCTGGTCGCAATTCCAAGTGCTAATGTTACATTCCTGGTTTAAGTGTCTGATTTATCCACCCTCACCTCCCCCATTACTTCATGGTACGGGTTTGAAATGTTAATTTTAATAATAAAAGTTTTACACCCCCAGTGCTTTCCGTGCTAACACGGGGACATTATTTCCTAGGATGAGGGTTTTAAAAGCTAATGTCCTAATGCTGCTTTAATTGTGGGATTTATTCCTGGTAAGGCAGCTCCTGGAAGCATGTGGGTGTAGGGGGAAATCCGTGGCTGGTGGCAATGTCTCTCCTGGCGTTTGGTGTGAAGAGCAGATTCCCGAATCCAAGTTGAAGAAGGAAAAGGGATGATTTTCCCAAGAGGGTATCCAAGGCTTCAAAAAGGGTGATGATGCATTTAATGCAAGAGTGGTCTAATGGGGGAGAATCGAATAATGGGATTATAGGATCATTTAGGTTGGAAAAGCCCTCTAAAATCACTGAGTCCAACTGTTAAGCCAGACCTGCCAAGGCCACCACTAAACCATGTCCACAAGTGCCACATTTATGTCTTTTAAATCCCTCCAGGGATGGTGACTCCAATACTACTCTGGGCAGCTGTTTCAAGGCTGGACAACTCTTTCCATGAAGAAATTTTCCCAGTATCCAATGTAAACCTCCCCTGGTGAAACCTGAGGCTGTCTCCTCTTGTCCCATCCCTTGTTCCATAGGAGCAGAGCCCCAACCCTTCCTGTCAGGGACTTGCAGAGAGTCAAAAGGTCCCTCCTGATCTTCCTTTCCTCCAGCTGAGCCCCACCCCGGTTCCCTCAGCCCCTCCTGGCTCTCCAGACCCTTCCCAGACTCCGTTGCCTTCCCTGAACACATTCCAGGCCCTCAATGTCATTGTTGTGAGGAGCCAAAACTGATCCCAGAATTTGAGGTGTCAGTGAAGCCCTGATTGTGTAGATCTGACTTCTCCTGAGTCTCTCTTGATCTCTTCCAACCTCTTCCAGGGGAACGCAGCTCCAAGAACCTGGCAAAGCTCCAAACTGGAGTGGGGATGTGGTTTAGGATGTGGCAAGGCAGCCCATCCCAACTGGAGATATGGAAAACATTTGGGAACTGGAGGGTCTCTCCCAAATCTGCCACTGTTAGGTTTATGGGATGGAGGGAGGGTCTGGTCTCCATGGGCAGCACCACAGCAAAGGTGGGACCAGCACAGTCAGGCAGTGCTGGAAAGTTCTGGTCTTCCTGTGGCATAGGTGGGATGAGTGGAACCAAAATTCCTGGATGTTCTGCATCCCCTGAACATCAAGAAAGGAAATCTAAGGCCAAGGAGAACTCCACATCCTGTTGAGCTGTTGAGTTGTACATCAATATCCATCTTTCTGGACTGACAGCCCTGCTGCAGAATGGGATAAAGACTAGGGTTGGGTTAGATGGGATTTTAGGGAAAGGTTTTTCATCCAGAGGGTGGCTGGGCACTGGAACAGGCTCCCCAAGGAAGTGGTCACAGCTCCAAGCCTGGCAGAACTCAGAAAGCCTTTGGCTCTCAGGCACATGTTGGGATTTTTTGGACGTCCTGTGCAGGGCCAGTAGTTGGACTCAGATCCTTCCAGCTCAGGACATTCCATGAAATACGTGGTTGAAGGCGCAGCTGGGGCAAAGCATGGAGTAGCTGGGCTGGGGATTGGGATCAGCACTGGAGGTGTTGGTTGGTGACAGCAAGACTCGTTCACCTTTAGTGGCTTGACCCAACGATCTTCTCCGGAACTGCTGCCGAGGATGATTGGATTGCTCTGACAGGAACTGGGAAGTTGCTGATGCAGGGAACAAAGGTCCTAAAGCTGCAGTGGCAGCAAAACGCCATCCTGATGTGTCACAGGGACAGCCCCGGCGGCAAGGAGAGCTCCTGCCTCCCCATTGTCACCCAATGGTCAGGCTGAGGACGACCTTCCTGCGCCTCCAAACCAAGCCTGGATTTTAAATCCATCAAGGAGAATGCAGACTTAGTCTGGCCTGGGAGGAGGGATGAACTTGTACACCTGTGGTGTTTCTGGGAATTCAACTTGACCTGACACCCTCAGCCATAAGAGAAGGTGTGGTGTCCACTGTTCCACTTTTTTCCTGCTCATTGGATGCTGGGGACAACACTGAGCCACCTGGATGTGACCTGAGTGTGTCATCTGCTTCAAAGACCTTACCTGGCCTCATTTTTTTTCTGCTGTGTGGACAGAAAGTGCATGAGGCTGCAGAGGGGGGTGACAGGAGTGCAGGTGTCTGAGCACCTGCAGATGTGACACCACAAAAAATGGGTTGTGCCAATTTCTCAGGTGGCACTGCTGGACCCTGTGCCTGAGCCCCCACCTGGGCACCAATAAATTAATTAATGAAAATTAAGCCAGAGCTCTTTGCCTTCTGGTGACCTCTGTATGTTTGCTGTCAGCTTTCTTATGGATCCGATTTCCCTTTTTCTTTGTTTTCCCTTGGATTAAGAAATTCTCCCATTACAGAAGTCACTTAATGTGGAGGGAAAGAAAGTGAAAATTCAATTGAATAAACAGCGAGGGCACTTTTTTTTTGCTATCTGTAAAAAAAGGAAGAGCTCAAGCAGCAGAAATTAATGTTCAATTGAATAAATACCAATAACACTCCTTCTTTTTGGCTCCTTCAGCTTATGGTGCAAAGATAGTGAAAATTCAATTGGATTTTAATAACAACGTGCCCCATTCCCAAAAATACAACCAAAAGGTGAGAAAGGGACCCTGACTTAAAATCAATGATAGAAAAGATAGGCGACATCATCAAAATTATATTAGCCTTAATAGTCAATCAATTAATGAAATCTCCCAGTTATTTAAAAAAATAAAAAGCCTGTGGAGGGTTGTTTTTTTTTTTCTTTTTTTTTGCTTTCCTGATGAAGTTTTCTGGCGGGATCTGAATGCTTTTTGTCCCACCTTCCCTGCCCACCATTAGGGGCCGTTTATTGAAGTGACAGTTCCTTTATCTGGGAAGGAGGGGGGGAAAAGGGAGAGTGCTGAGGCCACTGGGAATGAAATGTTGCCGAGATATGAATTTTGATAGGTCGTCAATAGCCTCTGTCCCTTCCAATTAAAAAAGAGCAGCAGCCACCGAGGGCAGATGGGCAACATTTCAGAGCCCATAAAATCAAACGGGGGGATAGAGGAGAGTCCAGCCAGGCTTCAATCTCCTCGCCCTCTTTCCCTTCTGGAATGGGGTGGTTTATCTTAACACTTTGCTTGCTGGATTACTCTTCTTCTGGCTTGATGTTCTTCACCACAGAAAACTCATTGGATGAGGGTTTTGGGTGTAGATGGACCTGTCCCTGAGGTCTCCATGAGGCACCAACGTGTCCATGAGGGGACAATCAATGTGGTTGGTACCTGTCCTTGTCTGAATCCAAAGCTCTTTGCCAGGAGATGCTTTGGAATGGTGGGATTGTTTAGGTTGGAAAATCCCTCCAAGGTCATAGGGTACAGCCCTCCCTCAGCACTGTCAAGGCCACCACCAAACATTGTCCCCAAGTGTCACATGCACATGGCTTTTAAATATCTGCAGGGGTGGTGACTCCAATGCTGTTCCTGTGCTCAACCACCTTTCCCATGAAGGAATTTTTCCAGTATCCAACATAAACTTCCTGTACTGAAACTTGAGGCTGTTCCCTCTCCTCCTGTCCCTTGTTCCCTGGGAGCAGAGCCTGTCAGGGAGTTGTGGAGGGCCAGGAGGTCCCCCCTGAGCCTCCTTTTCTCCAGGCTGAGTCCCCCCAGTTCCTTCAGCTGCTCCTGGTGCTCCAGACCCTTCCTCATCTCCATTCCCTTTCCTGGACACATACCAGCTCCTCAGTGTCTCATTGTGAGGGACCCACAAGCGACCCCAGGACCGGAGGTGCCCCAGCAGTGCCAGCACAGAGGGACAATCACTGCTCTGGTCCTGCTTGGTCACTTTTTCAGGCTGGTGGGGTCATCCAGCAATGGGTCAAACAAACGGCCAGAGGTTGCGTGACCGCGCTGATGCCACCTTGTCCCTTCCAGCCCTCTGGATCCACCCTCTCCTTGGGCTGCTCCTCACCTCCTCCTCTCCCAGGAGAAACCCAATCTGGCCTCCTCAGTGTCACCTGAAAGCGGGGATCTGCTTTCAGCCCCATCCCCGTTCCCGACAGCGGCGCGGACTAAGTGGCTCTGTCGCCCCGCGGAAAACCTCAGCAGGATTCCTGGCTCCAAGGGAGCTGCACCTGGAGAAGCGCCTGGATAACCACAGAGGAGGGTTAACTCTTTGGGATCCTCCCTGCCAGGTTCCCAGAGGAAAAGTCCGTCAGGGAGATGTGGTAAAATCAGTTGGAAGAGTGGTGAAAAGTGGTAGGGAAATCCCCACGGATCAGAACATTCCAGATGTCAGGGGGCAAAGGAAAGGGAAGGACACCTCAGAACCAAAGATGGAGGCCCAAGACGTTTTCATGGAGTGAGAACAACAAGGAAATTCAATTAATTTTAGCAGAAGACACTCAGGGTAAGGAGGTGAAGGGATTGTCTCTCATTTGGTTCCAGAGCACAATGACTGACTCCAGCTGTTCCAAGGAAGATCCTGTGAAGTTGTGAAATTCCTCTTTCATGGATTCCTGAGGATTTCTTCTTTTCTTGGAGCAGAACAAGCATTGCATGCCTTCATTCAAGGACTCCTGTTAACCCAGTGTTGCAAGTGTGGCTTGAGCAGGGAATCCAAAGCAGGATTTGAACCCATTTTGCAGGTGAGACAGGAGCCTCGACCAGGATCCACTTCAAAATGGGACGCAAATGAAATGGGTGAATCTTTGTGAGGTGACAAACCAGCTCACCTGGACGTCTGCAAGGGACTAAAGTGTCTCCTCCACCCCCTCCATGCCATGTTCAGGGTCACTGACACACAGGTCCATCAGCCTTTGGAATCTGAATTCCTGATCCCAAGGAGAAAAACAAGAGGTCTCTGTACAGGTCTGGATTCCAGAAGGTCATAGAATACAATAATGGAGTGGAATTATTTTGGTTGGGAAAGACCTCCAAGATCTTCAAGTCCAACCTGTGACCGATCCCCACCTTGTCACCAGCCCAGAGCACTGAGGGCCACATCCAGTCTTTCCTTGGACACCTCCATGCATGGGGACTCCAACACCTCCCTGGGCCCATTCCAATCCTTGACCACCCTTTCTGTGAAGAAATTCATCCTGATATCCAACCTGAACCTCTCCTGGCACAACTTGAGGTTGTTTCTTCTCATCCTGTCCCTTGTTCTCTGGGAGCAGAGCCTGACCCACCCCTGGCTGTCCCCTCCTGTCAGGAAGTTGTGCAGGGCCTGAAGGTTCCCCCTGAGCCTCCTTTTCTCCAGGCTGAGCCCTCCCAGATCCCTCAGCCACTCCTGGTACTCCAGACCCTTTCCCAGCTCTGATCCCTTCTCTGGACACGCTCCATCCCCCCAAAGTCACTCTTGTAATCCGGAGTCCAAAACTGATCCCAGAATTTGTGGTCCCTCAGCACTGCCAGCACTGGGGGATGATCCCTTCCCTGGACCTCCTGCCCATGCTATTTTTGGTACAAAAGTGACAGAAAATGGACATGATTATCCCAAGGAGTTTAATCCAGATATATGGAATTCAATCTCCATATCCGCCCAGTCCTGTGAAAGAGCAAAAAGCTGTCACTCACATCTTGTCAGTGACAATCTGGACAAGTTGCCAAGATCCATTGAAGACCCTTCACTGTCACTTCTCCTGCTCGAGGATTTGAGGTGGTTTCTAATCTTGGTGGTCCAAACTCCTCCAAGACCCCCTTCAGTATCCAAATTAATGTTTTTGGTGTTCCCAAGATACAGTGGGTGTGGCTGGAAATTCCAGGGAGGGCACATTTGGGGTGGGTGGATCTGGAGCAACTGGGTTTGGTGGGAAGTTTCATTATGGTTCCAGTTTGAGTGAGATGGGGGCTTCTGGGATGGTGACAGCAGGAATGGACATCTAGGAGTGCTCACCTTACATGTCTGGGTGATCTGAAGCATCCCAAAAATTCCCATCCCATTTGTCTGCTAAACTGGCCCTTCTGAGGGATGTGCTGGTTTCCAACAGCTGGATTTCCAGCTGGATAACAGTGAATCCAGGGTGCAGAGCACAGCTGGAACCTGTGCCAGGATTCACCCTAAAGCAGGGAATGGGGTGTGATGAGGTTTGGGAGCTTCAAGAATTCCCATATCCCACAGATTGGGAATAACTGAGGGTCCCAGGTGGAATCTGGAAGGGGAAGAACAAATCAAAAGCAGCAGGAAAGTGTTTGCTCAGCACAGCAAGTATATTTTTTCCATGGAGGATTTGTTTTGGTCACAGAATTATATTGTGGATATTCCTGGATATTTTTAGCCGGAGTGTGATGCAGGTGTGGGGTTAAGAAAGCTCAGGGTGCTGCAGTGCTCATCCTGCAGCCTTTCCCAACCCAAATACTCCAAGGATAAGAGGGAAAACAAAGATGTGCCTTGGCTTTGGGCCTGGAAATTAGGAAGGGAATTAACTTGGATGTGTTGGAGGCGGGGGCTGGCACAGGGAATTTTGTTAAGTAGTTAATGGACACAGAATTTGGTCAGCTCCATGGCACCGGCTCCCGCTAACTCAGGGATTTTAGGAGCCCTGTGGGATGCAGGCTTGGATAGGAGTGCTCTGAAAGGAGACACCCTCTGGATGAGCACCGGGATGGGTGTGGGGAAAACCTGGCTGCTGGAGGGAGCAGAGTTCCCTCACTGGGAATTCTGTCTTGCTCATGGCAGCATCCTTGCTCCACAAACTCCTCCATCCTGCAGCATCCTTGGCTGGCATCCCTTTTCCCTTAGTCTGGGAATGCTAATGAGGTCACAGCCCTTGGTGGGGAGTTGATAATGAGCGTGAAATTCCTTGGATCCCGACTCAGCAGAGCTTGGTGCCACTGGGAGAGCCACACAGTTCAAGGAAAACCCCGTTTGTGGCCAAGATTTTAAAGGATTCCCCCGTCCTGCTTTGCCCTCCCTCCTTATCTCTCTCTGCCCTGAAATTCCCAACATGGAGCAGCCTGGGAATAACTTCTCCGGTTTGGTCTCCCAGGCTCTGCTGGAGGCTAAGTGAGGTTAACAACCAAACATGTTGGGAATTATTGAGGGAAGAGACCTGGGGAAAAGCTCCGTCCCTGATCTGATGGTGATAAACGATTGGAGCTGGGATATCTGATTCCTTCTCTCCGGTGGTCCCTGCAGGAACAGCTTCCAGGCGAGCGTGTCGGCCGTTCATTAAAGGAAAAACCGGCAAAGATTATCCCTAATATCTTGAAGATTAGTTGGATAAATACACGCTGGAATGTGCAGGTCCTGGGGTTGCTGGGAAACCCTCCGGCTTCATTGACTGAGTTTATCCAATTTGCATCCACCGGCAATCCCAAGGCTGCTCGGTGGTGCTCGGATGTGTTTGTAAACACAGCAGGGATGCACTTAAGGCACATCCTCAGGACTCCTTTTGGGATTAGAAAATGTTATTTGTGAGCAGAAATGTAAAGCCGTTTTCTAAACGATTCCCAGAAAAGTCTGAGGGAGATTGGGAATGACACAGATGAGTGTGTGAATCCTGGAATTGTAAAACATCCTGGATGGAAGGGACCCACAAGGATCAGTGAGTCCCACCCCAAGCCCTGCACAGGGCAGCCCAAAACTGCCACCCTGTGCCTGAGAGTGTTTTCCAAACATTCCTGGAGCTCTGGTAGCCTTGGGGTTGTGATGATTCCCTGGGGATCCTGTTCCTGAGCCCAGCCTCTGCAGGAAGAATCTTTTCCTGATATCCAACATAAACTTCCCCTGACAGAGCTCTAGCTGCTTCCTCAAAGTTATCCAGGATGGTTGTTCATGGAAATCCTCACCAGGATGACTTTCAGATGCTTGAAGATACTGGGATACTTAAAACCCCCAAAACCCCAAAAACCAAAGCACGATTGGAAGAGTCTTTCCTGTGAAAATTACAATTTTACAATTAAAAATCCACAGGATTTCTTTCTTAAACTGAACATTCCTTTTTTTTTTTTTTTTTTTTTTTTTGCTTCCC
>JAWMQZ010000118.1:151462873-151489882 GCA_035584835.1 Tangara arthus | reverse complement strand
TCCTTTTTTTTTTTTTTTTTTTTTGCTTCCCAAGTACAAAAAAAAAATTCCTCAAAGCTGCTCATTTCTGAGGAGAAGAGGCAGTGGGGCAGAGATTTCCAGAGGTCCCATCAATCTAAATCCTTGCAGGGAATGTGAGCAGGAAGTTTTGCTGCAGAGCAGCTTTGGGAAAGACAGGAATTCCCATCCCTGAGTGTCAAAAGTTGTTTTGTTCCCGTTTAAAAAGCTACAGCAGAAACAATGGCAAATCCTGATGTTTTATTGGATTGACCCAAATGTCACCTCTGGATTCTCTTCCCTTAAACTTGAAAGCCAAAGTCACATTTTAAGTCCAAAACAGAGGAAAAAATCCGAAGGATGCTGGAAAAGAACCAGAGCTTGGAGCTGCCATTTTTCTGTGCAAGGAAAAACCTGGAAAAGCTCCAACCCTCGCTCCATCCTTTAGCTTGGATTGCTGTGGGAAAGGGGGAGGAGTACATCCCCCTCGGTCTGGGCTCACCTGGATTTGGGATGTGATGTCCAGCACCCACCAAACCAAGACATTTTGTCCCCTCTCCATCCCCTTCATCCTAAAGGAATGTCCCTGGGAGAAGGGGGCGTTGTTGCTAAATGCTGGAGAATCCATGGAATTAAAAAAAAATCCCCAAACAATGGGATTGGCTTTTTAAATTATAATTTTAAAGGTCCCTTCTCAATTTTTTTTTCCATTTTTTGGCTCTTCCTACCTGATCTCCTTGGAAGTGGGGCTGGAATGGTGGGAAAACCCCATTCCTGGAGAACAGCAGGAGTCTGGGATGACCCCACATCCATGTGGAGCTCAAGGCAGTGACTCTGTTGTCATCTGACCCTTCTGGGTGAGGATGAAGTATCCTAAAAATCCAGGAGAAACCATGGAAAGAGGAATTTTATCCCAACCCACCCTGTCTTTAAACCCATCTTCCCCAGGACATTTAAATATCCCAAAATTACTGCAACACATTGATGGATTTCTACCAAATCCAGGAAAAGGGGTGGGAATTGCAGGGAAGGGAATGATTTTTCTGCCAAGTTTGAAAAAAAAAAAAAAGAGAGATTTGGGACAGAAGAAGGAGAATCCAAGGGCACTCAGAGGGCACTTGGAGACATCCCAGGTGCAGGGAGGATCCGGTGGCCTCCAGGGAGTCAAAATTGCTCCTGCGCAGGCACAAAAAAAATCCAGGAAAACAAAACAAATCTGCCTTTCCACAGCAGGAATTTCCACTGGGGCAGGCAGAGCTGGAGTTAACAGGAAGGAAAAAAAAACAGAAATAAGGAAAAAACCCAAATGGAGGGGGAAAACAGGAATATTCATGTGAAATAAGGCAGCTTTTAACCTTTTTTTGCCCCTATTCCTCCTTTTTTTTTTTTTTTTTTAATTTTTCTCTCCTCAGTTTTCCTTCGGCGGAATAAACAAGGATGGTTGGAAAACAAAGGGTTTGGAACTTATTTATTTATTTATCCATTAATTTATTTATTTTCCCCGCCTCTGCATTCAGCTGGAGGTGGGAATGCTCCGTGTCTGTGTGGGATGAAATCCAGGCCAGGCGTGCGGAATCCAGCCGCCCTCAGCAGGAAAGAGGAGCGGGAGCAGCAGCAGAGGGATCGAAGGAAGATGGGAAAAGAAAGGAATTCCACACTCCACCTCCAATTCCCGCTGCGGAATTCCAGCCCTGGGCCCTACTGCAGCCCCAGGGAGCTCTGCCAAATTCCCCGGATCCATCCTGCCTTGGGATGAGATAAAAAAATGCGGAATAAAAATCGGGGCTGAAGTCCGGGTGTTTAATATTTTATGGTTGGTTTTTTTTTTTTTTTTTTTTTTTTTTCCTAGAGGAATCATAAAATCATGGAATGATTTGGGTTGGAAGGGGGTTAAAGATCATCTCGTTCCTGTTGGGAGCAGGGACAACTCCCACTATCCCAGGTCGATCCAACCTGGCCTTGGACACTTCCAGGGATGGGGAAGTCATAGCTTCTCTGGGAATTCCATTCCAGGGCTTCACTATCCTGACAGGGAAGAACTTTCCTCAATATCCCATCAAAATCTACCTTCCATCAGCTTTTTGACTTCAAACTCAGCTTCTGGAATCTTGGGATCTTCCTTGTGTTTTCCTAATCTCCTTCCTCTGTTTTTTGTTTGTTTCTCAGCCAGCAGCAAAAACTGTCAGCAAGATGGGATGGGAAATTTTGGGATTGTAGGGCTTTCCTATAATTTTACCGTAATATCTCTTTTTTTTTCCTGGTGAATTGGATGGTCCCGTGCCAAACTGCCAGACCCCATGTACAATTCCTTTTTCTTATTTATTTTTGTCTTCTGACCTCTCTTCATTGAGCCAAAAATTCCCTTTTCCAAGCACAGTTTCCATCCCTGCCCTTGCTTTTCCAACCCTGAATTTGGATGAATCCCTGGCATTTGCATCCAGAAAATAAAGAGCAACAGGGAAACTGAGGCTGGGTTGGGAATATCTGGGAATCTTTGCAGCTGGGAACCCACAGCAAGGGCAGGGATCCTTGGTTTTGGCTCATCCATGGTTTTGGCTCATCCATGGTTTTGGCTCATCTGGAACATCCCTGGAGATCTGTCCCAGCTCGATCTCTCACCTTCCCCTTCCCATGGATTCATTTCCCTCCTTAATTTTAGATTTGGGAGTTGCTCCTTTATTTTAAGCAGCTTTTTCTGCTGCTGCTCATCAGTCAGATCCCAGGATTTTGCCTGGCTCTGATCTCTCCATGCCCTAAATCCCTCTCAGGTACCTTTTCCTCCCCTGGAGCAAAACCTGGGAATATCTTGCAGTCGGAAGGATGCAGTTTAACCCCAGCCCTGCAATGGGGGTTTATTTGAAGGTGTGCCTTTGGGATAATCCCACAAAATACTGGTTAACACTTTCTGGAGAGTGGAATTTTCAATAGGAAAACATCTCCTTCTCCCTACAAAAAAAACCAACCAACCAACCAAACAAAAAAACAACAATAACAAAAAAAATCGGGATCAAGCTGATTGTGGGGTTTTTTTAGGGGGTTTTGTTTTTGGGGATTAAAAATATTGAAAATATTGGAATGAGTTGTTTCAAGTGCAAAATATTTTCAACAGTAAAATATTTTGTAATTCCAGGGGAAAACTTCCTGCTGCTCCTCTGCCTGTTTTTTCCCAGTGTTCAGAGTTGAACCCTGGATTTGGCAATTTATTGGATTAGGAAGTTGAGATTCCTGCTGTGTTTTGTTGCTTGAGAGATGGAATATTTTGATTTGACTGAATTAAAGTAGTGTAACATCAGATGAGAATTTTCCAGGTGGATTTTTTTAGGAGGACAAATCCCAAATTCTTCCCCGTATTTTTTGGTGTTGGAATTCCAACCCCATTTCCAGGCATCAGGATTTTCAGGCAGAGGAAAATGTCATTTGCCAGCAAAATGATGGACTGCACACTAAACAACAGATCCAAAAATGATTTCAGGTTTCTGTGAGGGTTTCCGCACTTTTCTTTTAACAGGTTTTTTTTTTTAGGATTTTTTCCCCTTGTCCCTTTAGGGATAGGGAAATAATGCCATAAAATAATCACATGGAAATGTGATTTATAATCATTGAATGGGTTAATTGGGTAGAAACACATCCCTGCTTCTTGAGGATCTTATTTGGATCCTACGGTTGCTGTCCTGGGGATCTTGGACAGCAAAATTCCTGGGTAGAAGTAAAAGGACTTCACATTCCAGAGGGTTTGGAATTGTTCTGCCTTGCAAAAAGGAATTAATCCTTTCATATTCCTTCAGAGAGGATGTCAGGATTTTTTTTTTTGTTTTTTCCCCCTAATATTATCTAAAATTCCAGGAGTTTTCCAGAGGATTGCTGGTTATCCCTGCTTGTGCTAAAGGAGAATTTGGGAGAGACAGTCAGAAACCAGCCCAGAACTCCATAAGAAAATAAAATCTCCTGGGATTCTGTACCTAAAAGAGCTGGAGCTGAAGGAAGAGAGCACCTTCAGGATGTGTGTCCCTCTCTCCATGCTCTTATCCCAATGTCCTCTGGAGCCAAACCCGCTGAGGGAATGGAAAATAAGAGCCAGACCCTGCCTCAATTCCCAAGAATCGATTGGCACTGGCATTACTTCCCTCCTTGGCAGAACAAATCCGATGGCTCTTCCCGGGATTGTCACAGAAAGTCCCCAAATGCAGATGGGAGAAGGATGCTATGGATTCAATAAAATGAGCCCCAAAATCAGTATATTCTTTGAATGTTGATCATAAAATCCTTTGGAAAATCTGGTTCCAGTGAAATATCAAACCCCAGAACTTTGCTTTTTTGGAGGAGGGAAAACCTGGATTTATTCCTAAGGCAGGGATAATTTTATTATTTCAGTGCAGGGTATGGAGCAGGATTTTTACCACCTTCCTACCTTAAAAATGAGGAAGAGACAAAGATTTAGGACAGATTTTCCTTTTACCTGTGATGCTCGAGATTTATCTCAGGTTTTTATGTGCATGTCTGTTATCCACGGTTTGGGGATGTGTGGAATAAGAAAATCAGGATTTCTCTGCAGGAATTGTGTATTTTTATTAAAGCCTTATTTCGTCTCCCAAATTCCCTTCCTGTGACAGCAGAATTTAAAGGGAAGAGTTTTCCTGGCAGTGAATCCCTATTTCTACGAGTGTGGCTTTGATGGAATAAGGGGAGTGATTCCCAATTTCCAGCCACTTCTCCTTCCTTTTTCCCCAGCCACGAAATATCCCATGATCTAAAAGGCAAAGGGAAAGGCTGGATATCAGCATCCCATTCCCAAATATCCCTCCTGGACCGGTGAGAGGCACCCAGCTACGCTGGGGGAAAATCGGGAACGAATCCATCAATGTCAGCACTTTCCCATCCCTATAAATAAAGGGATCCGGCTCGGCCCCAGCCCAGCCCCCTCTCTCCCGCTCCCTCTCCCTCTGGATGTGCCCCTGGAATGCCGAGGGAGCCGGAATTTCAAATCACCGCTCCTATTAAATCAAGTTTATTGCACTCAGCGGCTCCGGAGGGCTCCCGTCTCCTCCAAACCCCACATTACCCCTTTAAGATCGCAACTCCATCCTAAGTTTTATTTAAGGATGGAGCCCGCAAAGCTTCTTCCAGGTGTTTTCCAGCCTCTTTTCCAGCCCTGCTTCCCTGTTGATGTGCTGATCAATTACTCATCAAATCTTAATGAGCGCTTTAACTCAACTGTGGCATCTTAATCAGAGCCTTTGACTGCCAAGTGTCAGCTCCATCGACTCGGGAGAGCTGGGACAAATGATCCCGATCGACTGGAATGGGCCCTTCCCGGCTCGGGAAGAGCCTTTCCGCGAACCTCATCTGCCGTCTAGCGGCTGCACGGGAAGAGGACGAGCGGAGAGGGAATTTTGAGGGTGGAATTTCGAGGGATGTGGGGTGGGATCCTCTCCCGCTTGGTTCGCTCTAGGAGCGGATTTAGGGTGAGTTTTCCTTATGGGAAACGCCGCGTGTTTGTGTGGGTGGGAGTGGAGGGTCCTGCCAGGATCCATAGGGTGGCAAATCTGTCCCTGTGGGGCTGTGGGATCCCAGGAAAGGAGAGATCTCGGGGCAGGAGCTGCCTGGGATTGGGAACATCAGGCAGGGCTGGATATATGGAAACAGGGAATTCTCTGTGGATGCTCTGGGACCTCATCCCACGGCAGAGTCCAGCCTGCTTTGGGACAGTCCCCACAGGCCGTGAAAACCTTTCCTGGGATTTTTTTTAGCCTGTTCTTTTTTTTTTTTTCCTCAGTAGCATCTGTCGGAAAAGCTGCTTAAAGGAACAACAAAGAAAAAGCTGACACAGACCTGAGCCGGAGAGAGGGAGCAGGTCGGGATCGCTGGAATCCTCAGGGATGTTTGTATCCGAGCTTTTATCGTGTTCTAACGAGCCCCGTGCCCTCCAGACACCTCTCTACAAACCTGGGGACCCTTTTTTGGGGGACACAGACAACCAGGCAGCAGATCCAGGTCACCCAAAGCTGCTGGGAGCAGGGAAGCTGCAGGATGTGCTGGCTCCCTGCCTGACCCTCTTCCTTGGATCTGAAATCAGCTGAGGGCAAAAAGACTTTGGAGTCAGGTATTCCAGTTCAGTGCCGATGAGCAGGAGGGATGTCTGGGATTCTGGGGGATGAAATGCCTGGAAGAAGGATTTATTATTATTTTTTAAGGCTGAGATGATCCCTGTGGGATGTTCTGGGGAGATCACAGGAGGAGGCAGCTGCTGTTTCAATCCAGAGGGGTTTATGGGATTGGGACAGCACCGTATGGACACCGTTGTGTTCTGTCTGAAGCCAGGACAGCCCTGCAGGAGGATTATTTTTGTTTGTAGAGGTGTTCCTGACCCAGTTCCCAAACATTCCCCACTCCCTTTGCCTTTCCAAGCACCCAGGAGAGGCTCAAGTATTGACGTCCGCAGGAATTTTCCTTTTCCACCCACCCGGGTCACCTAACATCCCTAGGAAGGTGGAACAATTTTTTCCTCACTGTTTTCAACCATCCCATGGGATTTTTTCCTTGACTGAGGCTGGCAAGGATGTGGGATGGTGATATGGAAGGAGGAAAAAAGAAGGAAAACCAGGATCCGTTTTGGATGCAGGCAGGGAGTTGTAGGTGGTGGGAATGATGTGAACTTGGGGCAGATCACCAGCACCAGGGTCTGAGCATTCCAGACCCTGGGAATTTTCTCTGTGGAGCATCTCTAGAGCTCAAAGATCCATTTGAACAAAGAAGGGGAGACAGAAAGAGTTAAAACAATTCAAATTACCAAAAACCAAACACTTTCTGTGGCCTTGTTGATCCAGTCACTTACCAAAAAACTTTGGAAAAGGGGAGTCAGGCAGAGGAGATCCTGCCTGGAGCTGACACAGAAGGGAAACAAATCCCTTTGGATGCCTTGGGCTGGGGCTTTCTTGATTTAACAAGATTAAAGCAGTTCTGCTTTGCTGACTCAGATTCCCAACTCCCAAATCCAAAGGTCTCGAACTCCCGTTAAAACCAGTTTTAAGTGGATGCGGAAATGGTGTCAAAGGGCCAAAGGCAACGTGGCCAATCCTGAGACTAATCCATGGCCTTACAACATCACTGCTTTATGAGAGAGATTCCCAAAGTCATGGAATGATTCAGGTTGGAAGGGGTTTTCAGGATAATCCCATTCCAACCCCCTGCCATGAGCACGGACAGCTTCCACTATCCCAGGTTGCTCCAAGCCTCATCCAACCTGGCCTGGAACACTTCCAGGGGTGGGGCAGCCACAGCTTCTCTGGGAAACCTGTGCCAGGGCCTCACTGACCTCAGAGGGAAGGATTTATTCCCAATTTCCCATCTCACCCTTCCCTCTGGAAGTCTGAATCCATTTTCCCTTGTCCTGTCACTCCATTCCCTGTCCAAAGTCTCTGTCCATCTTTCTTGCAGGATCCCTTCAGGGAAGGGCACAATTAGGTCACCCCAAACCTTCTCTTTTCTGGGCTGAACATTCCAAATTTTCTCAGCCTTTCCTCACAGCAGAGCTGCTCCATCCCTCTGATCCTCTTGGTGCCTCCTCTGGATTAGTTCCAGCATCTCCACATCCTTCCTGTGCTGGGAATCCCAGAGCTGGATGTAAAATTCCAGGTAGAATCTCACCAGAGTGGAGAGGGTTCCAATGGTGTCCTGAAGCTCTTTCAATGGAAAAATTAAGGAGAGGCAAAACCACCCCTAAGAATCTCCCAAGTTCCAGCTGCTCTTATCACACGGAATTTCCCGAGCCTGATCTCATTTCTCTGTAAAATAACATCCAGCAAATCTCTTTTCCAAGGATGTGATCAGCCTCCTCTTAAAACTGAATCCACAAGATCCCCTGGGAATCAATCCTACAGCTTCATGATTTGGGATGTCAGGAGAATCTTCTTTGTGTTTATTGGTAAATTTTTAAAATTCTGATGATGTTTATAAGTTTCGTGCTCCAGATCCAGCTGCTTAATTGACCTAATTTGGAATAAACACATTAAAATATGGAATGTCCAGACTCAAAGTCAGGGAATAAAATAAAAATTATACACAATATTAATTTTCTTTGGAAAATGTCTTGTTTTTTTTAGGTAGGTTCATGATTTGGACAACTCATTCATTGATTTTGGGGCCATTGGTTGGATTGTCAGGACTCTTTGTTGGATTGATTGGCAGTTTGGGATGGTGTTATCCCCAAAAAAATCCCAGGATGTCAGATCCTGGTAATCATGGCAGGGGAGAGACTGGGAAAACTGCTGGAAGTAAGGTCAGGTTGTATCAGAAATTCTAAGTGTAAAAGTATCCCACTTCCCTGGTTTTATGGTGGAAAACTCAGGGAGTGGCCATGATGGCATCTGAGATCTCCACAGCTGAAAGTTGCAGGAAGGGATATTCCAATTATATAAAGGAAAAAGGAAAACAAGCAAAAGCCCCATGAGTGGTCAGGCAAAGGAAAAAGGACTCAGAAAAGGAACAGACCCTGCTTCCATGGATTTCTTTTCATGCACTTTGTTTGGAATTAGAGGATCTTTAAGGCCCCTTCCAACTTCAACCATTCCAGGATACTTTTGGATTCATATCAGAAGATGTGGATTCAGGAGGGAAGTATCCAAATTTTCTCCAGGGAGGCTCTGGATAAAGAAGCTCTGGAAGAAGGGTGGAACCAGGTGGGGATTGGGATCTTCTCACAGGGAACAAGGGACAGGGTGAGGGGACCTTGGCTTAAGCAACTCCAGGGGAGATTCAGATTGGACATCAGGAAGAATTCCTTTGTGGAAAGGGGGATCAGGCATTGGAAGGAGCTGCCTGGAGAGGTGGTGGAGTCCCCATGCCTGGAAGTGTCCAAGGAATGCCTGGAGGTGGCACTCAGTGGTCTGGTCTGGGTGAAAAATTTGGGATCAGTCACAAGCTGGACTCAATGACCTTAGAGGTCTTTTCCAACTGAAATTACTCTGGGATTTTGGGAAGCTCTTCCTGGCTCAGCTCGATGTCTGGAGATTGAGGCGACCAGAAGAAAGTTGGAGAAGAATATTGAGGCAAGAAAAACTCCACCTTGTGGAAGGACTTCAGTCCTCCTTGGTGGCTTGGTATGGATACCCTTCTCCTGGGATGGGGTGAGAAAAGCAGGATAAAACTAGGCAAGTGGCAGAAGGATCCGCTCCTTGGAAGAACATTCCAAGCAGAGCAGAGATGCAGTAATTCCACTGCTGGGGAGCCTGTTCAAAATGGGATGAGAAGACACAAGCCGTGAGCAAAGGAAGACAAATCCCACAGCGGTGACCTGTTCCCTGACAGAATTCCATGTCTCCAGCTCCCCTGATAAATGGGGATGTTCCCCTGATAAATGGGCCCCTCGGACCCAGCTTGTCCGGAGCCATTTCGGCAGATGGATGTCTCCCAGTCCCAGCCAAAGAGCTCATTTCCTTCTGCTATAGATCCTGGAGGCTTCTGGCAGCAGAGAAGGATAAGTGCACTCAGCAGGGTCCTGGGCTGGCTGGGGTGGAGGGGAGGCACTCAGGATGCTCCCATGGGAAAGCAGCGATGGATCTGGAAGGAATCCAAGTGGTCAACGTGAAAAGCCTTTCCCCCCCGGGAATGGACTTGCACTCTTCATCCAGCTTCATCCAAGGAGACCTCATTCCTTACAGCCTAGGGAAGGAGGAAAGTGGGGAAGGCAAAATGGTGGGAGCTGATTCCATAAGCATCTGTGTGTCTGAGCCATCCATACCTCCATAAATCACGGAGTTATGGAACCGCTGAGGTTGGAAAAGACCTCCAAGATCTTTGAGTCAAACCTGTGACTGATCCCCACCAAAGCACGGAGTGCCCCATCCAAGTATTCCTTGGACATTTCCAGGGATGGGGACTCCACCACTTCTCTGGGCAGATCCTTCCAATGCCTGACCACCCTTTCCATGGAGAAATTCCCACTGATGTCCAACCTGAACCTCCCCTGGCACAACTTGAGGCCACTCTCCTCCTGTCCCTTGTTCCTTGGGAGTAGAGCCTGACCCCTACCTTGCTCCACCCTCTTTTCAGGGAATTATGGAGAGAGAAAAGATCCCCCTGAGCCTCCTTTTTTCCAGGCTAAACATTCCCAGCTCCCTCAGCTGCTCCTCATAGGACTCACTCTCCAGACCCTTCACCATGGAATATTTTGGATCTGAAGAAAGGGTTTGGTTTTACCCAGGGAACAGTGGGAGAGGGGAAATTCCCTGTGGAACTGGACAGCCAAACACCTTCTTGGCACAGGGAGAAATACAAAGAACAACAGGAAATTGGGATTCCAAGGGAAGTGTGGGGATTGGCTGGAATTCTGCAGAGTTCAAAACCACTTTGTTCCTGAAACAAAAAAAAAGGATGGTTTCCACTCTCCTTTGCAAGGAAGCAAATTCCATTTTCTTCTCTCTGTTCAGGGGTTTTCTTTTCCCTGAAGCTGAAAAGTCCTTTGGATTGACAGGACAAATCTGGACAAATAAATTATCAAACCTTGCTGGGCAATCCGTTATTTGCATTAGTAAATCTGCAGGGCTTTTCCCAAGTATCCATCAAGATCCCCCTCTGGACTGATGGAATATTGGATGGCTCCTCCTTTTGTTTCCCCCCAGTTCTCACCTTTCCATCCTCCTCTCCTGTTTTCAGTTGGTTCCTTACCTTGTACAATCCAGAGAGGAATTCTGTGTGGGATTTAATCAACAGCAAATATCACAAGACACCTGGAATTCCCAAATTCACCTCCTTGGGAGAGGCTCATCCATTCCATCCGGAGAGATGTGAGGAGCTCTCACCTACCCCCACTCAAACCTTCAAGCTGCTGCAATTAACCGGACAGATTTTAATTGGCAATTACAGTTCCATTAACTGGGGCTGGTGGATCATTGGATCTGTCAGGAAAGCCCTGGAGCAGGGAAGATTGGTGGATGGATCTGAGATCCTGCTCCAGAGCTGCGGAGGAAGAGACAACAGGAAACAGCTGGGCTTTCTCAGCCAGAGAATTGGAAGAGGACTTGCTTGAAATCCACTTGTATTCCTTATCCAGGGATGGCTGCTTCCCAAAAAAGTCCTTGGGATGAAAGCTCAGCAGCACCAGGGATGAGGGAGACAGGGATTGGATCAGGAACAGGCTGCAGCCCAGAAAGCCGCTGGGAAACAGAGCCTGGATCTCCTGGTTGGAGGGGAAAACACATGGCTCCAAGGGAATTCCATTGCTTGAAGATTTGTGAGGTCTGGATAAAACATCCAGGCACCTTCAGGACACAGGGAACTTATCAAAGAGGATTGTTCAGGAATTTTCCAAGTTCTGTTCCTGGCTTTTCAGTGGATGTGGGGTTTATCCTCTCTACCTACACTGGTGGGAATTTCGTCCTCAGCTTTGCACAGCTGATCCAAGCATGGCACAATTCCCAAGCCAGGATTTGCAGCACCCTGACACTCATCCTGCCATGCTCCATGGATCCCTCTGATCCCTGTGCCAATGGATCCACGCTCTCCTGGCACTCCCTCATCCTCATTCCAGGAATATTTTCCATGAGACGCCGGAATCAGCCAACATATCAGGTGTAACGTCTCTGGATAATTTGAAGGGATGACTTGGAATAAGGTTCAAAATCCTTCAGGATTTCTCTTTAATGACAAGTATTCCAATTCTTTTGGAATATTCCAAATATTCCTATTCTTTTATATGTGTACTGCCAGTATTTCCTTGGATAAGAGCTTTTTCCTACAGATTTCTTGGGAAAACACAGTTGTGATCACTTTTTAACAGACTAGGTGAATATTGCCCGTCGTGAGGGCTTGGGGAATGCCAGAGGGAAATCCCATTCCAGATAAAGTTCTCCAGACAAAACACTGATTTCAAGGAAAGGTTGGGAAGAAGAACAATCCTTAAAGTTGGGTCCAGGTCTTTTGGGACAAAATCCATCTTCATGTGGAGACTCGGGAGGGTTCTTGGCATATCCAGAAGGAGGGAGGAGATTCATTACCAGCAGTTTGTAGGAGACAGACAGGAACTGGTTGTTTGTTTGGATTTATTTCCCTGTTGGTCATTCCCAGCACCTGTCAGTTCTGAATTTCATCAGGTCTGACAGGAAAATGTGGGCCGTAAATAATTAAATTCCTGAAAAAATTGTGAAGACACAAAGCAGGGTAAAATAATCTGGGGTTCTCCATGGAGCAAAGGCTGGACAGGAAGGGATGGAGAAGAGGAGGTTGGAAAGCAGAGGGACACCCACAGTCGTATGGATATTCCAGACTCCTAAACACCCCAGCAGAAGGAAAGAAACCACAGAAGAAAACAGAAATTGTGGGACTCTCTGTCAGTAAGTGACTCTTTCCACAAAGAGTTTTCCTGCTTTGTTTGGGATCCATTTGCTGCATCAGCTCCTGGTTTTGTCTGTCTGAGCTCTGTCTGTCTCCATCTCTCAGTCACAGCCAGAAGTTCCCATCTCCGATGGACCCAGGAGCGGGATGTTATTGCTCACGGAGCAGTTTTCCATGCAGACGGATTGATGCTTTCCCAGACTTGGATTAAACCTCCCATGAGCTCCTGCAAAGTGACTTATTCATATCCTTTTCATCCCAGCATCAATTTTTCCTTTGATGGGATATTTTGAGACTCCTCTGATTATTTGTGGTCTTTATACTCCATGTTTTTTGCTGTTGCTTTGACCTTTCCCACCTGGAATTTTTTTAGGGCCAGAACCTACAGTCCCTCATTTCCTCTTTACTCCCAGGATGTCTCTCCATGTTGGAATATTCCCATGTTTAGATCCAAATAAATAACATCACCAACGATTTTCTCTGCTGTTGGCAGCTCGGACTCTGGAGATGGATGTAAGGAGAAATATTGAGCAAGAATTCCATTTTAATCCCTCATCCAATAGTTCTGGGCGTCTCTGGTGCTTCCTCACCTCCCCGACACAAAATTGTGCATTCCCAACCTTCGGATAATATCCGAATATGCAGATTTTATTGACTTCTGCTCCAGTCAGTTTGGAGATTTATTGACACGGGAAGGGAATATTGACCTGGGATGAAACCGAGGTCAATGTGAGCATCCCACGGGAGCATAAATTTCCAAACTGACCCAGCAAACAGAAGTCAATAAAGGAATGGTTCATCCAAACATTGTCTTACCAAAATTAATTCCCAGGGACGTGGCTTCACCTGCAGTTTTGATGAAGAAATATGGGAGGCGAGATCGGGATGAATGGGAGTTGGTGTCTGATTATGGAGAGTAATGAAACTGCTGGGAATGGGGGGAAAGGAATTGGATTTGTTGATAATTTAATTTCCAGGCAGTGATGGAGCAGCCTCCTGTTAGCTGGGGGTGACTCTGGAACGTGCAGGGCAGGATCAGGTGTAATCCTCAGGGATAAAATTCAGGGAAGGTGGCAGCTCATGATGTCACTTCTCTGTTGGGGCTCTTCACCTCCACAAAGCTTTTTGGGGGATCCTTGATGACTTTCAGTCAACTGGGATGGAGATCCTAATTTGCAATTTGGCTCCAAATTGATCAGTTTTCCAGTCTTAATCCAGGTGGGAATGGGTGAAAAAAAAAAAAAAAAAGAAAAGAAAGAAGTGTTTTATCCTTTGGGATATGTGGGGCGGGGATGCTGGGATCTGCAGGGTTTCATGGTCTCAAAAACACTCTTGAAATCCTTTGTTCCCAACCCCAAATTCCCTACACACACAAATGCATCCTGTGTTTTAATTGATTCCAACATGGATTTTCAATGTGAGCATTTCCAAGCGTTTTTTGTTCTACAGAAATGACTTGCACATTTTTATTTATTTTTTAAATAAAAACTGTTTATCTATAGTGGGAGAACCACAGACTTGATTTCTTCATCTTCACGACTTCATGATCCCTGAAGTTTGCCAGCACACAGGCAAACCTCTGCCTGTGTGTTGAAAAATCTGCTCCTGCCATAGAGAAATCTGCTCTTTCCCTTTCGAATTTCATTACAGGTGTAACCACAATTTTGAGTGTTGATAAAAAGATTTGGTGACAATGGACAAATTCAAGAGTTTGTCTTAGAGTTAATGGAGAGAAAACTGTAATTTTGATGGAATATCTTGTCCCAGCTGAGGGATCTGGAGCACCAGGCTGGGCTGAGCTGGGAAAGGGGCTCATCCTGCAGAAAATGAGGCTCAGAGGGGACCTCCTCACTCTCCTCAACTCCGTGACAGGAGCCAGAAGAGGGTTGTGCTCTGCTTCCAGGGAAAAAGGGACAGGATGAGGAAACTGCCTCAAGTTGCACCAGGGGAGGTTTAGTTGGATATCAGGAAAAATTCCTTCACTGAAAGAATTTTCCAGCCCAGGGCAGGGGTGGAGTCCCCATCCCTGAAAGGATTTAACATGCCTGTGGATGTGGCACCTGGGGACATGGTTTAGTGGTGGCCTTGGCAGTGCTGGGGTGACAATTGTACTCAATGATCTTAATGATTTTTCTTAACTTAAATTATTCCCTGATTGTAACAAATTATTCCTGAGATGTTTCTGAACCACTGAAGCCACTTGGGTTTAGAAAACCACAAAGTCATTTTTCCCAGCAGAGGAAGCTGAGATTTGTCAGATTTTAGATGAAGCAGCAACCAAAACTGATCCTAACACCTCTTAGTCTCTGCTTACCCAGTCTGGACTTATCCCTGTCAATATCCTTGCATCCCGCTCCACTTAATCCCTGTTTCATCCGGACATCCCTGGAGATTCTCAGTGCAAAGTGATGTCAGGTCCTCGGCCTTCCAGGTCTGCAGTGCGCAGCCAAATTGAGCTCATCCATCTTCCCTTTAAATCGCTGTCCACGTTGAACTCCTTCCCAATGTTTAAACCACTCCGAGGATTTGTATTTAAGAGGAACTTAAATTATTCAAGCCCTTAATGTTCGGGGCTTTTTTTGAAGATGCATTTTGGAGCTGTCAAGCGAACAATCTTAAATGACAGATTGATGAATTCATTGTCCCTTCCCACGTCTCCGGGAGGAGAGCAGGATATGGTTCCCAGGGAAAGCAGTCTTGCTAACGGAAATAGGAGTTTTGCCCTTAATTCCCAGATTTTTGGGGTCTTAACACCTTTCTGCTGCATGTGGAGTCAGCAGAGCAGAGTCGACATCAGCCACAGATTCAGATTCAACCTGGGGATGGAAGAAATATTGGGAAGTTGTCTGGTTTTGTAGGGATGGGGTCAGGAATGCCGAGGTGCAGCTGGAGCTGAACATGGCAAGGGAGGCAGGGACTAATTTGAAGGATTTCTACAAGCCAGGAAAAAGTAAAAGGAACCCTTTTCCCTTGAAAAACAAGACTGGAAAACTGATAACAATGGATGAAGGACGAAATAATCAACTTTTTTTTGCCACAGTTTTTATGGAAACCTCTCTTCCCACAACTCTCCTGAGGATGGAAAATAAGGTGGGGACAAGAGGAGTAAAATCCTTCACACCATAAAAGAACAGCAGGTTCCAAAACCCCCGAGGAATCTGGATGTTCATAAGTCTGTGGGACCTGATGGGATGCATCCCAGAATCCTGAAGGAAATGGCTGATGTTGCTGTCAGGATATACTCCGTGATATTGGAAGTCACAGGACGGAGGTGAAATTCCTTGTGACTGGAAAAAGGGAAAAGCTGATTAACCAACCCAGCAGATTTTTATAGTGGAGTGACCACAAGGAACAAGGGAATGGCTCACATTTATTCCTTTATCTGGAATTCTGTAAGGTCTTTGATGGGGTCTCCCTGATAAAATCAAATTCAGACCCACACAAACCCATCATAGCCTAAAAACACACCATCCTAAAAACCCAGGATAACCAGCCCTTTCTCAAATGCTTCCCAGGAATGAGGAATTGTGACCAAGCACCAGCCATTACCACCACAGAGTATGCAGAATTTTTTGGAATGGTTTGGTTTGGAAGGAGCCTTTAAGATCATGGAATTCCAAACCCATGCCGTGGACATTTTGGGAATGGATTTCAAAAATGCAGCTGGGGTTGTTCAGTGCTGGTCCTCCCTTGGGAACAAGGGTACAATCCAGGCACATTTATTGTGTAAGAACAGGCTGAAAATCTGAGAAAAGTCCCTGTTTGCCTTTTTTTTTTTTTTGTCAATCTCAGCTCCCACTTCAAGGCAGAGCCACCTCCCACAGCCTCCTGGAAATAATGAACAGCAAAAACATCCAAAATCCCGGAGGGACAATGCAGCTCCAACGTTAATGCACATGGAAAGTTGTGCTCGTTCCTGGCCTTTTCCTTCCCAGACAGATTTTGTCAGACGGCAGCGAGTTCATCTCAGAACAAATGACTGAAGGCTGCAGGGATTGATTTCCAAGGGCAGGAGGGAAAGAGCTGAATCAGGACAGCCGAGATCCAGACGTGATGTGACAGCTCCCGAAGTATCCGAAGGCTGGAAATGCTGTGGAAACAGCGGCTTTGTGGGAAATGTCTTCATGGAGATGTCTCAGGCTGCTTGCTGTCTATGGAAGAAGAGCCACTGGACCATTCCCAGGGTATTTATGGGGGGGTTTGATAGTTTTAATAAAGTGGGAATTGTGAATG
This sequence comes from Tangara arthus, assembly GCA_035584835.1. Classification (NCBI taxonomy): domain Eukaryota; kingdom Metazoa; phylum Chordata; class Aves; order Passeriformes; family Thraupidae; genus Tangara; species Tangara arthus. The sequence continues at coordinate 151,473,325 of JAWMQZ010000118.1, read as the reverse complement.
TAAAGAGTGGAGAAATCAAATTCCCAGATGAAAGATTCCCAGCAGCTTTTTATTCCTCATGGAGCTCTGGGATGATGTTCTGTGGATGCAAACAGGCCAAGAAACAGACTTGGGAAAAGATGCCTAATACATGGAACATCCTGCAGGAGGATTCTTCACTCTCCTAGTTATCCATAAATGCCAGGCTTTGTATTCCAAATTCTTGGTAAAGCAGGGAGTTGCCTTTAGGAGCTTGCCGGGTCTCATCCGAGACCACCTTTCCTTCTTTCTGAGGTGTAAACTTCCCTAATTTTAGGTGCTCAGCAATCCACTAACATGGATTAATGGGTTAATCCACGAGTTAAACTCCTTGGTTTGAGTTCTCAGTGGACATCAGGATGTGATGGTCTCATCCCAAGGTGCCTCCTTGGATCAGAGGGGCCCTGACCATATTCCACTGACTATCCTGGGAATCCAGACCACTCAGTTGTACATGGGTGCTCGTATTCTTGAAAATTAAGAAAGGCAAACCCAAACAACATCCAAGGAGAAGAGATTTCCTCCAGCAAAGGAAATCTCTCTTTTATCTGGATCACCTGGCTCAAACCTCTCTTTAGTGCATCCTCCCTGCTTCCCTGCAGGATTAGGAGTGGGTAAGAACAGGAATGGAAGCTAATTCCCAGTCCCTGGGAAAGGAATCAGAGCTGAGGTTGCTCCTGACATGCCCATGGATTGTGGATCCTTTGACAGTACTCAGAGGGTGCTAATTCCCTCTGGGAGGTAAAACTCCCCTCCTTATTTTTCCTCCTCTATCCTTAGCTCATCCCTGGGCTTTAAAGAGAAGCCACCTGGCCGTGCTCCTCTCCAGCACCTGCTTTTCCTTGGATTACACATCCAGAGACGAGACAGGGGTAACTTAAGAATGCTCCCTAATGGAGCCTGAGCTTTCCTTATCTCCCTGTGATAAAGGAGGGAGAGGGATGAAATGCAATTCCCAGTTTGCCGCCAGTGTGACCAGACCCCGTGTGGGACCGGGCTGGTGGCGGCAGGAAACTGCTGACACACACAAGAGCCAAGGGCATCCTGATTTGGAGCTGTCTCCAGCTTTTAAAGGACCAGGAAACGACAGCAGCTCCCTCAGGCTCAGGTCACAGGGAAATGAAGCCAGATGGGGTTTCTGAGCTGTTTTCCAAGCCTGGAGCTCTCCTAAAGGACACCCAGCTCCTTGCTGGGATGGGATTGGTGGAAATACAGAGGAATGGTTGGCTTGGGAACTCTGGAAAAGAGAGGAAAAGGGGAAACGTTGAGAGAATTGGGATTGTTCAGTCCGGAGAAGGGAAGTCTGTGAGGTCACCTAATGGTGGCCTTCCAGTGATTGAAGGTGCCAAAGAGAAACATGGAAAGGACTTTGGATGAGGGCATGGAGTGACAGAACAAGGGGGAATCATTTCAAAGTGACGGAGGGCAAGTTTAGATGGGATGTTGGGAAGAAATTACTCCCTGGGAGGGTAGTGAGGCCCTGGAATGGAATTCCCAGAGAAGCTGTGACTGCCCCATCACTGCAAGTGGGCTTGGAGCAACCTGGGATAGTGGAAGGTATCCCTGCCCATGGAAAGGAGCTGGAATTCAATGATCTTTAAGGTGCCTTCCAACCCAAACCATTCCATAATTCCCTGATTTTGTGATTCATTGATGTGTCCTCAAGTGTATGATTTATCTTGTGCACACCCCATTTTTTTGGGGTAAGGGGGGCAATTATCCCATGAACTTTGGATTCCACCTGTTCCCACAAGAATTGTGGAGATCAGCTCATTGTCCAGCCATGAATTGCTTTCAAAAAACCTGGAGCCCTTCTAAAAGCTCATCTCCAACTCGCTAAGATCCATTAAAAACATTTAAAGTTTGATTGGTGCTGAAATCCAGCATTAGGAAAGGTAACTTGGCCTTTTCCAAGCCTGGAACTGAAGAGGAAATGTACTTGGTAAGTTCCCTGCTTGCTGTTCCAAGCACACCATGGGACTGATCTCATTTACATCCCCAAGATGAATACCAGGGATTCTGGACTCTCCAGATGCAGAGAGAGGCTCTGAAAATCCATGTGGAAGAGCCTCAGGTCTGTTTCCAGCACTTTAGACTTGACCTTCCTGACTCTTTTGTCAGTTACTCTGCTGAAAAGGTGAATTAAAGATGGGATTAAAGTGGGAGCTGCTTTTCCCTCAAAATTCCATTGTCCAGATCTCCTTCAGATCCATTCATTCTTACCTCAGCTTTGCTCAGAGCTGCCAGATGGAAGTTTAGGGAGTGGAGGAGAACCTTGGACTTGATGATCCTCAGGGTCTTTTCCAACCTTGATGGTTCTGTGGTCCCCCAGCAACAGTTTCCTCAGGGATTTTGAAAGGATAAATGAGTAGGAGGCTTGTGTGGTTGGTGGGAAGATTCAGGAGTGGGGGGTCAAATACTTAAGAGAAAGGTCAGGCTTAATTCTTACCACAGAATGGTTGGAGCTGGATGGGATGTTAAAGTCCATCCTAAAGTTTAGATGGGATATTGGGAAGAAATTCTTCCTTGTGAAGGTGGTGAGGCCCTGGCACAGGTTTCCAAGAGAAACTGTGGCTGTCCCATCCCTGGATGTGTCCAAGGCCAGGTTGGACAGGGCTTGGAGCAACCTGGGATAGTGGAAGATGTTCCTGCCCATGGGGGCAGGGAATGGGAATTCCATGATTTTGAAGGGCCTTTTCAACACAAGTTTTATGATTCCTGGATTCATCCCATTCCTCTCCTGCCTGATGCAGCACTCATCCATTCATTTCTCCACCTGATATATCCTGTCTATCCCATTTTTCCCACCTCTCAAGCTCTGTCAGTGCAGGACGAGGCCCTGGTACAGTGCTTAGGCCTGCACCATCTCCCAGTGCTGTTCCCTTTTCTACTCACCCTAAAATCCTACACACCCCTCTTTTCCCCCCGTTTCTTCCTCCTTGTCACTCTCATCCTCTCTTTCCCACGCCACAGGGCAGGAGGAGTGTGAGGAATGCTGAGGAAGATCTGGGAAAAGCAGAAACCCTCTCTCCACCTCAAATCTCTTTGCAATCTCATTTCCAACCTCCAGGCCGGATTTCTCCCGTCCCTTTTGCTCCAAGTAGGATGGCTGAGGGGAATTTGCATCGCCAGCACCTGTGGAACACAAGGTGTGGAATTTAATGGTCACTATGGGGAGAGAGGTACAGGCTCCCCCCTCACTCCCTTTTCCCTTTAAGGGAACATTATCCAAACAAACGCGCTCGGAAAGTGCTGAAGCGCAGGCAAATAATGACACAGGAGCAGGAGCCAGGCATTAAAAATTCATGGAGCTGGAATATTAAAACTTTTTACTTCATCATGTCAAGGCACCAGGCAAATGCAAACAAATGAGCCCCACTGAGCTCTGCCTGCGTGGGCCAAGACAGGGACGAGCTGGGGACAGAGCTGCAGTGCGGTCCCTGTCGCTCCCGAGACGTCAGGCTCTGAGGGGGACAGGGAATCAGCGGTCCCTGTCTCTCCCGAGATGTCAGGTTCCTAGGGGAACAGGAATTCCGTGGGATCTTTAATTGCTCGGTGCCTCTAAATGAGCTCTGCGAAGTGACAACTCCTCTGCATGAACTGGGAGTGGGGATGTGGAGCCTGGGAGAGGCCCCGGCCCTTCCCACCTGCTGTGCTGTCAAAATGTGGGAAGAGGGGGAATGTCTGGCGGGGGAGGGGGAATTCCAACTCCTCTCGTTAATTCGGGGCTGTCTTTGCTAATTAAGGCACCAGGCCCTGTCTGCTCCTTGCTGTGCCGCTGACAACAGGGGCTGGGATGTGATGACATCCAGCCAACTCCAATCACGAGCTCTCCTTGGGATCCTGGAGGTGATGACTCCACAGGCTCTGGAAACAGTTGGAATCCCCTCCTGGACACGATTATGTGGAAGAGGGATCTGTTTTCTGTCAAGCTGAGCACAACCACCCACTCCTCCCCTAAAATGAGGTTCTGTGAGCTCTTGTGCTCCTAGTGCAGATCCCAGAGCCCTGTTCTGTCTCCATCTTCTGCTGTTCGTGGTCCAAATCACTCCTGCAGAACCACAGATCATCCTGGAATCATGGAATAGCCTGGATTGGAAGGATTAAAAATCATCTTTTTCCACCCTCTTCCGGGCTGCTCCAAGCCCCATCCAACCCGGCCTTGATTTTCCAAGCAAGAAATAGATCAGGCTGAAGAAAGTTGGTGCAAAGTGCTCCTCAATTAATATGTTCCAGCCCCATCTATCATTAATTAAGTAATTTTCCTCGTTAAGCTGCGCACACTTTTAACACACCCTGTTTATTTAATGACTCCTGTGATCCTCTGAACACAATTACTGGGAATAAGGAGGAAAGGATTAGCTCAGGAATCTCTGGCTGGATGAGGCTTTATTGAAAGTGCAGTGAGCGTCACATTTGGATTTTTAATAGATAACTCCTCTAAGTAATTGATTAAGTAATTGATTAATCATAAACTCCTAGACTGCCAGAGCCAGACTTAATTTTATGGCACTTTAAAAAAAAAAGGGAAGGATGGAGATGATGTAATACCCAGCAATCGAGAGGCAAATAAAGGAGGGGAATGTTTGATTAAACATTCCACAGATTTTTATCGCTTTGGGTGTTATGGAAGAGCCTTCCTTAGGAAGAAACATCTTAATAACAGCCAAGGTTTTCCTGGAGCTTTCCATAAGCAAGGTGGTGATGGTGGGGGGGTGATTATGAGGAATATTTTAAATCCCTCTCTAGCCCAGATAAGCTGTGAAAAATGAAGCTTGGAGCAGGATGTGATTCCATGTCACAGGTAACATTCCAAAGCCTGGCTCCCAACAGTGGTGGCTCCAGCCCAGAATTTGGCAGCTGGATGCCCTGTGGAGTGTCCTGAACAAGGTTTCCTGAATATTGGACAAAAAAAAATGTGGGATATTGGCCGAGGAATTTTTAAATATTTGGGGTAAAGTGGCCCTGCTTTGATGAGAAACCATAAATCGTGGAATCATGGAATGGTTTTGGTTGGGAGGGACCTTGAGGATCATCTCATTCCACCAGGAACACCTTCCACTATCCCAGGTTGCTCCAAGTCCCACCCACCCTGACCTTGGACACTTCCAGGGATGGTGACAGACGCGACAGCAAAGCTTGGACTCCATCAGTGCAGACTAATTAGGGCTGAAGGGTTCCTGGGCATGTCCAGAAGAATTCCGTGAATCTGGAGAACACCAAGACTGGAAATTAGGATGAATCCAGGAAATAGGATTTTTCCTAGGCCAGGCAGGGGCAGGGATAGAGTTTGGAGAGCACAGATGGGATTTTTCCATGGCCTAACACAAAACTTTCAATCTTGAGAATCTCCAGTTGGCTTCAACAGGCCACGGGTGAATCCTGTGGTGAATTTCCATGACTATATGGATTTCCTACAAAAAAAAAAGTAAGAATAAATGTGAAAAGGAATTTTTTGGGGGAATAATTCCCTTCTGCTCTGGTTCTGGTGCTGCTGCCTCAGACCTCAGGTCCTCGGTGTCCACATCTGGAGAAAGAAGGATCCAGCCTTGGCCCAGTTGGTGATGATGGAAAAGAGGAGCCCTAAAGGTGTCATTCCAGTCCCACATTCCAGTGCTTCCAAACACATTCACAGGTCAGAGCAATTCCAGTCTGAGCCAGCTTCCAATCTGTCCATAGGGCTGGAATATCCACAGGATTTTCCTGGATGGTTTCTGATCCCTGCTGTGGTGGCAGAGGAGCTGAAGTCTCACCTGTAACTGCCTGGCGCAGGTAACAAAATAATCCATGGCTCCTGGCATTCTTCTTTTCCCAGGAAAACAGTGGTGGGTCAAGGAGAAATGGCCTCAAGTTGCACCAGGGGAGGTTCAGGTTGGATATTGGGAAAGATTTCCTCACTGGAAAAGTGGTCAAACATTGGAAGTGGTGGAATCACCATCCCTGGGAGTGTTTGAAAACCCCGTTTCCAGAGGGCAGGGTTAGATGGGATTTTGGGAAGGAATTATTCCGTGTGAGGGTGGTGATGCTCTGGAATGGAATTCCCAGAGAAGCTGTGGCTGCCCCACCTCTGGAAGTGTCCAAGTCCATGTTGGATGGAGCTTGAAGCAACCTGGGATAGTGGAGGCAACTGGTCAAAGGTCCCTTCCAATTCCAACCTTCTTATGATTCCATGATCCTATAAAGAGGTGGCAGGGAAAATTTCCATGGAATCTTCTCACACCATCAAGGGTGAGAGGTCCAAGGTGGCAGAATTCATCAGTCCAGGTGTGAATTAGGGAAACCCTCCCGTGGATGTGGACCCAGGCAGGGACTGATCCGCCTGGCACAGAGCAATTTCTGTGTGGCATGTGGATATTTTTGCTCTTTCCATACCAAAATTCCCCCAAAAACTTTCTTGGAGGCTGCTCTGCACTTGGAAAGACACTTTGGGGTCAGGAGGGCTGGACATAAAACTGGTCCTAGGTCCTGCAATGTCCCCTCTTTAACCTTGCACCAGGGCTTTGTGGGTACATCTGATTTTCTTCAGGAGCCTAATCCAACCAGGATTTCAAAAAAGCCTGGAAAAATCCACGTGCTGCCTCTGGGAGCTACAGGTAGGAAAACAGCCTGAGGCAGAGGGGGAAGAGTTAAGGATGGGGGGTGCAGGGGGAGAGAAGAAGGGGCTGAGATTGCAACACAAATAAAAGATAAATCAAGCAGCAGGAGAGAATCCCTCCAGTGCCAGTTTATTTATCATCGTTTTCCCCGGACACTGACGGGCCCGGGAATGTGGGGTGGGCAACCAGCAAATCCGGCTTGATGGATGAGGCGTGGAGAGGGAAGGAGCCTCTGCCAGGGCTGGGAGAGGAGGGAGGCAGGAGGCAGCAGGGCAGGGATGCAGGGATGCAGTGGGGAGTGCTCCGTGCTTGGCACTGGGGGGCCTTTCTCCTTCCTGGCCTCCATCAGCTCCCTGGAAAAGGGAGCAGCTGGTGCAACAGCAGAGCCCAGGAATTCAAGTCCTTGTCATTCCCAAAGATTCCTAGCAGAGTCAGGTCTGAGCTGGAAGGATCCTCGGAGCCAGGAGCAGCATTCATGCTGCTACTTCTTTGCAGCATCCCAGAACCCTTTATCCACTTAAATTCCTTTCTTTCCCATACATTTTGTGACATTCCCATGAAAAAATAAAGTGCTATATCGAATCTTCTGTCTGCTGGGAAAACACAAGAGCGCAGATCCCTGAAAGTCCTTAAATCCCCTGTGCTTTTTTTGTGGATATTCCTCTTATCCAGGCTTTTCCAGAGCTCAGCTCAGCTGCCATTTGATTCCTAACATTCTTAAATCCCCAATCTCCCAACATACTGTTTGAGCTACTTGGAGCCCTTGCTCTCCAAAAATTCTTGGAGGTCCAAAATCTGCTTGACCGAGGAATGGGCCATTGGCCTTTGGTGGAGGGTTTAAAACTGGAAAATGAGGAGAAATCCTCCAGAAATCCAGGCATGGAGCAGGGACTGGAGGAAGGCAGGAAGGAGAAGAAAAGGAAGGTGGATACGGCTCTGAGGGTCCTGATTACTTGACCTCCTTCATGGCAGGAGGCTTGGAATGAAATTATCCTTAAGGTCCCTTCCAGCCTAAAGCATTCCATGATTCTACAGAAGGCTTGGGATGCATAAAAAAAGGTCTGTCTGGAAAAATTCATGAGGATTTCACCCATCACCTTAAAGCCAGCTAAGAAGAGACTCTTTTATCTGTGTCCATGTTCATAAACTCCTGCAATAGTTTGGGTTGGAAGGGATCTTAAAGATTGTCTGGTTTTAACCATGAGCAGGGACACCTTCCACAAGACCAGGATGCTCCAATTCCCATCCAGCCTGGCCTTGAACACTTCCAGGGATCTACACAAACCTTCCTGGTTTTTCTCAGCCACCCAAAATCCTCAGCTTTTCCCATCCAATTTTTGCTTAATTCAGTTGATGATGAGCTGGATCTGGTCCTCCAACCTTCTCTGGTGAGATTCTACCTGGAATTTTGCATCCAGCTCTGGGATTCCCTGCACAGGAAGGACATGGAGCTGTTGGAGAGAGTCCAAAGGAGGCACCAAGGTGATCAGAGGGATGGAGCAGCTCTGCTGTGAGGAAAGGCTGAGAGAATTGGGAATGTTCATCCTGGAAAAGAGAAGTTTTGGGGTCACCTTACTGTGGCCTTCCAGGACCTGAAGGGATCCTGCAAGAAAGATGGACAGGGACTTTGGATAAGAGATGGAATGACAGATAAAGGGGGAATGGCTTCAAACTTCCAGAGGGCAGAGTTAGATGGGAAATTGGGAAGAAATTCCTCCCTGTGAGGATGGTGAGGCCCTGGCACAGGATTCCCAGAGAAACTGTGGCTGCTCCATCCCTGGAAGTGTCCAAGGCCAGGTTGGACAGGGCTTGGAGCAACCTGGTCTTGTGTGGGGCATCCCTGCCCAGGGCAGGGATGGGTTGGACCAAGATGATCCTTAGGGTCCATTCCAACCCAAACCATCCCATGATTCATTAAAATTTGGCTACAATGAGACTTTGGCCACAAATCTCAGTTTTATAGAAAATTTCACAGATCTTTGTGCTGCCTTGGGCAGACGAGGTCTCTCTGCCCTGATAAACAAGGACAATTTTCCTTCAGATTCTGGGATTTTGTCAATTCTCTCTGTCTGTGTTCCCAGACCCTGCAAAACAAAACCAATCTCTGTAAGGGACAGCAAGAAGGGATGGGACAGGATGGGATGGGATGGGATGGGATGGGATGGGATGGGATGGGATGGGATGGGATGGGACGGGATGGGATGGGATGGGCAGCCCCACCCTGGGCAGGAGGACCCCTCGCTGCTCCCAGCCCCAGGTGTGGCTGGCATGGGGGACCCCCGCTGTCCCCGCGCTGTCCCCGCGCTGTCCCCAGGGTCACTCACCTGGAGCGTGGGCAGGAACAGCAGCAGCAGCAGCGAGCGGGGCCGGGGTGGCTGCCAGGGACCCCCCATGGCTGCAGCAGCGGGGTCCCGGCTCTGTCCCCCAGGAGGGTCTGGGGACAGCCCAGCTCCTCCTTCACGGCCCGGGGTTCCGGGGATGTCCCCGCACCTCGCTGCCCTCTGCTCTGCCCTGTCCTGTGTCCCTCTGGACCCTTCCCTGCCCGTGTCCCCGCTGCGCTGTCCCTGTCGCCGCCGGGCTCGGTGTCGCCGCTCGGGGATGCGGAGGCTCCTCCCTCTGCCGGGATGGATGGAGCAGCTCGGGAGGGACCCCGGGCTGGCACTGCCCCCCGCCCCCGGCACCACCGGCCCCTCGGGACCCCCAACCGGGCCCGGGGCTGCCCAGGGGGACACCGAGCCCTTCCCGGCCCCTCGGGGCCGCCGGGCTGGAGAACAGCTGGAGAACCGCTGGAGAACCGCTGGAGAAAGGCCGCGGGAATGGGGTGCGGGGTGCGAGGTGCAGGGGTCACGTCCCTTGGCGGGGAAAGGGACACTCCCTCCAGCCCTGTCCCAGGATGGCTCTGCTGTCCCCAGGATGGCTCTGCTGTCCCCAGGGTGGCTCTGCTGTCCCCTGGGTCACTCTCCTGTTCCCAAAGTGACTCTGCTGTCACAGGATGGCTCTGCTGTCCCCAGGGTGGCTCTGCTGGCCCCAAGCATCACCTGGGCTGTTCTTACAGAAAAAAAAAAAAAAAAAAAAAAAAAAAAGATGCATCTGTAAATATATAAATATGGATAAAATCCATATAAATATGTATTGGGGATATGTAAAATAAATCCATTTATAGAATTCCCTCTGCTGGAAAGCCCCAGCCCCCTCAGCAAGGGGAATTTTGACTCAAACATCACAATTTTAATTATTTTAGTCATGGGACCCCCAATTCTGAGGAAGATTTAGGAGTCCCATACCCAATTTTGGGCAGACTTTTGGGTTCCCATTCCCGGTTTTGGGGAGATTATGAGGGAATTTCTCTGGTTCCAAACCCCATTTTTGGGGAAATTTTTGTGGGTCTCTGGGGTTCCCACCCAAGACTTTAGGGGAGACTTTAGGGGTCCCAAACCCGATGTTGGGAGGGGTCTCTGTGGGCCCCATCTCCATTTTTGGGGAGACTTTTGGAGTTTTTTGAGAGCCCCACCCCCAATATTTGGGGACATGTTTAGGGGTCCCATCCCCAGTTTTGGGGGAGTCTCTGGGGGTCCCATCCCCAATTTTGGGGGGTTTCTGGGAACCCCATCCCCAATATTGGGGTACATTTTAGGGTTCCTATTCCCAGTTTTGGGGGAGTCTCTGTGGGCCCCATCCCCAATTTTGGGGAGACTTTTGGGGTCCCATTTGGGGTGGCCGTGTCTGGTGACAGTGACAGTGGTGATGGGCAGAGGGGACAGGGAAGGGAAGGGAAGGGACGGGAAGGGAAGGGAAGGGAAGGGAAGGGCAGGGAAGGGAAGGGAAGGGAAGGGACGGG
>JAWMQZ010000118.1:151427292-151453365 GCA_035584835.1 Tangara arthus | reverse complement strand
CCCCCATCTCCCACCCTCTCTCCTCACTCCCATCACCTTTTCCCCCTCCCTCCCCACCTTCCCGGAGCTCCGGGGAGCCCGGTCAATCCATCACCGTGTCCCAGGCGTGTGACAGCCCCTCATAAATGCACCACAATGAGCCCAAATCAGCACCAGCCCAACCAATTTCGCAGAGCAGGAAACATCTGAGGAGCTGAATCCCAGCGTGCCGGAGATTGGAATTGGGAAATTGGTTCTACTCCTCTTCCGTGGTGCTTTTTAATATTTTTTTTTTTTTTAAAGCTTACCTATAGATTCTCTCCCTCTTTAGATACATATTTAAGGTAATTCTCTCCCACTTAAATCTCCAGTGCTTATTCCACACGGACAGCGTGGCCCAGTTGCTCTCTCCCTCTCTCTCTCCTCCCTCGATTAGGAGAGGGTTTTATTGGGAAACTTGCTTAGGCTGCAGGAATGTGCTGCCTTCAGCAGATTGAGGCTGCAAGCGGGGCTGGGCTCCAGCTCCCCCCCTCAGCTATCCTGGGAGTCCCTGCTCTCTCCTTTCGGGGGCTCAAAATCATGGAAAGCCACTTTTCCCATGGGATTGGCCTGTGTGGGGTGTGAGTGCTCATTCCCACCCAGAGAGGGTAAAGAATGGGGTTAATGCACATCCTCATGGAGTTATGGATGTGTGATCTCACTCTGGGAGCACGCAGTAGTCAAAGGGCAGCGATTCTGTGGGGATTTTGTCATCCCAAAGAACATTTGTCCCACTCGGGTGAATGATGACCTGAGCCCCAAGGACCTGGCAGTGGCATGGATGGATGTTCCCTTTTTTTGGAGGCACTTAGGGGGCATGAATCCCACACAGAATTTGAAGGGAGAGGTTTTCAGAGCTGGGATAACTTTCTGAGAGTGCCTGGCAGGAGGGGAATCCTGGGGTCACCTTCTGGTCACTGCTGGTGGGTGATGCTGAGGTTTTTGTGGTGCCAAACTGGGAGTTGTTCCCTGTTCGTGGCATGGAGGGGGTGCAGATGTTTGGGTTGAGGCAACAGAAAGGTGGAAATGTAAAATCATAGGAAAATTCTGTCTGCAGTCTGGAAAGCTCAAGATTAACCCCCCCCCTTAGAGGGAGAACTGTCTGTGGGCTCTTCCAGTGGAGGGGCTGGAAACTGGGAGAGAAAAGGATTGGAAAAAACAGGAAAATGAGGTGGAGCTTCAGGAAACACTCGGTTAATGTTGGGATGTCGTGGGTGCTTCAGAAGGGTTAAAAAACAGGGAAAATAAAAACTGGATGGATGAAGCTGGGAAAAATCTGTGAAGGGCTGTGAAATACGAGACTGCCTCTGGCTCTGGAGTTGCAAACTGGACAGTTTGGAAAACAGGGATGGTATTTTGGGGAGTTCTCATTAAGATCATCTTGTGTTTTAGAGATCGTGGTGGGAGATGAGCTCCCAGGCCAAGCTGGTCCAGCATTTCTTAGGGAATGATGTGAATACCATGAAATGTTTCTGAAGGGATCCAACAGGAAAGGTATATATATATATAAGCTGTTTACTAGGGCCTGTAGTGTCTGGAAAATGGGTAAATGGCTTCCCACTGCCAGAGGGCAGGGATAAATGGGATATCGGGAAGAAATTCCCTGTGAGGATGGTGAGGAATTCCCAGAGAAGCTGTGGCTGTCTCTGGATCCCTGGAAGTGTCCAAGGCCAGGCAGGACAGGGCTTGGAGAAGCATGGAATAGTGGAAGGTGTTCCAGCTTGTGGAACTGGATGATCTTTAAGATCCTTTCCAACTCAAACCCTTACAGGATTGCATGAGTTGTATCCAAAACAGGATGGAAAAGCCTGCATCCAGCTTTTCCCTCAGATGGCTGGCACCATCTAAAAATAAACCAAATAATTTTGCAAATCATCCTGGGAAGCTGCTCCCAAACCAGTGGGGAGAAGGTCTTGGATCTCCTTAGATCCTGGCTGACACCTCCAAGAAGATTCCTGACTGTGCACCTGCTTAAGTGTGACCTGGGTGGTTTTCCAAGCACATTCACATGTGACCTGGGGGTTTTTCCAAGGATATTTAGGTGTGACCTGGGTGGTTTTCCAAGGATATTTAGGTGTGACCTGGGTGGTTTTCCAAGCACATTCACGCGTGACCTGGGTGGATTTCCAAGGATATTTAGGTGTGACCTGGGTGGTTTTCCAAAGACATTTAGGGGTGACCTGGTAGTTTTCCAAGCACATCTATGTGTGACCTGGTGGTTTTCCAAGCACATTCACGTGTGACCTGAGTGGTTTTCCAAGGATATTTAGGTGTGACCTTGGTGGTTTTCCAAGGACATTCACGTGTGACCTGGGTGGTTTTCCAAGCACATTTAGGGGTGACCTGGTAGTTTTCCAAGTACATCCACATGTAACCTGGGTGGATTTCCAAGCACATTCACGTGTGACCTGGGTGGTTTTCCAAGGATATTTAGGTGTGACCTGTGTGGTTTTCCAAGCACATTCACGTGTGACCTGGATGGTTTTCCAAGCACATTTAGGGGTGACTTGGTTGGTTTTCCAAGGACATTCAGGTGTGACCTGGGTGGTTTTTCCAAAGACATTTAGGTGTGACCTGGGTGATTTTCCAAGCACATCACGACCCCAAATTCCAGAGCAGCCTCTCGCCCAAACTGCCGAATATTCTCCCTTCACCTCTTGCCACTTGAGCCATTACACTCAGAGCTTCCCTGAGTGCCCAAGGGCCTCTCCCTGGTGATCACTCATCCCGGGAAATTGTTACGAGGCAGATAATTAATTGTTGCGAGTCACTAAAAAAATGATCATTCTTTGCAGAAAATTACCCCGATGTTCTGCAGAAATGTTAATGCTCGCAGCCATAAAATGAATGGGGAGCTACAGCTCCAGCTGCCAGGAGAGCTGTGAGTTATAATCCCACCACTGGATGCGGAAAGCCTGAGCTTCCAGACGTTTCTGGAGAGAGGGAATGCATTTTCACTGGATAACAGTTTAATTTTATGATTATTTTTTCCTGCCCCAGAGTCCTCAGTTGAGTATTAATGACTGAAGCGGGGATAGGAACGGTTTTGCTGATCCCAGCTTGGCGTGGAGTGAGGCTTCATATTTATTTCCATCTGGCTACCGGGATTTTACTCCAAACAGTTGGATAAAAGGACTTGGAAAGTCATGGCAAGGCTGGTCAGGCTTTTAGGGCTGAATTCCACTGCCTCCCGGGAATAAAGAGCTGGGATTTAGGAACAGCATGGAGACGAAATAAAAATTAACAGGTTAATTGCTGAGAGCTAAAAAGTCTTAATTTACTCTCCAACCAAAATCCAGTTAGAGCAGCTGGAAAGGTGGTCTGGACATAGTCCTTGTCCCCATATCCCAATAAATCCAGCCTAGCTAGGCTTACAATCTGTAAAAGTTTAGCTTGGGAGTCAGGATAACTCCTGACAGTGCATCCAGCAGAGCTCCTGTGGCTCACAATGCAAACGCTGCTGATTCCAGAGCCCAGCTGAGGTGGGCAGGTGTAAAGAAGGACACAGAGTGGTTTTGGAAGGAATTTCTCCCATCCCTCTCCAAGATAAGATCTGACATTTTTATCGATTTCCATTTGTTCTGGAGCAGCATTTGCATCACTCACTCCACAAATGGAATGAGGAGATGACTCAGATCACAGCTGCTTTCCCAAATGTGGTTTGGGGTTTTTTTTGTTGTTGTTGTTCAAGAAATGTTCATTTCCCAAAGGATCAGCTCTTGGCTTTCTTCTTCCATGCTTGAATTCCAGTGACTTCACCTCCAAGAAATGGGGTGGGTTTCCCGGCTGCAGGGGAGTCAGCAAGTGAGACAAACACCTCCTCCCTCTCTTCCAAGCTTTTGTTTTCCCTGTTTTTCATACAGCTGGGTTGGAATCCATCTGTGGACAGCAGGGTAGAAGAAAATCATCTTTGTCTCCCAGCAGGGGTCCAAGATCCAACAGATCCATGTCATATTCCAAGGAAAGCCACTAATCAGGGTATGTTGTTGGATAGATGGAATTTGCTGGGTGGAGCACTGGGGGTGAGAAAAGGGAGAAGAAATGTTGGTGGAGAATCCAGTTTGGGGCAAAGGGAATGGCAGCCGGAATCAGGGAGTGACAGGGCAGGAACTGCAGGGAAATCCTGCAGGAATTTGGGTTGTTTCTGGCTGAGAGAGGAAATCCACCCTTGGAATCCAATAAACAAATCAGCCAGAGGGAGGGAAGGGTTTGGTGGGACGGTTTAGAAGCTGACACAGCAGGAAAGATTTGGGTTGTACATTAGGCAAACGTTCCCAAATGGAATGAGTGAAGGAATGTCTGGGAAGGAGAAGGATATCCAAATACTGGGAGAGTTCGGGGCCAGGTCAGGCAAAACCTTGGAGGGGGAAAAAGGATCCTGCTACTCCTACCCTGAGGAGAGGGAACAACTCCATGGACTCATGGAATGGTTTGGTTTGGGAGGGACCTTCAGGACTATCCAATTCCAAGGACAGGGACACTGAGCCCAGGGGGCTCCCAGTCCTGTCTAGCCTCTCCTGGAACACTTCCAGGGATGGGACAGCCACAGCTTCTCTGGGAATTCCATTCCAGCCCCTCACCACCCTCCCAGGAAAGAACTTCTTCCCAAAATCCCATCTATCCCTACTCTCTGGCAGTGGGAAGCCATTCCCTGTGTCCTGTCTCTCCACCCCATGTCCCAAGTCCCTCTCCAGCTCTCCTGGAGCCCCTTCAGGCACTGCAAGGGGCTCTGAGGTCTCCCCAAAGCCTTCTCTTCTCCAGTTTGAACACCCCTACCTCTCCCAGTCTGGATCCCGAGCAGAGACATTCCAGCCCTCTCCATGGCCCTTTAGTGACTATTCCATCCTCTTTTCCAGGTTTTTTTTTCCAGTCTGTTTTTCCCACATAACCAAAACCCCAGCTAGAGAACAGTCACACCTTTGGTTTCTGCTGATCAAAGCCAGGCTCAGAGGGCTGATGGAGCTTCCTGACTCCAGGACTGATCCCTCCTCAGTGCTTCCAACTCTAATGAGCTGTCTGGGAAGAGGAAAGGGAGACAGGAAGGTGCTTTGCCATCCTGAGGTGACATAAACTCGTCACCGATGCCTCCTTTGATGGCCTCTCACCGGGAAATGTTCCACAGGGATGCTCAGCTTGTTTGGGATTTGTGTTTTTTATCCCTCATCATTACCAGGCTTTGATGAGTGGCAGCAACCAGTGCCACCCTTTGGAAAGAGAAATAATGGAAAACTGCACTGGCAGAGAATTTGTGCAGCAAGAAGCCCCCAAAATATGGTCCTGTGATCCATCCAGCTTCATTCAGAGCAGGCGGGAATGCCCAAAAACCAGGGATATCATCCATGACATCCAATTAAAACAGACCTACTGAAAAGGAGCTTCTCTGCTTTTTCCCTGTCCAGATCTCTTCCCCCAGATGTGGCAACATTCCATGCAAATGCTGTATCCCTCTCTACCTGCACAGATCCATGGATATTTTCCAGCTCTGGATGCGGAGTCCCTGCTCCATCTCTATCCGAGAAGGATAAGGATACATTTGGCAGTGGAGGTCGTGTCTTCCATGAAATCCAGGAGAGACACCACTCCCAAAAACCAGGATATGCCACACGGAATTTCCCCTGGAATACACCAGAAGCATTTGCTCATGGAGGTGATCAGATGTTAGACCAGGGACTTGGAGAAGGTGCGGCATCTTCATCCCTGGAGGCATCCAGATCTCAGTTGGAAAATCACGGGATCATTGAGGTTGGAAAAGACTTCCAAGATCGTTGAGTCCAACCTGTGACCCAAACTTGTCACCCAGAACAGAAGCGCCACATCCAGTCATTCCTCAGATACCTCCAGGGATGGGAACTCCATCACCTCCCTGGGCAGCCCCTTCCAATGCCTGTTCACCCTTTCCATGAAGAAATTCCCCCCATGTCCAGTCTGAACCTTGCCTGGTGCAGTTTGAGTATTTTTTGTGTTGTCCTGTCCCTTATTCCCTGGGAAGAGGCCAACTCTGAGCATCCTGTTCTAAGTCTAAAACTGAGTTTATCTTCAACATCGAGGGGTTTTAAGCAGAGCTTTGGACAGGAGGTTGCCAGAGGTTCCTTCCAAATGTTTTTGGATCCTATGATTTAGACAAAAAACTGTGGAAAATTCAAAATTGGCTTTTAGCTGTGAGATAAATGAGGATTTTGAGTGCTGGTCCTTCTCTCCAATCTCTGGGGTTAAAACCCATTCCCAAAACTCCTGCCTAATGCCACGTGTGATTCTGTTCATCAGTTTCCATTTCCATGGGATGCAATCCCATCTTATTAATTTTAAATTGCCCAAATAATCATTACCCTCTTAATTGCCTGCTTAATGAAGACCCCGATCCCCAAGGGGTTACTGAGGCTTATCTATTCCTGGGTGACCTGGTGGGTATTGATTATTTGCTCGTTAGTCTTCATTAAGGATGGGTTTTAATCAACCATTGGAAGATAATCCAGAAGCCAGCAGAAGCTTTTCTTGGGAGACATTGCTCACCTCCAGATAGGACATCCCAAAAAAATGATGTTCATTTGCAGATCCTTCGGGGAGAAATCTGGATCTAGGATTTGATTTTCTGAGATTTTTATGATCCCAGCTTGTTTCTGCTTTGTGGTGTCCTCCAAAATGTGCCAAAATCAGGAAAACATCGTTAAAATGGGACCTAAATTGCAGAGTTTGCAGCCTCTCAGAAAATTCTGCTCACTTTCAGTAGGATCCCTAGGTTTTCCAGGCTGGATTTGACCAGAAATCACCAATTCCCGGTGTCCACAAGCTCTGTTCAAGTATCGAGGGAATACCAGTGCCCTTTGTCCCAGAAATGTTGTGGATGTAGAAAAATCTCCACCCTGGGAGAAAAAAGGAGCTGCTTTTCTGTACCTTCCTTGGTCCCCAGATGATGGGACAGGACCAGCATCCCTGAATCCATGGGATGTGGAGGCAGGGAAGATTCTGGATGGATTTGGGATGTTGAACACATCTCCTGCCTCTGTTTTTCCTCCCCAAGGCACCTCTTTCTCCTTTTCCTCCAAGGATTCCAGTGTGGGCTCGGTACAGAAATACCAGTGTGACATCTTTGTGGAATCTGGGACACCCTCCTGGGGTTGCCAGATGTTTCATAGGATCTGGAGGGAATTCTTTCTGGATCAGAGGCAGGAGGTCAGGCTGGGGAATGAGACTTTGCCCAGGTGAGGCTGCCAGGGAGGACCAGGGCAGGTGTGGAGGTGTCTGAGGCCTCTCAACAGAACCTGGCAAAGCTTGGTTGCCCACCTGGAAGAGCCAAAGATTTCTGGAATGTGGGTTTTCCACCCTTTTCTTCCCAATGGGAAGCACTGCCTTGCCTTGCTGCATTGGGGGGCGATTTTAAAGGCAGAATGATGAAGGGGTGGGGGGGAAAAAGAAAGATTCCTCTTTTTCTTGGGGGCCAAATTAATGGAAAATCAATCTGGCCTCAAAAATCCATTAACAGTGATAATGCACCGGTGACGTGGCAGGAAATCCAATAGTGGGAATTAAAGTGGGGCTCTCCCACTTTCCTGCAGCCACGGGAATTTGTGGGGATCGTGCTGGGGGCGGCAGATTCCGAAGAGTGCAGAAACCACTTCACCTCTTTCCAAGATATTCTGGATTCCCACCCTGGTTTCTCGTGGCAGCTCCCTCTGTGCCCAGAGCATCTGCTTGGAGTGTTGAAAATCCCTCAGGAATTTATTCCATGGGTCACTCAAGGGAGGACGCGATTAATTTTTAGGGAAAATCTCCTTCTGGATGAATCAGGATAGAGACAAACCCATCCTGACCTCAGTTTGGGGCTCTTTGGAATTTTGATCCAAGATCTCAGAGTCCCAGAGTATCCCAGACACCCTCAGGAAAACAGGTCCTGGGCTGCCTCTTCTCTGCTTGGCTGCCTTCCACAGGGATTGGATACAGCTTTGGAAAGCGAAAAAACCCTTGGATTAGAGTTGTCCCTCTGCAAAGAGGTGAAACCACACAGGGAAAAGTCAAAATCCATGTCAGGAATCTCTGGGATAAATAATCTCCACATAGTGCCAGGAATTCCCACCCCTCTGCCAGTTTTGGGACCACATGGATCAGTCTCACCAGGGGTCACCAAACAGATCCAAGTGTGTCCCAGCACTGTCCTACAAACCCAAAGGTTGGGAAGATGAGGTGGCCTCTGGAATCCACTCTTGGATGAGCATCAGCCCCCACAAACATCGCATCCACATCCCCGCTCACTCCGGTGCTGATGGATCTTTCCTGTTCCACACGTAATGGAAGCTGCCTGGCAGGTCCATCCAGCCCCACGGAGGTTCCCCCTTTCCCCCTCCTTCCCCCAGCTCTGTCTGCTCCCCCACAGCCCACAGTTCCCGGGATTTATGAGCCAGCCTTGCATTATGAGGTGAGTGACTTATCGCTCTGTCAGGGCCGGCGTTTTAAGACAGAATTATATGGGAGAGGGAAAAGATTTTTACCAAATTAATGAAAAATCAATCCAGCCTCAAAAATCCATTAATGGTCATAATGCACTGGTTCCAGATAGAGAGATAGCGGAGAATCCAATAGTTCCTGTTAAATACCTCTCCTGGAATGGAGCGCCTGGGATATAACTCATTCATTAGGCTGCCGATGTTTACTTTTTAAAGTGACACCAATCCCTGTCCCTGCAGGATTCCATGAAGAATTTATAAGCCCACATTCCCCCAGTGCCCATCTCTGGGGCCAGCCTGGAGGAATTGATCCTCTGATCCCTTTTCTCCCCCTCCCTGGGACAATCCCTGCTAAGGCAGGGCTGGGATGGCTCCGTTCCTACAGCTGATGGTTTCCAGCCTCCCCTAAACCCCGGTTTTCACCCCAAACTGCTCTCCCAGGGTCTAACCCGAGGTGGGGGGGGGGGGCTCCTCTCCACTTTCCAGGTCTTAGAGTAGAGCTTGTCTTAATCTCCTCCCTGCTCAGCCTGGGACTGATCCTGCTCCCTGCCCAGCCTCATCCAGCTGTGGAGAGTGGGGATGGCTCCAGGGAACTGGGAATCTGTGCTGGTGCTTCCCCATTTCCCAGCTTTCTCAGGCTGAATTGGGATTGTTCAGCCTGGAAAAGAGAAGCTTTGGGGTGATCAAGTTGTGACCTTCCAGTTCCTGAGGGGAATTTAGGGGAAGATGGGGCCAAACTATTCCCAAGAGAGAGGAGTGACAGGAAAAGGGGGGATGGGTTCAAGCTGAGAGTAGGTTTAGTTTAAATATTGGGAAAAGGTTTTTTCCTGGAAGTATGGAGAGGAACTGGAACAACATTAAAAAACTTGAAAAATCAGTTCTTGCCATTCCTCCTCCATTGCTGATTCTCCATGCACTCTTCCAGTCTTCTGGAGGGGCTTGATTGTGGGAATTACATCCCACTGTGGTGTGCCCTGGTATCTTTAGGATGCTGAGCCCCAGAGATGGAAGAGAACACGTTTTCATTCTGCAAAGTGCCTGATATTCCAAGGAGAAAACTTGTCTAAGGCATTGTTCAGCATGAGGGGGGTTGGATGGACCATTCCCACTGCCCAGCATATCCTGATTGTGCACTGGAGTGGATGGGAATTCTGCTTTTCCCAGGAAACTGAACCAAATTCCAAGTGTTTGGTGAAGTGAAGTCAAACAAGAGAGACTGAATTTACAGCTTAAAAACAAAAATATTTCCCCTGAAGGAGGTCTCAGTTGTTGTTCACTAGGAGGACCCTTGGAGATCATCAGATCAAACTAATCCAGCTCCAGCATCCTGCACTGGATGCTCCTGTTCTTTATCAGGTCTGGGAAAATCTCCTCCTCATGGAAAAGCGCAGAACATTCAGTCTTGTCCAGGAGCCAGAGCTGAGTTGTGCTGTTGGAGCTGCTCTGATCTCACCTCCCTTTGCTTCTCAGCTTTCCCAATCCCTGGGATTCCTGCACTGCCACAGATTCCTTCCTGATTTACGTTGGGCTCAGGAAAGGTGGGACCAGGACCTGGCACATTGGGATGCAGTGCCTGGATATAGAGTCAGGTCCACACATCGACCCTGCTAAATGTCATAATGCACCAGGCTTTTGTTTCCTTGGGATCTTTTAAAAAGCAATAAAAGGCCCCAGAATCCCGGGAGCACCAAACATCCAACAAAGTGACAGCCTGTCAAAGCTGCCTTCCCGAGAAAACCCTGGGCCCAGCAAATTTTAAGCAGGAAAATTTATTCCCGTGTCGCTCATCTCTCCGAGTGAAAAATGGCCAGGGTTCCTCTTTTGCATGAGGGCTGGAAAACTCCACGGTGCTCAAACAAGCGGAGCGGCCTCCAACAGGACCATTCATCATCCGGAAAAGGCAGCGGCGACAACCCCAGCGCCAAAAAAAAAAAAAAAAAAAGGGAAAAAAAATTAAGTTGTGGGTTTTGTGGGTTTTATCCAAGCTTAAATGATCTCGGCCATTAATATGACACGACAGGCAGAGCACCACGCTTCCCTGGCTTCCCTGGTTTCCTTGGGATCTAACAGAGGTCTCCAGGACAGCGGCTCTATTACCTGGTCACCTTTGCTGCTGTGGTGTCCCAGTTCCAGGGAGGTTTTTCCAGGGGATTTTGGTCCCAATGTTTGTGTCGAGTTTGTGTGGATTTCTAGGATGGGCACAGAGCTGGAGGAGTTGGAAAGGAGATGAGGGAGTAGTTTCTGAGTAGAGCTTCCCACCCAATTGGGAATGGATTTTTTCTGGAGATGGTTTGGAGTAGGAAGATTCCAGATTTGCTAATTTTATTTTTTCTTTTCCACAAGCCGCACTTCCAGTTTGACTTCTGTTGAACTGTCTGAGCTTTGGGATGTTCCCCCATCGCCAGAAGTGCACAAGACCAGGTTGGATTGGGCTTGGATCAGCCTGGGATAGTGGAAGGTGTCCCTGCTCATGGCAGGGGTTTGGAATGAGATGATCTTGAAGGTTCCTTCCAACCCAAATAATTCCAGGATGCTGTGACCACCCTTCAGCTTGGAGGGCACGCTCCTTGTAAAGCAATCAGCTGTCACAGACCCCTCTGCTTTCCGCGTTTGTATCCCATGGGATTAGTCCAAACAGTCCTAGATCTTCTATCCAAATATCCAGGGCTATTATCCTTCTGTCTGTCTTGTTCTTTTCCCTCAAGATGCAGAATCCTGGAATTATTTGGTTGGAAAACACCTCCAAGATCATCGGGTCCAACCTGGGACCAATCCCTACCTTGTCACCAGCCCAGAGCACTGAGTACCTTGTCCAGTCATTCCTTGGATACCTTCAGGAATGAGAACTCCAAACCTCCCAGGCAGCCCCTGACCACCTTTTCCATGACAAAATTCCTCCTGATGTCCAACCTGAACCTACCCTAAGTGATCCTGCATTTGGGAAGGTGAATACATAGACTTTCCCAGGAGATGACAATGACACCTCCAGATGGTCCCAGCTGCAGCCTGAAGGTCTGACCTTCCTGCTGGGCACAGGTGGGATTCTCCCTCCTCCCGCCCTGCTGGGACTTTTCCAGGTCCTCACACGGGACCCATCACGTGGAGCACATCCGTGACCACCTGCAGAACCATTCCATGTGTGGCAGGAGGATGTGGATCAGGATTTTATTTAGAAACGCTGACTGATAAGGAGCTTAGATCCAGATCCTGTGGATCTTAATCCCCTGGGAGTTTTGAACGCAGAAACGAAATCAAAACCAGAAGAGGAAACTTTCACTTCCTTCCCTCTCCAAGAGGTCTTGGAATGGGTGGGATTGGTCCCTTGCCAGCATGAGGGAGATGAGTTGATGGGAATTTCTGGTCACTCTGTGTCACCCTCACCCAGCTGGTGTCATCACCAGGTCAGGGAGACTTGAGTCGACCTTCCTGGCCTCAAAATCTCTTCCCAATCTTTCCTCATGGGCTAAAATCAGCCCAAGGTGTGCCTGAGGTTGCCCAAACCCCGGGTCCTGCCCTTGTGACCCATCCTGTGCCTGGTGACAGTGACCTGAGGGGCTGGCAGGAGATTTGTCACCTGCAGGGTTACGTGCAGTGGATCTGTGGTGACGTTTTGTCCCCAAGCCGGCTGAGCTGTCCCACATTTGCAGCTCCACGTGGTGACATCACCCCTTCCACAGCCCCACGTGAGCATAAGACGCTTTCAGGGGCTTGCAGGATGATGAAAATCCCAACAGGAGCCTGAGGATCAGTTTTCCCCATTGGGAAAGTTTCCTCTCCCTGGGCACAGACAGCTTTCCCACCATTCCAAACATTCAACTTTCCCATTTCCTCAAGCCCAGGGAGATCCCGGAGAGCTCAAATGTTGCAGCCCAAACCTTGATGTGCCACTCACGAGGGTGGAAGGAGAATAATGGAATGGTTTGGGTTGGAAAGGACCTTAAATATCATGGAATTCCAACACCCAACCATGAGCAGGGACACCTTCCATTATCCCAGGTTTCTCCAAACCTCATCCAGCCTGGCCTGGAGCAATTCCAGGGATGGGGCAGCCACAGCTTCTCTGGGAATTCCATTCCAGCCCCTCACCACCCTCACAGCCAAGATTTCCTTCCCAAAATCCCATCTAATCTCACCCTGTTTCAGCTTTAAGCCATTGCCTGTGTCCTGTCACTCCATCCCTTGTCCCATTTCCTCTCCAGCTCTCCTGGAGCGCCTTCAGGCACTGGAAGGGGCTCTGAGGTCTCCCTGGAGCCTTCTTTTCTCCAGGCTGGACATTCCCAGCTCTCCCAGCCTGGCTCCAGAGCAGAGGGGCTCCAGCCCTTGGAGCATCTCCATGGCCTCCTCTGGACCTTTTCCAGCTGCTCCACATCCTTCTGACATTGCAGGTCCCAGAGCTGGATGCTCCAGGTGGGATCATCAAGGCTTCAACACCTTCAGGGCAGATCTCCAGATCTCTCTCCCCCTTCTCCCAGGATTTTACAGCTCAAACCCACAAAGGATTCTCTGTAGTTCAAGGTCTTTTCTTTGTCTGTCCTGATCTTTTTGATCCCAAGGATTCCCTGATTGCTGGGAGGGGTGAACAGGGAACACTGGGAATGGCATCATGATGAGATTGATTTTATATTTCTCTTCTGTTGTCTCAGATCACACAACAAAAAATCTCTAAAACCCAGTCCAGCTTTTTTATTTTAAACCAAATCTCTACCTTGGGCTAAGCCACACTTGAGAACACCTCATAATTTTTCTTTAAATCATAAGTGGAGCATTTGTCAAGACAAGAAAAAGAGGGAAAAAGTCAAAAGTATCAAAAATCAAAAGTATCATCCTAAGGTGTTTGGGAAGCTGAAAAGTTCCTCATTACTCAGTCATGGTATCAAACAGCCTTTTCCCCATCCATATAAAATAATTCCCTGGATCTAAATTTAAACAATTTTAGGCTTTTTTGTGGGGAATCTTGGGGGAAAAAAAATTAACTGGTGTCTTATGAAAGTCAAATCGAGTCAGGTCTTTTTCTTTCTTTTTTTTTTTTTTTTCCTTTTTCAAGGTGATTTTCCCCTTTGGATTTTATGGATCTTGGTGTTCTTCCTAAGGGAAGCGGGGAACAAAGTCCTTGAGAGCAGACAGAGCTCTTCCTTGGCTGCTTTCATACTGGGCTTAAATCTAAGGAGGAAATTCAAACAGATATAGATAAATTTATAGATATGGATATGGGTATATGTGAGCAAAACAGACTTAAGATAGGGTTCTGCTTTGGCTTAAAATATCAATATTTAAGCTGAGCTCACTCTCCTGTCTACCTCGTTCCCAATTTAATCCACTTTATACATGGGGGAAACTGAGGCACGGCCATTCTGCCCACATTCCCAGTGACCTTGATTGCTCAGCTCTTGGCTTGGCACCTTTTGGGGTCAGATCCTGGTCTCCTGGAGGATAAGCATCCTCCAATGACGAGGAACAAACCTCGGGAATGTCACGAGGCAGAACCGCTCGATGACGCCGAGCCCATGCTGGGAAGTCCCTGTGGCTCCTGAGGTAATTTCTAAGCAATTCCCGACCACTCAAGCATTTAAATCCTTTGCAGACTCAATTAAAAGGTTTTGGGGGAGTTGCTGTGTGTTTTGGGAGGTGTTTTTTTTTTTTTTTTCCCCTAAAAGCCTTTTAAACACCACTAAAAAAGTCTTTCCTCATTTCTGCCGCGGGATTGGCGGGGTGAGGACAAGGAAAGCCTGGGGTCATTCCGGGAGTCATTAATCCTGCTGGACAGGAGCTTTGTTGGCAATATTTCCCTCTCCAGCTGGGTGAGATCCCACTGTTCCCGGGAGCCTGGAGGAGTCAGACCCAGCTTTGGGCCTAGGCTGGAGCAGCAAAGCTTAAACTCATCCTATGACACTAAACTGGGCTTATCTCTATCTTGTTCTGTGAGGTACGAGGGGGTAGAGACAGAAATTTCTCCTTGCTGAAGGTTTTCCTCTCTTTTCATCCATGGTTGGAGCAATCTGGGATAGTGGGAAGGCTCCCTGCCCATGGAAGGAGGTGGAATGAGATGGGCTGGAAGTCCTTTCCAAGCTGAACTATTCCATGATTCCAAGACTCTTCCCCTTGCTGGTTTAACTGGCCCCATAAAATGAGATCTTTCAGCTGCTCTGGTTTTCCTTCCAGGCTGTCACATCCACATGGGAAATTCCCCGCAGATGGCAGAAGGCAGGACACACATTGGAATGCTCTCAGAACCAGCCAAACATCTCCTGGCTTGGAGAGGAAGACAAACTCTTCCCAAATCTCTGCTAATCCATCCGGGTGACCAGGCTGCTCCTTCATCCCCCTCCTGGGATCAGCCCTGGAGCACTTTCCAAGTGGTGGGAAGATGCTGTGAGTCCCCCTTTGGCTCCTCTTTCCCACCTGGGATTGTTCCTTGCTTTCCTGGCAGTTTTGGAACATCTTTAGGAAAAGCAAAGCTTGATCCTTCTCCTCTTTCCCCCCATCATCCCAGTCCTTCCAGGATGCTGTCCAGAATAATTCTTATCCTTGTCAATACTGCCTGGGTCAATCTGGTCAGAATTCACCCTGGAATAATTTCCAGGGGTTATGAGGGATAAAATCAATCAGCCCATGAATGACTCACTCCCAGCTGGCACAGGCCGGGCCTCCTGCATCCCATTGTGGGGTGACTTTTTGGGATAAATGAATTTTGCCTTTTCCTTGCTCACCCCCACCTCTTTCCCTTCAAACATTCCTGTTTCCCATCCCAAACCCTGGAAGGTGCCTCTAAGAAGCCAGCTGGGCTCCATAAGCCCTTAAGCAGCTCGGGGCCATGCCCACGTCACCGAAGGCACAGCTGGGATGGCCGAGGTGAGCAGGACAGATTTTCGGGAGCTCATCTCCCACCGGGATGCTCCAAGGCTGGGACAGACGTTGGATTAGGGGTTATTATCCCTCTCCAATTATAGCAACGCCTAATCCAGGGATGATGCTTTTGACAGGTGGAGATGAGGGATGGATCCATCCCTCCTGACATTAAGGAGCTTCCAGTGGCTCCGGCGCTGTCCAGACTTCCTGTTATCCACAGGGATCCCAGATCTGCTGCAGGCGAGGTCCTTGCTGCTGCTGGACCCTCACCTGGGGATAAAAAAATCCCCCAAAGGAGTTTGGGACAGAGTTCCCAGCAGGGACAAACAGGAGGGATCAAATCCAGGCCGTTTTTCCTGGGGAAGGTGGCTTTGGGACACCGCAGCTCCAAGGATTTTTCCTTTAGTGCAGCACCTGATGTGGCACTTTTGCATCTGTGTCCTAACGAAGCAGTGATTAATTATCACTGGGATCCTCCTAAAAGAGCCAGCACATCCCAAACCTGGCCCTGGCTCCCCTGGAGCGGGGCTGGGCTCTCTCCTCTCCCCCTTCCTTGTTTTTCCACTCTGCCTTCCCTCTCCCACTAAATTAATCTCCATTGCTCCAAAGGTCTCTCTGGCACACGCCGCTGACCCAAGCTCAAATTGATTTTTTTCCCTCACCCCTCACCCCTCACTGTTTTCTGCCAGCAAAGCACAGCGAGGATTTTTTTTTTTCCCCCACCTGGAATTATTTTGATTTTTTTTTAGTTTTGGAGGGACTAAACTTTGACCCTTTAGAAGTGAAAAGGAATTATTTCCATGCAGGGAAGTGGGGAAAGAGCCTGGAAGGTGGGGGTTCTTTTTTATGGCTGTTTAAGGGGTGAAATTATCGAGGCAGCTCCTGGGGATTCATTTTTCCTGTTTTTTCCCTGCTTGTCCTGATCCAGCTGTGGGTTAAGGCAACTGATTTCTCCTGTTTCCAAACAAATCAGTGGAAAACTATCCTGTTCTGGTGGCCCTGGTTTTCCCTTTTTTTTTTTTTGGAAAATCTTCAAATTAGGAAGAAATTCCTTACTCAGAGGGTGGTGAAACACTGGGCCAGGTTGCCCAGAGAAGCTGTGGCTGCCCCATCCCTGGAAGTGTTGAAGTCCAGGCTGGATGGGGGTTGCAGCAACCTGGGATAGTGGAAGTGTCCCTGTCCCTGGAAAGGAGTGGAATTCCATCATCTTGAAGGTCTCTTCCACGCCAAACCATTCCCTGATTCCATGACTTCACCACTCAAATCCTCTCGCTGACCAAAATGGAGCTCCTCTGGCAAATCCCTGCCTTTGAGGAGGTTTTCCAAACCTCTGGAAAGAGCTGGAAATGTTTCCTGCATGTTTCCCTTCAAAGGTTCTCATGTCTCTGTGATAAAGGAATTAAAATTTTTCCACAAAAGAAGAAATCTTCCTGCAGATGTGGAGCAGGATGTTGGGTTGGGACCTGATCCGTCTCCACTTCTGATTTTTCCTCTTCAGAGAGGAAAATCCACCAGCATAGGCAGGAAATGTCTCCATGAAGGAGAAGAAAATATAATTATTATCCCTGTTCCATAAATTAGGGATGAATTAAGAAAAAAGCAGGTTCATGGTGTGCCAGAGAATTCCCAGGATGTCCTTACAGCACCAGCTCCCACTGGGAACACAGTGACTGCCGAGGGAAAAGAAGTGGGCATAGGGAACAGGAGGAACAAGGAAAATCATGGAATGACTCTGATCCCATGGTCTCCATTGTAGGTTTGAGAGTTTTTCAGCAGTTTTTCAGGGAATTTTTCCTCCTAGGAAGTTGGAGAGGGGTGGAGAGATGAATGTGGGTGCTAGATCCAGCTTTTCCTGCCTGGGATAGGCACTGGGAGAGGGAGCATGCCTGCATTCCCAGGAATTTCCCATCTCTTGTGGGGGAAATATTTTTCTTCCCACCTTTGGTTTTTTTTTTTCCCCTTTTTTTCTTGTCTTGCCAAATGCTCCACTTATGATTTCTCATCTCTTTCTCTTCCCGCTCTGGATTCTGGACACACTGCAGGAGTACCTCTCATGGAGGAGCACATGGGAGCTTTAATCCTGGATAAAACATTCCAACATCCCACTTGGCAGGGCCTCCTCCCTCCCTGCACAGCATTCCCAGTGTGCTTCTCCTGGATGTGAGGCAGAGTGTTCAGGAATTCAGGAATGTGTTCCTTGGGATGGGAGCAGCATTCTCAGCCCCGGCATGAAACAGTGGATTCATCTTGGCCAAAATCCAGGAAAAAAAGGACCCTATGGATCTTCTCATTCCAGGGGTTGGACAAGGAGCCAGCGATGCTTTCGGCAGAGGCACTGAGGGCAGTGTTAAACTGCACCAAAATCCAAGGAATTTTGTCCAGGGAAGGGTCTTCCTGCTTTCCCTGGGTCCGAGCGGGTCTGAAAAAGGAGTGGGAATGTTTGAAAGCTTGGCCTGATCCCACCACAGGATTTGGGAGCAGCATCCTGGCAGGGACAGGACATTCAGCATCATCCCAAGGGTCAGCCTGGTGTTGGATTTCAGCTCCAGGGCCCAGGTGGGGGAAGCTGCTCCCAAAATTCCTCCGCGCAGCCAAGTCAGCAGCTCTGGAATTGGCTCCTCAGCAGGATCTGGGGGATGTCTCAAGGACAAAGCTCCTGCGGAGGCCACACGGGGCTGGGGACAGCAGGATGTCACACACAGCATGGTGAGACTGAGGTGGGATGGGTGGAGCGGAGGGAAGAGGGAAAGAGAGAAATTTGCAAGAATTTTGGTTGGATTCATCCCTGAATTTGTATAGGAGGGAATTTGGGCTAGGTGGCACTGGGAGAGCGTCACCTCTGGAAGCATCTTGGGGACATTCGTCCTGCTGAGAAGCACCTTGGCATCGAGACATTCAGGACACCCTTTCCTACATCCCTAAAGCAGGAATTCTGGGCAGAATCCCTGATCCAAGAGGTCTCCCAGATGGGACCTTCAGGAGGGAGGCAGAAGGGGAACCTTGGAATCAACCATTCCCTAAACTGTGCTCCTTGCTGGGAGCTGGAAAATCCAGGTCCCTCTCCTGTGGTTCTTTACCCTTGACACTTCACATTCCAGAGTCTGGTGGTTTCAGAAAAGGGTTGAAATATCCAGACAGGAAATATTTTGGGATTCATCTCCTGGACAAAACAGATCCAGGTTTTGTGGTGTCCTCAGGAGCTGCTCAGGTTTCTTTGGCTTTGCTGTGCCAAAACCTCTGGAATGGAGGGCAGGAAAAAGGAGAAGTGGTGGCTGGGGAGGAGGATTCCCAGCAGAGCTGCTGAGAAATACTGGGATGAAAATTCCTGTGTAATCCTGGCCTGCAAATGAGGGGTTGGAGCAGCTGGGAGAGGATTTAGGGAAGGATTGAGACCAGGAGCTTCCCATGGGATATGGTGGAGTTGGAGGAATTTTGTCACCATCAGGTTTTTTGGGATGTGCCCATGTCACAGCTGAGGGGATCAGTGTGGAAAGTCTCCAGCTACTGTGGAATGATCAAAAATAGACACAGCCCTGCTTCCAGAGGCTTTGGAAAAGCTGGGAAATTGTGGAAATGGCAGTGCATCCTGCCAGGTTAGAGCCAGGCCAGGCACTTCGGAATGATGCTGCAATCCTGGAGGATAAATCTGTGTAGGCATCCCCTCCTTGGAACAGGATCCCCAGGGAATGGTCACAGCTCCAAGGCTTCCAGAGCTCAGAAAAGTCTGGAAAATGTCCTTATGGTGGAATTATTGGGATTGTCCCGTACAGGGCCAGGAGTTAGACTCAGTGATCCTTATGGATTCCTTTCAAATCCAGATATTTTGATTCTCCTGAAGACCAGCAAGAATCAGGTCAGGAATTGGGGTGATGGAGAGAAGGCAAACAGCGGCAAATTCTCCAAATGGAGAATCCCCTGGGAACCTGGCCTTTCCATCCCAGGAGAAGATGCCTATTGCCCCAATCCCAAGGATCCCCACCTTTCCTGAGGTTTTCCATGAACTCATGGCTTGCTTTTCCATCACTCATGAGGATGTTCCTGGGATGGATCTCTTGCATTTCTGGGAACAAATGGAGGCATCACACCCTGAAGTGTCTCCAATCCCAATTCACTGCCTTTGACTCCAGGGATTTTGTGTCCGTTCTGCTGAGCTGGTTGGAATTCCAGGTGCGAGTTGGCAGCAGGATCACATGAGCAGAGGGAAAACTTTCCTCTGGACATTGCTTCCCTTGGGTTTAGGATGGAAAAAAACCAGAGTGGATCCACCAAAAAAAATTCCGCCTGCCCTGAGGAAACATCGCTGTGGAATTTAATCCCAACAAATTCCAGGCTGGATCAGGCCAGCCCCATTTTCACTCATGAATTTGTTAAAAATCCATCAATAAGGGCACAAAAATCTGTGGATTTATCTCAGGTGATATTTTCTCTGGTTCATTTTTATTTTCCTGAAATTCTCTGTGTTTCCCATGAGAAAATGAAAAGAACTCAACTCCCAAATTTTTCCTAAATGAAAACACTTCCTGTCAAGTCACCGGAGGAAACCAGGTGGTTTTAAAACAAGACACAGAAATAATATTATGAGATCATAATATCCTCTGAATACCTGCAGAACTTGGGCTTTTAAAGTCCATCCAAACACCACTTTTTCTTGGAATTTCGTTTAAATAGCCAATTACAATTCCCAGCTCCTTCTTATTCAAGTTCTGGAGGATTTTCACTTTTATTTTAATTTGTCTTTTCCTTTTTTTCCATTAAAAAAAAATTAATTTTTTCATTGGATATTCCTGAAGGAAATCCACCATGAATCTAACCAAATTCCACAACTGAGGGCCACCAGGTGTGTGGGGACAATCCAGCAAAAATTCCACAAATGGATTCCCAAGGGGAGGTGAAAATCCTGATAAAATACTGGCTGTGATTCCCTTCCAGTGGACTTGGAATGTTTAACATCCAGGGAGGATCATGAGGAAAGTGTGGGATCATGAGCTCATTGCCACTCCATAAATACAGGACTGGGGAATGTGGCTGGGACTTTTCCAGCTGTGGATTTTTGGGATTGTGGGAACAGGAGCAGTGGTGTTTATATGGAGATGTTAGGGAGCATCATTGAGACTTTTTTGGGTGAAATCCATTAAAATCTGCTCAGGCCACAAATATCCTTCCTGGTTATCACCAGTGAGACCTTCAGGGATGGGCACAAGGAAAATATTTCATGGGGAGAGGTCAGATGTGGGATGAGATGAGTGGGAATGATTTGGGAGGAGGGCAGGATTGTGGGATTCATTTCCCAGACTGGAAGGAGAGCTTCTCCTGCTGCTGGAGGCTCTGGAATTATGGGATTCATCCCTACGTTATGCCTGAGCTGCAGAAAGGATTTCAGATTTCTGGGATTTGCTGCAGGACACAGACCCCTCCCTCACCCCCCAGTCTCCAAAATCCTGGATTTTATCCCTCCAAAGCTGCTCCCAAAACAAAGCAGCTCCACGGGGAATTTTGGGAATGTGCAGATCCCCAGGATTATTCCCGACCATCCCCACTTTTCTGAGCTGGACCTCACAGCTGCTGCCCCTCCTGATCTGAGTCTTGCACAGGAATTTTCTATTCCAGGATTCCAAAGGATGAGGAAAGGGTTAAGAGGACCGGGAGCTGCTCAGGGCTCCCACAGTGGGGCTGGGAGTGGGGGTTGAGGACACTCCCGGGAATTCTGCCTCATCCACAGCCCATTTCCAGAGGCTTTTTCCAAGCTTTATTTACCTGTTCAATATCAGGGAGCAATTCCCGCTGCAGCCGCAACATTCCACGCTCCAAAGTGCAAACTCCACAAAATCCCCGCTCTCTTTTAAAGGAGCGCATCCCACAACCCCCTGCATCCCTCCGTGGGGCATCCATGCATCCCTAAAAACGCTCCATGAGGCACCAGCCAGCTGCAGGGACCATCTGCACGTGGATTTGCATGCACAGCACTTTTCCAGGGAATCTGTGTGTGCTCAGAGTCAGATCCAGCCCCACTCTGTGGGAAAAGCTCATCCATGGAAGCGAGGACTGAGCACACTCAGGGAATTGGAGGGGTTTTCCTCAAATTCTGCCTGGGTGGGAATTCCAAAGCGCTCATTCCAAGCCCATCCAGCTCTGAATGTGTCCCTTGGAGGTTATCCAGGGAGATGTGGAACTGGGATCCCACTGCGGCGTCAGGAAGTGAGGGAAAAGCAAAGAACTACAAGGAAAGGGTGAGAAGAGGAATCCCAGAGCTCTCTGGGATTCTTCAGTAGGATCTGGTGAATTTCAGGGAAAAAAGGGGCTGGAAAACCACTGCCAGAATGAGGAGATGCCCCAGGGGGGAGTTCCCACATCCCCAGCAATATTCCCGTGATCCATAGGGACAGACAAGGCTCAAAAAGCCTCACTCAGGTTTGGGAACACCATTCCCAAACCCTGCAGGAAATCCAGGATTCCTTGAGCCACCGGTGTGTGACATCCCTGTCCCTCCTCATCCCTGGATTGCATCCAGGGTGAAAAATCCCATCTCATCCCACTGTCACCCCAATTCCCACCCCGAGGTGGGATCCTTGCTCCAGCTGCAATCCTTCACTGCAGCTCCATTCCCCAAACAGGTGCTTTTTCCTGGAAATCAGGATAATGGCAGGGGTTTTCTTGGACAGGGACGTCCCCCCTGCCCCGCTGCCAGATGTGCTCCACAGTTGGTGGCTCCAGCTGCCGGTGGCTCCTCTCCTCGTGCCAGGCTGATGGATGCATTTTCCCAGCAGGAAATTGCTGGCAGCAGCTCAGCCGATCCATCAGCTGCTCCTTGCTCCCCATTTTTCCCTTTCCCAGCTGAGCTTGGCATCCTTGTCCTTTCCTCAAGGCTCAGAAAGGCCTGGGAATGGGGATGGTGCAAGGAAAGGAGGGGGTGTTCCCAGGAAACTGGGACATCCTGGTGGGATTCAAGCTCCCCAAGGCTTGATGTGTTTTCAGCGCTTCCAAACCTGCCAGGAATCATCTTCACATCCATGTATTTATTCCCAGATTTTGGATGTGAAACTCTTGAGGGCAACACCCGTTTTGGGATGGGTTTTACTTCCTTGGAAAACTGGATAAGGGGGGGGGGGTTTCCTGCTTTTCCCTCCATCCCTGAGGCTGGAAAAGGGGTGGTGGAGAAGGACAGAGGGGCTGGAGAAGGGATCCTGCTGGGAAGCTGCTCCCTGCTCCTTGGCAGAGCCGGAGCCTCAGGATTAATGCTTGTCCTTGCATTTCCGACGGAATTCTGTCTGCTCTGGAGGAGCCGGCTCGCCTGGGACTTTTCCTGCTGGAGCCGGAATGCTGGGACAGGGAAAATCCTTGCAAGGTGAGGGGGAAGGTGCTGGGGCTCGAGCTTGGATTCCTCATGGCATGGGAGGGCAGCTCTGGAGGTCGGTGCAATGCGGATGCTGATCTGGATTTAGAGGGGGAAAAGGGAAAATTCTTTCATTCCAAGGGAAAATGTGGAAGGGGCGGGATGAGGCTCTGAACAGCCAGATCTAGTGAAGGTATCCCTGATTATTGCAGTGAATTGGATTGGATGACCTTTAAAGGCCCTCCCCAAAACCATCCTGAACTCATGGAACAGGAATTGCACAAAATTCCAGCCCAGCTCTGAGCCAAGACCCTCCTGTTCCCTCTGGATGAGGTTGAAGAGCCCAGCTGGTCTTCCCAGATCCCAGAAACATCCTCGTGCCTCAGGAATGGTCTCCCTGCAGAGGGAACTCCCAGGATCCTGCCTCCACACAGAGATCCCTCTTTTCCACCCTCTCCCAGCATTGGGATCAATCAATACCTCCAGATCTAACAAGACACAGGAGCAGAGTCTGTGTGGGCTTGGGCAGGGTAATGGATGGAAAAAGCCTGTTCAGCGAGAGGGGAAAGTGGGAGGAAAGGAAGGAAAAATCAATGGGAAGATTGGGATGACATCATAGCACCATTATTATGTCATCAGCCCCACTCTGAGGATTTATCGCTCTGGCCGTGATTTTCCTTGGAGCTTCCTGCCCTTCTCATTCCAGAGCTTTCCAAAAGCTGCTCTTGGCTTAAAAAAAACAGGGAACAGGGACATTCCAGACCTTGTGACATCCCTCTGGCCTCCTCACCCGCTGCAGGTGTCCCCAGAGGAATTTGGGAAACAATGCTGCTGGCTCTTCCCTATTTTCCTTTTCACCTTTCATCCTTTGGGAATGAGCCTGGAAACCTTCCTGAGCCTGACCTCTTTTCTCCAGCCATGTTTTCATCCTTTTCCTTCCTTTCTGTGAAGACAAACATGGAAAACAGAGCCCAAATCTCTTGGAAAGGGCAGGTTCAGGGTTCAAAACCCTTCTTTCCATCATCTGTTCTACCTGTCCTGATATCGGGATAGAAATCCAGTTGGATGAGTTTCCCACTTTCCCAGTTTCTTTTCCCATTATTTTCTGCTGAGTTGTGCTGGAAAAAAACATCAGGATGACACAACACCTGCAACGTTTCCCTGTGGATAGGGAAGGGAAAAGACTATTTTGGGATACCGAAGCCACAGGAATATTCGTGTTTGCCTCAGTCTGATTTAAAGGAAAGATTAAAAAAAAAAAATTAAAAATCAGGATAAAATCAACACATCCCAAAAAGGGTAATTAAGAAATCCAAGTCTCTGTAGGGTCATTATCCAAGCAGCATTCCATGTGGATGGCAATTTTAATGGCTGTTCCAGCAATTTAATATCCACTTTAATATATCCATGTTTTCCAGCACACAGAGCCAGGGCAGGGAGGCAGATTTGGGCTCAGCAAGGATTTAACGATGGGATTGTATCCCATAAAAAGCTGAGGGAACAGCTCCCATCCCTCAGCCTGGTGATTAGGGAAGATAAAAGATAAGGGGCAGCAGCAAAGCTGCCCCCCATGTGCCTCAGTTTCCCATCCCTATGGAGCAAATCCAAGGGATTTAGAGGATCCAAGCCAACCAGGCATGGGAAAAAGCCAAATTTTCTGGCAGGGCTGATCTGAATCCAAGGAAAACTCACCCAAATCCTTGCATGCCACAAAACCCTCCCTATTTTCTCCAAGCTTTGAGTCACCTCCCAGCCCAACCAGTTCCCACTGTGGGAAGAGTCACTGAATTCCCAACTCTCCCAGTCCCATATGCTGGAAATTTTTGAACTTTTCCAGGTGGTGACTCCCTGGTTTTTATCACATCTCACACTGTGGGAATAGCTCCGTTCTCCCAGTTAAGCCTGGATTTGTTATTTGATCCTGAAAATTCAGCACTTCCAGGCTGCGGAGGCGTTGAGGCTGTACCTGATTTCCTGCAGGGCTGGGCAGCATCCAGATGTGCTGGGCTGTATTCGGTATCCAGCTGTGGCAGGCTCTGGATTCCCATGTGGAGCTCAGCATCCAGATGTTCTGGATTCGCTTTCCAGCTGTGCCAGGCTCCTCAATCCCACGCGAGACTCGGCACCAGCCCATGCACAGTTCAGGATCAGCTCCCCCCATCATCCAGATGTGCAGAGCTCAGCATCCAGCTGTGCCAGAGCCATATCCAGCTGTGCCAGAGCCATACCCAGCCGTGCCAGGCTCCTCATCCCTGTGCAGGATCCATGCTCAGCTCAGCATCCAGCTGTGCCGCATCCAGCTGTGCAGGATTGTCCCGGGGCATTCTGGCCAAATGAGGCAACAGGTTTGGAATTGTTTTGGATGTTTTTGTCAGACATTCCCACTAAAAAAGGACTCCTGGGAGAGGCAGAGACAGCCCACAGCTGGTGACTGACAGGGATTCACTCCAGGGAAAGGGCAGGGAAGGTCTGGGGAGAATGGGAATGTCTCATCCCTGAGATATCATCAGGCTGAGATCTTTCCTCAGGGAATTTTCTTTTAACAAAACATTTTCCGAAGAGCTTTTCCTTGTCTGGAAGAAAATGATACCTGCGTGTTATGGGGGTTGCAGTTTGGTTTTCCTTCAAAAAGTTGGGATACTCAGCTGAGCTGGTGGCTGGAGGTGACAATGCCACCACCCTGACCTGTCCCCCGGGCTCCAGAGGCAGGAATTTCCCCAGGGCTCGGCAGCACAAGGTTATGGACTCCGTGATTTTTAATTAATGCCATTGACTCTGAGCGTGTTGGGAAAGGGGAGGGCCTGGAACGGGAAATTGTCCCTTGGAGGGACAAAGCCTGACAACCTTGTCATCCCCAATTAGCAGCTAATTACCTCCATGACGAACATCTTTATTAATCCAATTAATAGCGCGGGTGGCGTGACCTCGGCAGAGCTGCTGACTCAGGGTGGGGCTCGCCAGGAGAGGGATGGGGGGAGGAAGGAGTGAATTCCTCCTTTCCCAACTCCTCTTCTTCACTAACTAGTGAACGATTCCCACTGATCTCCCAGCCTGATCCCAAATATTTCCTCTTTCATTCCTCCTGTCCACCCATCTGCTTCTTGTCTGTTTGTCCCTTTATCCATCCCAACTTCCAACATTTTTTTTTAGGAAAAATAACCCTACCTCCAGGTGTTAAACCATGGATCATGATGATCCGGGACACTGGGATGTCTCCCAGCTGGAATGTTGTGCTCATCCCTGGTGACCTGCAAAGGTCTCAGGGTGCAAATCTTCCCTGAGAGGGGAAAAGCTTGGGATAGATGGAGAAAGGGATGGAGCAATGGATCAGTGGAAGGATGGAGGTGGGTGGATCTATGGATGGTTGGATGGATGGATGGATGGATGGATGGATGGATGGATGGATGGATGGATGGATGGATGGATGGATGGATGGATGGA
>JAWMQZ010000118.1:151404939-151427192 GCA_035584835.1 Tangara arthus | reverse complement strand
CATCTCACAGCAAATACCAGGGAAGTATATTTTCATGGGGCACTGGCATTGTGCCAGTGTCAAACCATGACAAATGGATTGATGGATGAATGGATATTCATGGAGTTGGAGCAAAGGGATTGATGATGTTGATGAGGATGGGACCAGGAATGCAATGGGAATAGCTGGACACTGAAGGGTCACTGGAAGGCCACGTGCAGGTAGGACAGGTGGGATGACAGATCCTCATTCCTCCTGTGGGGCTTGTGCTTCCCAGTATGGATGGAGGCACTTCCAGCACTTCCCACTGGGCTTTGTGGATCCTCACTCCTCATCCCAAACTGGGACGTCCCTTCTCAGGCAAGGCACAATCCCACGGTGGCACCACTGAATGTTCCACGTTCCCAGGGCCACCACCTGGGCTGGGAATTGCTGCAGGAGTGTTTGTTTTTTTTTCCAAGTTCTCTTGTGGAGTGACCTCTCCTCCATCTTCCCCCACAGATGGAGCTTCAATTAAACTCGGGAATCCATTTTTTAATAGGACTTTCACCTCAGCTCCCTGCCGGGCCATTAAAGCCATTATGGCAGAGTTAAGTAAGGAATCCTGGGAGCCTCTGGAACTGTCATCCCATGTTTATGGCCCAGGCAATGTTTGCTTTATTAAAGATTCAGGAGCCATTTCCGAACGCCTCCGTTCTGTCCTTCCCATTATAGGCCGGACCCTGGCGAAAAGGTGACTGCAGGGAAAAAGAGGATTGCTCCTGAGATGGGAAAAAAAATAGGATGAGGTTTCTGGGAGAGTCTAAGGGCATGGCAGGAGCTGGAGAAAAGGGAGAGGAGAGGTGGGAATTTCATCCCGAAGCGGTGCTGGGTGCTGCGATGAAGCTTTTCCAGCTGTTGCAGGGTTTGGTTTTCCCTGGTTTCCAGGAGTTGAGCAGGATCCAAAGGCAAATCCCTGCCTGGCCCAGCCACACAGGTTGCCCAGAGAAATTGTGGAATCCCCGTCTCTGGAAGTGTCCAAGGCTGGGTTGGATGAAGCTGTGGAATAGGACAAAGTGTCCCTGTCCATGGAAGGGGTTGGAATGGGATGGATCCCAACACAAACCATTCCATGATTCTGTGATCCATCCCTGCAGAGAGAGATGACACCATCTGGGCTTTTTCCGATCCATGATGGGGTCTCCACTGACTTCCAGGTCCCTAAAATTCCCTTCTTCCCACCACAATCCCCCATTTCCGCATTCCATGACTGTCCTCCCTCCTCTTTTGGACTCCAGAGCACAAACCCTTCAAAATCATCAATATCCTACAGAAAACAGGGATTCAAGGAGATTCCCTTCTCCATCCCTGTCTTGCTGCCAGGCCAGCTCCACCTGGGCCAGGCCTAACCTGATTCCATACGGGAGACACTTGTTCCCATCCATGGGAATGATTGGGATGGGATGGGATGGGACAGGATGGGATGTTATTCCCAGGTTATCCCCAAGTTCCCATGTATGAGAAGCTGGTCAAGCACTCCCCATGGATCATACATGGGATAAGGGGTTATCCCCATCCCAGCTTTTGTCCCCTGTAGGAAGCAGATGAGGATGAGGGGCCCTGGGGACAGGTAGATCTCGGCTGTCCCTCTCTCATCCCAATCCCAATTTTTGGAGCTGAGCACCTTTGGGTGCACCTGAACCCCCACCCACGTGACACCCAAGGGTGGCCAGAGGACGTGGAGCTACACCTGCGTCCCACATGTGATAATCTGGGACCAGGGTGGCTCAGGGTGATGAAGGGATGTGGAGAACAGGATCCAGCGTGTCCCAGCTCTGCCCTCTAGTGCAGTTCCACCAGGTGCCATCGCCACTCCTGAACCTGCTGGCGTCACCCCTGAGGTCCCATCACCATTCCTGAACCTGCTGGCGTCACCCCTGAGGTCCCATCACCATTCCTGAACCTGCTGGTGTCACCCCTGAGGTCCCATCACCATTCTGAACCTGCTGGCGTCACCTCTGCAGGTCCCATCACCATTCTGAACCTGCTGGCGTTACCCCTGAGGTCCCATCACCATTGCTGAACCTGCTGGTGTCACCTCTGCAGGTCCCAGTCCCGCAGCCCTGGTGGCTCTGGTGGCTTCACAGCCCCCCGGTGAAGCCCCTCTTGGTGGCCTGATGAACTTCTCGGTGTTTGCTGTCACCTGAGGTGACACAGAAGGGATTTTGTACCTCCAAGGTGCTGGGGGGACAGGGCCAGGAGGGGACCTAGGACCAAGAGCTGACCTTGGAAATCTCAGAGAGCTTGACAAAGATTTTGGGTTCAGCCCAGGGGAGCAATTCCCTCTCAGGGGGATGAGGAATGAACACTCCAGCTTTTAGGAGTACGGTGGTGCTCCCACTGCATCCAGGAAAATTCCAGTCCTTCACGGGATGGGGTTTACTACGAGCTCAGGGTGTAGCTGCACGAGAAATGTTCGGTTTCACTCCTTGCACGTTTTTCTCAGCAGGATTTTTCAGGATATAGGGACAAACCCCGCTATTTATGCCCCTTTTCTTTGGCATGCACTGGGCTCCAGAGCACCCCAGAGAGACCCGTGCCCAGTCTTGGGTGCCAGCGTGGGTGGGGGGTGCCCGGCTGGGCAGATTTGGGGGGGCTGTGGGCAGCGGGAGCATTGCACAGGCTGCTGCTGCCCTCCAGTGGGCTCAGGCTGGAGAGGAGGCTGGAATTCCGTACGGATGCTTGGGAAAGCAGGGGTGGGGCTGAGGATGTCCCTTCCCATGGGGTGGAGCAGGCGCCGGGACAAGGGATCCCACCGAGAAATCCTGGAGCAGGAGAAATCCTGCTCTGCCCCATCCCACTGCTCCTGGACCAGGAGTAGTTGGAGGCAGCTCCAGCCCCATATCCCTCTAAAAATTTCCAAATTTATTAGATTTATTAGCAGTGAGAGCACCTGGCCCGGCTCCAGTGTCCCATCACCAACCCACATCAACCCTCTTTTGTTCTCTTTTGTTCTTTTCCCTCTGTTATTCCCAGGGAAAAGCAGGAGCAAGGATTTGGAGCCAGTGACAGCTCCAGAGGAGCCGCTGTGGGTCACGGTGCCAGTGGGATGTGAAGGGACAAGGACAGCACAGGGACCTTCTCCTCTTGTGTTGTGTCATTAATGAAGGAGGGAATCAAATCCCCTTCCCACCAGGCTGGAAGGGCTGGTCCATGGGCTGGGAGATTTTTATTATGGAGGGTGAAGCTCCAAGAGGAGGAAAATCAGGAAATTTGGGTGAATCCCTGTGGTTTTCCAGGATGGGATTTCCAGGCTGTTTTCTGACTCAAAGGCCCTGGAAATCATCAGTGATTTAAAAAAACCCCAAAATCCTCTTTCCATCTCCTCTCTGGTCATAAGAGCTGCATGAACTGGCTCCAGTTCAGGATATCCAAACATTCCTTGTTTGCTAATTTCCCTGGAGCTCCTGGACAGAGAGACCTCAATTTCTTGGTAAATGTAAAGTTATTTCTGCCCTATTTTTTGTGGTTTTGACCACGTTTTACCCTACAGGACCCTCTCTGCTTCCTGGTCAAGCTGGAGAAGACGAGCATGGACAGATCCAGCTCCATGGATTTCAGGAAAGAGGGAAGGAGCAGCAGGCCCTTGCTGATGGAGCACAGATCCCATCTGAGCACACGTCACCAGAGGGGGAGGCGATCCCAGCTCCGGAGTCACGAGTTTCCCACATCCACTGAACGTGGGTGGGAAAAGGATCTTCTGCAGCAGAACGACTTCACTGTGGGTGGCTTCCAAAACCTGGCACAGGAGGGCTGATGGAAGGGGAAACTCCTTCAATTCCAAAATTATGTCCCCCCAAAAAAAGCTGGATGCTGTTTTAACCCTGGCTTGGTAGACAGGATAAAAAAAGCTCCCACCACATTCCATAAATAAATCGAAATTTGAAAGTCCTGGCCTGGTTTTTTTTCCCATTTAAGGGGCTTTAAACCCACCTTTCTCCCATGGGATGTGTGTTCCCATAATCCAGCCCCAAATCCATGGGTTTGGTCGTCCTCCCAGGATGGTGGGGAGGTGGTGTCCAGGTCCCAAGGGAAAACAGGGGGTTCCATGCCAAGGATTTGCTGCTTTCCAGCCTAAATTCCAATTGATGAACTCTTACAAAAAAAGGAATCAGAAACCCTTTATGAAACCAGAATAGCAGTTTAAAACCTGCTGTGTGAAGCAAAAATTACTTTCTTGACCAATTCATTTTTTTTTTTTGCAGGGGAAAAGCCCCCAAGGGATCCAACCTGAGCCCCAGCCTTCACTTGCCATGTGACTTCATGAATTCATGTGACAAAGCCACCATCTCCCATTGCAACCCCCTGGAGATGGAGACCATGGCTCACCAAATTTAATTTGGATACTTGGGACTTTGGTTTTCCTTGGAGCAGCCCATCCTGGATCCAAAGGATCTCTCCCAACCTCAGCAGCTCCAGATTTGTGTAAAAATGACCCAAAATTGACTCTTTAGGAGGATCAGCCAGGGCTTGTTTCCCGTCATGGATGGTGCACCCTTAATTCCCAACAAAAATGCTACAAACTGGATTTGAATCAGTGCTTTTTAATCCATAAAAGGTGAGAATCCATGTACAAATTAAAAAAAAAAAAAAAAACAACCAAAAACCCAAAAGAAGCCCAACATAAAACCCTGGAATTAGGGAAATGATCCCAATCCCACATAACACAACCCGTTCACCAACGCTGGGGTTGGGTGATGCAGGCAGAAGGCGACGGCTTCTCCTAAATAAATCCCTCTCCAGCCCGGAGACGTCCATGTGGCATCCCACGTTTTTAGGATGGTGGGAAGATGCTGCTGGGATGTTTTAAGGGCAAGGTGGCCTTTTCTGTGACCCCACCCCCTCCTTTCCTTCCCGCTCCCACGCCGAGCAGCCGGGAAGATGACGTGGGAAGCCTGGCTGCTACAGATGGCCCCGCGCTGGAAGGCGGATCCGGAATCCGGTGTGGTGATGCCTCAGGATATGGAGAGGCCTCTTGGTCAAGAGCAGAGATAAGAACCCCTCCTTGAGCTCATAAAATCCCAGGATGGGCTGGCTTGGATGGGATCTTAAAGCCCATCCTGTTCCAGCCCATGCCATGGGACAACTTCTACCACCCCAGGTTGCTCCAACCCCGTCCAACCTGGCTTTTTTTCCTGGAAGTTTTTCTTAAATAGAATCAGGGTTAAGAGCTTGGAAAATGGACAAGGAGTCACTAGAAGAAGTCACAATCCCAGGGGATACTGTGGCCACAAGATCCCATTGCTCCTTTAAACCAACCCTAAAAACTCCTTAAAAAGTACAAAAATACAATCTCATCTCTCCCAAGGGAATTTTCTACCTCCCAAGATCATCCAAGCACTGAAGACCAGACACCTCCTCAGCCCTCAGAAAAAAATAACAGGCAGAAACAGGATGGAGGAAATTTTGCCGATCTGTTTTGTGGATTCAGAGTATCCCACCGTTTCCAGGACAATTACCAGGATGCCTGGATCCATCAGGCCAGTCCAGGAATGCTGACAGCGGCGTTAGGGAATTAGCAACACGTGCAAGATCCAACAGTAGCACAAATTTAGGAGTTTAATAATCTGGAGGAGATATCTTCCTGGAATTTTAATCTCCTCCCAGGAAAAATAAACCCCCCCCCCAAGGCTCT
The DNA here is from genome assembly GCA_035584835.1 of Tangara arthus. NCBI lineage: Eukaryota > Metazoa > Chordata > Aves > Passeriformes > Thraupidae > Tangara > Tangara arthus. The sequence goes on along the minus strand of JAWMQZ010000118.1, from coordinate 151,421,539 downwards.
TAGCTATTAATCTCCTCACAGAATATTTAGGGCAATCCACGTCTCCTGATTAAAAAAGCCAGACAACAACTGCACATTAAGTCCTTCTCTTTTCTTCCAAAAAATCCGGCTGGATAGCTGGGTTGGATTTTCTGAGTCAAGCTGGGGGTTCATTCCCCAAAAAAACCACCCCAAAAGCACTAAAAATGAGCAAACCATCCTACTTTGTTGGGATAGCCCTACTTGGGAGATGCTGCCTGGGTTGGACCCTGTGATGGGATCACCACAAGTCATCAATGCCCGCGCTGTCCCCTCTCCCAAAAAATGGGAGTCTGGAAAGATTCAGTTGAAGGATTCAGCTCCTCCAGCAGCTCTTGGAGAGCAGCTCCATCTTGTACCTCGCAGAGAAAGCCCAGGAGATGCTACAGAAGGTGACACTTTTGCTTTAATGGTTGGGGCTGGCTTTGGCCAAGCAGAAGACACAAACCAGGCCCTGCTTTAGCACAGCTCCCCCCGAACCCCTTGAGAGCAAAAAAAAAAAAAAAAAAATCCCAAAATTAACAATAAACCCGAATTTCCCCCAGATTGAGGGGATCGTTGGACACAGGAGCTGGGAGGTGGAGGTGCCTTGCTCACCTCTCGGCGCGGATCCGACCAGCGGCGCATTCCCGGGTCTGGGAGTCCTCACAGCCCAGCCACGCTTGGGAAGCTTCCCGGGCAGCCAGTCCTGGAGCTCAGGGCACACCATGGAGCATGGTCAGTACATGGCCTCGTTGTCCCCCACGGCGGTGAAAGGGACACCGCTGTAGGTGCTCTTCTTGCTCCTCTTGCTCTTCTTGCTCCACACCAGCAGCGTGCTGGCGCTCTTGCTGTTCATCAGGCTCTTCCTGCTGTTCTCCTTGTTGCTCTTCAGCATCCCAGACCCCGAGGACATCACTGTTGCCTTCCTGTCCACCTGGTTGGGAAAGGTGGAGAGGGGAGTGAAGCCAGGGCAGCACCCAGAGAGCTCCAAGGAATCCCTGTGGGGTGTGACTTACAGCTTTGGGACATTCCGAGCCCTGCAGGGTGATGACTCCAATGTCCACCCCCTCCTTCCCGGTGCTCTTCAGCAGCTGGACAACCTCGGCGTGCTTGGACCACTTGCAGTCCTTGCCATTCACTGAGACGATGTAGTCCCCTTCCTTCAGCCCGGCTTCCTGAAGGGAATGAGGGAAAACGTCTAAGTGAATCTTGGAATGGTTTGGAAGGGACCTTCAAGATCATCCAGTCCCACCAGGGGCACTTCCCACTATCCCAGGTTGCTCCTTGGACACTTTCAGGAATGGGGAAGCCACAGCTTCTCTGGGCAACCTCTGCCAGGGTCTCATCACCCCCACATCCAAGAATTTCTTCCCAATACCCATCTAACCCTGCCCTCTGGCAGTGGGAAGCCATTCCCTGTGTCCTGGCACTCCATCCCTTGTCCCTCTCCAGCTTTCCTGGACCCTTTTAGGTACTGGAAGGGGCTCCAAGCTCTCCCTGGAGCCTTCCCTTCTCCAGGCTGGAGAGAAGACACAACTCTGCTCCAGATATGGACCACATCCAGTCCATATCCCAGTCTTTGGGAAGATTTGAGTTTCCCAAAGAGGGATGTGATCCTTCTGCTGTGGAGAGTGTTGTTCCAGAGATGCTGGGATTTGGAGGGATGGGTTGGTACTGAGGGAGTACAGAGACCCTTAGGGCATCCCACCAGGATTCTCCAGCATCTTCTGATGGAAAACAAAGCTGCCCCTGTTTTTGGACATGCCATCTTGTTCCAACCACTGTTACATCCCAGCACAAGGGACAAGAGAGCTGGATGGGCTTCCAGCAGTTAAAAACTGGGAAAAATTCCATGTTTTCTCCTTAGCTATCTCCTAAAAATTAATCATTTCATGACGCCCACCTGCAAACCCCAGCCTGTGCTCCAGCAGGGATGAGTCTCCTCCTGAACCGTTTTAAGACCTAAAAACACCTGGAATCCCGCCAGGTAGCTCCCTTCAGGCATTCCCATGGGAATAGCAAGAAATTGGGATACTCACAGCAGCGCAGCCCCCCGGGATGACCCCGGCAATGAGGACGGGGGAGTCTCCTCGCAGGGTGAACCCAAAGCCGTTCTCTCCTCTCATCAGGTGGACCCTCCGAGCTGGATACCACTTGTTCTTGGCTGAGAACACGGACAGGGGGCCCTGGGATGAGGCAGAAACATGGAAAGCATCTTTTCAGCTCCCTGGAACTGTGCAGCCTTGTAAAAAAACCCCAATTACAGGGATGGGGAAGGGGCAGAGGAAGAAATCCTGTCTTTTGCAGGAAAAACAGTCCCTTCATCCAAGAAGAAATGATGGAGGCTGAGGCTGTCTGGATATGGGGGATGCCACCAGGGGTTGGTCCAGGAGCAGGGTGGTGGGACAGGTCACCAGTCCAGGGTCACTTTTCCTCAATTAGTTCCCATTTTCCCCTCTTTTCTCTGCTTTTCCATTCCCACAGGAGCAGGATATTCATGTCTGCCCTGCGGCTGAGATGCACAAGCTCTCCCTGGGGTACTCAGGGGATGACCCCACCACAGATCCCACCACTGTCCTGAATCCCAGTCCTGTTCCCCAGGACCCTAAAAACCTAAAGAGGGTGTGGATTAAACTCCAGTGGGATTTTCCTGGTGCCTCCTGCCACCAAAACCCTTCTTCCCAAGGATCTCTTGGGAAAAGCCCACCCAAAATTCCCGTGCCTGCTTCCCCTGTCACCAGAGGAGCTTTGTGACCCATTTGTGTCACAGAGACAGATCCCAGCCCTCCTCCTGCTGCTCCTCCTTGCAAAACTGCTGGAGAGAGGGAGAAGAGGCTGCAGGAGGAAGGAATCCAGGCAAGCAGAGCATGCAGGGGAGGAGGAGGAGACGGTTGCTCCCTTGGGATATTCCCGTTCCTGGAGCTGTACGTACCAGTCTGTGGAAGAGGTCGGTCACCTTCACCTGGGAGAAGTTGGGGGATTTGATTTCGGGTTTCTGGTGCGTTTTGGCTGATGGGAAGGAGAGAAAAGCACAGACAGGGGGTGACCTCAGGCAGCTGGGGTAGCTGCTGCCATCCCGAAGAGGGACAGCGTGATCCCATAAGAGCCAGGACCTAAAATCCTGGAATAGTTCGGATTGGAACTCAGAGATCATCCAGGCCAACCCCCCTCCACAGCAGAATTCCCCATGAAGTTTTCCCACCCACAAACCCCCTCCCCAGCCACAATCCCAAAAAACCTCACTCACGATGGATGTCCGGAGCCTCTCCCGTCTCAAAGAAATCCTCCTCGTGGTCGATCTCGGAATATTTGCTCAGGGAGCGTTTGTGGGCGAAGGACAGGACCTCCTGCAGGATATCCATCTTCCTTAGGATCTTGCACAACCCATGGATCCTCATGGCCTCCTCGTGCTTCATGATGGCTTTTTTGAGGTGAGCTTTGCCTGCGAGGGAGCAGAGGAAGCTGAGCCTGACGGAGCGGCAGCTCCGGCGCCGTTCCCGCTCGGCTGCCCACGGATTTCAGGAGCGGTGCCACCACCCTGCTGTGACTCAGGGACAGCCCAGTCACGTTCCCAGCCCTAAATGGGGTCGGTCCCAGCCCGATGAAGGGCTGGGAAGGGACCTTGAAGGGTGACCTACTTCGCTCCCCTGATGGCAGAGCTGGCAGATGTTCCTGAAAAACCACCCCCGACGTCCCTCCTCACGCTTAACCTCAATCTCCTGAGCAAATTAACTTCTCTCCATCGCCTCGGATCCCTCGGGAATGGGAACACGGAGAACAACCCCGCCCCGTCCTCCTTGGGAAGGTGCAACACATCCCTGTTTTCTAGGCTAAGCCTTTTCCTTGTCCTGCAGGTCCTGCTCTCCATCCTCTGCTCTTTACTCCTCTCTACTTGCCTTCAGCGCGTTCCCACCCTCGGGAAATGGAAGTGGTCGGGAAAGAGGAGCTGAAATTCCAGTGACCCACGGATATCAACGCAAAGCATCTCCTCCGTGGGAAACTGCAACCAAGGCAGCCGTATCCAAGGCTAAACTCCCAGAAAAGCTCTCTCCATGTGTGTCTCATGGAAACGCGTGTGCCTGTGGCATTTCACGTTCAGGACACACGGTGGCAACAGAATCCAGGGAGATGAGGTCTGCCTCAGACTCCCGGGAATCCACAGCTAGAGGAACTTAAATACCGAGGGAATGTTTTGGGGTTGGATGGAAAAGAGAGAGGAGACTCCCCCCACTGAGAATTTTTATCAAATCAATAAATTGTGAAATTATGGGGAATAATAATAATAATGATAATAATAATAATAGAATCATAGGATGGTTTGGGTTGGAAAATACTTTAAAGCTCGTCTCATTCCAACCCCCTTCCATAGGGACGGATACCTTCCACCATCTCAGGCTGCTCAAAGTTCTGTGTGATCTGATCTTGGACACCTCCAGGGATGGAGATCCACAATCTCTCCGAGTTTTTCCCTTCCTGTAAACTAAATCCAAGCTGAGCTTGGTGCCTGCACATCTATTTCTTACCAGGAATGTTGCACAGAGCCTGTTTTCCCCAGGAAAATCAGGTAGAGCTGGAAAAGCTGATGCAAACCACATCTGAGGGTGTTGGGGTGCTGTCACCATAAAACACTTGGATTTTGGGGTTTATTTGGAGGTTTCCAGTGAAACCTGGCTGAGCATCCCGAAGGATTTTGCTGAGGCCAAACTCATTCGTGGTGGGATCAGCCTCCTTCCACATGTGTTCAAGGAGGGAAAAGAGCTCCTGGGGGAGGTAACACCCCAAATTCCAAGTGCTGAGTTTTCTCTTGGTGCAGCCCTGTTGAGGAGGGGCTGCCAAAACACGACTTCAGCTGAATAAGCAGCGTCTGTTCTTTCCCTGGAGCTGAAATCCCGCATGGGAAGAAGTTCTTGTCTCCCAAGAATTTGCTGGAGCTGAAAAAGCCACCCCCTGAGCATCTGCTGTGTCTTGTTTTCCAGTTAAGTCAGTCCAAACCAAGGAGCTTCCAGGATCTCCGTGTCCCTATGGATTTCTCTGTATTGTTGGGTGATGTTACCTGGCTTGGAACACCTGGAATTTTCCCTGTCAGAGCTGGACAGGTTGGGACAAGCACCACGAGTTGGTCCTCACACCCTCAAGGGGACTGTGATGCTTTCCTGCTTCCCAGGAGAAGAAATCTCCTGACAAATTCCTCTTTGCATGGAGAGATCCCCCCTAAAACCTCATCATTTGTGGGAATTGTGATGGGATCCAGAAATTTGTGCTCACCCAGCTTCCTCCTCTCCTCGGGATCCTGCAGCAGGACACGAAGCGATGGCCCCTCTGGCATGGTGACGTGGAATTGCAGGAAAGCCTTCTCCTGCTCCAGCAGCTCGGCATCCGAGGGAGCTGTGGGAAGGAGATGGATGGGGATGGGATTAGGGAGAGGTCAGGGCCACCCAGCTCCTGGTGGCAGTGGGGACAAGGAGGTCACATCCAGATTCAGGCGGTCCTGGCAGCACCTTCCTGCCATCCAACCACAGCCTGCAAGGAATCAGGGATGGGGCCAGGGATGATCCCAGTCAGGGATGCACCAGAATCTGAAGTTAAGGGCAGGATTTGTCCTGAACACAGCTTTTTTTCCTTTTTCCTGCCTTCCTTTGCTCCAGTGTGGAAGCAGGAGTGGGAATGGAGAGCCCTGGGAGGTCACTGACAGGGAGACAAATGAGACAACAAAATCAGGGAATCGTGGAATGGTTTGGGTTGGATGGGACCTGCAAGACTGTCCAATTCCAACCCCTTTCCACAGGGAGGGACACTTCCACTTGGCTGCAAGCCCCAGCTATCCCGGCCCACAATAATTCCAGGGACGGGGCAGACACAGTTTCCCTGCGAATTCCAGTCCAGGACCTCACCATGCTCCCAGGAAATAATTCCTTCCCAATATCCCATCTATCCCTGCCCTCTGGCAGTGGGAAGCCATTCCCTGTGTCCTGGCACTCCATCCCTTGTCCAAAATCCCTCTCCATTTCTCCAGGAGCTCCTTGAAGCACTGGAATGGGCTTTAAGGTCTCCCTGGAGCCTTTTCTCTATCCCACAGTGCAACCAAGGAGGTCATTCCATGGAAAAACAGAGATGGATGCAGCTCTCCCAGGCTCTCCAAACCCCACAACTTTAAAACCCTGCTCTTTAAACCCTTTTTTCTAGCCCAAATTGTTCCTAATCCTCTTTGGCTCACTTAGGGCTGCACAGCAGCTTCTTTCCCTGGACACAGAGTGGGATAAGAAACAATCCAGAATATTCCAGGGAGTTTTTTTGCTCCAAACAGAGGATCTCAAAAGCCTGGTGGGCACAGGGATGCAGAGGATTGGGAACTGGCAGCTCCAGGGCTGGTTCTCCCTGTGCCAGTTCCTGCCATGTCAGCATCCCAGAAGGATTAAACTGCAGCGTAAGGAATTTATTCCCAGCTGGTTATGGAAGCAAAAGATTTGTTATTCTGACAAGGGAGAAGTGTGAACAGGAACATGAGATCCCAACAGCAGGCAAAAAAATTCCTAAATTAGGCATCTCCTGCAGATTTCTGCTTGCCATGGTGCCTAAGGTCATAAAAAATTTTAGGGGGAAGGTTTGCCCTGCCCCTCGGTACCCCATGGAATCCCATCTCCATCATCATCCTCTCCTGTCTGGATCTTTAAGCCCTTCCAGCTCCACATTATCCCCCCTTCTCCCATCTCCTTGCTCAACCCAGCTTCTGCAACACCCACATGGCACAGGGAAGATTTTGGGCAGGCTCTGGAGCGGGGGAGGGTGTGAGGACAGTCTGGCAGCCACTGGTCACAGCACCGGTTTTGGCAGCCAGCCCTCAAAAAGCTTCTCAGCCACCCACCAGGTGACACCAAAGGTCACCAGGAGCATCTGCTGCCCACCCCCGGATCCTCTGCTCCATCCCAAAATTGCTCCCAGGGTGTTGGGAGGTGGCAGAGATGGAGGTCAAGGGTCACATCTTGAAGTCACGCTCCAAGTGACTCCATGGAACCATGTGTACCTTGCTGCCACCACCCTGAGGTTCCCAGGACATCCATCCATGAGGCTGGAAGTTAAATCCAAGGTATTTTTGAATTTATTTTTGGATTTTTGAAGTCCTCAGCTGGTCCAACACAAGGTGACTCACAGCAGGCAGGTGACCCTTATTTCCCCACCCAGTCCCAAAGGGGACAGCAGGTGACATCCCTGCAGCAGCTTTTTCCTCCCCTTCTTAAGGATTTTTCCCTGTGGAAACCAGAAGTATGGAAAAATCTGCCTTGGGGATGAATTGCTGAGTCCACAAAGAAGATCCACAGCTCAGAGCATTCCAAAAACTTCGGGTGTTGTATCCATAACCTCTTTTTTTTTGGGAATCCCTCCCCAAAACCCAGGAATAAAGTGGAATTAGTACTTGGATGAGCAGGAAGCTCCCTCCAGGCTGGACACTCACCGGGGCAGTCACAGAGGGCCATGGCAGCAAAATAATGGGAGAGGGCTTTGAAATGCTCCGACTTGACTTGGACCATGGTGGTCCAGGAGAAGGGAACGTAGTCCTTGACGTGGGGCTGGCTCATGGTCTGGTGCACCAGGGAATAAACATCTTGCACCTGGGAAGAGGGAAGGGAGAAGAGATGGGATGCAGGATGTCCCTCAGGTTGCGCTCTCCGGGAAGGTTCTGCTGACCACCAAATCCCACCAAATCCTCTCCCTGCCAAAATCCTCACCCTTGCTGCCTCCTGAGCCAGCTGCAGGCGGGCCAGGAAGTTGTTCTGGGCACGCAGCAAGGTCATCTTCTCAAAGACACACTCCTGGACCTGGGCCACCATCAGCCTCACCAGCATGGTCAGGGAGGCTGCGCTCATGTCCAGGCTGGGAGCATTGGAGAAGTTTTCCTTCAAGTAGTTAAAGGCACCTGGAGGAGAGGGAAGCTCCTGGAAGTTACCAGGCTTGTGAGGAAGAGAATCAAACTTTGGGATCGGGCAGGTTTCCCTCTGATCCTTAAACATGTCACCATCAGTGGTAGGTAAGAAGTTCTGAAGTCCAACCCTTGCCATCTAAATCATCCTTGTGCCCAACTCCTTCTCCAAAGCCCTGGGTGATCCCAGTTCCAGGTTCCGTTTTTTCTATGGGGAGATGGATCAGCCTCTCTCCTCTCCACAGCTGGGACATCCTTTTGGGGGACATCCTTTTGGGGGACATCCTTTTTGCCTGTTGGACCATCCCAGCTCCTCTTCCCAACCCACACAACCAACGTGGAGCCACCTCACGCTCCATTTGTGATCCCTTGGGAACACCTCTTCCTACGACTGCTCCCACCCCTTCCTGAGCTTCTGTGGATCATTCCCACCTTTGGGAAAAGGAGGAAGAGGGGAAGCCACTCACCAGCTGCCTTCTGGAAGGCATCGATGGCCTGGTTGAGGCCGGGCAGGGAGGCGCGGTCCTGCCGCGCTCCGATCTGGGTGTGCAGCGCTCCGAGGTTGAAGAGGACACTTCCCTTCTCGAAGGCCAGAGCCCTCTGGTGGGATGGGACCCCTGTCAGGGAGTCGTACCTGGAGAAGGGAAGAGCCAACAGCTGCCCATCCCCTGGTCATGGTCCCCATGCAGCCAAGTGGAAGTGTCCCTCCCCATGGAAAGGGGTTGGAATTGGACAGTCTTGCAGGTCCCATCCAACCCAAACCATTCCATGATTCCCTGATTTTGTTGTCTCATTTGTCTCCCTGTCAGTGACCTCCAGGTGGGGAAATCCCAGGGCTCTCCATTCCCACTCCTGCTTCCACACTGGAGCAAAGGAAGGCAGAAAAGAGATAAAAAAAGCTGTGTTCAGGACAAATCCTGCCCTTAACTTCAGATCCTAGTGCATCCCTGACTGGGATCATCCCTGATTCCTGTCCCTGTCATGGTCCACACAAAGTGTCCTCGCTCATGGAAAGGGTTGGAAGTGGATGATCTCGAAGGCCCTTTCCAACCTAAACCACTCCATGATTCCCATGGATGCAGAGGAGCCTGAAGGGTTTTCAGCACTCGTGTGGGCTTGCAGGCACCATTCCCATCATGGTACATCCCATGGAATTTGTGTTTCCCTCTCCCTCCCCAAATTAACCCACCCAAGGCAACTGCAAATCCAGATCCAGGTGTCCACCAGCCCCGGCAGAGATTCCATCATGGAAATTTGGATCCTGACTCCCTCCCCACCCAGGTGGGACAGGGAAAGCTGTACCCACCAGTGGAAGAAGACGCCCAGGGTTTTGGTGGGAGGGAAGAACCGGCTGTCAAGGAAGTAGAGCTGGTTGTAATATTCCATCAGGAGTTCCAATCCGGCCTCGTTGCGGCTCGGGGTGCGCATGGCCTGCGGGAATGGGAGAGGAGACAAGGATGGGAAAAGAGGGACAGAGGGACAGGACACAGGGAATGGCTTCCCACTGCCAGAGGGCAGGGATAGATGGGATATTGGGAAAGAATTTTTCCCTGTGAAGGTGGTGATTCCATTCCATTCCTGGAATGGAATTCCCAGAGAAGCTGAGGCTCCCTGATCCCTGGAAGTGTCCAAGGCTGGGTTGGGTGGGGCTTGGAGCAGCCTGGGACAGTGGAAGGTGTCCCTGCCCATGGAAAGGGTTGGAATTGATGATCTTTAAGAGCCTTTTCAACCCAAACTATTCCATGATTCTGAGTTTCAATCATGGGGAAAGTCTAGGTGCTGGGACACTCAAATGTGGAAGTAGAAGCCCGGGAGTTGTGCTGGAAAAATTCATGGACATTCTGATTTTAAAAATCCTAGGGAATAAACAGGATCTTTTCCCCTCCTTCCCCAATTTGCTTTAAATTCCCTCTTCCCCAAGGCCTGCCTGGAGAGAGAGAAGTTGTTAAGCCTTGCCAGGGGTGAATTAATATCCATGAATACTGATTGTACTATAAATTTTATTGCTGCTCATTTGTAGGTCAGCAGGGCATTGAGGATAGGGAAAAATTAACAATTCCTGCATAATCTCTAGTATTATGGAACCTATAAACCAAGTCCAGGGTGCTCCAGCATGGGAATGTTGCACCCTGAAATACAAGGACAAATAGGGAATTTGGAGAAAGGATGAGGGGAACCCCCAAAGGAGATGTGACATCTCCAAGGAGTGATCCTGGACAAGCCAAACTTTGGAAGTCAAGGGACACCAACCTGTCGCAGCTCCATGAATTCCTTGATTTCCTTTTCATACAGGACACCCTCCTCTCCATAGTGTTCACTGATGAAATCCTGGAAGAAAATCTTGATTTTTATTATTTAAAGGGATATTTCTGGCAATTCTGTGCAAGAATTTTCCACTTCTGTCCACAAGAAAACCTCCACTAAATAATAATCTCCTCCCTTTCCTGCTCTTCAACATCTCCAGTCCTTCATCTTCCACTTTCCCATGTTTTAAGTCCAGTCCCTTTCCATGAATTTATTTTTTGGCAGCTTTTCCAAATGGGAAAATGAATCTCAGCTGCTTCAGCATTGATCAATGAAACCCCAAAGCTCACCTTGAGTGGTACCAGCAAATCCAGCTCCTTGGTCTCCTTGAGTCCCAGAGGGATCATGGGAACGCTGATGGATTCACTGGAAGAAGACAGAACCTGTTTGGTGGTTGGATTAAAAATCTTGGATGGATCCTGTGGGTTGGAGATTAAAAGGAAGCAGCTCCTTGCCCTGGGCTGGTGCTACTCCTATTAGGAGACTCCACATGGAAAAATGCTCTTCCCAAAAAGATTTGGGAATGACAGCATAGGAGGAGAAGTGCTAAAAAACCCCCAAATCATCTTATTTTTCCAGCTCCCAATTTTCAGAGGAATCCTGGATGTTGGGTGGGCAAGGTAGGATCAAGTCCTCACCAAACCCAACAGCCCCCTCTCATTATTTCCCCCCAAACTGCGGGTAACTCATTAATCAATCATTAATTGGGGAGGAAAACAGGTAAAGGAAGTTATGAAAACCAGGAGAGCAACGCAGGGAATTAGCACCCACATTTTCCTTGGAACAAACAGCTCCAGGAGCTATAATTAGTGCAGAAAGCCATTACTGCTCATTTCCTAACGAGAATTCCGCTGGAATCCAATGTCTGGAATAAACAAAGGGGGTTTTGTTTGGCCTGGGCAGGGTTTGGGGTTGTTGTTGCTGCTCCTGATTTCTTTTCAAACCAGGGCAAGCAAGTGGCAAATTGGGAAAACTGAGCAGCCTTGATAGGGAACGTGCCTGGAAAAGCACGTGGATGGACACAGAAATGTGGAATTGTGGAATGGTTTGGGTTTGGTTGGAAGGGGCTTTAAAGATCATCTATTTTCACCCACTGCCACGGGCAGGGACACCTTCCACAGGACCAGGTTGCTCCAAACCCCATCCAATCTGACCCTGGACACTTCCAGGGATCAGGGAGCCACAGTTTCTCTGGGAATTCCATTCCAGGGCCTCACCACCTTCACAGGGAAGATTTCCTTCCCAATATCCCATCTATCCCTGCTCTCTGCCAGTGGGAAGCCATTCGCTGTGTCCTGTCCCTCCATCCCTTGTCCAAAGTCCTCCAGCTCTCCTGGAGCCCCTTTAGGCTCTGGAAGGGGCTCTGAGGTCTCCCTGGATCCTTCTCTTCTCCAGGCTGGACATTCCCAGCTCTCCCAGCCTGGCTCCAGAGCAGAAGGGCTCCAGCCCTTGGAGCATCTCCATGGCCTCCTATGGATCTGCTCCAGCAACTCCAGGTTCTTCTGCTGTTGGACCCCAGAGCTGGATGCAGAGTTCCAGGTGGGATCTTACTGGAGCAGGGCAGAGGGGCAGAATCCCCATTTTCTACTCTGTGGGATGAGCCTGGGACAGGGGGGATTTCTGGGATGTGAGCACACATGGATGAGGCATTTCCAGCTTTTCATCCACCAACACTCCCAAATCCTTTCCTCAGGGCTGCTCTCCATCCCTTCACCTACCAGCCTGGATTTGTGCTTGGAATTGCCCCATCCCAGGCGCAGAATGTTGCACTTGGCTTTGTTGAACCTAATGAGGTTCCTCTGGAGCTTATCCAGGTTCCTCTGGATCCCATCCCATCCCATCCCTCATCCATGTCACCCGCACAACACGTCATGCTGCCATCCAACACCATCCACCTCAGGAAGGGAAAAGGAGGAAAAAAATCCCAGCATCCCAGAATTGTTTGGGCTGGAAAAGACCTCCAAGATCATCGAGTCCAACCTGTGACTGATCCCGCCCAGCCCAGAGCACTGAGCGTCACATCCTGTCATTCCTTGGACATTTCCAGGCACGGTGATTCCCATCACCAAAATGTCCTGTTGGGAAGAGCTCTGATGGGATTGTCAGGAAAGGGGGTCAATACAAGGGAAGATGGTTCTTTCTTCCCTATTCCTCCTGCTTTGGGACATCAGTGTCCAAAGGATGCTCCATCTATCCCAAAACATCCCAGTATCCCCTAGGAAAAGCTGATTTTTCTCTCCTTGCAGGTCTAGAAGGGAACCACTGACATTCCCAGGATGAAAATTTTCCAGGAGTTCTGGCCCACGCCCAAATCCACCCCTATCCTCCAGCCACCACCTCGTTGTCCCTGACCATGGAAAGGTTTTGGGTTGGAAGGGAACCTCTGAAGGTCATCCCAGCCCTCGGCCATAGGACAGAGCAGGGCAGACAAGGCAAGTGTGGCCTTGCTTCCAGAAAAATTCCATAACAGCAGGAAAAGTGAAATCCCAAGGGAGCAGGCTGCTCTTCCCAGACCCACCTCTCATTCTGATACACGTCCACGCTGCTGTTGAGCTCTTCCAGCTCTTCCTTCAGGAGCTGAAGGTTGGAGTTGACATAGCTCAGCTCCAGAGCCACAGTTTCCTTCACCTTGTGGTTGCTGGTGGCCCTGCAAGAAACCAATGGATCAAATTTCCCTCTTTTTACCCATGAATTTATTTTTTTCCACTCCAGACTCAGTTACCCAGTGGTGCAATCCATGTGCATCGAGCCCAGCCTTTCCACAGGATTGTGCCTCTGGTTCTCCAGGTGATGCTGGAAAAGTTTGGGTGGGATGGGACCTCTGAGGGTCATCCCATTCCAACTCCTGCCATGGGACACCTTCCAATATCCCAGGTTGCTTCAAGCCCTGTCCAACCTGGCCTTGGACACTTCCAGGGATGGGATAGCCACAGCTTCTCTGGGAATGCCGTTCCAGGGCTTCACTGCCCTCAGAGCCAAGAATTCCTTCCCAATATCTGAGCTATCCCTGCCCCCTGGCAGTGGGAAGCCATTCCCTTTGTCCTGTCCCTCCATCCCTTGTCCCACGTCCCTCTCCAGCTCTCCTGGAGCCCCTTCAGACATTGGAAAGGGCTCTGAGGTCTTCCTGGATCCTTCCCTTCTCCAGAATGGACATTCCCAGCTCTCCCAGACTTTCAGGATTAGGGAAGTCCAAACATCCAGCTAGAGGCTGAGGCCAGGGAAAATTCATTGCAGTGCTGCATCCAGGAATTCCTGCTCCAGAGCTCCCCTTGCCCATTCCCACTTCACCTCCAGTGCAATTCCAGCTTGGGCTGTGACCAGTCCAGGTGCTCCCCCATCCCAAATAAGTGATGGGATTTGAGGAGGAAAAACTCATTTTTGGGTGCAAAGAATCCTCATGGAAAAAAAAGGATTTGTGAGCTCCTGCTCTCCCTTCCCTGCTCCCGGCAGGAGCTGTAAACACCAGGGATTGATTCCAGCTGTTCCCAGCAGGACAAACTCCCAGGCTGATTATTCCCTGCTTATCTCCTCCAAAGGAAAGCAGGGAGAGATAACCCAGAGCTGAAAGGGGGTCTGGCTGCTGAACCACGCTGGGATGCAGGGAAAACAACACATGGACAAGCTCTGCTCCACCAGAAAACTGCTTCCCTCCACCTTTTCCAGAGTATTACCTTTGACATGGATTTCTTATGGATTAAATCCTTCTGGGTCCTGCCCTGCCCTTGTTCAGGGCAGCAGAAAGAGCTCTAGGGTTTTCCTTTGAAAATCTGGTGGTTCAGAGTCTCCTCCTGCCTTTCCTTTGCCAGGATTTTCCAAGACCAAGGAATTTTTTGATTCTATACAAACCAAACCACAGCACATCCAAAGATCCCTGTGGTGGCTTCCATTGAAAAATCCTTCAGCATTCCTGCAATTTCCCAGGCACCATCACCCTATGTTTCCATATAAACCAGTATTTAATCTCTATAAACCAAGAATTAATTCCTATTTATCCCCCACACATCCCAACACCTCCAGGACACTGTCAGTCCAATTTTCATCCCATATGGATTAAGGAGAGTTTTCCCTCCTTGCTCCCAGCTGACAACAATTTTTTGGCTCTCAGCAGGCTCCTGATTATTTTCCAGGTGTCTTAGCACAGTTTCCAGGAGGATCTGCTCCATGATTTTGTCAGGAATCTGTTAAAAGGTTTTCCTGGGGTACTTGCAAGTGCCACACACAGCAGAAAATCCTGGAATGGGTTGGGTTGGAAGAGACCTTCAAAATCATGGAATTTCACCCCTTTGCCATGGGCAGGGACAACTTCCTCTATCCCAGGTTGCTCCAAGCCCTGGCCTTGGACACTTCCAGGAAATGGGCAGCCACAGCTTCTCTGGGAATTCCATTCCAGGGCCTCACCAACCTCATAGGGAAGAATTCCTTCTAAATATCCCATATAATCTCACCCTATTCCAGTTTAAAGCCATTCCCTGTGTCCTGTCCCTTCATCCCTCGTCCCAAGTCTCTCTCCAGCTCTCCTGGAGCCCCTTCAGGCACTGCAAGGGGCTCTGAGGTGTCCCTGGATCCTTCTTTTCTCCAGGTTGGACATTCCCAGATCTCCCAGCCTCTCTCCAGCCCTTGGAGCATCTCTGTGGCCTCCTCTGGATCTGCTCCAGCAGCTCCACATCCTCCTGCAGTCAGTCCCCAGAGCTGGATGCAGAATTCCAGGTGGGATCTCACCTGAGCAGAGCAGAGGGGGCAGAATTCTCCTTTTCCTGCTGCCCACGCTGTGGGATGAGCCCAGGAATCTGGGAATTTCTGGGATTTATTTTGTGATTTATTTTTCTTTCGTTCCAAAAACCTGGACATTTTTATCTCCCCCATTCCTCCACTCCATCCCAGTGTTTGAACAGGAAGGAAAAGGTTTCCTCTGGCTCTTCCCATTTATTTACCCAGCAAACAAATCCACTGAACAAATACCACACGGATTTTTTTTTTCCAACACCCCATTCCTGCCAACTTTTCCAGGAAAAAACATGGAAAGGCTGAACAGGAATATTTTTACCAAGCATTGGGCTAGTTTGTTTTTAAATTTAAAGGCAAAATCCCAGCAAATTCAGCTCCAAACTGCTCCAGGCTGGACAACCCACAGTTTTTTTCCACCAGCACCAGAAAGAAGACCCAAAGGAATTTTATCCATGCACCACAAATCTTTAATTTTGAAGCAATAACCTTTAGACTTGCAACATAATCCCCTCCTCCTCCTCATCCTTTAATTTCAAGCTTGATTATTCCTTTTTTTCCAAAGTTTCATAAGCTTGGAGCACCGGAATGCCGAGAAATCAACTTTATTACTCAGCTGGATTTGTGGGAGGGCGGGAGGGAGGGAAAGTGGTTGCTCCAGAGGACACCCAGAGTGCTGAGCCAGCAAAAAAAGAGCCCCCTCAGTGCATTTCCCTGATAATGAAGATGTGTTTTGCATCCCGTTTTTCCTCACTCCCACTTCCCACAGCTTCAATTCCGACCTAAACCAGGATGATTTCTGTTGAGCCAGCACATTTCCCTCTGTTGTTTGTTTTTTTTTTTTTTAATATAACACAGGAGAGGCAGAAGTTGGGATTCAGTGGCTTTTTTTCCTTAATTAAATGAGGCACAGCAGCGTGGATGGAGCAGTGGGATCCCATCCCCCAGGAAAACACCTTTTTTTTAATGGATCAAACATTATCCCCTTCTTCCAGGTGCAACAGGAACATTCCACTGATGTTAAATCATTCCAGTTCCAAAGTGGAAAGTTTGTTTAATTTTATTTTATTTGGGATAAAAACAATCAACAAGTTAGTAAAATATTCCCAAAAAATTGTATTTTAAGGCAGATTTAGGGAATTTTTAATATTAATGATCTGCCCAGCCTGGAATGTGCTCCAAATATTAAGGAAAAATGAAATGAACACAAAAGATGCTAAATAAAAGTTGTCCTTGGGATAAAATCCCTGTGGATGTGGTACTTGGGGACAAGTGGTGGCCTTGGCAGTGCTGGAGGAATGGCTGGACTCTATCCTGAAGGCATTTTCTGACTTATTTATGATCCTAAAACTGGATTTCATGGAATGGTTTGGGGTGGATCTTCAGAAACCTCCAGTTCCACCCCTGCCTTGGGCAGTGACTTCTCCCTATCCCAGGTTTGTCCAAGCCCCATCCAATCTGGCCTGGACAATTCCAGGGATGGAGCAGCCACAGCTTCTCTGGGAATTCCATTCCAGGGCTTCACCACCTTCACAGGGAAGAATTCCGTCCCAATATCCCATCTATCCCTGCCCTCTGGCAGTGGGAAGCCATTCGCTGTGTCCTGTCCCTCCATCCTTTGTCCCAAGTCCCTCTCCAGCTCTCCTGGAGTCCCTTCAG
>JAWMQZ010000118.1:151365635-151404839 GCA_035584835.1 Tangara arthus | reverse complement strand
CTCTGGCAGTGGGAAGCCATTCCCTGTGTCCTGTCCCTCCATCCCTTGTCCCAAGTCCCTCTCCAGCTCTCCTGGAGTCCCTTCAGCCACTGAAGGGGCTCTGAGGTCTCCCTAGTGCCTTCCCTTTTCCAGGTTGAACATTCCCACTTCCCAACCCTTGGAACATCTGGACTCACTCCAACAGCTCCATATCCCTTGGATCCACTCGCTGGGTTTTCAGACCAGAGCTCTGCATTCCTAGCCCAACCTCAGCCACAAATTTATTCCCACTATCCCATCTGTTTTAACAATCTTTCACCAGCTGAATCTTGGATATCAAGACTCTATTCCTGCCTCTCACCAAATTCCAGAGCCAGGGGGATGCCCAGGGGATCAGGACTCACCGGAAGAGGTTTTCTGCTCCCGCTCTCATCCTCATTTCCTTGTTGATCTGTTGGTTGATCCGGGCCCGGCGGTGCTGGAGTTTGCTGCGCTGGGTCTGGGCAAAGGGGTCACAGCCCTGCTGAGAGACAAGGGCAGGTTCTCATTCCAAATCCACGTTTTGGGATTCAAAAAATCCCATCGATTCCGTAAATTGTGCACTTTCAGAGCCCAGAGTCATGGAATGCTTTGGGTTGGAAGGGAGTTTAAAGACCATGGAATTTCATCCCTTGCCATGGGCAGGGACACCTCCCACTATCCCAGGTTGCTCCAATCTGACCTTGGACACTTCCAGGGACGGGGCAGCCACAGCTTCTTTGGGAATTCCATTCCATCGCCTCACCAGCCTCACAAGGAAGAATTCCTTCCCAAAATCCCATCTAATCTCACCCTGTTCCAGTTTAAAGCCATTCCCTGTGTCCTGTCCCTCCATCCCTCATCCCAAGTCCCTCTCCAGCTCTCCTGGAGCCCCTTCAGGCTCTGGAAGGGGCTCTGAGGTCTCCCTGAGCCTTCTCTTCTTCAGGCTGGACATTCCCAGCTCTCCCAGCCTGGCTCCAGCCCTTGGAGCATCTCCGTGGCCTCCTCTGGATCTGCCCCAGCAGCTCCAGGTCCTTCTGCAGTTGGAACCCAGAGCTGGATGCAGAATTCCAGGTGGGATCTCACCTGAGCAAGGCAGAGGTGCAGAATTCCCCTTTTCCTGCTACCCACACTGTGGGATGAGCCTAGGAAAGGGGGAATTTCTGGAGTGTGAGCACACATGGCCAGGTCACATTGAGTTTCTCACTCCCCAGACCTTCCCCTGCCCCTGGAATTACCATTTTATTCCCCAATCCCATGTGTTGCCAGCAGGGATTTCCTTCCCTGAGCTCTTCCCAAACTCAGCCCTGAACAGAAATTCCACATCCCCTTCCCAGGCTCTAGACATGAGCCAAGATCCAGGGGGGCTGGAGATGAACTCAATACGACCCCAAAGCTCAGGAAGAAACGTGATCCCAAGGCCATCTCCAGGATGTGGAGCACAGGGAGTCAGGAGTTCACGGGGATGCAGGAATGAGGGGCTCACGGCGCTAAATTGATTCCATCCTTTCCGCGGCTCCGGCTCGGAATTTCTGCAGACGGGGAAAACACGCTGAATTCCTGACTTGAGGAAATAGCAGCCACCTGATTCCCCTCTGGTTCACAGGGTTATTTTGGGATGCCTCAGGGAATGGGGCATCTCCAAATCCAGGGCCATAAAAGCTCTGCCCAAGTGGGGATGATTCCAAATGAAGATTCAGAGGGATGGAATGAGTCTCTGAAAAATCCCTGGTTGGGAAGGCACAAAGCTGGGAAGTTTAAGAGCATGGAAAGGTCTGAGCCTGAAAATCATGGGAAGATCCCAAAATCATGGAATGGTTTGGGTTGAAAGAGACCTTAAGGATCATCTCATTCCAAGCCCTGTCCTGGCACAGGTGTCCCAGAGAAGTTGTGGATGCCCCTGGAAGTGTTCCAGGCCAAGCTGGATGGGGCTTGGAGCAACCTGGGGTAGTGAGAGGTGTCCTTGCCCATGGAATGAGATGATCTTTAATGCCTCTTCCAACATAAACCATTCCATAGTTCCATGGAGTGCTTGATCACCTCTCTGATGGGACTTGAAAAGGAGGAAACAGATTTTTTGCATTTCTATGGACTTCAGCTTCCTTAAAATTAATTCCTCATATTTGAAGTCCACTGAGCGCTGCTTCCTTTGGAAAAGGGTCTGGGATTAACAGTGGGATTTTCATTTAAGGGAAAGATTGGAGCTCCTAATTGGTCCCTTGGAGACTGAGGAATCAGAATGACTCCAGCTGGTCCATAAATCTGTGGGATTAATGCTTTACAGTGATCCATGAATTTGATTAAAGGAACAAGCTGGAAGCATAAGATCCCAATTATCGTGGAAAAGCAGTGGGATTTGAGGAAAACACCCCAATAGCTGCATAAATATTGGGTCTGAAACACTCAGGAGCAAATAGAGGAAAGCTTGATCCTGAATTGTCACTTTGGGATTTGTCCTGGGGGGAATCCACCCATCCTGTTGGCTCCCTAGGGGAAAAAAATCAAGGAATCAGAGGAAAAGGGGGAAAGGTTCAGGAAATCAAGCCAAGATGTAAAGGGAAGGTGCTCATTAAAATTTCAAGGTTTAATTTCAAATTTCAAGATGAGACCTCTGAGAGCTTGACAGATCCAGAGACAAATATATGCAAATATATGCAAATGAGACAGTTCCATGTTCCCTCTCTGTGCCTCCAGAGCCACAGAAATCCATGCAAAGCTCTAGAGGTGGGAAGTTTCTCTTCCATGACTCCATCTCTTCCTGCAAATTCCAGCACCCTGGAGTCCTTTCCCCCTCTGGCAAAAATTTGTTTGGAAGCAGCCAGAGGATTTTAAAGGAATTTTTGTGGGGAAAATGAGTAAAAACCACCTGGAGACACAGGGAAGAGGCCTGGGAAGTGCAGGTGGGATGATGGAAAAGGCACAAGTAGGAGGATTATCCAAACCCAAAATAAAGATTTTTGTCTGGAGGGAAAGCAGGAAGGTAATGAAGGAAAGAAAGGAGTGGGATGCAGAAGACACTGGGATGGCTCCACGAGATATTCCAAGAGGGGTTAAAACCTCTTCCCTGCAGGAGCCATGAAAGGATTTAGCAAATTGATTTGACTTCTCCTGCTGGGAAGCACTAAAGCTGTTTGCAGAGCTGAGGGGTTTTTTTCCTGGCTTCTCCATCAGATTTAATGGGATGAGTTCTCAATCCCTATCCAGGCTCCTAAGCCAGCAGCAAAAAGGTGCTGGAAAACCAGGAGCCCCTGATATAAACCCAAAGCCTTGTGAGGTTAAGTCAGGAATTCAAGGATTTCTCGTGATCTCCACGCATTTTGTTTTCCTCTACATTTATGAGGCTGGCAAAGTGCAGGAATGTGAGCTTGCTGCACATCTTTCCTCAAGAGGCTCTGCCTTGATCCTAAAAAATCATCCCTGGCTTGCATGGATCAATAGAAACATCATTCCATGAGGAACAACCCAGCCCCACCTGCAGGAGCCCCTGGAGCGTCACAGGAATGTTGTAATTCCACAAATCTTGGAGTAAGGAGGAAATTTGGCTCCAGGAAAGCATAAAAGGCCATCTTTAAATCCAAATATAAATGAGGAAAATAAGGAGTCAAGCGAAGAGCATTCCACCTTCCAACGGCTCAAAGGATCCCAAAGCTTTTCCTGTCAGAGTTCCAACTGAAACCTAAAAACCACAGAATGAGTTTCCAGGCATTTAAACATGACTTACATAACGGGGAAAAAAAATCCCACCAAAATCCATCCCACTGTTGGGTTCCAAAAGGGATTTTCCTCACTGAATTCTTTGCTCAAGCTCTCAAGGTCACCCCTGTAAGGTCAGAAGAAAGAGAGGCTCTTTCATCCAGGCTTTGGGGTGCACCTGGGGACACCTGGAAAAGGGAATTTGGGGGGTTTAAGAAGTGGCTCTGGAGATAATCAGACTTTTCCTTCCTGGTTTAAAGGTTTTAAAGGAAGAATGAGCACAGAACTCTTCCATAAATTGTGGAGGAGCCATGGAACAGCAGCTTTTGTTTGTACACAGGTTCCAATGATGGAACAGAAATACATGAAAATGAGTGAGGTGTGGCCAGCCCTGATGTTTATCACCTGTGACAAAGCAGGATTGGGGTCAGAAACTGGACCCTGTGATCCCAAGAGAGTCCATTCCAACCCATATCTAATGATTTTATTGGAAAAGGGCTCTTAAGGCCCAGAAAAATCAGGGGAAATCGCTCACAAGGAAGTTACAATGGAACCAAAAATCCTCATCCAGGCTCTCCACATGAGGGGAAAAAAAGATTCCCTAAGACCATTTCCAGAGGGAATCAAGCTCCCCTTTGAGGGAGGGCAAAGATTCCCCAGCCTTATCTTTGCAGGGAATGTTGGGAATGACTCAAGGGCTTTTGTCACTTCCAGTCACCTCTCCCAGCTCCAGAGGGCCCATCCAGGGTGGCAGTTAGGAGTCCTTAGGGAATGTTTACTCAGGGTGGACTTTGAACTTCCCACCCCCAGGGGATGAAGCCTTGGGTGATTCCTGGGTGACAGCCACACCCTGAGAGTGATTTGTGACCTCAGTGACAAGGACAAGGCACCAGGGACAAACTGAGTCACCTGCAGGAAGGTGTGGAAGCCAGTAATTCCATGACAAGGGGATTGTTTCTGCTCCTTTGTAGCTGGAAGCAACAAAGAAGAAGTGAAACTGAAGGACATTAAGTGAAATGTGGGAAGGGAAATGGGATCCTTGGAAGTCCTGTTAAAATTTCAATGAATAGAGAAATGGAGATGAAGACTCAGTTCCTGAAGAACTGGTGCAGATCAGGAATGTGCTGGTAACATCCAGGCATGGATCTCTCCAGAGAAATGAGGAAGAGGCTGGTAACTGGGAGTTATAGCCCCAGCAGGAATTGCAGGAAAAGCTCCTGGAGATACTGGGAGAACCTGGCTGGATCCCACAAGCTGCTCCACAGCTCTGCTGCCCAAGACTGGATCAAGCTGGGCCATGTCCAAGACTAGTTTTGGCCACAAAGGAGTCACCACCAGGATTCCTCCCAATTAGGGAAGCTGGGGAATGCCCAGAGAGAAACTGAGGAAGTTTAATTTGAGCGGAGACTCGAGACGTTCATAATGTGGGAAGAGGAGTCATCAGCTGGTGCTGAGCTCAGCTCCACAGCCAGCCCCACCTCCAGGAGACACCTTCCCGTTCCCAAGGACAGGGAATGAAGGAGAGCAGGACTCCAGCCAGTCTGGATCGCTGCTGTGGGCGTGGGCAAACACACCAAGACCCTTTCCTGACAGGAAAAGGGATATTGAAGGGATGATGGAACCATCAAAATCATGGAATTCCACCCCCTGCCATGGGCAGGGACCCCTTCCACTATCCCGGACTTCTCCAAGCCCCTTCCAACCTGGCCTTGGACATTCCAGGGATGGGGCAGCCACAGCCTCTCTGGGAATTCCATTCCAGCCCCTCACCATCCTCACAGCCAAGAATTCCTTCCCAAAATCCCATCTAATCTCACCCTGTTCCAGTTTAAAGCCATTCCATGTGTCTTGTCCCTCCATCCCATGTCCCAGGTCTCTCTCCAGCTCTCCTGGAGCCCCTTTAGGCTCTGAGGTCTCCCTGAGCCTTCTCTTCTCCAGGATGGACATTCCCAGCTCTCCCAGCCCTTGGAGCATCTCCATGGCTTCCTCTGGATCTGCTCCAGCATCTCCAGGTCCTTCTGCTGTTGGAGTCCAAAGCTGGACCACAATCCATGATCCCAACCCCATCCAATGGGCCCATGGTCTGTGGCTCCAACCTCAACCCCATAAATTTCTCCCACTAAACACCTACGTCCCACTCCAAAAAAATAAATAAATCAGGGATTTATTTCCAGGCCCTCTCAGCAGCACCAGCACTTCCTTACACAGAGTTTCTCCTCCAAACAGGAAGCTCCCAAGTGCACAGATGATTCCAGGCTGGAATAGGATAACTCTGAGCACCTGTTTTAATTCCAGAACCACACTGGTCTTTAAAGGATTTCCACAGAGCCACAGCTGTCAGCTGGAATTTTTATTCCTCTTTGGAATCCACAAGTTTTTGAGCCAGGCCAGCACAGCAGAAGTGGCCAAGTGACCCTGCTTTAGCCACATTATCCCGTGGGACAGAGAGGAAAACAAAAGCCAGGGAAGCACTCCACACACAAAAACAGGCTTGGAAATTCTCCTTTTTTCCCCCCCAGGGTTATCCAGAATTTTCTTCCTTTCTTTTTCCAGCCAGAAGCATTTAAGAAATTAATATGGGCTGTTATAAGACAAGCAGGAAGTGACAACAAGTGGGTTTTTACTCCCTGAAAATCCATTTAGATGGGAAATTCCCTGCCATGGAATTAATCTCATGGAGCACCCTGGCTCTGAGCTGGGTTTCTGTGGGAGACAGGAGCAGCTAAAACCTCTAAAACCTTTTATTGAGAATATGGTTACATCACAGAGCCTTTGAACAAATGAGGGGAGGATTAAGGTTTTAAATTTCCCAAGTGGCCTCACTGGTGGTTCATGCAGTCAGCAAGAGGAAGGAAAAAATAAACCCAGGGGTGGGAATAAAAATCTGGGGGATTGGGGGTTTTTAAACAGCACAAACTGCAGCTAAAAATTGAATTTTAGGAGAGTGAAAGTGCTCTGAGGAGGTGGGGGAAGGCAGAGAGTCAGGGCAAGGTGCCAGCAGGAAACAGGTGGATTAAGTCTTCACTCCTAGGACAGAAAACTTGGCAAAAAAAAAAAGGATTAAAAATCACTTTTTCAGCAGCATTCAGGATCCCCTGCAAGGCAGAAAATATGGATCCACGCTCCTGATGTTGTCAGGGTGATAAAAACAGCAGGAAAAGGTTGTATTGATAATTTCTTTTAAATAACAATAACAAAAACAAAGTAATAGAGCCCATCAGGTGTTCTGCTGCTTTAATTAAAAAATTATCATATTATGACAGAGGCTGCTGATGCCCTGCCCAGTTCTCCCTCCAAAGCTTGGCAGTATTTTCCATGTTTTTCTTTGTGCTCCAGACCCAAAGAGAACAAATTGGGAAAAAAGTCCCAAATCCCTCCTGTTAATCTTCCCTCACGTGCAGCACCTGTTCTTCAGACAAGGCCCCGAGTTAAACCCCGACCTGGTTTAAGGTTGCAACCTCTTGAGCTGCAGCCCAGGCTCAAGTGACTCCAGATCAGATTGATCCAGGGCAAAAAAAAAAAAAAAAAAAAAAATCTCTTCCAGAGCTTGTCTGAGTTTCGCTTTCTTGGTTATTTGGGATTTTTTTTTAGGGGTGTTTTAAAGTTTTGGGACTTTTTGCAAGAAGAGCTCAGATTATGGAGTGAACTCGCTGCTGGTTTATCCTGTTGGATCTCAGGGGGCAAGCCTAATGGGAAAAACACTTAAATAGACCCAAAAATTAATGTTTTCCATGTTTTCTTGCTCCCTAAAACCTCTCTGACCCCAAGAAATCAGGGGCTGGTGGAAGCCTGAGGGCAATCCCACTGATTCCATCCCAAATGCTGGTAATTCAACAACAACACCAGAAGAGCAATCAGCCCCATCTCTCCCGCACATCCCGACTTTCCCTGGGAATAGAATACCTGGCTGGATCAGCTTCCCACAGCTAACAAAGAGGAAAAAACCCCAAAATCTCGGGGAATGAGGTGAAAAGCAGGCGCTGGGAAGCTTGGGGACGCAGCCAGCAGAAAAGACAGGATTCAGGAGCAGAGTTTTAGGGATGAGGAGCTGGGAGGAAATCGTTTAGGGCTGTTTATGGGGCAGCAACACCATTTCCACCCCTGGCAGGGGTGGATATCCCTGCGCCCCCATCCATGGGCACAGCCATCCCGATGGATGGGACAGGGATATGGGGCCATCCTCACCTTCCGTGTGCTGCCGCTCTTCGGGCCGTGCAGGAGGACAAGGCCACCGTCCCTGTCCCCGTCCGGGCTCTCCTCCTCGGGGGGCATCATCTCCAGGGATGCAACATCCACAGGCTGGGAATGGGGGGGCTGGAGCTGGGGGGGCTCCTGCTTGAGCTCACAGGGGGGTTTGGGGGCTCGGCGACCCCTCCAGGGTCCAGATCCCAGGCCTGTCCTAAATCGGGGCTTAAACCCCTCCTAAGCCCTGCTCTGTTCTCTTGCAAAGCCCCCTGCACTCAACATCTGGCCAGATGTGAGCCCACAGCTTCCCTCCGAGCAGAATGATTTAGGGAAAAGAGGGGACACAAACCCCCTTTGTACAGCTACCCCAGGCAGGGGGACGTTAAATCCCACCAGACCCTAAATGGGGGATGTTTAAACCCCCCCAAAACTCGCTTGGAAGAGCTGCTCTGGATAAAGGAAAAAGGGAGTTTAACCCCCCTCAAACTCCCCTAAATAGAGGGGGTGTTTAAATCCCTACAAACTCCCCCTATAAGAGTTACTCTGAATGGGATTGGGGCGGGGGGGCGGTTTAAACAGAGACACCCGGAGTGGGGAGGGAGCCAAACCTCTCAAAACCCCTTTACAGGGTTACCCCAAATGAGGGGGAACCCCCCCAAACTCCCTTTTAGAACTATCCTAAATGGGGGGGGAGCGAAGTTTAAACCCTCCCAAAACCCCTTTTCAGAACTACCTTAAACACACCGAGTTCAAACCCACCTTGTACAGCGACCCCAGATGGGGCGAGGGGTTAAATCCCCCTACCCCTCACAGCGTAAACATCCCCAAAATCCCCCTCCCAAAGATGCTCCGGCCAAGGGGAGCCCCCCAAAACCTCCTTCCAGAGCCGAACCACAGCTCCACAGCCCTTCTCCGCCCAGACCCCACCCCGGGGTGCCCCGGGACCCTCCGGCCGTGCCCCCGCTCACCCCCGGCGCCCCCTCAGGCCCCGCCAGCCCCGCAGCGATCGCGGCGGCTCCGCCGAGCGCGGGGCATAAGCAGGGCGGAGGGGCGGGGCTTAACCGCCACTTAACCAATGAGAGCGCCGCACAGCGTGGATGGACAGCAGCGCTGCCCAATAGATGCGCGAGATTGGGCGAGGCGGTGGGGGCGAGAGGCGGAGGGGCCGTTGCCCGTGGCAACGGTGGGAATTAGAACGCGGGTGACGTCACGGGAGGCGGGGTTCTAAGCCCCGCCCACAGGCGCGGCTGGAGTCGGGCCGCCCCTCACGGCTCCGCGGCTGGGTGGGCTCCGATCCCGGGCCGGACGCATCTGGAGGATCCCAGCTGAAACAACTGGCACGATCCTCATCCCGACCACATCAGGACGGCCCCCGACTCCAGCCAGGCGATTCCAGCCACGTCTGGGCCTGTCCCCACTCGCTGCCTCACATCTGGGTGCTTGTATGTTCCTACCCCGGCCACATCTGGATGACCCCACCTACCACAAGGAGCCCCAGCTCCCATCCCAGCCACATCTGGGGTGTTCATCTTCTGTCCTCCACCATCTCCTGGCCACATCCCTCCCTCATTCTGCCCCTGCAACCCCGTGCACCTTCCCATCCCCGGCTCCCCCCCTCCTCTCGTCAACATCTGGGCTGCTGTGCCCTTGCCCTGTTGGTAGCTGTTCCTCTATAAATCATAGTTTAATATGAAATATAATGAAAAAATAATGAAGAAATAAAATCAAATCCACTTTATTCCTTTTTGCAGGCAAATCCTGCCCTGTATTCCTGCACTGAAAATTTGTCGCCGACCACAAGAAGGTCCCTGAGTCTTTACGTGGGCCACAATGAAATTAGTGAGTGATAAATCCCATTTATATCAATGGGACACAGGGAATTCCGTGCGGATCCAGCTGCTTATTGGGTGGAAAATGTTAGCCCAGGATACATTAAATATTTTATAGGATGTGGATTTATTTTATAACTGCATTTATTAAGCCTGTTCCACCTTTCCCAGTTATTTTTTCTCATTAGGGCTTCAAGGGCTGTGTGATCCAAGGGAAGGGCTTCTCTCCCTCCAGGATTTTCCAATCCAAAAGGAACAGCTGTAGTAGAAAAGTGGAATTACTGATTAATCTGGAATATTTCATGGATACATCCCCCAACAGCTGCTGTGGTGTCATCAAACAGTGCAGGGATCCCATTCCACTCTGGTTTTCCCTAAGGATGAGCCGAACCAGCTTTGTGCTCCAGTTTTCCCAAGCAGAGCTCCAGATGGAGCTCCCATTCCAATTCCAATTAAATTTCCCATTGCAAAGAGCATCTATGAAGGGAAAAATCCATAATTACACAAAACCTCTGCTTAATTTCTAATGGATTTATCCCAGGTTGTGCTTGGGTGGGATTGAGGAGCAAACTGGAGCCGCTCCAGGCTAGGACAGGTTTTTCCCAGCCCACATCCCTGCAAAACCCATCGTGGACATGGAAAACTTAGGAGAAAACTGAGTAAATCTCATGGAATCCAGGGAAAACGGGAGAAATTCAAACGCAGGCTGCCCTTGGAAGGAGGCGGACAAGGGCGAACAAGCCCCGGCTTGAAGTTGTCCTTCCCTGCTCCCTTCCCTGGGGCTGGCTCCCATCCCTGGACAACCTCCACTCATCCAGCCAGAAAGGTGGCTTGGATGTGTTTTTCCTCGGATGGCGCAACAGGGATCAAAGAGGCTTTCCCAGATCCAGCCCTTCCTCCGGGGGTTTCCGCTCCCGGCCGCAAACCGGGCGGGACCTTCCCGAGGGAATGCGGGGTCCCCCCTCCTCATCCTGGCTGGGGATTCCACATGGAGCAGTGCCCTTTATTGACTCGAATCCCTGAGTTTTCCTGGAATTATGGCATTGGTTTGGGTTGGAATGGGATTGAAAGGTCATCCAGTACAGAGGGCAGGGAGACCTTCCGCTAGAACAGGTTGATCGAAGTCCTTGGATGTTTCCAGGGATGGAGCAGCCACAGCTTCTCTGGGAATTCCATTCCAGCCCCTCACCACCTTCGCAGGGAAAAATTCCTTCCCAAAATCCCATATAATCTGACCCTCTTCCTGTTTAAAGCCATTCCCTGTGCCCTGTCCCTCCATCCCTTGTCCCAAGTTCCTCTCCAGCTCTCCTGGAGCCCCTTTAGGCACTGGAAGGGGCTTTGAGCTCTCCCTGGATCCTTCTTTTTTCCCCTAATTTGGGGAAAGCTTTTGCCCATTATCCCAATTCCCCATCCCATTCCCAGGTGTGCTGCTTACACCTGTTTGGGATTGATGAGGACATTGGGAGGCTCAGCTGGGATGAGTTTCCTGATGACATCGGGGGCAGGTTGGAAGCAATGGACTCGTCCCATGAAAAGGGCTGGAGAGGAGTGGGATGGGTTTCAGGATGAGGGTTCTGGGCAGTAGGACCCAGTGGGATCTGGGCTTTGTGCCCAGATTCCTCTTCATCCAACTATGGAGCTCTGATGAATGAGAGGCAGCTGAGAAAAGTTGGATTTGGGGATTAATTTAATTATGTAATTGAAGAGGAAACATCTCCTGCCAAGTAGGTTTTTCCTGATTATTTTTAAATCCATATTTTCACCCCCATTCTCCACCTGAGTGGTCCAAAGTATTTCCCTGCTTCCCAGGTCTCCTTGCTGAGGAGTTGCTGCTTGAGGGACACTCCCAAAATTCAGCTTTTGGGCTAAAACTTCATTTCCCAGGGTGCATCCTGGGCTGGGAGCCTCCAATCAGGATGAGAGAGACTTTTAAGGAGTTTCCTGGGAGAGGGGGGACTTCCCTTAGAGAAGCAGGTGGGTGAGGAGTGAGGTCTTCTCCAGGCTGGTGAGATTGGGAATGTTTTCCTGTGCCAACTGAGCTTCATCCCAACTGCAGCTGCAAGTGCTCTTGGCACAGCAAAGCCTGGTAAAATATGGGGTATTTCCAAGTGTTTTTTGCTCCCAAAAACTTTTTCAGGATATTTCAGACTGGTTTTTACTTATCTCTTTGAGAAATCTTGGTGGATTTTTTCCTCAGTGTGGAAGTTTTTCATGGATGAGGACCAGGAATATGAGCTGAGTTCCTTACATCCTCTTGAGGTTCTAGGGAAAACATGGATTTGAGAGAGTCTGGCTGCTCCATGAGGAGAGGGGAGGGGTGGTGGTGGGGACTCAATATCTCAATTTACCCCATTTCTCTGCTGTGCTTAATTATTGTTAATTGTGATGGTGGAAGCTGTGAATTCCTGAACAATTTTGGGGCATTTCTTCTATTTTCCTTTTATTGCCTTTTATTTTGCCACTTCCAACAGATGTTCAGGGATTGAGCTAAAGGATTTTCCTTCTTTTTTCAACATGGGTCCTCATTAAAGCTGAGCTTGGCCCTATGGGCTCCAAACTTTGGGATTGAGCTGTTGGGGTTTCCTTGGAGGGCAAAACTGGGGAGGCACCAACCCTGTGCTGTTTCCATGTCATTCCAGTGACCATCCTTGGATTCTGTGCCTTAACACTCCCAAGAAATTGTGAATGACGGAGCCATGGGGGTGTCAAAAGCCAGTGAGGTGAAGAGCAGCAGCAGGTGGGTACCATGGAGCATGGCAGGGAATTTTGGGGGGCTCCAGCTTTGTTATTGCACTTGTTTTCCTGGGAGTTTCATGCTCAAGCAGAGAAATTCCTCCAGAATTCCTTTTGGGAAGCCATTTTTGGTGCTGCTGGGCGTAAGGATTAGGAAGTATGGCATCATGCCATGGTTTGTGGTTACCACCAAGGGGTTGGTTTCAGTGGGATCAATTCTTCCTTATCCCAGGAAGCGAAAGAATGAGTTGGAAAAGGGGCAGGACAAGCCAAAGGAGCTGGAATGCACAGTGAAGGTACCACACCCCCCTCTGTGCTTTGGGGTGACTCTTGTAATTATCCCAAAAAAATCTGTGGGATTCAAACCCATGGCATGAACTTCCTTTTCCTGCTCTGTCCTGGTGCGAAGCCTTCCACCGTAAAAGGGAAGAAGAAAGAAAAATCAAAATCCAGGGAAAAGCCACTGCAGGAGAACATCATCAGCAGGTCAGTCCTTGGAATGGGCTTTTCCATCTGGGTTATCCCAGAATTGTGCATGGGAATGCCACAGTGTCCAGCTCTGCTTTCCTTGTGTTGCTTTGATTATCAAAAGGAGTTTTTAATAGGGAAAAATAAAGGGCGTGGAGTGATGGGAAAAGGGGAATCACCTTCAGCTGAAGGATGGAAGGTTTAGATTGGATATTGAGAAGGAATTCTTCCCTGGGAGGATGGTGAGCCCCTGGCAGGTGTTCTCCCAAAGAAGCCGTGCCTGCCCCATCCCTGGAAGTGTCCAAGACCAGGTTGGATAGAGCATGGAAAAACCTGGAATAGCGAAAGGTGTCCCTACCCAAGGAAGCAGCTTGGAACAACATGATCCCTTCCAACCCAAGCCATGATCCTAAAATATGTGTGTGTCCCTTCTCTGTCCCCTTTCTGGCCAAGAAGCTCCCTGGAGCAGGAGGCTGCGGATGGGAACGGCCTTGGCTCCAGCCTCTGGAATGGGATCCAAGCCAAGGAGGGAGCTGCGCCCGGGTCGGTACGTGGTGGTCACTGTGCTGAAGGATTGGGGAGCATTCCTGTGGCTTGTTCCCAAGGGAATTGGGAGGGTTCTGTCTTGTGATTTGGTGCAAGCCCCTAGAAGGAGCTTTTGAGTTTCTGGAATTAAATAAAGTAATAAATTTCTTGGTTTTGGGGTTGAATATGTCACATTTTGGTGGCACCTGTGGGGAGCACCAGGATATGGGTGACTCTCACGTCCTAAGCAGGAGGTTGGGATTGGGAATCTTTTCCTCAGGAATTTGGTTTTCAATGATTTCCTTGTTCATGCGTCCCTGGAAGTGTCCAAGGCCAGGTTGAATGGGGCTTGGAGCAACCTGGGATAGTGGAAGGTGGGGGTGAAATGAGATGATCCTTAAGATCCTTTCCAACCCAAACCATTCCATGATCCTTTCCTGGTGCTGGAGAACACAAATCCCAGGAAATTCCCGCTATATTTTGCTTTTCCTGTGTTAATTTGTTCTCTTGGTGGAGATCATGGATCTGGACACTCTTTGTCCTGTTGTGTAAATCCAGCAGAGATGCTTTTCCTTTTCCCCTCTTTCCGTCCCTCTCACAAAGAGGATCCCAAATGTCCCGAAACTCTCCTGGATGGATCAAATTCATGGAGAAACCTTGAAACCCCCAAGGGTGCCTGTGGTCCTGGCATTCCCAGTATAACCATCAGGCATTTTTCAGGCAGGAATGACTTTGGAAGGTCATGGCTCTTCCTGAATTTCCCAACAGGGTTTCTGAAGGATTGTGAATCCAAGAACAGGCGTGTTCCCAGGGAATGAAAGTTTATGTGGACCTAACCAACCTGTAATTAACTCAGGGTTTTATTTTCCCCTTAATGAGTCCACCCAGCAGCTTTCAGGAGAAATCCCTGTGTGTGGTTTTGGCTTCCCTTGAAAGCCTTGGGAAGAGAAACTTGGGGAAGTCGGGATTTAGAGTGAGAACCTCGGTGCTTGGCAAGCCCTGGATGAGGCTGGGATGAGTTTTGGGATGCCTTGTGTGGTCAGGAGCAGGAGAAGATGGTTCCAGCTTGGAAAACAAGTGTAAAACCAGTGGGATGGGATTTCTGGTGGCCTCCAAGGGACAGAATTTAGGGCTCTGTGTCCTCTCTGAGCTCGGTTTCTTTTAATTTCCCATTTATCTTTTGATGTTTTTTTCCATTCTCCAGGATTTCTGGTGCCCTCTATGGGTCACATTTTAGGGCTCTATGTCCCCTCTGAGCTCATTTTCTTTTAGGTCCCCATTTTCCTTATATTTTGAAAGTTTTTTTTCTGTTCTCCAAGATTTCTGGCCTTCATGGGTCACTTTTAGGGCTCTATGTCCCCTCTGAGCTTGTTTAGCTTTTTAAAATTTCCTATAGGTCCCCATTTTCCCTATGTTTTGAAGTTTTTTTCTTTTCTCCAGGATTTTTTGTGGCGTCCATGGGTCAGATTTTAGGGATCTCTTTGTGTCTACTTGAGCTCATTTTCTTTTAGCTCTTATCCCCATTTTCCGTGCATTTTGGGGTTTTTTTCCTTTATTTAGGATTTTTAGTGGCCTCCAGGAGTCAGATTTTAAGGATCTGTTTGTGTCCCCTCTGAGCTCATTTTCTTTTAGCTCCTATCCCCATTTTCTGTTTTTTTTTTTCTTTTTCCTTGCTTTCTGCTCATCCTTATTGTATTTCCCACCCCGTGGCTTTGCTCCCCACCTCTCTTTCCCTCTTGCCATCTGCTGCAAGGGTGATTTCATCTTCCAAGCACCTGGAATTTGATCCATCTTTATTTTGGAGCCCTCCCATCCCTTCTGTTCGCTGGATTGCTCTCCCAGCAGTGCTTCCAATAAGCAGGTGGCTGAGGAGGGCTGGGAGTTTTCCTTTATTTATCCATAAAATTCTTTTATTGTGCTGCTGGAAGGAAACCAGGGATTTCCTAACAACATAAAACCTCAAAACTTGGGAAAACCTGGTATTTTCTGGTATTTTGGGTTCTTGGATTGTGGCCAAAGGGGCTGAGGGAGGGAAAAGTGCTGTTTTGGGGGTGATGCTGCTTTGGGGTACCTGTGCCAGGGAACCTTTCCCAAATTCTTGATATTTTCCAGGAGGAGACCAAAGCAACCTCCCCTCAAGGGCCAGCAGTGGGGCTGGAAGGCTCTTCCAGGTGAGTTAGGTCATTTTTTGGATTATTTTTCTTCCAGAGAACTGGAATTTTGTCCTTTTTCTTCTCTTCCCTGTGGAGCTGTAAAATCCTGATTTTCCCTCCTGGATCACTGGTGCCTTCCAGGAGCAGCTTCTCCACATCCTGGTGTTTTCAGTTACTTTAAAGCTTTCCAAAACCAATCCCAAGTGGAATTTGAGGCTCAATCCTGGGATTTGAGGGTGGAGAGGGAAGTTCCAGCCCCATCCACCCTCCCCAGTCAGCAGGGTGTGATCACTCAGGTGCACATTCCTACATAAATTTGGGGAAGTTCTGGTAGGAACAACCACCCTCCCAAATCCTGGGAAAAGGCTGTTCTTTCCCTCTAGATCCTGGCAGAGATAGGAAGCAGAATTCCTAAAGCTGGTTAATCCTCTCTGCCTCATAAAAATTCCCAGTGAGAGGCCTCTAATATAAAACCTTGGGAGGAAGGAGCTGATCCCAAAAGGTGCTGGAATTTTGCCCTCTGAGTCATGGATCTGCTCCCTGCCAATGGGATTGGAGGGGCTGAGCGTGTTTTGCAGGATGGTTTTCCCCAAGGAGTTTAGTGGGATTGTGTAACAGTGAGGAAAAAGCATCTGGCTCCTGTTTTTTTGGGTTTTTTTTTTTGGGGAACTTGTTTCCATCCCGAGCCAGCTCAAAGGTTTTCCTTGCTTTGATGTCCCACAGCCTGGTAATTATCTGTCTAGATTAATTTATGGAAAGGGGCCAAAATTCACACTTTCTGTTGCAGAAATTTTGATTAAAAGCAGGAATTGTGACTCTTCTCTATTTGAAAGTCCAGGAGGAGTGATCATTATCTTGCTTAGGAGGAAGAAACTGGATTTCCAACTCTTTTTTGGGAAGGATCAGGGCAGCTGGCTGTGCTTCCTAAGGGTTCCTGCTGCAGGATTCAGGAGCTGAGAAAAGCAGGGAATGGATCTGATCCATGGCTTGAGCTTAGCTCCAGGCTTAGCTAGGATGGACCAGAGGATTTGTTTGGGAGGTGACAATGACCCAGAAGGGAAAGGGACGCCATCACCTCAACATTAAACTCATGGAATTCTGAGGGATGGAAAAAATACCCAAGATCACCACTAAACCATGTCCCAAAACACCACATCCACAGGGTTTTGAAATACTTCCAGGGATGATGATCCCACCTGGACAGCCTCTTCCAGTGCTTGACCACCATTTCAATGAGGAATTTTTTCGTCATACCCCACCTAAATCCACCCTTTGGAGTTTTAGGCTCAGCTCAGGAGACCTAAGCTTGGTTTAAGCTGTGCTGCTGTTCCCTTGTTCTTATTTTGCTTGATTTTTCTGGAACATGAACACCTTGAAGACTCACAACTCCCTGCCTGGCTCGAAGAAGCCTTGGGAGAAATTATAGGGGCAGGTTGGTGCTTTATAAGGGTTGCAAATCCCGCAGAATTCCCAAAGATTGACCTGAGCTCTCTGCTGTGCAGGGAAACACTCCTGGATTCCTCACCCACATGGATGGTGCAGATCATGGATCTGGACTCTCCTTGTCCTGCTGTATTGATGAGGCTCCTTCCCTGCCCATTCCCCACTGGAATCATCCCCACAGTCCCAGGAATTGTGTCCCATCTGTCTCATTTTTCAGTGTGTCCATGATTGGCCTCATCCCTTCCTTTGTGCTACTGGTGCTGCCAAACCTTTTCTCCTGAGGTTTCTCTGGGAATATTTCATTAGGACATCCCCTGTTTTGTCTGGAGACCTTGTGGTTCTGCTCCTTTGAGCTTTCTCATCCCGTAAAATCCAGATTGGGGTCATTCCCTGCTCCCTTGGGATTGCTCCTTTGAGCTTTCTCATCCCATAAAATCCAGCTTGGGGTCATTCCCCGCTCCCTTGGGATATCTCCATCTGTGGTGCTGCCGTGGTTGGAGGGAAACAAGGGAGCGATTCCCTAATTTGGGATGGAGAAAGGGAATACTGGTTGTGAGAATTGACTGTGATGTCGTTGTAGGTCCCAGGACCAATCCCAGAGAACAGGACCTGCAGTGGGAGAGCAGCACTTGGAGACCCAGAATGGAATTGGGGTAGGAAAACTGTGGGGAGTGTCACCCCCTGGACCTCATCCTGCATCTCCACCATTCACTTGGGATTTGGGAGAACCTCTCTCCTTTCCCAACATCCCTTCCCTTTATTCCTGCTTCCCACAGGTCCCAAGTGAAGATGTTGCTGGTGGGGTTGCATTCCCCTCTGGAGAGCCTTTGGAGAGGGATGTGGGGCTCACAGCTATGAGGGAGAGTGGGGAGAAGGAGCTGGATCCCCCTATCCCACAGCAGGAAGAGGATTCCCAAGCCCCAGAAAGAAAAAGAGGGAAGAAACAAGAGGAAAACAAGCAGGAAAAGGGATTGAAGAGAAAAGGAGGGAAGAAACATGAGAAAAACAAGCAGGAAAAGGGATTGAAGAGAAAGGGAGGGAAGAAACATGAGGAAAATAAGCAGGAAATGAGACTGAAGAGAAAAAGAGGGAGGAAGGATAAATTTGAGGGTTTGATGGATGGCATTGAGGAGGAGGAGGGGGATGAAGGCAGGAATTGGGAAGGGGGACAGGGAAGAGCCAAAAAACAGAGAAGCAACAGCAGCCAGGGATGGGATGAAGGGAAGAGAAAGCGGGAGAAGGGGAAAGCAAAGAAGCACAGCAGGGGGAAGGTGAAGGGGGTGGAAAAGGTGGGGAAGAGGAAAATTAAGAAGGAAAAATTGCTGAAAGAGGAGCAAGAGATGGAGAAAGATGAGGAGGGAGAGAAAGGAGTGGGAAGTGAGGAGGAAGAGGAGGAGAGGGTGGGAAAGGGAAGTGGAAATGGAAAAGGAATTGAGAAGGAGGAAGAAGTGAATGAGAAAGGGGAGGAAGGGTTGGGAGAGACTAGGAGTGCAGGGATGGGGCAGGAGGTGAAGGAGGAAGAGGATGAAGGGAAGGGAGATATTCAAGTGGAAGAGAAAAAGAAGAAAAAAAAGAAGAAAAAGCCAGAGGGGGAAACAAAAGAGACGGAGAAAAAGAGCGAAGAGGAGGAAACCCCAGGGAAAACTGGGAAAAGGAAATCTAAGGAAGGAGAAGAAAAGAAAGAGGAAGAAAAGAACAATAAAAAGACTAAAAAACAGAAGGAAGAAGAAAAAGAGGCAGAAAACAAATGGAAATGGTAAATTCCAGCATGCCTTTGGCAGGTCCAACGTTGGGACTGGGATTTTAATGTTATTTTGTGGGGCAAAACAGTGAAAATTCCTATTTTGGGCTATTTTCCTATATTCCCCTGAGCCTTGAACTCACCACTCTTGGAAATGGGTGAGAGATCAGGGAAGGTCCTGAATGCACAGCACGATTTGTATCATAATTATCCTTATTTTAAAATTTATTTATAATGTCCATTTCTCCTCCAATGATTTTCTTGGTGCCCATCCTGGGAAGGGAGAAGCTCATAATTATTGGAAATAAATAAATAAATAAAAATAATAATAATAATAATTTATATATAATAATGTTTATTATAATATTATTATATATTATATAATATATATTATATATAATAATATATATAAAATATAATATAATTATAATAATATAATATAATATTACATATAGTATAATATATAATATATGATCTAATTTATTATTATTATTATTATTGTTATTATTATTCCTCCAAGACAGCAGCTCCCCTATCAGGGTCTGAATTCCTTCCCCACTTCCTTCTCCAGCAGATTTGGGATGATCCAGGCAGGTATTTTATAGGAAAGGATGTGGAATGTGGCTACTGGATGCCGGATTATTTTTTGGAAGTGCGGCTTCAGCCACTTGGTGTCACTCTCTCCCAGATCTCCCCAAGAGCTGGGACAGAGCAGGAGGATTTTTGGGATACTTTTTGGGAGCCTGTGGCAAACCCTGATCTGGGAGGAGCCGTTATCCCAGACAGGGATATCCACGGATACCTGGAGCTTTGAGGTGGCCCTTGAAGGATCCAGGGTGACGTGAAAAATAAGGTTTTATATTTTTTTTTCTTAATTAATGCCTTGTTGGAATGGCTGGATCCCGGCATGGAGGCTGGTACATGGGAATTCAATCCCAAAAAATTATCCACAACTACATTTCCCATGAGGAAATTCCCATATGAGGAAATTCCCTCCTTGGCCTCTGGATGGGCTCAGGGGGATCTGTGCAAGGTGAGTGTGGGGGATGCTCTGCAGGGATTTGTGATCCCAGAATTTTGGGAAGAGAGATGATCACAAAATTATCCTGATGCTACCTTTCTCTGATGCTTTCAGCCCAAATTCCTAGAGTTTGTTGGTTTTCCTCGACTATTTCGTTTTCTCTGTTTTTATAGCAAAATGCACCTTTGGGTACCATGGATTATTTATTCCACTCTGCTTCCCATGAGGAGGAAAAAAAAATCACAAATAACTTCTGGGGCATTGCTGAGCGAGAAACAGGAATTTTGCTTTCTCTGTGTGGAATCTTGCTGTGTTTTCCCAGAAATCCTTGGCTTTTTTTTCCCTGGAGATGCTGGGATTAAGGGACCAGTGCCAGCCTGGCTGTGGGACACAGATCCCTGCCTGTCCCCTGCTGTCATGAGTACTCTTCCTCTGACCCTAACCTGTGGTTTTATCCCTCTTTTTAGAGTCCTGCTCCTGATTTTCCGGTTGGATTTTTGACATTATTATTTTTTAAATTTTTATAATTAATTTTACTGTAATTTTTGTTGCTGTTTTTTAAATTCTGACAGTTAAAATTTGTAGTGGCTTTAAAATCCCATTTGCTCTAGCAGGGGGAAAGATTCTTTAAGATCTTATTTGTGTTAAAATTAAAGTTTTCAGTATTTATGAGGCATAGGTTTCCCAGAGAAGCCCTGGCTGCCCCATCCCTGGAAGTATTCCTTGGATTGGATGGGGTTTGGAGCAACCTGGATTAGTGGAAAGTGTCCCTGCCCATGGAAAGGGGTTGGAATGAGGTGGCTTTTAGGATCTCTTCACTCCCTCGCTGAGTTCCTCCATGTCACCACACCTCAATTTCATGGATTCCCTTCCAGTTTTCCTTGTTGTAAAGAACAGGGAAACTGAGGCAGCAGCAGAGAAAATGGGATTTCACCTGGAATTTGTGCCAGCTGTCACTGCTCCGAGCATTCTCCCAATGTGACCTTGGGAGGAGGCGCCAGATGCCAGATTTGGGATGTTCTCATGGACTCCTGTGTGTCTGTTCCAGGTGGGAAGAGGAGAAGAAGGAAGACGGAGTGAAATGGATGCAGCTGGAGCACCGAGGGCCCTACTTTGTGCCCCCCTACGAGCCCCTGCCCAAGGATGTGCAGTTTTATTACGATGGTACAGCTGTGATGGGACCTGGGGCTTGGGGTGGTGCCCTCTCCTTAGGGAAGATGAATATCCCATTGGAAAAGCCATGGGTTCAAGCTGGAGGAGCTTACACGTGGTTGGAATTACGGAGGTTTTTTGGAGAACTTCTCCTAATTGCTGTTTTTTCTCATTAAGCTGCATTTTAGGTTTGAGCTTTCTCAGCTCATCCATGCTTTCCCACGAGCTGGAAAAATGGGATTTTACTGTTCCATGGCCTCAGTGACTGACACATCCAAGGATTTGGCTGGGCTGCTCCAAGCTCCTGATGTCCCCAGGGTCACCTCACATCACCTTAGAGCAACTCAGGGTGTCACTGGCAGGACAGATCCAGGCTTTTGCTGCCTCTCTGTTTTCCTGACATTCCCACTGAGATTCCTGCCATTCCCAGCTCTCAGTTCATCCCTGAACTCATTTCTGAAGGACCAAAGGGAGGGGGAAATAAGGACATTGGGGGATGGTGGAGATGGAAAGGGATCACATTCCCTTGGTGTTCCTCAGTTCCCTGGAGCTTCCCATACTTTTTTTGCTGTAGGAAAAAGGCCACTTTGGGAAAAGGAGGTGCCTGGCAGCACCACAGGGCACTGCTGGGACATCCATGGGGCTGTCAGGGATTTTGGCTCCATGAGGAGGAGCCTTGACAGGGTTTGGATCTTCTCTGTGATCTTTGAGGTGTTGTGGATCTGGGCTGGTGGCTTTGGACTTTGGGATCTTTGATGTTGACTTTTTTCCTAAAAAAATGTCACCGTTCCTGGATGGAAAAGTGTTTGTGGACAGGCAACAACCCCGAGTAGGAAGGGCCCATGGATGAGCTGGTGTTTGGGGGTTGTTGTGGGACTGCTCCAGGGCTCCATTCCCTTCAGTCCAAAAATCCCAAAAAACAGTGGTTCAAGTAGGAATCAACCATTCCCTGGACGTCTCCAGAGGACTTTTTCCTAAAAAAAAGTTATTTCCAAGTAATTCCTAGGATGAACCAAGATATTCCTTGCTTTATTTCTCCAGCCAAAGAGCTCGGGAGGGGATGGTGGCTTTGCCTCCAAGAAATGATTCAGGATCCTTAGAAAATCTAAGAAATAATCCAAGATTCTACCCAGAGAAGCTGTGGCTGCCCCATCCCTGGAAATGTTCCAGGTTGGACAGGGCTTGGAGCAGCCTGGTCTAGTGGAATTTGTCCCTGCCTCTCTTTTCCCAGGAAAACCCTTGAAGCTGAGCCTGGCCACGGAGGAAATCGCCACGTTTTATGCCAAAATGTTGGATCACGAGTACACCACCAAGGAGATCTTCCAGAACAACTTCTTCCATGACTGGAGGAAGGTACTTTCCCTGGGAGTGCTCCTTGATATCCATCAAACCCATCAGCCCCAGACTGTGGTGTGGGATGGAGGGAATGGGGGTATTTGTTCCTTATTTATAATTATTTATATTTTGTGACATTCTAAATCCTGATTTATTTCCATGGGGGGGTTTTTTGTGGGTTTGGGCTGGGATTTGCTTTCTGTGTTCTGTCTGAGTTTTAGTGATGGGTACAGGTGGTGGATCTTGCAAACAGCTCCAAAACCAGTTTGGGACACCAAAGGAATGACCTCTGATCCCAAAACAACCCCAAACTCTTTCCAGGGAATGTTTACACCTCCCAAATATATTTGGTGCTGTCCCTGCAGTTGTGTTTGAGGACTTTTTTCCATATTAGGTTCTTCCACCCCAAAATTGGCTGTCTTTTTTCAAAAAATGGGCCTCTATTCCCTTTTCCAAGGACAGGCACAAGCAGCAGCTCCATGTGGAATTAGTTTTGCCTCCTGGCTTTTCTCAGCCCCTCTCATCTCTTTCCCAGGAAATGACCTCAGAGGAGCAAGAGATAATCAAGGACCTGGACAAATGTGACTTTGGAGAGATCCACAAGTATTTTGTGGACAAAAATGAGGCTCGCAAAGCACTTCCCAAGGAGGAGAAGCAGGTGAGGACTGGTTCCTATGACACATTTTGGGAATTTTGGCTCTTTGTTGTTTTCTTTCCTGGTGTTGTGCCCTGAGTTTGGACTTCTTTAACTCAGCCCCGTCTCCATGACCATTGCCCCCCTCTTCCTGAATTTTATCAGCAGGTCTGCACATTCCATGGCTTTGCATGGTACCAGTCATCCTTGGGTCGTGTTTGGGAGTCCTTCCCTGTCCAGAGGATTGTGGATTTTGCCAAGGGAATGATGGCACTTGGACTTCTTGGTTGGAATGTTAAAGATCCTTTCCAATCCGAACCATTCTGATTTTTTTGATGGTTTCAGAAGCTGAAGGAGGAGGCGGATAAGATCCAGGAGGAATATGGGTACTGCATCCTGGATGGGCACCGGGAGAAGATTGGCAACTTCAAAACTGAACCTCCAGGGCTCTTCCGTGGTCGTGGGGAGCACCCCAAAATGGGGATGCTGAAGAAGAGGATCATGCCAGAAGATGTCATCATCAACTGCAGCAAGTGGGTTGTCCTTGGAAGTGCTGAGCTCCTGGGGCTTCCCTTGGGGTTGGGGGGAACTGGGCATTTCCTCTGCCCAGAGTTGGGGTTTTTCTATTTTTTAAAATCCCTGTTTTCCACATCACGAGAGTGTTTTTCCCTCTGAGTTTTGTGAGCTGGAGTGGTCTTAAGCCACCCATTTGAAGACCTTGATTCAAAACATTCCCCACCAGTCCAGAAAGTTTTCCTGTTGTTCCCAGCATCCAAATGATAAACACCTGATTGTGGGAAGAGTTTGGAGCACCAGGAACAGCTGAGGGAGCCAGAGGGGCTCAACCTGGGGAAAAGGAGGCTCAGGGGGGACCTTCTAAAATTCCCTAACAGGAAGGTGGAGCCGCATAGGGCTTGACTTCTTCTCCAAGGAAAAAAAATGATAGGAGAAGAGGAAATGTCCTCAAGTTGTGGGAGAGGAGGTTTAGGTTGGATATTAGGGGAAAAAAATCTCCACAGAAAGGGTCGTCAGGCACTCGAAGGGGCTACCCAGGGCAGTGGTGGAGTCACCAGCCCTGCAGGAGTGTGAAAACTATGTAGATGTGGCCCTTGGGGACGTGGTTTGGTGCTCCTGGTAGTGCCGGTTCATGGTTGGACTCAATTTTGGAGCGGTTTTCCAACTTTAATGATTCCATGTTGTGGAGTAATTCTAGGTGGATTCCATGCTTTCTCAATCTTTGGCTCACTGGAAACTTCATTTTTCATGGTCTGAGGGCTCTAATCCTGCTCTTCGCACAGGGATTCCAAGATTCCCGAGCCCCCAGAAGGCC
This sequence comes from Tangara arthus, assembly GCA_035584835.1. NCBI lineage: Eukaryota > Metazoa > Chordata > Aves > Passeriformes > Thraupidae > Tangara > Tangara arthus. The sequence goes on along the minus strand of JAWMQZ010000118.1, from coordinate 151,380,600 downwards.
ACAAGTGGAAGGAGGTGCGCTTCGACAACACGGTCACCTGGCTGGCCTCGTGGACAGAGAACATCCAGAACACCTTGAAGTACATCATGCTGAATCCCAGCTCCAAGCTGAAGGTTGGAATAATGCCCTTTGGTCAGCTGAAAAAAATCTGGGAAAGCCAGGATGTGGAGTATTAAAAAAAAATTTTTTTTCTGGCCCTTCTCTTAAAAGTGGATAAACAAAATGAGGGGAAGGACAGATGTTTGTGAAGCATCAAACTTATTCCAAGGAATGGGTTGCTCCTGGCAGAGTGATCCTGGTGCTACATTGTTCATGTGTGTCCAGGGAAGGCTGTTGGAAGCCGGATGGGGCTGAAGATCCACAGGGACCAGAGTGGGGTTAATTTATAGCAGGAAGTGGAGGGTAGGAAGAGATGGGATTGAACTCTCTGGGAAGAGAAAGGGGATTTGAGGCTGTTTCCAAGGGCTCAGGGAAAGTGGGAATGCTGCCCAATTGGGCACAACTGAGCAAGTGCTGTGTCAGTCCACACTGGTGTCCAAAGAGTCATATTTGGCCATGGTTTGACTAGTTGGTCTTTGCCATGCTCTGGCTGGTGGAGAACACCCTGACTTGGCCAGGATCCAGATCCAGCAAGGCCAGCAGAGGGCACAGAAACCCTGGATGAGCTGTTTCTTTCCCAGTTTCTTCACTTCGTGGATTTTTTCCCAAGAAAACAGTGGGGTTTGAGCAGGCTTTGGATGCTGGAGGTGTTTCTAGAGCAGGACTTGACTGGTAGGGGTGGAATAAAGATGGCGCACAGAATGGAAAATATCCTGGTTTCCCGTTCCAGGGGGAGAAGGATTGGCAGAAATATGAGGTCGCTCGGCGCCTGAAGGATGTTGTCCACACAATCCGGGCTCAGTACAGAAAAGACTGGAAATCCAAGGAGATAAAGAAGAGGCAAAGAGCAGTGGCCCTCTACTTCATTGATAAGGTATCCACAACCTCACCCCAGGTCCTCCATCCATGTGAAATTTGGGAATTCACTTCCCTGACCCACCCCACCATGTAGTTTTTGGTGTTTGCTGGTTCTGCCACCCCAGGGTGGCTCCACATGAGGAATCTGGGGATGATTATGGAATCCTGGAATGGTTTGGTTGGACGGGACCTTCAAGATCATTTTGATCTTGATCATTTGAAGGTTGGACCTTCAAGATCATCTTATTCCAACCCCCTGTTGTGGGCAGGGTCACCTTCCACTTGACCAGGTGGCTCCAAGCCCCATCCAGCCTGGATTCGAATAGTTCCAGAGGGGTGGAAAATGAAAATTGTCCCTAGTGGAAGGTGTCTCTGCCCATGGCAGGGGGTTGGAATTGATGATCCTGAGGTCCCTTCCAAATCATTCTATGAATCTATAGATGGAGATGGTCCATCTCCTCTAGTCCCGATCCACTTTAACAACCTGGCAAAGGAGAATTGAGGTGGAATAGCACAGGATGGATGACTCCTTATTTTCTTTCCAGCTGGCCCTGCGAGCTGGGAATGAGAAGGAGGAAGGGGAGACTGCGGACACGGTCGGCTGCTGCTCCCTGCGCGTGGAGCACATCCAGCTGCACCCCCAGCTGGATGGGCAGGAGCACGTGGTGGAGTTTGACTTCCTTGGGAAAGACTCCATCCGTTACTACAACAAAGTGTCCGTGGAGAAGCCGGTGAGTGAGGCAGGAGTAGAGGAAGTGCTTGGTTGTCTGGGTTCCCTCAGTGTTTATCAGTCCCAAATTTCCATCCAAAACCTGTTACCAAGATGTGCTTTAACCGTGGAGAATGGGAGGAATTTTGGGATAGGACTCCCAAGGTTGTTCTACTTCATGAGGGAGAAGTCCCAACTTTGGCTGGAGCACCCTCAGATGGCTCGTGTGTGTAGGACTTGAAATGTCTCCATTTATATGAAATAATTTTCCTTTGTCCATGGGAAAAAAGATTTTAGTGGTGTTTGTGGAGAAACTGGAATGTCAGAGATGGGAAAGATGGGGGGGGGGAACACCCAGTGGCACCCTGAAGTTGAGAAGGTTGGTGGGATGTGCCAACACGAGGGTGAATCAGAGTCCTTCTGGAGGAGGAGACAGATGAGGGAGATGTCTGGGAGCAGTTCATTCCTTGGCCATGACCAGGGCTGTCCTTTCCCCCTCTTCAGGTGTTCAAGAACCTGCAGCTGTTCATGAAGAACAAGGACCCCAGCGATGACCTCTTTGAGCACCTCAATGTGAGTTGTCACCTCAGAGCTTTTCAAACAGTACTGGTGGCCCTGAAGGAGGAGAAGCCAAACCATGACACCCTTGGCCATCTTTGGTGGTCATCCCTTTGCCTTATTTTATCTCTCTGCTCTCTAGGGTCATCACTGTCACTGTTTGAACATCTTTTGAGGGTTTTCAGTCTATTTTTGTACCGCTTCCATGTGTCCCTGCTGAGGAGCTGGATTCCTGCTCCTTCTCTCCTCCAACTCACCCACTTGGGCTTTTTTTTTAGCCTGGGAAGGTCTGCCCACATTTTGGGGAATTACTGGACGTACCAGACCTCAGCTATTTGTTGCTTTTGCACATCATTTGGGCTCCACAGAAGCAGGAGAGGTTGCTGGAGGGATGTGCTGCCTTCCCTCCTGGAAAAACCTCCTCCCTCATCTTCCTTGCGATGGGATATGGGATCAATGAGCAGCTCCATGTTTCCTGTAGGACAGGGATGTGATATTGGATGTGAGGTCAGGAATGATTGTTTGGAAAAGGCCTCTAAGATCATCAAATCCAAGCACTAACCCAGCACTGCCAGGTCCACCACTAAACCACGTCCCCAAGTGCCAAAATATGTCCTCTTGGACATAGGTGGGCAGAAATGATTGACTTCCAGAGAGATTTTTTTGTGGATTTAGGTGGAATTTTTAGACTGGTTTTGGGTAGCTGATGACCTTACCCCACAAGTAGTTCTACAAGCTGCAGGATTTAATTTTTTGTTAATGCCTGATTTTGGTTGCTTAGGCAGAAGATGGTCTAAAAAGAGATTTGTTCCAGCTTCTGCTTGTCCTATTCCTTCGTGGAATCATGGAATGGTTTGGGTAGGAAGGGACCCTAAAGACTGTCAAGTTCCAAATCCCTGCTATGGGCAGGGACACCTTCCACTATCCCAGGTTTATCCAAGCTCCATCCAACCTGGCCTTGAACAATTCCAGGGACGGAGCAGCCACAGCTTCTGTGGGAATTCCATTCCAGGGCCTCACCAACCTCACAGGGAAGAATTCCTTCCCAATGTCCTGTCAGACCCTTTGTAATTTTGAAGCTATTCCTCCTTGTCCTACCACTAGAATTCCTAATGTGAGTTTCCCTGCACTTTTCCCTGTTTTTCCCTCCTCCAGACAACCTTCCTGAACAAACACCTCCAGGACCTCATGGATGGTTTGACGGCCAAAGTCTTCAGGACCTACAATGCTTCCATCACCCTGCAGGAGCAGCTCAAGGCCCTCACCAACCGTGAGTTCCAGGGGCTGTGGTGTCACCAGAGCATGGCTGGGACCAAAGGGCTCAGAAATACCCATCCATTGCCTTGGGATCCCTAAAACTGCCCATGTCCCACCTGGGCAGGTGATGCTCCACATAGTGGGGCGGGAGTGACATATGGGGGTGAGCAGCAAGTCAGGGATGTTGGTAAAGGAGAAGTGGTGAACTTGGGGATACTCTGACTAACTGAGGGCCAGGATGGGGATATTTTCCCTCTTTTCCTTGTGTTGCTGGTTGGCTGCACTGTTTCTGCCTCCTTGGATACATGAGGGATGAGTCACAGCACCAGACTGTTGATGCTCAATTGTCCTTCCCCAATTCCCACAGCCATTATTGCTCTCCCTGGAGAGAGAATGCGACAGCAACTTGTTTGCCTCTCCTTCTGCTGTATTCCCTGCTTTTCCCAACTCCTGGAATGGAGTCAGAGTGATGTTTTAATTTCTTTCCAGCTGAAGACAATGTTGCAGGAAAACTCCTGTCCTACAACCGAGCCAACAGGGCTGTGGCCATCCTGTGCAACCATCAGAGGTCTATACCAAAAACCTTTGCCAGGTCCATGCAAGTCCTCCAGGAGAAGGTGAGACAGACCCAGCTGAGAGATCCCAGACCTAATCCGGCCTCTGAATTTTTTTTTTTTTTGGGGGGCTGGGGTGATGTCTGGAGGGATCACCTTGGTCAAAAACATCAGGGAATGTCCTGGGAGTAGTGGATTACAACCCAGGGGTGGAGAGGGATGTGGTGACCTTAAATTCTGGGGAAAGCAATTTGGCACAGAATTTGGGTGAGTTTTTATGAGTTTGGGGCATTTTTCATCACTCTGTCTTCAAGCCAAGCTGGGGGCCTTTTGTGATGGCAGCTCTGGCCCAGTTGGATCAAGATCAGAGAAATTAGTTTTCCTGTCTTTTTCCAGAAGCAGCTTGAAAATACTTTAAATTACCACTTTTAATTGTCCTCAGTTTTTGCTCACACTCCACTGAAGGGGCTGGGACTTTTCTGAGCGCTCTGGTGCTTTCACAAGTCCCTCAGTCTCAGGCAGCTGCAGAAGATGGACAGATTTAGGAGCTCCAAGTGTTTGTGGCGTCTGGGCTGGGATGATATTTTGGAAGATGCTAAAAAATGCTTGAGCCCAGAAAATGCTGCAGGGACAAATTGGGAAGTAGGGTTGGTAAGAAAATGAGGAATGGTGTGTGAAGGAAAAGAGGGAGGAAGGTGAAACCTTCAGGGAGGTTGGAAATGTTGTCTGACTTTTTCACCTTCACAGATCGACACCAAGAAGAAACAAGTGGAGGAAGCCCAGGAAGAAGTGAAAAAAGCTGAAGATGAGTTTAAGGACACAAAAGATGCCAGAGCAGAAGTGTGAGTGGCTTTTCCTTGGAATCCTCTCTTGCAGAGGGGTCCAAAGGGGCCCATGGATGGGGCTGATGTGTCCCAACACCCCATCAGAACAGAAATGCCCATGTTTGGGATTGGGTCCTTCTTGTCCCATGGAAGTTTGGAAGATGGTTAAGATCTTGTTGGTGGTTGCCTTCAGGGACACCTCCCACTCTCCCAGGTTGCTCCAAGCTCTTTCCAACCCGGCCTTGGACACTTCCAAGGATGGAGCAGCCCCAGCTTCTCTGGGCAACCTATTCCACGATACTGGATTTTATTTGCCCACCTTTGGTGGTGGAAATTACATTTTTTTTTTTTAGTGTTAATTTTTAATATTAAGGAACCATCTCACCAGATCCAAACCCTTGAGAAATAGGTTAGTGCTGGATGGCACCTTTGACTCTGCCATTCCAGAGAATTTCTGGGCTTTGGGACATTCTGTGTTGTTCCTTCTCTGCCCTCAGCAATGTGGAGAAGAAGAAGAAGCTGTTGAAGAGGCTGGAGGAGCAGTTGGCCAGGATGAACATCCAGGCCACGGACAAGGAGGAGAACAAGCAAATAGCTCTGGGCACATCCAAGCTGAATTACCTGGATCCCAGGATTACCGTGGCTTGGTAGGTCTTGGGTGTGAAACTATGGAATGGTTTGGGTTGGAAAGGACCTTAAAATTTATGGTGTTCGATGGGCAGAGACGCCTCCCACTGTTCCAGGTTGCTCCAAGGCCCATCCAACCTGGCCTTAGAGACTTCCAGGGATGCAGTGGAGAGGACACTGCTGAGTAACTGGTCCCCACTGGTGTCTTGTGATCTGCACAGGTGCAAGAAGTTCGGGATTCCCATCGAGAAGATCTACAACAAGACCCAGAGGGAGAAGTTTGCCTGGGCCATCGACATGGCTGGCGAGGACTTTGAATTCTGAGCTGGTGCCTTCCACGTTAAATCCCAAATCCTGCTCATTTGGTGGTGCTGTTGGGATGCTATTGCTTTTTTAATTTGCTGCTGGTGGTGGCTGAGGGTTGTCTGAGTTTGGTGCCTTTTTTTTTTTTTGGATGGAAAAGCAAGCACCTGGATTTCCAGTTGAAGCAGGTATTGCTGATTGGGATTTTGGACTTTGGGAACTCTTAATTCCTCTTCAGAGTTTCCAGGTACTTGGCCTTCCCCTGGAGTCCTGGAAGGAGATTAAAAGAGCCTTAACTGTGCTGATCAACAAAATCATGTCTAATGCTGTCTCCTTGGTGTAGTGGAGCTGTGCTACCCTTTCCAGACTGAGTGGGATGGATGGGGAAACACGAGGTGATGCCAGCAGGAAAACAGGAACTGCAATATATAACCCAGGATTGGGTTAGGGATGCACTGGGGGCAAAGGAAAAATCCCAAGGTTTTACATTTCCAGGGACTTTGTGCTCTTTCACCTCCAGGAGGGGAGAAAGTTGTGCAATTACAGGGATATTAAATGGAAAAAACACGGGAGGGAATTTGTGTCATGTCAGGAGAAGGTAGAAGGGAAGATGTTGGATTTAAAAGCAGTTTCACATTGCAGGGGGTTAGAATTCACCTTGGCCATGAACAAAGCTCATTTTAAGCACCCCCATGTGGTAAAGTTTTGTCTGGGAGAACACATCTCACTTGAGGTCATGTTCATTTCCTTATTTTCTTCACTTGGCTCTGGCTCAGCTCCTGTATCCAGAGCAGGATTGCCCTGTCCAGACAGAGGCTTAGGAGATGGGGAATTTCCTAGGAAGTAGGATAATGCTGGGCCAGGCTCTGTGGGATGTGTGGTGGGGAGTGGGACCAATATTCCTGGAGCTGCTCCTGTGTTGGGATGATGCCTTTGGCACCATCCTTCCCTCTCCAGCTGGGAATAGAGCAGGCAGGGATCAACAGCATAAACTGGTTGTGTTTGCTGCTTAATGGACTGCTTTCCACATCCCCAAAAAAGGAGGTATCAGCACATTCCTGGCAGAATTCCCACATCCCAGTGAATCCCAGGTGTGAACAAACTCTTGCATTGGCAGCAAAACCTTCTTGCACCTCAGGGCTGATATTCCAAAGCTCCTGGTGCTTCCCATGTGTTTATTTCCACTCATTCTCGTGTTGAAATTGTTGCTGTTTTGGTTGGAAATTGAGGTCTTGGAATTCATTTCATTAAAACCAGGAGTGATTTTTTTTTTTCCTGAGTATCCGTGACTGGAGGCTTTTTGCAAATCATTCCGTGTGTGGTTCTGGGTGTTCCATCCCTGGAAGTGTCCAAAGCCAGATTGGACGTGGCTTGGAGCAACCTTGGATAGGTGTCCCTGGCCCATGGCAGGAGCTTTAAGGTTCCTTTCAATCCCAACCATTCTGGAATTCTATAAAATAAAGGAGTAATTCTGGAAAAGTTGAGCTGTTGCTGTCCCAAATGGTCCTGTCCATCCTCACCCTGTTTTTCCTAGAGCCCTCCAAGTGTTTCTGGCAATATTCCATAGACCTTTCCCATGGCCTAATGCCCAGGAGCTTTTCCTACTGCTCAGAACCCTGTGGAGCAGGATCATGCTCCTATCCCAGAGAGGAGGATCCTGCTCCCACCCCAATAATTTGGGGTTATTTGGTGGCTCCAGGCAATGCTGATGTGCTCAGATGACCCCTCCTCACTTTGGCCCTTCCAGGTGTGGTTTCAGCTCCGTTTTTCCAATGTTTTCCTGAAGTCTCCATCCCTGGAAGTGCTCATTAAAAACCTCTGGAAATGGCACTTGAGGATATGGTTTAGTGGTGAACATGGTGGTTGGACTTGATGGTCCTAAAGGTCTTTTCCAACTTTCTGTGGTGTTGTAGGCAGAGGAAAACCTGTGTTTGTTTGGTGATCCAAGGCCATGACAGCATTTGGTGAAATTCTCAAAGTCAAAAGTTTAGCGTTTTTCCGTTGTGATGACTTCCTCTTTTTATTTAAAAAAGGGAAGTTGTGGTTTGTGACAAAACCAGAAATGACACCCTCCCATGTGATTTCTGGTTGCCTAATTTGCTTTTCATAAAAGCCTTCTTTTTCAGCGTGGGTGGGAGGAGACCTCGCCCAAAATCTACCCAGGGATGGAGTTGACTGCTCAGGCTGGTACTGGAATTTAGGGCTGTTCTAGGTACATAATGGAGGTTTAATACACAAAAAGGAAAAAAAACCAAAACAAAAAACCCCCAAAAACCAACAAAAGAACCCCAAACAAATGAAACAATCCCCAAATACCATGTGAGGGTTGGGAAGTTTGTACCCTTCCTGCAGCCTGGGGATGTCCTACACTGATGGCTCTGGGCAGTGTTGATAGAGGAGCTGTTGGAGAAGATAAATTTAGGGGTGGGAGGAGGTGATGAGAAGTTCCTCTTGTGTTGTTATGGTATCTGCTGCCCCTGGCCAGACTCTTCCCAGAAATCCAGGGTTGGGAGGATCTCTGGAGGGCTCGAGTTCAACCTTCTCCTCAAAGGAGAGTCAACTCTGGCTGGGTTGTTCAGGGTTTTCTCGAACTTAATTTCAATGTTTCTGTGCAGGGACATTCCTCCACCATCTCTCACTGTTTTGGAAATGAATCGCTGCCCTGGCAAAGCTTTTCCTTCCCTGTGTCTGGTTGGAGTTTCCCTTGATGCATCTTAGAAGCGGCTGCTTGTCCTTTGTGCAGAGCCAGAGGCAGATCATCCTTGGACATCAGCTCCATAATTGTCCCTGTTAAAGGCAGCAACTCCATCCCCCCTCAGCCTGTCCTGTTCCATGGGATCACTTGGCCCCAAATTCTGGGACTTGGAACTTAAAGAGTCATGGAAGGGTTTGGGTTGGAAGAGACCTTAAAGATCATGGAATTCCACCCCCTGCCATGGGCAGGGACATCTTCCACTATCCCAGGTTGCTCCAAACCCCATCCAGCCTGGCCTTGGACACTTCCCAGGGATCCAGGAACAGCCACAGCTTCTCTGGGAAACCTGTGCCAGGGCCTCACCGCCCTCACAGGGAAGAATTCCTTCCCAATATCCCATCTATCCCTGCCCTCTAGCAGTGGGAAGCCATTCCCCGTGTCCTGTCCCTCCATCCCTTGTCCCAGATCCCTCTCCAGCTCTCCTGGAGCCCCTTCAGGCACTGGAAGGGACTCTGAGCTCTCCCTGGAGGCTCCTCTTCTCCAGGCTGGGCATTCCCAGCTCTCCCAGCCTGGCTCCAGAGCAGAGGGGCTTCATCCCTTGGAGCACCTCCGTGGCCTCCTCTGGATCAGCTTCAGCAGCTCCACATCCTTGTGCTGATGATCCCAAAATTGGATTCAGTGCTTCAGGTCTGGTGCCTCCAATCTGAGGATGGCTCTACAAGCAATTCCTCTTCCCACAGAAAGCTGTTTGAGCAGCTGGAAGCTCCAATGGGATCCATCCCTGCTTGTTGCTTCTGCATCAGTATCCTGGAGATTTGGGAACATAAATCCGTTGGCCAGAGCTGTGCATATCACGAACCTTCCCACGTCTCTCTCAGAGGAATGAGTCAGAATCTTGCTCCGTGTCAAATTGATTATTGGTCCTCATGGATGAAAAAAAACTCATCAGCCTTCTGTTTTCCAGAGCCACATTCCATACTTTCAGGTTGGCAGGGCTCCCCCCCTCCCCTGGCCCATCAGATGATTTAAATAATGGAATCCTTCAGGTTGGAAAAACCCTTTAAGTTCATCAAGTGCGGCCCGTTTAGTTGCTGTGTTCACCACAAGACAATGTCCCCAAGTGCCACATTTCCATGTCTTTTACATGCCTCCAGGAATGGTGACTCAGCCGCTTTGGGGAAGGGAACTCATCAGCTCTGCTTGGCTGCTCTCTCATCTGCTTAATGATGGGGCCTTCAGACTTGAGGAAAAGTGGAATTTCGGCTGATTTATCTTAATTAGTGCTGAGAGGGGAGGGGAGGTGATGGAGCAGTTGCTGCTCTGCTGCTGCAGTCCCTGGAGTGATGGGATGAAGGGAAAACCACCCACCTGAAGCCTGCCAGACTCATAAAAGATGGGAAACCAGGGTGGGGTTTTGAGGAAGAAAAAGGTGAAGGATTTCCAGAGGGTTTTTCCTCCCTGTCCTTCTCCCAGTGAGGTCTGATGTTGCAAAAATGAGGGGAAAAAAAAGGGAAATACAGAACAGAAACTTTGAAGGGAGTGTTTTGTAGTTTGAGAGGAAAGGGAAGGACATTTGAGGCTGTGGCTGCTGTGATTCAGATGCTGTCTCTGAGCTCAGTGAATGGAGACGTTTCCTTTTCCAACCTTTTTAGTGGGAGACAAGAGAGCGTGGCTGTGGTTTGGCATAAATAAAACATGTGCTGAAAGAGCTCCCTGGATCTCTGTCCCTTCACACTCAGCCAGGCTCAGATGGATGGAAAATCAGCCCAAAGTGCAGAGCCATTATCCCAGGCCACGTGTTGGGAAGCGCTGATGCCAAGGAAAGTGGCTGCAAGGAAAGCAGCCGGGGAGAAATCGGATCCCTGGGATAAACTGAAGGACTGGGTAATAAAGGGCAGAGGAAAGGCTTCCAAGGAAGGATTGAAACTCCAGGATCTCAGGTTTTTACCCCTTGAAAGAGCTGACACTGGCTGTGGGGTGAGGGTGGCTGCACATCCTGGGTCTCCCATTAGGAATGAGTGGATAACATCCAGCCTGGCTCTTCCTATCCCTATTTTGGGCCAGTGGACACCTCTGTTACTCAAAACAAAATAAAGAATCAGGAAAAGCTCAGCTGAGTTGTCCCAAGCCCTGAGACTGGCTTCTCCAGACTTTATTTCTGAGCCATTGCAGGCTGGGGCAGGAGAAATCCCAATAAATTACTTTGTTAATATTCTTAATCCAAGCTGGGATTAAGCTGCAATTGTGATTTGATTGGCTTGGCTCAGGAATAAGCTTTGGGATAAAGGCTCTCCCAGCTGCAGGGAGGCTCCTAAATTCCTTCTGCTGCCGTGAGCCTGGAAGGAAGAGGGATCGTGGAATCATGGACTGGTTTGTGTTGGAAAGGACCTTTAAAATCATGGAATTCCATCCCCCTGCCATGAAGGGGCTTGCTCCAAGCCCCATCCAACACTTCCAGGGATGGGGGCAGCCACAGCTTCTCTGGGAATTCCATTCCAGGGCCTCACCACCTTCACAGGGAAGAATTCTTTTCCAATAACCCATCTGACCCTGCCCTGTGGCAGTGGGAAGCCATTCCCCCCTGTCCTAGTGTAAAAAGTGCCTCTTCCAAGTGATGTGATGTCTCTCCAGACTGTAGGAACTTCCAGAGGTTCCCTGGGATTGCCCTGTGTTGCAGGAGGCAGACAGCTGATTAGTTCCCAAAAAATTTCCAGGTGGGTGGGTGGCATCCAGGCTGCCCCTCCTCTGGGAAAGAGGGCAGACAGATTTTCCTGGCAGGATGGGACAACAAGGAAGTCTCCAATCCCTTCCCAGGGTCACTTGGAGTTGAGTGAGCTCATTCTGTGTAACCTCTTCCATCTCTTTCTCAAGGTTTTGTTGGGATTTTCTACTTCCAAAGGCTGGATTTGCCAAGGTGGAGGAGAATGGGGTGGCAGTTAACTCAACCAGCCTTAATTGGGGCTCCTGTTCCAGTCTGGGCTGTCCCCCAGGCAGAAACAGATTCTGACTTTCCCACAGTTCATTCCTGGTGCAGGAAGCAGCGCTTCAGCTGGAGGGAACGCCTGGAGGGCTCAAATCTCTATTTCCACCCTTCTCCTGAGCATCCCTGGGTCCAATATTGGATTTCTGACAAAAACAGGCATGGAATGAACTCAAATATCCTCAAACCAAATTCTGCTGCTACTGCGGCTGGGAGTTGAAGGTGGTGAGGGGAGATAAACTGGACCCAGAAGGTCTGGCTGCTCTTCCAAGCCCAGGAACTCAGCACAATCCCTTTTTTAAAAATTTGGCTTGTCTTCCTTTGCCTGTGGGACCCTCCACTGGATGGCTGCGGCCATAATTTCATTCCATTTTTCCTCCAGCCACTTGGGCAGGCTTTGGAGTGTGGCCCTTTCAGCAAAAACCTGGCTGAACGGAGGCTGCATAACCCCTGACTCCCTTTTGTGATTAAAAAAAAAGGCTATATGTATTTTTTATTTATTTTATTTGTTTGATTTTCCTCTATGTTCTCACATTTGACACAGCTCCTCCAAGGGGCTGTGCTGGGTCATCCTCACAAGGCCCTCCTGTGTGCTGGGAAAAATAAAATAACACCACAAAAACGACAAAAGCAGGAGATAAAATTCCAGAAATAGAGAATTGTTTAAGCCAGGTCTTTCTCTTTTGAGTCCAAGACAGGGTTGCTCGTTATCCCTTTAATTCGGTATTTTCTATGGATACTACTCTGCCTCACTCCAGGTGAGACCCACCTGGAGAACTGTGTCCAGATCTGGGATCAGAAGGATGCGGAGCTGGTGGAGCAAGTCCAGAGGAGGCCATGGAGGTGTTCCAAAGACTGGAGCCAGGCTGGGAGAGCTGGGAATGTCCAGCATGGAGAAGAGAAGGATCCAGGGAGAGCTCAGAGCCCCTTCCAGTGCCTGAAGGGGCTCCAGGAGAGCTGGAGAGGGACTTGGGACAAGGGATGGAGGGACAGGACACAGGGAATGGCTTCCCACTGCCAGAGGGATGGCTGGGATATCGGAAAGGAATTTTTTTGTGAGAGTGGGAATTCCACTGGCATAGAATTCCCAGAGAATCTGTGGCTGGCCCTGGATCCCTGGAAGTGCCCAAGGCCACAACAAAAACCCTGGGCCAGAACCCCCAAAACCCCCCAGCCTCTCTGCTGGAATTCCCACATGGAATTCTGCACTCAGCTTTGGGGTCCAACATCGGATGGATGTGGAGCTGCTGGAGCAGATCCAGAGGAGGTCGTGGAATCACTCCAAGGGCTGGAGAAAGGTTGGGAGAGCTGGGAATGTCCAGCCTGGAGAAGGGAAGGATCCAGGGAGACCTCAGAGCCCCTTCTGGAGCCTGAAGGGGCTCCAGGAGAGCTGGAGAGGGAGTTGGGACAAGGGATGGAGGGACAGGACACAGGGAATGGCTTCCCACTGCCAGAGGGATGGCTGGGATATCGGGAAGGAATTCTTTGTGAGAGTGGGAATTCCACTGGCATAGAATTCCAAGGGAAACTGTGGCTGTCCTTGGATCCCTGGAAGTGTCCAAGGCCACAACAAAAACCCCCAAAACCCCGCAAAGATCCTGGTCTTTTTGAGGACTTTTTGCAGTATTTTTGCGGAGTTTAATCGAGACATTTTCCCAAGCAACGGCCTCCCATCTTCAATCCAGCTGACAAATCCCAAATTCCCTGACATCCCTGTAATTAGCTGCAAACAGCTGACTTGGAACCGGACAAAAAACCTGCTAAATTTGCCGCGTTCTGTGCCGTTATTTCGAGTTATTCATCTCGAAGGACCGTCCTTCACCCCGGAAACTCGAGGCGCCAAAAAAATTCCACACTCTGGGAGAAGCAGGATCAGCACTCGGCAATTTCCTGGCTTTTTATCCAGGCTCTCCATCCACAGGATCCAAACCTCTCCCTGTTTGTTGCTCTTGAGGGCTGCAAAATGAATTTCCTGGAGGAATTCGGTTCCTCAGGACGGATTTGAGAGCAAGGAGCCAAATTCTCCTGGGAAAAGAGCAAATTCCTGTTTATCCCACCCCCTCTGTTCCCACTGGGAATTACGAGGTGCTGCGTTGTTCCCCTGACCTTTTTGCATGCCCAAAGCTGTGGCTCGGTGTTGGATTTTATGGGATTAGTGATTGTCCCTCATCTCGTTTTTATGGATAACTGGGATGAGGTTATGCCATTACCACCCCCCCCTTTCCGTGTGGATGAAGAGAGGGATGTGGTCGGATCGTGGAATCGTGGAATTTGACTTGGAAGGGACATAAAGGATCATGGAATTCCAACCCCCAGTCTTCCATTATCCCTGCTTGCTCCAAACTCACCTTGGACATTTCCAGGGATGGGGCAGACACAGATTCTCTGGGAATTCCATCCCAGCCCCTCAAAGGGAAGAATTCCTTCCCAATATCCCATCTATCCCTGCCCTCTGGCAGTGGGAAGCCATTCCATGTGTCCCGTCCCTCCATCCCTCATCCAAAATCCCTTTCCAGATCTCCTGGAGCCCCTTCAGGCACTGGAAGGGTCTCTGAGGTTTCCCTGGATCCTTCCCTTCTCCAGGATGAGAAGGAATCCCATTCCATTCCACCCCATCCTATCCCAGTCTTTTTTCCCCTCAGTCTTTTAGGAATGACCAAAAAGGAGCAAATTCCAGGTATTTTCCTTTCCTTTTCCTTTAGACTTCTCCTTTTATTTTTTTTTCCATCTATTTTTTATGTTTCCTGATAAATTTCCATCCTGATTTTTCTGCTGGTTGCCCTTTCCTCGGGATTCCTCTCCTCATCCCCGAACCTCAGTTTGGGAACTGTCAAAACCCAGCGTAAAATTCCCCATTTTGGCAAATCGATGGAGGGAATTCGGATTACAGGGGAAAAAAATCGGATCAGGGGCTTCCAAACCCTCTGGTGGTCTCTTAACGACCTTGCAGAATTCCTGCCTCTCCAGCGCCTCCCATTTGGATTCTCTTAAATCATTAAAAAGAAATAAAAAGTAAAAAAAAAAAAAAAAAAAAAAAAAAAAAGAGAAGAGCGCAGGCTCTCCACATTCCTACCAAGTAGGTCAGGCTTTTCCCAGTTGGATGGTTTGGGAAGCAGAGACATTATTCGGAGTGACTTTTTCCAAGTTTTATTTTTTTTTGATGAGTTGAAGACAACTGGAACCACAAAAGCAGTTGCAAGTGTTGCTCCAAGACTGGAATTTCAGGGATAGTAAAACCATCCCAATTAGTTTAGGGCCAGATTAAAATAAATATTGGTGAAATTTAGGAAAACGAGTGATGCGTTCCTGGGTTTTTCCGTGAGGGAAAAGCTGCAGGATTGGCACAACACGGCCTGAAAGAAAGGAAGAGGAAAAGTGAAAATGGGACAGAGATCCCTCTGGGCATTTTAAGCTGTAGAAAAAGCTTTTCCCAGAGGAAAAGCTGGAATGGTTGAGCTGCTGCTGTTGGATTGGGTTTTTTTTTTTTTTTTGCCCAGGAAT
>JAWMQZ010000118.1:151345160-151355750 GCA_035584835.1 Tangara arthus | reverse complement strand
GCCCCTTGTTCCTTAGGAGCAGAGCCTGACCCACCCCTGGCTGCCCCTCCTATCAGGGAGTTTTGGAGAGTCAGAAGGTCCCCCTGAGCCTCCTTTTCTCCAGGCTGAGCCCCTTTCTCAGCTCCCTCAGCTGCTCCTGCTGCTCCAGGTCCTCCCTCAGCTCCATTCCCTTCTCTGGACATGCTTCAGCCCCTCAATATCTCTCTTGTCATGCTCTGTTCTCCAGCTTTGGGAGGGAAATGCTTCTTCTGCACTTCCTGCATATCCAGAGGGGTTTCTCCTGGAATTTTATCCTATTTTGGGTGCAGATGGAGCCACAGAGTAGAAACTTCTGGGCAAAAATAACAGCCTCTCTTATCTGCACATCTGTTCCCACCTCCACTTCCAGCTTCCTTGGGAATCCCTTCCTTCACGTTTCTTTGCTGTTGTTGGAGCTACACGGCCTCACTCAGGGCCAGCAGCTCCCTGGATCCACAATTCCTACAGCTTGGAATTGTGTCTTCCAGCAATCCATTAATTCACCTTTCCCTCAGACAACCAAAGCAACAGCAGGGTAATCATGGAATATCCTGAGTTGGAAGGGATCCACAAAGATCATCAAAGTCCAACTCCTGGTCCTGCACAGGACAAACCCAACAATCCCACCCTGTGCCTGAGAGCTTTTTCCAAGCACTCTGTCAGGCTTGGTGCTGGCACCACTTCCCTGGGGAGTTCCAGTGCTCAAACCCCCTCTGGATGAAGAGCCTTTTCTTAAAATCCAGCCTAACCTTCCCTGACAGATCTCCAATTGTTCCCTCAGGTCCTGGGCACCAGAGAGAAGAAATTGGTGCCTCCTCCTTTGCTTCCCCTCGTGAAAAGCATTTGCAGCATTTGGGTTGAGCTGCTGAGGAAACTTGGAGAGGTTTATAGGGAAAACAGAGATTCCAGAGAGGCCAAATATTTGATGGAGATGTTTCCAGAGGCTGCAGAGAAACGAGGGTAAAAAGGGGCTGGAAAAACAAACGATGACAAGACAACAGAGGGTTTTTGTTGCCAGATGTGCTCTGGGTGCCTCTCCTTTTTCCTAAACAACACTTTTTGGAGGAATTTTACACTGGAAAAATCATGGGAATGCTTTAACCCGAGTCAATGCTCCCAGATCTGCAAAACATTGCTCAACCAAGGGATGACACTCTGTGTTGTGCTTCCAACCCAAGCCTGGTAAACAACAGGGACAAAAGGGGCTTTGAGCTGTGCTGAGCAGGGCTGCCTCAGGCTGGAGCCTGGGGCTGCTCAGATTGGAGGATTTCTTTCCAAATCCTCCAGAACAGGGAATTTTCAGGGGTGTGTCTGTCTTTTATTAATCAATCTGTGCTTTCCTTCACCCCCTCCTACCATGTCAAGGAACCTTTCCCTCTTATTTACAGCACAATCCCTTCCCAACCCTCTTCAGGAATTTTTATTTCCCACCCTAAAGCAATTCAAGCCCCCTTCTTACCCTCAACCCAAAACTCTTAATTTACTCATCACACAATATTTCCTCACGAAAACAAAACAAAACAACAACAAAAAGGGATTTGTGTTGTTCTTCTTCTGCGTGCCAGAATTTTTCAGCTCTCTGAAAGCACTGAGGAATCCCAGTTGGACAGACTCTAATAATTAATATTTCATTGGATTGGATTTATTCTTCCTGCAGTCGTGGAGACAGAGGCTCCCCCAGCCTGCAGGAAAACACAGTTGGGAATTTTTTTTTGCTGCTTTAAAGCAAAACTGGCTGGGTTTTTTTGCTTGATTTGCTGTGCCTTTCCTGCAGAAAAACTTCCTTGTATCCATGGATAATAGAAAGGGAAAATAAATCATCCTGGGCATGATTGAAGAATAAAGGGTTATTATTTTACAACATAAAAAATAAAGTAAAAGAGAGGAGGTTTAGATGGGATATTGGAAATAAAATTTTATTGGGAAGGGAGTGAGATTCTGGAATGGATTTCCCATGGAGGCTGTGGCTGCCCCATCCCTGGAAGTGTCCTAGGCCAGGTTGGATGGGGGTTGGAGCAACCTGGGATAGTGGAAGGTGTTCCCATGGCAGGGGGTGGCACTGGATGATCCTCAAGGTCCCTTCCAGCCCAAACCATTCCCTGATCCTATAATTCCCACTGCAGCTCAAGGATATGGAAATCCCTCCTCCCGTAATGCCAATCAACCCTGGTGGCAATTACTCCTCTCCAAGACATCTGAGATGTGCAGGAAGGAGAGGAGGGTGTGATTCCCAGCCACTAATTTTGGCCAGGAATTAGGGCCGGTCGGGACCACGGAGAGATGGGAGTCATTAGCACACAGATGAGGCTGCCCAGAAAATTACCCTGAGCTGTGTCCTGCAAGGCAACATCCACCCCTTGGATTGGGAAGGTGTTTGGAGGATCCTAAACAAAAAAAAAAAGGGTTGTAAAAAACGTTTTATCCTTGCTCCAGACTGCTCTGAGCTTCTCTGACCCCATCCAAAGACTTGGACAGGGGTGAAGGTGCTCCAGAGGCTCATCCCACTGTTATTGCAGGAATTTGGGGAAGGAATACCCCCAACATGAGTTTGAACATGGGGACAAAGGGGAGGGGGAGATATTGTCCTCCAAGGCATAGAAAAAGCTCCCTGGAGGAAGAATTCCCTGAGCACGGCACTGAGAGAGGCAGCACAAAGCAAACACAGAGCCCTTTCAGCGTCTGGAGCCGGCAGGATCACGTGGAATTGAGATGGAGCAACACTTCCAAATGGAATGATAAATGCCTGGCTGTGGATAATCATCAGTGTAACTGCCTCAGAGACGTACTGGATGGAGTTGTGACGTGGTCCAGCATAGCTGTCACCCTTCATCTCTGCTATCAGAGCCACCAACAGCCAAATCCCATGGAAAAATTGATCCCTGCGCTGATCCATGTGTGTGGGCGAGGCTGAGGAGTGCTGGGAGGGAGGAGGGAATGAGATAGAGACATCAAACCTTTAAAAAAGAGGGAGAGGAATTGCCAAGGCAGGGATCCGTGATGAGGGGACATCAGATGGTGGCACGTGACCAGTGGCCACCCCACTGTCCCCCTGCCACCCCCACCACGAGATGAGTGTCGGGCCAGGCAGGAAAACCCCAAACCTCCTCTCTGAGGCACAGCAAGCCCAGAGCTGTTTCCTAACTCTTTGTAGGGTTTGGGGAAGGGGGTGAGGCCCTCGTTTGGTTTTGGGATTCCAGAGTGGCCGGCTGGATCACAGAAACCAGGGAATATGGAGAGGGGAGAAGTGAGCTAGGGATGGATAAATACATCTCCAAGCTTGTGACACTTTTCTGCTGGGAGTTTGGGTGGAAAAAGTGCAGGAAATTCAGCTTTGGGGTAAATTCCAGCTTTCTGGGGAAACCAGGAGTTTTCCAAACCAAAAGCTGGATGGTGAAATATCTGGAGCTCTTTGGGGTCAAGATGGAATGAAACAAACAAACAAACAAACAAAAAAAAAAGGTGTTTTTAAAAACGTTCATTCTCCTTTTTTTTTTTTTTTTAACTTTTGGTGTCTTGAAACATGTTGGATTTCCAGCATTCCAAACTGAAATAACTTTTGGAGATTCGTGTCCTGGCCTTATCTAAATGCTGGATGCCTCAGTCTGTGTCTGCCCCACAAACTGCAGATTTTGGGATGACTCTCTCCTGCCAGGACACCTGAATGGCTCCATGGAGACCCCCAAATCTTTCCAGAAGTGAATCTGAAGGATCAACCCTTTCCATGTCTAAATGAGTTGTTTTGAATCCCAGACTGAGCGAGGAAAATAAAACCAATGAAAAAAAAAAAAAGGTGGCAAAACTGTAAAAGCTCACCCACCTACGGGATTTGATGAAAATTGGCACTTTCCCATAAAATTTCCATGCCTGGGGCACTAATGAATATTCTGAATTGTGGGACGGCGAGGGGGAGGACACACAACAATAAAAACCCCGCTTTTTAAGGAGATTCTGGCTGCTTTCCAGCACGAAGAGCCAAACAAAGCCCACGAGAGGGAGCTGCTGCCTCTGTCCATGGGATGCTCCAGCCCATGGAGAGCCGCTGATCCTGGAGCAATTTCCAGGGAAAAAAAAGTGAGCAGCCGGGCGAGGGATGAGCCAGCTGGGCTGGAAGCAGCCCAGGCAAGGATCCGTCCAGGCTGTGGGTCCGTCCTGCTGATTCCACCCGAGCCGACAGCAGGTCCTGGCCATTCTCCAGCGTCTGCTCGCTCCCACGCCGTTGGCAATCCGGGATGTGCCTTGCTTTGGACTCCGGGATAATTCTGGAGCACCCTGTGCTAGAGCAGGGGGAATTCTCATCCTAATCCCAAAGCCCTGCAAGGTTTTAATCCAGAGTTTGGGCAGATTGGAAGGGGATGTGACCCTCTGTCCCACTCTTGGGAATGCCTAAAATTGTCGGGATGGGCCTGGCAGCATGAAGGGAATTTTATTTTCTTAGCACCCAAGTTTTGGGGAGTGAAGAGGGGATCAGATTGGACAGAGCTGTGCTTTTTAGCCCCATTCTGGGTGATTTTTCCCGATTTTCCTATGCATTCCCTCTTTGCAGTGACTCCTTGTGCAGCTTCCTGCCCCTCTAAATTCCACTGGCTCCCTCCAGGAATGGTCACAGCCAAAACACAGGGCCACCACTTGGCCTAATAATGGAAATTCCGCTTTTCCCCTCCTTTTCTCTGAGCTTTCACCCTGTCTTCAACCTGATTCCTTCAGCAATTCCAGAGAAGTGGAGCAGGGAATAAGTTCTCCCAAGTTTTTTGGGGAGAGGGTGGTCCAGGTGGGACTTCAAGCTTTCCCACCACTTCCCTGTGTCCAACCTCAGGAGAGTCACTCAGTGTCTGATTCATGTGATAAAAATGGAGATAACAACTCCAGGTGACCTTAGGACTCTTTGGATTTCCGTCCCTTGGGAATGTTTCATCCAGGGATGACCTCAGAGCAGGATCAGGAGGGTCAGGTGCCCGCCCACAGTGTCTGGGCCTCTCCCTGGCCCCTGCAGCTCCGTGCTGCTCCAACTGCTGGGAACGCTCCTCCTTCCCACAACCTGTCCTGGCAACGCTCCCACGTCGCTCCCTCCTCCAGAAATGCTGTTCCTTCACTCACTGGAAAGCTTTCTCTGGGAGTTCTTTTAGGAACCAGGCCTGCAGAAAGACATCCCAGCCCTCCTCCCCGTCACGAAGGAGCTCGATGTAGGCACAGAGGTGAAGATGAGGGTGTAGCCATTGCTCAGGGCCTCGGTCACTTGGACACTGCCTGGTTTGGCGTCACCAGAGTGACAGGGTGAGGTTGCCCAGCAGGTCTGGTGGGTTCAAGGACTCCTTGTTCCACTTGGAGGGTCCTGATGGTGGAAACAGAGGAGCTCTGAGACCAGGATTTGGTTCTTGGAATGTGTTGTGTCCTGATGGTGGAAACAGAGGAGCTCTGAGACCAGGATTTGGTCCCTGGAGTGAGGTGGGTTCTGGGATGGGATGCAGAGCCCTGTGTCCTCAGAAAACCTTGCAAAGCTCCATTGATCTGCTTCCCCCTCCAGCAGCTGCCCACGCCCAGCACTGTCACAGGTTTGCCACACAGCAAGGAGGAGCTCAGGGATCAGCTCCACCCTGGAAAATTGGGAAACCGGCTTGTCTGCTCCTCAACCAGCTCCCAGCTGGATGACAGCAGGGAGAAAGGGAGATGGTGCTTTGCCCCCTTCCCACAGCAGAAAAACCCCAGAGAATGCCAGAATGGTTTGGATTGGAAGGGACCTTAAAAGCCATCCCATTCCATGGGGATGGGTCACCTTCCCCTATCCCAGGCTGCTCCAGACCCCATCCAACCTGGCTTTGAACACTTCAAGGGATGGGAAAGCCACAGTTTCTCTGGGAATTCCATTCCAGGGCCTCACCACCCTCATAGGGAAGAATTCCTTCCCAATAACTGACCTAAATCTCTCCACTTTTAGTTAAAAAATGTTTCTCTTTTCCCTGTGTTTTTAATTCAAAGCTTTTCCTGGACACGTGGCCCTTGCTGCAGGGTTGGATTATCTGCAGGCAGATGCTCTTCCAAAGGTTTGCTGCCTGCTCTGGGCCTGACAGGGTTCACAGGAAGCACAGCTTGGTGGTTTTCTCCATATAACCACATTTCACTCCCCAAAATACCCCCAGCCCCCCACGGTTTGGTGGCAGAAACACAGAGCTTCCCTTGGATGCAGTCCTGCTTCCAAGGAAACCAGCAGCAGTGGTGTTCCACATCTCCCAGGCATTCCCAAAATGTTCCTTCCTCTCCTCTGCAGCAAGAGGGAGCTGGGCTGGAGGCTGTCCCATCAGTGTCCCCACAGACCGTGTCACCTCCCACCCTAAATCCTCCACCCTAAATTTGGCACTGCAGGAATGGGAAGAAGCAAACACGTGAGAAAGGTCCTGAGGTTAAATCCTACAGGGAGAGGCTCCAAACAGGCAGATAAACAGCACAGGGCAGGGGATGTCCCCCAGCTGCGAGGACACGTGTCCCAGCGTGCTTGTGGCACCCTTCCCTCCCCAAAACATCCAAATCTGTCTCCTGGGCACGGACTGGGAGGAGTTCCTTGGCACGGGGAGTGTTGACAGTGGGAAAATGCCAAGTTTTTGACTGATCTGCTGGTGCAGAAGTTGATTCACAGCTCTTCTTCATTATCAGAGTACTTTGTGAACCTGCCCAGTGGCTGAGAAACCCAGAGAAAGCAATTCCTGAGGATTCCTGAGGATTGCTTGGATGGTGTGGTACATCCTCCTCTTCCCCAGGGGAATGAGATGGATCAGAGAGGGTGGGCAGGAGCCATCTCACCATCAGGACCAGGTGGCAGTGAGGACAGAGGGGATGTCATGGCTGGATTTTGGCTCTGGAAGTGCCACCAGAGGCACTTGGTGCTGTGGAGGAGATGAGATTCCCAGGATGTCACAGTGAAAGGCATTCCCAGGGAGCAAGGGCAGAGCTTTTGGCCTCCAGGTGCTCAGCCAATCCCAAATTTGTTTCTGTTGGCACTTCCTCCATCCCACCTCCCTTTCAGCTTGAAGGAAAGTGGATTTTCTTCCACGTGGGGAGTCAGGGAGCAAAACCTGGGCCTGATGCCAAGAAATGGCATTGCAGAATGTTGTTGAAGGATAAGTTTCTGGAAATTTTCATGGACCTCTATCTCCACTGGAGATCCTCTTTCCTTCCTCCTCCCCTGCTCCTTGAGCAGTAATTGGGCTGCAAAGCAAAGCTGGAGGGAGGCTGAGGAACCAAAACCACCACTCTCCCATGCCTGTGACTTTGGGAATGCCTCTCCAAGCTCAAATTCAACTTTAAGGCTCTGGAAGTTCTTCGCTGAAACATTTTAAAGTCCCCTCAAGACCTAGTTGTGCTTTTCCTGACAGTTTAATAATTTGGGAATGAGTCAAACAGCACAGGGTGAGTTGTTCCTACCGTGCCCTTTCCTTGGCATGCAGGTGGTGCCTGCAAAGCCAGGGTGGATTTGGAACCCTTCTGTTGTTCCCTGGATCAAGTGGGTGGATTTTGATTCCCATGCCCCTCCCAGGCTGCCATCCATGAGGTTTCCAAGCCCTTGTTTCTCCTCTGGGCTCAGAGGGGATCATCTGCCAGTAGATGGATTTGATTTTGGCACTTGAGCTGCCCTCACCAAACCCCAGGGCTGGTGGGAAGAAGCCAAACCCAACTGAAATGTGCAGGGATGCACCTGAGCTGGACTAATCCCTTCCCCTCCTTCTGTCCCACCCTCACAAAGCCATTCCCTGCCTTCCCAAAATAATAATAATAATTAAAAAAAACCCCAAACCCAAACAACAACACAGCCTTGAATTTTTGGCCAACCCTCCTGGGAAAATGCCCATCATCTCTTCCAGCGGAGGACACGATTGAGTTCTCAGATAGGACTGTTTGTTTCTGTGCCCTGGTGGCCACACCCTTGGGGTTGGGATGGTTTCAGCCAAGATTTTTTCCTGGCTCTGGAGCTCCTCTGCCAGCGTGGGCTCTCCCTGGAGACATCCTTGCTGTCCCTGGCCGCAGCTGGGGAGGTTTCAGCAGGGCCATTACACGAGGTGTGACAAGTTTCTGGACGTAACAAGGACCAGCCCAAGCTCTGGCTCTCACCACCCAACCGGGCTTTTGAAGCTGTGGCAGTGGGAGTGGGGCAGGAGAGAAACCGGAGCGTCCGGATCTTCCCACACGTGTGCTGAGTTTTTCCACTCTGGTTGAGTTTTTCTGCTCTCAGTTGGGATCTTCTCGTGGAAAAAACCCGACTCAGTGAAGTTGAGATAAATTAAGAATAGCGATAGGGTGAGGGGGAATGGATTAAAAGTGGGAAAGGGTGGATTTAGATGGGATATTGGGAAGGAATTCTTCCCTGGGAGAGTGGTGAGGCCCTGGCACAGGCTTCTCAGAGAAGTTGTGGATGCCCCATCCCTGGAAGTGTCCAAGGTCAGTTTGGAAGGGGCTTGGAGCAACCTGGGATAGTGGAAGGTGTCTCTGTCCATGGTAGGGAGCTGGAATTCAATGATCTTTAAGTTCCCTTCCAATCCAAACAATTCTGTGACCCCATGAAGAACAGACAGATTTTCTGTGGAGCTCATCCCACATTTTCCGCAGATAAAAATGAAATTATTTATCTCATTTGATTCCCGGCTTTTACCTCAACCTTGGAAATTCCAGCTCTTGGCTCCAGTGCAGAGGATCACTTCCATGCCTGGAACGCCCATCATGGAGGTGAGTCAAAAACCCAAAGCACATGAAAATGGGCAGACAGGGAAAATGTTGGTTCTTGTCGAAGATGACCCAAAATGCAGCAGACTGAAGCTGTCTTGGAGGCCCTGCAGACACGTGGGGATGCCCTCAAAGTGCCACCAGAGCCGTGTCACACCAGCCTGGCAGGTTTGAGTGACACCCTGGATCTTAAGGTTCAATTTAAAACCACCCACAAAATAAACACAGAACCCCCACAGTGCTCACAGAGGTGTTGTGAAGTAAAACACAGCAGGTGCCACCAGCCTGTCTTCCTCAAACCCCAGACAAAATATTCAGCGGCAAAGACTTCGGCCGTCTTTTTGTAAATATTTGTCCTGGCATGGTTGAGATCTATCAGAGGCCAAGATTTACAAAGAGGGATCAGAACTTGTCAGGGCCTGTGGGATCATGTGGAGCAGGGGACAATCCCATTTTAGCTCCTGCATGTTGACTCCTCGTGTTATGAAACAGGATCAGGAGGGTTGGAGTTAGACAAGGGGAAATTCCTACTTTCAGTGAAAAAAACAATAGCAGATGTGGGATTTGTCAGGGAGAAGGGTTATTTCTTCCCAAACACACTTGCAGCCAGTGGTCCCCTCCTTGAGAGGGACTGGAATTAATTATTTTGGGGGAATTCCAAGAAGATGCTGGATTTTTTTTTTTCCTCTCTTTTCCTCTTCTGCTCCTATTCCCCACCACCCTCTTCACTGCCCCTTTCCCCTCAGACCTCGGAGGTCTCCAACATTCCCAATCCCGGCTGTGGAGATGCCACCACCAAACAACAAACCTGGCTCCAAGGAGGATGATTCACATCCATAACTCCACAAACAGGGTGGTTACATCCAAGTGGCTTCCAAGCACCAGCCCCATGCCAGGGGACCATCCAGGCTGGGGTGTGCCCAAGCCATGCCTGGTGGCCCGATGGCTTGGGTGGCGCCAGGGCCCTGCTTGATGACAGAATCTGGATCTGGCCTTTCCATCAGGATTTTGCTGGGGGTGTGAGTCATGGAGGGTGACTCCGAGCATGATGGAGCTGTTTGATGTCTCTCCAAGATGATGGGGCTGAAAAATCCCTTAGGATCTTGGAGGCTGAGGGAATGTGACGGAATGGCTTTGGTTCCCTGTTGGCTGCAGACCCAAAGTGCTGGAATCCTGGTTCCTGCTGAGAATTTTAGACTTTCTGTGCTGACAGGCACTGAGACCCAAGAGAACGTTGCATTTGACCCGAGGGCGTGGAGAAGGCTTCCAAAATTGAATTATAGAAGTAGGATTATGGGTGTGTAGTTTGAATAGGATGTGTAATATCACAGGGTGGAAAACTTAGAGTTTAAGGTTTTAGTACATAGTAATATGTTTAAAGCAAGATAGAGGTTTTAGGGTGAAGGCTGGTCCTTCTTCTTGCTTTATATATATTACTATATTCTAAAACCTTAAACTCTGAGTTTAAGGTTTTAGACAGAAAGTCTAAAATTCCCAGCAACCAGGGTTCCAACACCAAAGGACTCAAGTTCCTCAGCTCTTGAGCTCAACAAGGAGGCTCCTGGTGCAGATCACAGCTGCTGAGTTGGACATCACAGAATCATGGAATGGTTTGGTTTGGAAGGGATCTTAAAGACCATCCCGTTCCACCCCCAGCTGTGGGCAGGGATGTCTCCCAGTACCTCGTGGTGCTCCAAGCTCCATCCAACCTGGCCTTGAAGCCAGCTTTGGTCATCCGGTATTTCATCCACACATGGTGGATTTGGGCTACTCCTGTCCTGTCACTATAGGACACGAAAGAACACAAGCACACCACCTTCTCAAGGTGAAGGAAGAAAGAGGAAGTTTATTCTCTGACTCCAACAT
>JAWMQZ010000118.1:151278007-151345060 GCA_035584835.1 Tangara arthus | reverse complement strand
GTCCATCAACTTTCTCCTCCTCCATAAAAGAAGACAAAACAATCAGTTGTTTACAGAAAGTGTCTGAGAAAGTTCACCACAAGAATGTCAATATCAGAAGGCCTAGAAAACCTTACAAAACCAGGGTGACACTGTCCATCCCAGCTGTAAGTTTGGTAGCCTCTGTCATCTGCTGTCAATCATCTAAAACTGCTCCTCATAAGTCTTATTGCAATACATCTTTCACAGTTCTGTTTCTCTAAAATATCTAGTCTTATTTACAAAACCATCTTTTAAAATTTTTTTCTAACTCCATTTCTCCCTCAACAATATCTATCTTATTCCATAACATTTCTAAATCAACTTTTCTTATTTTAAAGTTTACATATGAATACATACTGTATAAGCCTTCTATTAAACCCCAAAAATTCTCTACAAATCTGTTTCCCACAATCTGCCATGGGAATGACCTGGGGAGCTGTGTGGAGCCTGCCAGAACAGCTGTGCCAGATGTGCTTTGGGAAAGGGAGGAATAAAGCAGGCTGCCTGCAACATGGCTGAGTGGAAAAGGCAAAATGTCCCACTCAGCTTTTCCTTTTTTCCCATGTGTTTCTGAACCCCACAATCTCCCACTTCTGCTTCTTCACCAAACCCTGCTGCCACTGCAGGCCCAGATGAAGCAACCCAGCCTTCCCTGACCCTCCAAGGAAGGAGGAGAGGACAGAAGCAGACCAGCCTGGTGTTGTCTGGAGTCAGGCTGGACCTCTTGCACCATCTGCATGACTCAGGGACATGGGGAGCACCATCCCTGTCCTCCACCCTCCCGCCTTATCCATGGCCCCTCTCCTTCCCTCTTGGCTGCACGTCACAAGCCTGAACTGAAACAGAGATTCCTCCCTGCACCATTGAGGGGAGCTGAGATTGGAGCCACCCTCCAGAGAGAAAAAAGGGGGGAAGTGTTGACATTGAAACACCCCTGGATCTGGATCCATCCCATCCCCTCCATCGCGGGTTGAAACCACGCTTTGTCTGGCTCCAGTTACACAAAAGGGCCCGGCCTTGCACAAGACATTCCCAAAGTCTGGCACAAACACCCTCTGTGGCTGCCAAGGCCCAAGTGGGTGAAGGTTTCTTTTTCATAAAACTTCCAGGCCCTGTTAACCGTTTAATTCCCCTTGTGACACCCACTGGGTGACACCCAGCAGGTGACACCCACCTGGCCCAGTTTCTGCTGCCAGCCTCACCCTGCTGCCCTCCCCTCAACACTGCTTTTTTCATGTCCCCGGGAAATGGTTTTAACGCCTCCCTGCCGTGTTCTCCTGGCACCATTTACACTCCCACTCCCTCAGTTGTCTCTGCCCTGGATTTTCTTCCAGCTCTCTTCACCCCTTGCTTGGAAAAAAAATGGATTTTGCTTCCAAAGGCACCGTTCCCTCCGGTGTCATGGTGCTGCTTGGAGCCCAGAGCCCTTGCAGTGGCCCTGGGCGTGACTGCAATGCCAACAGGCCCCAAGAATAGCAGAGATTTGGGACCTGGCCAGAGCCTGAGATGCCTCCCAGAGCCTAGGCAGCCTCCCCTGGGGACACAGGGATAGGGGTCAGGTGATGCCCTGGATGCTTTCCCCATCCAGGCCGCACAGGAGCCCCTAGAGGTTGGTTAAACTGGGATTTGGGGAATCCTGCAGCTTCCCAGCCCCTCGCAGGGCTGTTTTTAGCACCTGAACAGGGTCTGCACATAAGAAAATGTACATTTTCCACACAGGAGGGACTTCCCTCCCATCCCATCTTATTCCTTTCCCTCACTCTGCCTGTCCTTAATTATTTCCCCCCAAGCTTTGTGTGTTTGCCTTGAATTATTTTGCTTTGCACCAATATTTCTCCGCTCCCTGTTTCTCTCTTTCCACTTCTGTCTGAAATATTAATCTTGTTTATTATTATTATTATTATTAACCTCTCCTCTCTCCAATCTATTTAAAAGCTTTCTCACATTCCCACTTCCCACAGCCCATTTCTCACTTGACATTTTTTCTATTCAGCTGCACTTTGTTTTAACAGCCTCATTTATTTACTGCTCATTTATTTGTTTTAATTCCAAAGCTTTTCTGCTTTCTTGTTGTGGGCTGTGTTCAAGCCTTGTTCCCTCTTCCCGCTGAGAAGCTGCATTTTTCTGCTCGATTGGCTCAGAGATGAGCTGGATTTGGGGTGATAATTCATTTTCATTTGGGGATTTTTGATGGGATGAAAGGGAAGGAAGTCTCATTTTCCATTTTTCCAGCTGACTGAGACAATTCTGGTATTATACATTAAACAAACATGTGGATTAATACCTGTTTTTTCCCCTCCCTGCTCCAGCAGATCCTGTTTCCTGCCTGATGTTTTTCATGCCTGCATTTATAAAGAATCTTTCTCAGAGAGAATGTTTTTTTTCCCCCAGATTATTTCTGAAATATTGTTGCTGCATTATCTGTCACGTGGGCCTTTCACATCCTCGCTAAAAGATGAAATAGTTCAAAATTCCTGCTCAAGGTCAGACCAGAGAAAGAATAGAAAACTTGGAAAACTGGGGGCTCATCCCCCTCCACCCTCTGGACACTGAGACAGAATCACTGAGGGTTGAAGCTGCTGCAGAAAAAAAGGAGGAATTTGGCAAAGAAAAAATTATTAAAAGCAAAAAACTCCTAACAGGGGTTGGGAATGGGTCCAGCTTCCCAGGATTTTGCTTGAGCAGGGCAGGAGTTGGCCTTGCTGATCCTTTTAGGTCCCTCCCAACTCAAGGCATCCCGTGATTCTGTGATTAATTTGGGGAAAACAAAGAGCACCTGGATGTTATTTCTTCTGTTTCCACACCATTTGTGACCTTACAAACCTTGACCCTGAGCTCCCCTTGGTCATTTCTCTCTCCAAAGGGTCCTGCCAAGACTTTTTGGGCATGATTTCTTTTATTTCTCAGTCATTTTCACTGCCATTTTTAGATTTTTAACTCCTCCATGCACTTTGTGCCTCTCCTGCAGCCTGAGTCATTTGGCTTCTCTGCACCCTGAGTCAAGAGGTGGTGTGGGAGCAGCAGGAGGGAGCCCAGAAAGACTGGAAAGGTCATGGGGGACTGGAAAAACCTGACAGAGCCCGGAGTTGGTCTCCAGGGAGCAACAAACATTGTCACCTGGAAACCTTGGATGGTTCTGGGGGACAGGAGAACAAAACAAAAGCGTCAAACCCCCATCCCTGATCCCTGCCTAGGCTGTTGGAGCCTCTGAGTGACATCTCCAGGCAGAAATAGTGGGATCAGGGGTGGAACAGGAGGATCTTTAAGGTCCCTTTCAGCCCAAACCTTTCTATGATTCCATGATTGAAGGAATGCTGCTGCTTCCTGCCTAAAGCATTTTGTACAAGGGAGATAATTCTGAATAGCTCTGGACAATCCAAAAATCTTTCCTTGCCTCCTCTCCCACTTCCCAGAGATATTAAGCTCCCATTCTATGGCAGAGAGAAAGGATGGAGGGTGCCAGCAAGCAAGGTGTCACCCCAGCCATGTCCTGACTCACTCCAAGTTTTGTGGCTCAGCCCAAAAAAGAGACTCCCGTGTTTGGATCAGCTCAATTACTCCACAAATTAGCAATGCAGACAGGAGCAGGCCTCGGAAAAAAAGATTGGATGGGAAGGAGAGGTTAAAAAAAACATTGCTATCTGCAGCCTCATAATAGGTCCCTACGCAGAAACACACCCAGCACTGATCACATCTTGGGTGCTGCCGCTGCCCAAACCTCAAATTAATGCAATCAAAGGAAGCCAGGGACGAGGCAGGGCTGGTATAAAACCTTCCTGGGGTGCATCTTCCCACACTGCTCCAGCTCCAAGGGCACGAGGACAACCATGAAGGCTTTTCTGGTGGCCCTGCTGGCTGCAGTCCTGTGTGCCCAGCAAGGTAAGGAGGCTGGGAGAGCCAGAGGAGAGGAAAAACAAGGAGATAAATGAGGGACAAGAGGGTTTGGCAGCTTTTGTTGCAGCTGCCGAGGTCTTGGCAGGGAATTTTTGGTGTTGGCCAAGGCCAGAAATATTTGGTGTGGTTGAGTCCTCGCTCCTGGGTGGGTTCTCTTGTGACCCAGAGGAGATGAATTCTGGTTTCTCACACCCTCAGATATCCAGCTCCAACCACTCACAGCTGAAGACACGACCTGAAAAATGCTGACAGGAATCAAGCAGGGCTCAGGGTTTTTGCCTTTGCTTTGATTTTTGTTCCTGAATGAAACTCGAGGAGCTGTTGTCGATTAAAGCTGTGGGGCTGGTCTTGGCACCACATCTCCTGCCAGCATTTCACTTTATTCCCCACAACTCCAATTAGATAATGAGGCTGCTGGCAGGTATTTGAAAGCCTCGGAGCTCTTTGCTCATAAATTGGAAGAGCTGCTAAGTGCCTGGGAGTGTGTTTGGAAATGCGATGCACAACGCTCTGCTCTTGTCCTCTTTAAAAGGAGGCCCGGCCGTACCTGGATAATTGTGGGGGAATATCCAGTTGGGAAATCCTGGCTCTGGGCACGGATTTGCCAGCCCGAGGAGCACAATTTGCACCGTTAAGGCTGTTTCTGGCTGCATCTGCAAAACTCCAGCTAATGGAGGGTGGAGGGCAGACGCAGGAAAGGCTTTAGAGCAGCTCTAATGGCTCGAGCTGTTATTGCTTCCTGGCTGGAAGGGATTTTCCTTGGATCACTTAGGGAGCATCAGCACTTTCAGTTGCTCTCAGGCACGTGTTGAGGGCTCGGCTCCATCTGCAGCAGGAAGTGGTTTGGGGAAATTTGGCAGAAAAGCAGATCAGGGAGAGCTCCAGGGGTCTGTAAACTGCAATCATCCTCGCCAGGTCTGAGTTTTGCTTTGCCTGCAAAGGGACAGGAGCCCCCAGATGGGGCTGGGGAGCCTCCAGAGGAGAGGTGGGAGGCTGAAAATTCCCAAATGATGGAGAAATAGCGAGAGATGAAAAAGAGAACTTAAATCCAGTTTGCAACAAGGCTGTTTTGCCTCCTGCTACAGAGAGCCCCTGAGCTTGCAACACCTGGCGCTGGAAAAGAGCAGAGAATCAGCGAATTATTAAAGGGTTTGGGTTGGAAAGGACCTTAAAAATCATCCAGTTCCAACCCCTGCCACGGGCAGGGACACCTTCCACTGTCCCAGGTTGTTCCAAACCCTGCCCAACTTTCCTTGAAGCGTCTGGGAAGGTTTCAGAGCAAGCCAGTCCTGTGCTGAGACACCCAGAGCTCCCCAGATCACAGAGGGGAGGCCTTTTTTCCTCCTCCTTGGGATATTTAGAGACCAAAAGGGCTTTCAATTCTCTTTTAAAACTGCTTCTGGAATTGTTTAACCAAGTGTCATGGCCAGAACCAACCTCAGATGACAGCTTGAATCGAGAGCAAACACTGAAGGGCCACTGGGAGGGGTTTTCTTGCTAAAAACAAGATCAAGTTTGATTGGAAGGGGTGTTCTGTGGAAAAATAAAAATTAACCTTCCTGGGCTGAGAAAGTCAGGAAAAACAGAACCAGGGAAATCTCAGCCTCATGGAGACCCCTCCTTGGTTTGTAATTTTTGTTCGCCTTCAACCAAGAGTTTTTCACTGCTGGTGACAATGAAGCAGGATTTCCTGGGAGCAGCCCAGCTGCCCCAAAATGAGGATCATTTCTTGGAATTTTGGGCAGGAGGGGAACAATTTCCACCTATTGTGAATACACCTCTGGGGAACGAGAAGGCACATCTGTGTTCTAATGGCCAGCCTGGAAGTTTTACTCAATTTACTTCAGTTGTGCCCAATAATATCCCACTTTTTTCCTGGATCTGGGGTAAACCTGGCTCAGCACTAAGGAAAAAATATCATGGAGAACACCCTGTTCCAGGTGCTGATAGGAATAATCCATCCATTGTCCAGGGCAGCCTCTTCCAGGGAACTCCCTTTACTGTGGTGCCTCAATTTGGCTCCCAAGGGTGTCACCAGGCATTAATTAATTCATGTCTGGGCAGGGTTTTGCAGATGTAGGGTGAAAATATTTAAAATTGACCTTTAGAATTGGGTCAGTTGCCCCTCTCCTTGCCAGGACTTTGCTTTTGGAGGTTGGTTTTCAACAAGGCCAATGTGGATCCTGGGGAGAAGAAAAAAAAATCACCTGAAAATTCTGCTCAGGCTGAAAAATGTAAATTTAACCCCTTAAAAATCTCCAGTCCGGAAAGAAAACTTGGTTTGCTCTCTACATTTGTTTTCTCAGCTCCATTAATCAAACCCAAGCTTATTTCACTTGCTGGGAAAAGTTGTTCACACCAGACTTTTCCCCTTGTATTTTCCAAGGCTTTTGGCACTTTTTTTCCCCAGGAGGGAATTGCTGGGAATCACTAATCTGTGTTGTGGGTGTTTTTTCCAGCTTCCTCCCTGTTTTGCTACATCTGTGACAATGAACATTCCAACTGGAACTGCATGAAAACCTACAAGTGTGAGGACCATGAGAAATATTGCACAACCACGTACAGCACGGCTGGATTTGGTGAGTCCCAGAAAATGGGATTTTTTTTTCTTCTTCTAGAAGTTGGTGGGCAACTTTTTTTAAAGGGAATTGATGGAGATCGATGGTTTTGTTGGAAAGAAGTGATGATTTTGAGGTTGAAGTGTCTCAATGTGATGAGTGTGAATTCTTTGAGGTAGAAGGGACCTTCAGGATCATCTTGTTCCAGGCACACCTTCCCACTAGACCAGGTTGTTCCAACCTGGCTTTTGACACTTCCAGGGATGGAGCAGCCACAGTTTCTCTGGAAAACCAGTGCCAGGGTCTCACCACCTTGTGAAGGGCTGGCAGGAACGCCCAAATTTCAGGAGCAGCCTCTGTTTGATCTGAGAAGTTTTGGGATGGAGACTAGAAAAGGGTTGGGTGCCAATAACATGGTTTTAAAAAATGCACTGGAATTGGAATGCAGTGAAAAAGTGCATTGGGAATGCATTGGAATTGCTGTCCTACAGGAACCACAGAATCATTTAGGTTGGGAAAGACCTCCAAGGTCTTGAGGCCGAACTTTGACTGGCCACCACGTGGACAACCAGATCAGAGATTTAGGCCGGTGTGGGTTTCAATCAAGGACTTCCCAGTGTCCCACATTTGATCCAGGACTTGTGGATTCACACCCAGCCCTGTCAAACCCCTTGAGAGCTTTAACTGAGTGGAAAAGTAAGGAAATTGCAAATCTCTCTCCTCTGGCCAACTCTTCCAACCGAATCCTAAATCCCAGCTCTCCTTTCTCCCCCCTTCTCCACCCAGGCAAGGACGTGGGGCACCGCATCACCAAGAAATGCTCTGTGGACTGTCCCGAGACCAACGTGAATTTCGGGGTGGCCGCTTATTCCACCAAGTGCTGCACCACCTCCCTGTGCAACTTCAGCGGCGCCAACAGCATCCGGATCAACTACGCCGTGGTCCTGCTGGGAATCGTGGGAAGCCTGATCTGTGTGCTCAGGGTGGGATTGTGATCAGGGCTGGCAGGAGATTGAGGCCACCCAAGGAGCCACGAGGAATTCCCCAAGTGAGAAACCTCAGCCGAGGGTTTCCAGCAGCGACCCTGTTGTATTCCAAGACGTTGCTTCAGATCCCAACATGACACCTATTTTTCCCCCCACCCTGTTGTTTTATACTAATTTTTCCCCTGGAAAAGCTGTTTTGATAGCACGTGTGTGATAATTGTCAGACAAAATAAAGATTTGTGTTATTCTAGAGTGTGTTTGTTGTATCCACACCAGGGCCAGCCTGAGAAATCAGCTCTGCTAAAAAGAATTCCTCTTTTTAGCACCTGAGAGCCTTCTCCAGGCTGCCTTTCCTAACTTTCTTCCATCCAGCAGCTCCAGACACTCCACAGAGCCAGATGGTCTCCCAGATCCCTCTGAGATAAGGAAAGGTCAGAGATGTTTGTGTTGTTCCCATTGCAAACATCAGCGGGAATTGTCTTCTAGATGCTGAGACAGGACCAGGAATTTGGTCCTGCAGGAATTTGCACTGGGAAGTTCTCCTGGGATCTCTGCAAGGTGGGTTGCTCCAGCTTCTAAAACAGGTAAGGGCCCCACCCCAAGATACTGGAGATGCCCAAGGTAAGGAAAATGCTGCTGGAATCTGGAAAGGAGATCCCTGTGCTTGCTTGGAGAAGCTGCTGAGTGACTGCTCCTGATTTTCCTGTGGGAAACGGGCAGGAAGAGCCTGGAAAAGGTGATGGTGTCTGAGCTGACTGGGGAGGTCTCTGCTCTGTCCTTTTCCAGGGTTTCTGCTGCATTTCCAGGCTTGGGGATGGTGGGAATGGGATGGGGATCCCCTTCAGCTCTTGGAGGAACAGAACTACAGCTAAAATAGGTGAATAAAATAATTTTGGAGCTGGAGAGTGTGGAAAAGTGCAGCACTGAATTTTGGGGGGGTCTTTATTGAAGCACCTGGAAAAAAGACCTCCAGCCCTGTTTAATTTGAGGGGAATCTGGTGCTGGATTTGAGAGGAATTCTGTACTGGATTTGAGAGGAATCCTGCACTGGATTTGAGGAGAATCTTGTGCTGGATTTGAGGAGAATCTTGATCCAGATTTGTGAACAATCCTGTGCTGGATTTGAGGGGAATATTGTGCTGGATTTGAGGGCAATCCTGTGCTGGATTTGATGGGAATCCTGTGCTGGATTTGAGGGGAATCCCACTCCAGCAGCACCGCAAATTCCATGTGTTTCCGTGCAACGGGGAGAAAAGGCAGTGCTGGGTGAAAGTTGTAAAAATGGTATTAGGCTTAGTCATCCTATAAAGATTTAATTTCTGGTCAGGCAGGATGTTCTGGAATTTATTTCAATGGGATAACCGAAGTGGAATTGTTGCAGAATTTCTGAGGGGACTATTTCCCCAGAAACTTGGGGCTTTGCACTTTTTAAAATCACTTTTAACATAACATCACTTTATGTTAATCACAATAGTTTCTGAGATGCTTCTCAAAGCTTTCGGCCAACTTGAAGTTCCACATTTAGTAACAACATCTGAATTTCACAGCTACTTTTGCATTTCAGCACTTGTTTGATGAAAACAGCATTTTCCCCCCCAAAATAAACAACTGTTCGCCCTTTTCATGTGATGATTTCAACCAGGTTTAGAACAA
Organism: Tangara arthus; assembly: GCA_035584835.1. Lineage (NCBI taxonomy): Eukaryota > Metazoa > Chordata > Aves > Passeriformes > Thraupidae > Tangara > Tangara arthus. Next base: position 151,335,948 of record JAWMQZ010000118.1, on the reverse strand, counting down.
GATAAGCAAAACATTCTCCTCCTTTCCTTCTCCACTCCACTGAGTCAAGGGAAAGAAATCTTTCCATCTCACCTTCCACTTTCAACTCCAGTTAAATCTCGTTACTCTTTACAAAATCGTCCTGAATTTCATGAATTCCAAGTTCTTGTAAACTGAGATTTTAACTTCTTCTTTTTCTCAGTTCTTCTCGTGTCATCTGTGTCTTTCCTGCCCTCATGGGCTCCTTTCATTCTGTCACCTGGCCCTGGTAGGGACAAAATATCAGAGGGCCATATGGACCAGCTGGAAGATTTCAGGAGCATCTCGTGGAAAATCTGTCAGGAATCCTGCAATAAAGCCTTGAAGAAATGCATTCTGTCCCTCTCCAAATCTCAGCAGCTTGCAGGAGACAGGAGATATTTTAGGGTTTGGCATGGACGAGATTTTGAGGGAAGGGAAAAAAAAAAAAAAAAGCAGTGCCTGAGCTGCTATTTCTGAACCTGTCAGGGGATGTTGCTGGAGATAAATCCCAATGTGGGCTGGCTCTGGAATGGAACAACATCTCCTCGGGATTGGAGCCCTCTGGGTAGCCCCCAATAAACATGGATTTACCACTAAAAACTCATTAAATCTATCCTGGCTTGGAGAAAATAAAATATTTTGCAATATTTTGCACTGGTGTGGAGGGAGCTTTGTTTTCCTCCTGCTGGGTGCCACGAGGAGGCCGACGGAACCAAACCTCGCCCTTCCTTGGAGCTTTTCTGGCTAATTGCCACCTCTGCTCCAAATTAGTTTCGTGCTCTGCCTATTGGGAAAGCCAAAATTCCCTTGCTTATGCAGGGCTCCAGAAGGACAGTGTTTATAAGTCCAGCTTGGAGGTGTTGGAAAAACTGACATCACTTCAGGAAAACCTGGTGTGTTTTCCCGGTGAGAGGAGGGCTGGAGGTGGGGCATGTCAGAAGGCCAAAATATTCCATGGGAGATGGGAATCTGGGCGAGTTGGAGAGAAGGAAAAAGGGGATAAAACAGATGGAGAGCAGCAAGGGTGCTGGCAGAGGATTTGGGGCAGCTCCTGCAGCTCGGAGGGTCACTTGAGAGGATCCAGCTCGACTTTTCCTGGGATTGTGCCTCTGTTCTGCGACTCGATGGCAGAAAGGCAACAGTGGGAGGGAAAAACAACAACAATCCCCAAGAAGGTGGGAAAGGTTCTGGTTTTATTCATGGAGATTGGATGAAACGTGACTTAAAGGAAAAAAAAAAAAAAAAAAAAGGAGGACTAAGGAGCACAATCTGGGAATCCAATGGAATAATCCTGTTTGGCATTTGACAAATTTTATTTTTCTGAAGACTTAATGAGTTGAGATCATTGATCAGCCAGCCCTTCTCCATGCTTTAATTAGTTTGTGTGTTTCTCCCTGAGTTTTTTTTAAATGAATTTGTGAAAAAATTCCCAGCTTGTTCCATGGCATGGGAGTGGGTGTTATTTCTATTTTTTAACCTACATGGACATTTTCCTTTGCTCTGTGGAATTTATTTTTAAATAAGATAACATTTTCTCCTCATAAAAAATATCTCAGAAATATTTCTGATTTTGAACTTAAAAAGGAGACAGAAAATGATGTCTGACCCCCTATGAAAAGCAGTGGAAGGATTCTGCTCTTCTGATCTCACTGTCTTGACAATCCTGTGAGGCATTTGGGAGAAGTTTCCATCCCAAATTCAATTTTAAATTTAAATTCCCTCCATTTCCATATGTGCAAGGACACGATCTTGGAGGATGCAGCCTGCACCGAGACCTGGAAAGGAAAACCTCATTCTTTTGCAGGGAAAATTGCTTTGTTTTCCTATTTTGCTTTTCCCCCACTTCTCCAGAATTAGAAACCGTTGCAGAGTTCACGTCAGCTGGAGCAGCTGCGTTGTGAAACAACCAGGAAAAGGAGAAGTTGTGGAGAAAAACACACCCCCCTCTCGATTTCCAAACAAACGCCCTTCTCCATACAAGCCCGGACACGCTGCTCCCAATTATCCATCATCTGACACAGCAGCCTCTGGTTATTATCTCTGGATCACAGCAAGCACTGCAGAGGTATAAAACCTGCCCTGCCCGAGCCCTGATTATTTTGGAGGCTCCCAGACCTCTAAAGGATGAAGCTTTTCCTCCTGGTCGTGCTCGGCGTCGCCCTGTGCACGGAAAGTGGTGAGTCCCGAAAGGATTGGGGAACCATCCCGAAACTGGGGCATGGCTTTGGTATTCCAGGATTTTGCAGCGTGGATGGTGAAGCTGGAGGGTCAGGAAGGAGTTATTCCAGGAGAAAGGGGACAGGGGGTTTAACCCCACCTGAAGCTGGAGGGGTGATGAGGAGTGGGGGGGTGAGATTCCCACCTCAGATGATTCCTGCAGACCCAGCCCAGCCCCTGGGATGGCTCAGGGGCAGCTGAGAGCTCCATGGGAATAGGGATATCCATGAGGGATATCCAGGGTAATATGTGCAGTAAATCTCTGGATTTGGCACTAAAGCCTGATTTTTTAATTTTTTTTTTTTATTGGTTGCACCTCAAACCATCATTTCCTAAATTGACAGAGGTGGCTGAGCCACAAGAAGGTGCAATTCTGGCTTCCAGCCCTTCCTTGTTGCTTCCAGGTGCAACTTTGCTGATCACAGAATCCCTAAGGTTGGAAAAGACCTCTAAGATCACGGAGTCTGATCTATTAGGAAAAAATTCCATCATGGAAAGGATGATTGAGCATCCAGGCTGCCCAGGGAAGTGTTGGGGTCACATCCATGGGAGTGTTCAGAAAAATCTCTGGATGTGGTGCTCAGAGCCAGGGTTTAGTGCTGAACCTGGACTTGATGATCTTGGAGGTCTTTCCCAGCCTTAACAATTCCATGATTCCCAGCTGATCCCAGGTTTGGGATGGAGACACAGAGTCCCATTCTTGTTCTGATAATTGTCTGGGGATTTTTTGGGAGAGCACTGGGAAGCTGCACCTCAGTTTTCCTGGCTGGACTCTGCCAAGGACCACACCTTGTGCTCTGGGTCAGGCAGGGAACAGAAGGTGCAGCCTGGAATATCCCTCTGTTTTAGGGAAATGGTTGATTTCCTCAGCTTGGGGGGCTTTTGCCTCTTTGCAAACTGAATTTTTTCCCTATAGGATTTGACCTGCAAATTCCTAGCCATTCTGGTCCCGGACTAACAGATCTTTTTGGCTCCCACTTAATTTGAGGAGGGAAATGTTCCTATTGATGGATAGCACAGGCTTGAAACTTGGACTTGTGCTCAAGCTCAGGATGTTAAGGCAAATAAAAGGATCTCTTCCTACAGTTTTGCTCCCATTTTTTTTAAAAGAAAAAGGAATGAGACAGCAAATTCCTTGAGGAATGTTTTCTCTTCAGTTAGAGCAGAGCTCTTGGTGAGTGTGGAGACATCCCAAGGCAGCCTGGATTAACTCAAGGTTTGCATCTGGAAGAAATAAAATTCCCTTCCCCTCTCAGCCCTTGCTGCAACAGATACCTCAAGAAATAAAATTATAGTGTTTTTCTGTAGCTTGACCAAAATTGTCCTCCCTGACTTCAGGGTGTGCCAGTTTAGGAGCCAATCCCAGAGTTCTGGATTAATTGGTGAGTCAGAAATCCCTGGAGCACAGAGAGAGGTGGAAAAATCCATCCTTGAGTGGTGCTTTCCCCCTTCTCCTGCCAAGGAAGCTCCCAGGGCAACTGGAATCTGAAATTAGGAGCTTTGGGAGGTTGGGATGAAACAGGATTTGGGTGTGGAACCAGCTCCACTGTTTCCTGCACTGATTCAGGAAGTTTTCCTGGGAATGGGCTTGGATTAAAGATGCTGCATTTATTAAGGATTAAAGTGAGCTCTGTGTCTGGAAAATCCAGTTTCGGAACTGAGTGCTTCTGTGAGGAAAGGGTGGTTCCCAGTAGGGTGGAGGTGAAATATCCCAAATTATATTCCATATAACAGAATTTTGCATGAGGAAAGAGAATGAAACCAAAACACTTTGGACAGGGACTATCCAAAGGAGGGTCCCAGACTTGAAAAAAAAAAAAATTGTGCCTGAAAGGTCAGGACAAGGCAAGAGCCAGGTAGGACAAATGGATCTTCTGGAGATGGGAATGACCATGATAGGAAGCAAATTGAAAAAGTCTGGATATGAAGTCAAAGAGAGCCGGGTGCCAAGTCTGAGGCTTTTGGAATGACCACGGGAATGGTGAGAGGTGGGATCTGAGTTGCCTGGTGGCCTCTGCTCAATGCCAGTCAGTGACAACAGAGGAAGAGCAGGGAACGTGAGGACTGTGGGCCACAAGAGGAAAGGCCATGGGAAAGAAGGGGATTTTGGCTGGAGTGGGAGAAGAAGGCAGAATTTCCACAAAGGCAGAGGAAGAATAGAGAGCTAAAAGCAAAACAGTGATCCTGCGGTCATGGGCTGAGCTGGAGCCAGATCTGGGCCAGCAGGACACTCAAGGAGCCAAATCTGGGCTAGGAGGACACTCAAGGAGCCTGTTTGGGCCAGAAGGACTTGTCCAAGGTCAAATGAGGGCAGTGGTGAGGTTGGGACATCACTGACAAAGGCACAAAGAAACCTGGGTGAGGAGCGAGGAAGATGAAGAGCAAGGAAGGCAAAGCTAAAGGACAAAGCTGCCGTAAGAATTAGCTCGGCATTAACTTCCAGTAGCCAGGGATATTCTTGAAATGAGGATGAGTTTAATCCCTGGAGGGTGACATTGCAGCCAGATAAACAGATGAGGAGGAAATTCCCCTTATCATGCAAAGAATCCTTCCCCAAGGATCTCTTTGCTCTCAATGATGCTTCAGCCTCGTCGTGGAGTGCCAGCTGCTCTCATTCACTGATTTCAGCAAAGCACTTTGCAGATGCTGAGTGTTCCAGATGTGCACGTTTTGTGGAGCAAGGAAGTTATTCCCCATGGATGGCTGGGAAAAGGAATCTGCTCCAGCCAAGGCAGGGATTTGCTGAACCTGGACTTCTGCAGATCCAAGATTTTCCTCCTGGTACAGGAGAGCTCTGAAAATCAACCCAAATCATAGAAAGGTTTGGGTTGGAAGGACTCTTAAAAACCATCTCATTTAAGTGTTTGGTATTCAGAGCAAGTCCTGGACAGCTGATGCCTTTGAATGTTTATCTTTTTTGTCTTTTTATTTTTATTTATTTTTTTTTTTGCAAGGCACATATCCACACCCCATTTAAGACACAGTTTAGACAGTGACAGAAATCCTAACTCAAATTTTTCCGGGGTTTTGCTGGATGACCTGAGTGAAAGAACCATTCTGATGCCCACATAGAATAAATCACAGAATCCTGGAATGGTTTGGGTTGGAAGGGACCTCAAAGATCAACCAGTTCCACCTCCCTGCCACGGACAGGGACACCTTCCATTATCCCAGGTTGCTCCAAGCCTCATCCACCCTGACTTTGGACACTTCCAGGGATGGGCCAGCCATAGATTCCCTGGTCCAGTGTCTCCCTACAAGAACCAGTGGCCAGAAACCGAGGCTTGGAGGGGCCAGGTTGGAAAGAAAACCCAAGAACTTCACACTACAGGTGGTGGGAGATCGGCCTGCTCTTCCCAAAAACACAGTGGAGATGCCAGATGTTTTAATGGATTCAAGGAAGAGTCAGCCAAACATCCAAAGGGAAGATCCCTGAAGGTTCCTAAATGAGCAAACCACAGCTGTGGCAGCAATTTGAGCTTAATCTGGCTCCTGGAGAGTCCTTGGGGCCAAGTTTAACCCATGCAGGATTTTTTTGCCTGTGGCCACTGGGCTTGATGGATCTTCCATCCATCCACCCTCAGTTTTGTGCTCCTGAGGATATTCCCAGGGGTGCCTGATGGATGTTTTTGTGCTTCTTTTGCAGTTTTCTCCCTGACCTGCTTCACGTGCAAGGATGCAACTTCCAACCTCCATTGTCTCAGCACCACCAGATGCTCGGACCACGAGAAGTATTGTCTGACAACCTATTCCACTGCAGGAACTGGTGAGTGTGGAGCTTTCCCAAGGCCCTGAGGACAAGGTGGGGCTCAGGTGGGGCTGACAGCTCATCCTTCTCCCACCAGGCAGTACAATGGAGGAATTAATGAGGATTTTAGCATGCAGAGAACAAATCTTGGGAAGGTGGGAACTTGGCCCAGGTCTGTTGCAACATATCGTAAAAAATACTTCTGATTAAACTCAAAATTAAAATACTGCTGATTAAACACTCTCAGGACAGGGAGATGCTGGAATAAAAATAATTATTTTTTATTACCCCTGCACAAACTCCTTGTCTCAACTCCAAGCTCAAGTTTATGCCCGTGAGGTGGTGGAAATGGAAAGTGCCGGGTGCTGTGGAAGGAGCGATCCCAAGGCACGATGCCAGTCTTGCAATCTCACATTGTACAAATAAGTCCCAAATTCTTGCCCTCAGCTGGCCCCGAAACCAGCAAAGGATTTGTAAGGCCTGGAGAGGGTGTCCATAGGTCACACATACACAAATAATGATGGAATGTGATGAAACCCAAGGGAAAACCCAACGGCATCAAGGGCAGAATAACAAATTCCCCACGGGATTGCACGGCCAGGCTATGACTGAAACCTGCCTAAAAAAAAAAAAAAAAAAAACCTGAGATGAAAAACTGAACTTTTCCTGCTGTTTTCTCTCCCTTCCACTCCAGGCAGTGACCAGACCCAGCGAATCACCAAGAAATGTTCTGCATTTTGCCCAACAATTGACCTGAACATCGGCATAGCTGGAGTCGCCACCAGCTGCTGCGAGAGCTCCTTGTGCAACATGAGTGGGGCCAGCAGTGTGAAAACCAGTTCCACCCTCCTCACCCTGGGCGTCCTGGCCAGTCTCGCCTGCATCCTCAGGATGGGTTTTTGAGGGGTTTTTGGGGGAAAATGAGCTGCTTGGCTTTGCATGGCATGGTTCAAGCTGCGATCCATCAGGTGGGAATGCTGCTCTGTGCCTCCTACCTGGAAGGTCGCCTCCCATCAGGAGGTATTTTTTTTTGCTCTTTCCACGCTCTGATGACAACACAAAATGATGTTTTGGAGAGAAAGGGGTAAAATGGAGCCCTGCACGTGCAGAATGGCCCCATGTGGCCACCATCTCTCCTACTCCTGGCATTTATAACTCCGTGCATTTTTTGCCTTTCATTTTATCCCCGCCATTCTCTTGTGCCAATTTTTTCCCCCCATTTTCCACCCTGTATCATTTTGCTCTGAGAAAGCCTTTAATATTCCAGTTGTTAAACAGAAACTGGGCACAATAAAGTGTTATTTTATTCTATTGTGTGGCTGTGTGGTGTGGCACACTGGGCGTAGCTGCTGGATGCATCCATGTTTTGGGATAAAAGCGTAGGCGTTTTTGCTTGCAAGTTGAATGGGAATAATGCTGAAATATATTAAAATTACTCTGCATTCACTTCAGGAAGCCTCTCCCCAGATTTTATTTTTTCTGCACTGGCAGAAATGGCATTTTTGTGACTCCATTTCGGAATAAACTGAATTCTATTTATCTTCCTTTCAATTCCTCTCCTGGGTCAGCTGCCTGGAAGGAAACGGCTCTTGAGCTCTCCTGGAAACAGAGGGGACAAGGCAGGGAAAGGATCTGGAGCATTTTCTTTAAACTGGTTTAAGATTTCCCAGTGGAAGTTCCTTTAGAAGCATTAGGATTATTTAGAAAAGGGAGAAAAGTATCTTGCACCAAGCTTAGAGGAAAATCGTAGGAAAAGACAGATGGTTTCTGGAGAGAAACCTGGAATTTTTCAGACTCATCTGTGAAAAAATATTCACACTGCAAATGAACCTTTTATGTTTGCTCATCAAGGTAAAATTGAAGGGACTCATTACCCTGCTCTGACCTTCCTTGTGGGTAATCATAGGAATGAGAGGTTTGCTCCCTCCGACCCTTCCAGGGAGGCTGAACTGCTTTCTCCTGGGACCTCTCCACAAGGATCATCCTGAGGGAGATCTCCCAGGGAAACAGTTGGGTGCAGCTCACCCAGCTGGTTTTCTCTCCCTAGGCTCCTTGCACAGCTCCATTTGACAGGCATTTTCTGGGATTAGAGGAACAACAATGCTCGGGAACAGCCACATCTTTGTTCTTTACAACGGCTGTGCAGAGGGAACCTGGGCTCGTGGCTCCAGCTCATCCCAATCTGCTCTTACCCCTTCCTGTTCACCTTCCTCCCATCCACGTCCAACCCCAGCTCTACATTCCCTGGTGGTTTTCTCTCCCAGATTTCCTTGTTGGCTTCTTCCTCCAGTCTTACTCTGGGTTTTTCCATCCAAACTCTATTTCCTTGCCTCAACACATTGTTTCCTCCTCAGTCTAAATGGAAGATTGGAAAAGGATATTTTGATTTTGGGCATGAGTGTCCCCATTCTCCCCACAGATTTTACTGCCTTTCCCAGCTGAGCTGGCTCCATCCATCTGCCTGATTTATTCTCCTCACCCTGCATCCTTTCCTGCCAAATTTAGGGATCCAAAAACCCCAAACAAGCCAATTCTGTGACCTTGGCTGGCCATATTCTGCCCCACACCCCACTCCTAACATGGTGGCAACTGAAGTATTTGGAATAATCTTCATCCCGTGCCATCCACAAGTTCAGGATTCCTTAGGGACAATGGCTGGCACAGGGAAAGGCCAAGACGGGGCTGGTACGGCCTCAGGTCTTGTTCTGCCAAGCTTGGGAGTCCAGACCTGCCCTTGGCAGCCAGGTTTAAAATTAAGGTCATGTCTTGAGCTGCCTGAACTTGGCAGGTGCCTCTGTTTTGGGATGGGAAGGATCCTGGCATGGCAAAGGGGATGGAAGCACGTGGGACACCCCTGGAGGGTTTCATGGCTGCTGCATGGAGAAGTTATAAACAACTCTGGGAATCCAGAAGTGCCATCCCTAAGGGAGCAGCCTCCATCCTGGCTGCCTCCTTCTTGCCTAATTTCCCCCTGACCCCACAGGTTTTTCCCTAGTGCCCAACAAAACGCATCCACGTGCTCCAAAGGTGACCCATGTCCCAAAGCCCTTATCTGGAGGCGGGAGCAGCAACTTCCCTGAGGCACAGGAGGTCCTGAAAACATGAGAGCTCCTGTGGTGAACCCTGCCCTTGGATTGTTGTGTAAGAGGAGGCTCTGCCAGCCTTCCCGAGAAATCCTGATTGGCACCTCCCATGCGGGTGCTGCTCCCTAATTCCAAATCTTTCCATCACCCCGGGTTTCTGGTGCCTCCCATGGCTGCACGCTCCTCACATGGGAGTGCTGAGCTGCCCCATGAGCAGAGACATCTGTGATGCCTGGAGGGCTTTTGGGAAGGAGATGGGAGTCTCATTCCAGTGGCTGGGATTGACCCTGGAGGTAACTGCCTCTCTCTCCCTGTGGATTATATAAAAGTCATTTTTCAGAGCTCTGAGTCACTGCACCAGGACCTGGATCAGCCAAGGAGGCCTTTCCCTGCCTGAATGAGGCATCTGCAGAAGGAACTTTAACTTTGGCCCTTCTTTTGCCTCTCTTGGGGTTTTCCCACCATTGGTTCTGAAGGATCTGTGCTGCCTGCTGCTCTCCTTTAATAATTCCCCTGCCTTTTCCCCCAAAACATGAAATTTCTCCCCCTTTTCCCTGTTTATTTGCCCGGATCCAACACAGTGCCTCAATGCCAAAGCAAGAGACAGGATGGATGCAAGAGGTCAAAGCAACACCCTCAGTGGGTCTAAAAATCTTCTGGAAGCAATGGAAAGGGACAAAAAGAGCCCTTTTCCCAAAGCTGACTGCTGCTTCCTTGTCACGGAGCCAACCCATGGCTCCAATTTGAGTCCACTGCCAACTCATGGTTCCAATTTGATCCACTTTAATTTTCCTGTATGGATAATAAGATTACTCCAGAGAAGTGACTCAGCTTCCTTGGGGATTTTTTCCCCTCAGTCTTCCTCAATTTACTCCTCACTTGGTGTCCCTGCTCCAGGGCCTCCTCCAGGCTGTGATCCCGGGCTGCAGGAGACACCCTCTCCATGCTGGATCCTTGAGTGAAGCCTCTCAGTGCTTTTGAGTTTTGTAATCTGCCCTGTTGGGAAATAAATCTCTTTTCCACACTCTCCATGCACTGGGAAGAGGGAATGCTCCAGCATTCCAAGGTACCTCAGAACCACAGTACTAAGGAAGACATTCATGTCCTGGAGAGAGCTCCCAGAAAACTCAGAAAATTTCACATTTCCCACCCACATTTCTCTCCTTAGTACATATTTGTTGGATGTGCTGGGGGTGTTTCAGCCTCACTGCTCCTTCAAAGTAAGTCAAAGTCAAAATCAAAGTCAAAGTCCAAGTCAAAAAGACGAAGCCAAATTCCAAGTCAAAGTCAAAGTTGACTAGTGCTGATCCCATTCCCAGAAGATCCATGTGGGAATAAAATGGATGTTGGAAAAGTCAACAAAGCCAGGCTGGATGGGGCTTGGAGCAGCCTAGGATACTGGAAGGTGTCCCTGCCCATGGCATGAGGTGGTTTTTAAGATCCAAGGTGGTTTTTAAGGTCCCTTCCTACCAACCCAGTCTGTGATCCTGTGGAAATCAACAGGACCTGGGATATGGAAGGGGAAAGGAATAAACACCACAAGTCTATGGGATAAATAAGACTGAAAATAAGGGGAAAAAAAATGGTTCTTTCAGCCTCATTGCAAAATGCCAGCAAGGAGCCACACCCACTAATGAGGGAGAAAAACCTGTTTACAAAACACTGGGGCAAAGGACCAAGTTGTCCTGGGTGAAGCACAAGGCTCAATTTGATCATCACCACTGACCTCACCAACCTCCAAAACCCAGGGAATGTCTGTTTGGACACAGGGCTTGAACAACCCTGGAATTCACCACCTGATGACATCATTCCGGGATCAGGAGGGCCTGAAAAAAGTGTCAGAAAATCACATGGATCAGTAAATCATCTAGGATTGGAATGATTCATGTTAGAAACAGACAAAAATACCCTGCTGATGGCTACGTGCAGGGAATTGCCAGTAAAGTTATTCCATAATTGCCAGAAAAAGCGGGGTTTGATAATGTTTTCTTTCTGCTGTCCAGGACTAATCTTGTTTTAGAAGAAGCTCTGTGGACTTGGCAGCTCGAGCTCTTACAAGATGCATCTTGAATGAGGGTCTCTATGCCAGACTGTCATGAACAGATTTTAAGGAATTCAGAGGAGAGGAACAACACAGAGGAATAAAAGCAAAAGGATTGATTTAAGAGGAGAGATTGAAAAAAATGACACTTTGAGGGATGGCTATTTCCAGAGCAGAGTTGCAATTCCAGGGTGCCAATTTGTGGGCTTGGAAATGGAAGCCTGATTTCGAGAAACTGTTGGGTGTGGGAAAAAAGCAGCTCCTCTAAAGAATCCCTAGATAGCAGCAAAACTTAATTAAATCAAAATTGTACAAGCTATTTGAGGATTACAAGCAGGAAAAAGAGCGAGCAGAGGGATTAACCAGAGGAAAATTGATAAAGAAATGAAGACTGACATGAAAATTTGAGGAAAATCTTCTGTTTAACCAACCATTAGCTAATTTAATTTAGTGTAAAACACACTGATTTTGAGGTAAACCAGCTTAGGCCAGCTCAGAGGCTGAGTCTGGTGCTGTTGAATAATTAAAGCCAATGGATGGTGCAAACCCTGGAACATCACGTGCTGTCCATGCAAAGGGACCAGAAAAATTCATTCCTAGGACAATCTCCCCGTGCCTCCAGGCTCTGCTTTCATCAGGGCAGTGACTCTGGAAGGAAGGAAAGGAAAAAATTCAGAGGAGGAGAGAGGAGATCCTGACTTCCCATCACTCACACGACCGGAAGAGCAAGAAATGTGTGGCTGAGAGGGCTTTTCCCCAAGGTGGCAGCCCTTTCCAAGGGCCCTGGTGTGGAAAACTCCCACACATGAACATTCCACACCCTCGGGTTGATTTCATGTCCACCCGGAACCTGTAAAACTGCTGCTGCTGTTGGGCTGGGGTATAAAACCTGCCCTCCAAACAGCTTCCCAGTGCTGCTGGGAGGATCTGCTGGAGATGAGGACTCCTCTGGTCACCTTGCTGGCTGCTGTGCTCTGTGTGGAACAAGGTGAGCCTCTCCTGCTGCTCCTACTTAAGACAAGGATTAGGGGGAAGGTGGTGACAGTTTTCCACGTGGCAGAACTCTAGAGGGCTGTCACCAACTTTGCAGTGTTGTGATGGTGTCACCAATGTCCTTTTGCACCCCAATCAGTGATTTGATGCAGAAATGAGAATCTGATTAATTGATTCTTCTTTCCAGTGCTGGAGCTCTGGTGGTGCTCCAACCATTAAATCCACACTGTGGTCCTTGGGATCTTCCAAAAGGAGGGAAGCTGGAAGTGATAGAAAGCATAACAAAATAGTTTTTTTTTCCCTTAATAATTTCAGTTTTTGAGTATTTTAGAGACTTTTCTGTCCTGCTGCTTCCTCCCTCATAGTGGTTTGCCACTATGTCTTCCTAGAAAATGCAACACTGGGAATTTTTATAGATTAAATCAGCAGCAGAGGTGAAAGAACTTTTCATGTTAAAGGCATCCCGCTCCCAAGTGTTGTCCTCCTTCTGGGAGTGAGACACACGCGTTGCTCCATCGCTCCTGGCACGTGGGAATGATGACCAGAGTGCCAAAATTTCCCCCACACATGACGGTTTCCCAGAAACTACGATACGAATCTGGTTGAGAAAGAGGCATCTAATTAATAAATTATCACTGATGTATCAACCCCCTACTCCTACGTCCTTTGGAATGGTTCTCCAGCGTGCCTGGAAGAGCAGGACCTTTGGCTGGTTTTGGGTGTGGGAAAATGACGATTCATAATTTTTAAAAAAATTGATTTAGTGCCCACAATTCCTGATTGAAGCAAAGCAACATGGACAGAAGAGGAAAATTTTCAAAAGCAACGTTCTCAGTGTGAGCCAGGATGAACTGGAAAGCTCGCAGAGATCCAGGATCACAGGTTCATGGTGGGATTCCTCACCAGTGACATTTGATATTGGCAGCAGATTCCCAATGGATTTAAGGACAGGCTTTTACACAGCACATTTCTGTGCCCCAGCCTAGACCCAGAATAAGAGATTTCAGCTTTCTGGCCTAAAAGTGGGACATAGGAAAATGTGGAAACTGGCATTTGATCCTTCTCAGGTACCCCGGGTCTCATCCAAGACCCTAATGACCAAATTTTGGTCAAAACTCTTGATCTCAGCTGATCAAAGAGGGTTTTTTGCCTTTTTTAATCCATAAACTCACTGTTTTGTGAGTTTTGTGTCCAACAAAAATCATAAAAGGTCTTGATCCTTTTCACAGAATCACATTAAGAGTGGAAAAGACCTCTAAGATTGTGAAGTCCTTGCTGCAATGCAGGACAAGACCAGACAGATGTTTGCTTAAGGTGTCCCAGAGAGTCTCCAACAAGGAAGATTCCTCAGCCTGGAATTGCTCAGAGACTGTGATCCCTTTAGGAATTTAATTTTAATATCTCTTAGCATCTTTTTTGGTTCTGTTCTCCCATATTTCCACCACAGGGCACATAAAATATTTTATTACTTTCTTCTTTGCCACGTCTTTTTTCTTGCATAATGAAGAAGATTCCCGCGACTCTCCTCAGCATATTCTCATTTTCAACAAACAAACTAAACCCTTCCAACCTTTTTGACAAGATCACATTTCCAGGATCTCTGACCTTCTCTCCTCCCTCTCCTCTGGTCCCTCTCCAAATGCTCTGCATTTTTGGAAGTGCTGCGGAGAGATTTGGGCACCGGGCCTCCAGCTGCGGTATTGCCAGGGTGGAAAGGCCACTTTGTGTATCTTGCACATGACATTTCTGCCCGTGTCCCCTTGGGTGACGCCTGTTTCCGTGGCTGGAATGTGACACTGTAGACTCCTGCTGTTGTCACTGTGGTTCTGAATTGTGACTGAGCCAGTTATTTGTCACCCTACATTTACGTGTCTAAGTTTTATCAATGGTAATTTATTTATCTTGAATTAATTGCATCCAATCTTCTTTTTCACTCTTTTATTGCATCCATCTGTCAAAATCGCTTAAAATCACAGGGATGGTTTGGGTTGAAAGGAAATTTTAAGATCATCTCATCCCAACCCCTGCCATGGGCAGGGACACCTTCCACTATCCCAGGTTGCTCCAAGCCCTGTCCAACCTGGCCTTGGACACTTCCAGGGATGGGGCAGTGACAACTTTTCTGGGAAACCTGTGCCAGGGCCTCAGCACCCTCACAGGGAGGAATTCTTCCATTGCTCCAATAATTCCCAAGGATTATTGGTTTGACCAATAATCCTTGGGAATTACCCTCTGAGGGTGTTTTCATGCCTGGCTTTGCACCTATTCCCTGGAATTTTCAGCAGCTCGTGTTTTCTGGGCTTGCTCGAGAACAACATCATTCAAAGCTGTTGCAAAAATTCCTTAAAACCTCCTTGAATCTCCTCTACTCTGCACATGAAAATTCATCTTCTTGTAGAGGTGAGCGGTACAAAAAAAGCTGCACAGGATCAACAGCTGGGGGCTTTATCCTTCCTTCCTATCAGAAACTTCTCATTTCATGGTGTGACCTCTGCTGTCCTTCCACTTTCTCACTGCCAACTTCTTATCGGGCAAAAGTGTGCTCACAGGGACGTGTCCTTTAGTTTCTTTTGCCCTTTCCAAAGTGACAGACTGGCCCCAGACTCAGCAGGAATTCAGCCAGCATTTGCCTTTGCTTCCCTCCAAAAATTAGCTTTGTTTTTAGAGGAACTCAGTCACAAAACCCCACACTTCGCTCTGGGTGATTCACAAGCTCTGAACTCAACCACCACTATTAAACCTTTCCATCTGCCCAGCTGGGGAGTGATCCGCACATATTTTGGGTTGGTTTTGTTCTTCTTATGATGCCTCAGGTTTTAGCTTTTACGTTTTTCAGATTCTGTGCTGCTTTAGTGTGTAGTTCTGACCTTCATATTAGGGGTAGCAGGCTCTCTTCACAGAGTAGGGAGACAAAACAATTCCTTCTCTAGCTGGGGACCAAGGACAAATGATCCAAATCTCAGCCCCAAGAGCATAAACAACGTGGACTGAAGAGAAAAAAACGAGAAGGATGGGACTTCATAACCTAGAGCTGTAACTGGACAATTAACTCCAATATGCAAATGGACCAGAACTTATAAAAGTGAGAAACCCTGTGACCGGTCATCCATTTTGTGACCATTTTGGATTTATCTGGGTTGGGCTCTTGTGCTGGCCAAGGCGCATCCACTGAGGCTTTCTAATAAATCCCTACTTTATTCCTTAACTCTGTCCAGTCTCTGTTCTAGGTTAGCCTTCACAAGGCATCACTTCCTTTTTTTTTACTACTTTCCAGAGGTCTGGCCTACCACATTCTGGTTTTGAGGGCCGACACAGACATTTGAGGGCAGACACAGACATTCTCGGCAGAAAACGCTGCATGACCTTCCCGCCAGTCATCTGCCACTGCTGCAGATGTAGGAATTATCTCACCAAATCTGCCTTTAGCACTTCAACCAAGCTTTTGGTTAAAATTTTCCATTCATTCCCGATTTTATACTAGAAACAGGAGTTTGACAGAGCATCTGAGGGCTCTCACCAGACCTCCTAGAACTGAGGTTAGGCCAGTTCAGTGATGTTCAGGCACAAAAAAAGAGATGTGACAGCAGCCTCTGAGCCAGATGAAAGAGAAGTAGGACACTGGGCATTGTCCACCTCCTCAAAACGCTACGGGCATCTTTAAATTCTCCCTGCCAAGCCCTGCCCAGGAGAAACCCTGAGCAGTAATTGGCAATTCCCGTGGCTGAGCCCTCAGGACCGAGCTGCTATGGCTCAGCAATAATCTCCTTCATAAAAGCCCCCAAATCCTTGAATTCTGCTCACATCTCCTACTCCCAGGGACTGCAAACAGATCGATAACACTTCTCAGCCTGAGCCAGAGGAGACAGAGAGGGATTTAGCGCTGCTGCCACGGGTCAGGAGATAAAGAAAGTCACTGGTCATTCCCACAGAAACATTCCTCAGGCTGTAAGGAGGGAAATGGAGATCTCTGCAATGGGGTTTTTGTAGCCTTTAAACCTTGTAATGTGCTTTTTCCCGTTTTTGTTTTTGTTTTTTTTTTTTTTTTGCCCCAGTTTATCCATTCATGTGCTACACCTGCCAAGAACAGGAGTCCAACAAGGACTGTTTGACCATTTCAATGTGTGCCAAGGAGGACAAACACTGCGTGACCATCCGGAAGGACGTCGGGACAAGTAGGTTTGGGAACAGCACCTTGTTTGTTTTGTAGGAGAGCAGTCCCAGGAATGGGATTTCATCCTAATACAGGAACAACAGGCCTTGATGACCAACTTTTAGGAGACACTGACCTTGTGGCTGCAGCAGTGTCCAGACACATTCGATATTCCTGCTGGAAATTGGGGAAATGATGAGGACACAGGGAGCAGCACCAGGGAGTGGATTCACACCTGGAGCTGGGTGTGTTTCACTCCCAGAACTGTTTTGAGAAGTGTTTTGGCCAAACCTCACTGTGGCTGACTCCCTGTGCCAAGCACAGTCGTTCAGGTCTGTCCTGGGGGCTCTGTGCCCTCAAAGACCTCCACGTGCCCTTATCCCAAATCTCAGGTCATGCAGAACATTCCCCCTCTGTTTATGCTGTAGGAAAAACCATCCTGGCGGGAATGGCCCAGCCTGAGCATCACTTCAGGCAGCTGGAGCTGAGAGCCACAGGTGTTAATTCCACGTTAGGATTGATAAAACCCAAAAACGTGGAGCCCAGAGAAATCCTGGTTGGACTTGATGATCTTAAAGGCCTTTTCCAACCTTAACAGTTCCAGGATTCTCTGGCACTGTGGCTTCCCCATCCCTGGAAGTGTCCAAGGCCACACTGGATGGGTCTCTGAGCAACCTGGTCTGGTGGGAGGTGTCCCTGCCTGTTGGATTACTCCTGGATTTTATAGAAACAGGGCAACTGAGAGGCATTTTAAAAGATTTTATTCCATTATCAGTCTCGATGAAGGGTGAGACATAAAAGATATAAATCTCAATGCCATTCTATCAAAAGCCAACCCATTTCCTGGTTACAATACATTATAAATTTTTTTCAGCCTGTTTTTAGCTTTTGCCACACAGTGCTGATAATACTTCTAACACAAATCACCTATATTTTTACCCCACACAGTCTTGCTACAATGCATCTTTCACAGTTAAAATTCTCAAAAATACCTGGTTTTTTTTGCAAGGCCATAGTTTGAAACTTGTTGAAACTTGTTTCTAGCTCAGTCTCTCTCTCAACAATGCCATCTCTGTTCCATGGCCTTCCTAAGTCAGCACACTTTATCTCAGTGTTTGCATACAGATGCACAAGACTGTGCGAGCTTTCAGTCAGGTTGTGAGAATTCATTACAAATCCATTTCTCACATCTCCCCCTCTTTTTTTGGATTGTAAAAACTTTTTTGATGGTCTTATTTATCATTTGTTGTACACAGTGAAATATACAAGTATACAGTTCAGTATAAATCCACTTCTCACATATGCCCATGGATGATTTTTAAGGTCCCTTGCAACCCAAGCAATTCCATAATTCTATGATTAATTCCATGAAATTTACCTTGAGGATTAATGCTTGGCCTTCCTTTATTCAACAAGACAGATTTAGCCACAAAAAAAATTTAAACAATTATTTTTCATCCTCCTTTTTCTCTTCTTTCCCCCACTTTTCTTCCTGCACTAGAGCCCAACAAGCCTAAATACGTCATCTCCAAGATGTGTTCTCCAACGTGTCCAGAAACAGGTCAGCAACAAATCCAAAGCTCCCAGAATGTTTCCTGCTGTGAGAAACCCCTGTGCAACGTGAATGGAGTCAGCAGCAGGCAAAGCAGCCATGGAATGATGTCCCTGGGTATCCTGGCCAGCGTCACTTACATCTTTACATACGGATTGTGATGGGTTTGGAAGAGTTCTCCGTGATGGCTGAAATAAAAGTGTTGTTCTGGGATAATTTTCCACTCTCAAAGATTCGTGTTTTGTGGTTGAGCTTCCCCCTGGGATTTTTGAGAGCCTGGATAAGTCAGGTGCTGAACTCCCATTGATTTCCTGAGCCTGCCTGAATCCGAAGTGTCCCCAGACATCCAACTCACATAAGAAAACACAGAGAAAATGGCCTTTTTGACATGTTCAAGCTTCAAATCATTATTGCTCCAAGGAGATCCTTGAAGGCATAGTTTTGTCTCTCACTTTCAAAGCTCTGTGAGGAATAACATCCCACCCCTGCAATGGCTCCACAGTTGTGTCAGCACAGGGGATGACCGGTGAATTTGTTCACAGTGAGTTTGGGTTATCAAACATCTGTTTATAAACAAGCAGGTGGAAGTAAAGCTGATTTGTGGCAGTGTTGTGGACTTTTCTCCAGCCTCAGTGGGGAGAAATTTCTGGCTCCTCAGGGTCTTTCCTCCCATTCCCATTTTGAAATGAGCTTCCCTCATCAGAGAAAAGGGGGAAAGGCAGAGAGGGGAGTATGTGGCTGACAGAGGAAAGGCAGTGGGAAGGTGGGAGGGAGAAGGGAAGGAATGGGGGCAGCCCGCTGAGCTGGGAGTTGCTCTCACACTGCCTCCTCATGGACCTCATCCAGCTGGAAAAGACATCCCCGTATCTATTCCCCTCTTTTCCCCCAGGGCCAAAACAACCTCAGACAGCTGTCACCAACCCCTGTCATTCAGAGGCTGTGAGAGGCTTTCTACAGAGCCACGTTCCTGGCAGAGAAACCATCGATTGTGTTGAGCTTTGTTTGGTTCTGCCCTCCACGCTCCCCGCTGCCTCCTCTCCCCGCAGGAGCTGCAGCTGAGGGGACACAGAAAAGCTCTGTAGGAGGCCTGGGGGTGTCACAGAGAGAAGAAGAAGGGCAGCCAGCCAGGGACTCACACAAACAGCTCAGAGCTTCTTGGGTCACAGCCCCAGCTGCAAGCTCCCATTCCTGGAAAACACACAGAAAAAAAAAAAATAAAAAAAAAGAAAAGGAAAAGCTGGCAGCATCCCTAGCTCAGCTGTGTCCTGGGAGAAACCAGAGCTGGTCCAAACAATTGAAGGGTGTCGGGCTTTTTTGTTGTGTTTGATGGTTAAATGAGATCTCTGCTTTCTCTGAAGCATTGCCCTGGAACTCTGCTGGGTTTTGGTTACACATGTGGAAGGATGTGGATTTTTGAGGCATTTCACAGTGCCTGGATTTCAGTTTTCCAGGAGGACGAAAGATTCCACATCAACTTCATGTTTTGTGCTGTGAGCTCTGGATCTGGTGACTGGTTTTAAATATTTTCTTTAATGGATGGAGGGGAATTGGAGGAAATTAAGGAGGTGACACTACAGTGGTGGGCAGGACAAGAGGACACTGACACCCCACTGAGCTGTGCCTGGAGATGACAGATGTCAAAAGACCAAATCAACAGCAGAACCTGCTGTTAATTTTCTCTCACCAAACACAACCTCAAAAGGGAAGGAAAATTAGGATGAAGAAGGAGAAGAACAAGTTTTTAAACCAAAAAGAAGGAAGAGATGTCCAGCTGCTCAGGGCAGGCACTGGTAGGGCTGTGGTGGCTGTGCTGCATCCCAATCCCAGGAGAAATTCCTCCAGGAGCAAATCCTCCCTACCCTGCACAGTTTTTCCCTGCAGGACTTCAAGTGCTTTTAAAAAACTCCAAGAAAGTTGAGATCCAGGCCAAAGCTGTTATTGTTTTACCACCTGTCATACTGGCAGCAGAACGAGGAAGTAGAAGGAGAAATTTGTATCTCAACCAGTTTTGCTGGACATGAGAAAGCAAAATCTTGGTGGAGAGACCATCTGGAGAGGAAGGAACAAGTGGAGGGCTGAGATAAGTCCGGTGAGGCTGTGGGGAACCAGGATGGACACAGCTCAGGAGGGAGAATGAACTTTATCCTGATCTTTTGCAGACCCTTACTCCCAGCTTTTCCCCCAGTTTTCACCACAGCAGTCCAAGTGCTGCCAGATGGTCAAGTGAGAGTGGTTTCCTAGAATTGCCTACAAATTTAGAGGAACTCTTTCTCGTCCTGAAATTTCTGGATGCCAAAGCAGCTGAAGTAGCCGGGATTATCCCGACTGATTCTCTGGAGGTGAAGGGATTGTGTTTAACAGGATTTACTCCTTGTCTTGTCCACCCACCTAGCTCCTGGACTGAAAGCTCCTGGTTGTGGGAGCTGAAGGTCACAGAAAAGTAAACCTGGAGGTGGGAATTCTGGATGGGCTTTGTCACCACTGATCCTCTGAGTGGAAGATTGCTGGAACTCTTTTAAATAAAAAAGGAAGAGGGACAATTTAAAACTCTCCTTGATTGGAGATGAGGAATGGGCTGATTATGAGGTCACAGCTCCTTTTCCACACTGGTTCCTCCCTCCCCTGGGCTGGAGGAAGGTGCAGGTGGAAGATCAAGGTGGTTTAGCTTTAGGCAAAGCCTAAATCTCCTTTTTTTTCCCCATGGATTCAATCAGTCCCATTTCCCTTTCCCAGTGTGAGGTTTGGGTGCTGCTGCTGGGAGAAGAATTCCAGGTGATTCTTGGAGCCTCAGTGTAAGATTTGTTTTTCCAATGCCACAACTCTGAGCTGCACTTGCAGAGTCAGGAGTTGTGTTTGTGCTTCCACGTGTGGAGTAAGAGGGAAAACAGGTGTGGAGACACAACCACATCAAACACAACAGCAAGACCCACTTTGCTGCCACAGATATTAATGAGATGAACTAATTAACACATCAAAAGTGAATAAAATTAGTGTTTTCTATGTAAATATGCAAATCAGTGGGGGCTGTCAGCCAAAGTGGTGTCCAGGAAAACTGGGAAAAGAAATCCATCACAGCTACCAAACCCAGCCTGTTTCTCCTGCTCCTCTTTCTTTGCAGCAGGGAAATTTGGGTGTTTTGGGAGACTGGGCAGCAACAAATCACAGACTCATTTAGGTTGGAAAAGACCTCCAAGATCATTGAGTCCAACCTGTGACCAATCCTCACGTTGTCAACCAGACCAGAGCACTGAGTGCCACCTCCAAAGCCTTTCCATTAAGAAATGTGGAAATAATCCAATATTAAAAAGGGCACAGGGACACACAGAGCAGCCAAACCAAGAGTGGGAAAAAAGCTCTGACATAAATCATCAAGCAATGGCGTAGGGGTTATCAAGGAGGCAGGGATGATCAGCGAGGATTTTATGACAGGTGGGTGATATCCCTCCCTGTGACAAGATAACAAAATCTGTGAGGGTAAAAGTGGTGCCTGCCACACAGCTCAGCCCTAATAAAGCTTTTGGCACAGTGTGACGTGATGGGCTCAGAAGCAAAACCAAGGAAACCCAGTGGGGCTGAAATCACGAGCAAACCACGGCCAACAATTTGCTGTCAGGCTGGAACGATCCATTAAAAGGCTCCTCTTGGCTCTGGGATGATGCAAAGTTTTAATTGCTGGTTTGGATGATGTATTAGACAATAAATTCACTGAGCTCACGGGTGACGAGCTGAGAGAATCTGCAAACAGGAGAATTCTGGGTGATTCCAGTAAATGTAAGTGGTAGTTGAGAAAAGAGGGTGTAATTTGGGAAGGACAAGCACAAAAAGCTCTCCAGTTAATGTGGCACAAATATGGGATGAGGGAATCTCCCTCCCAGCAATCTGGCAGGAAAAGAAGATGTGCTGGATCACAAGTTTAACATGTGTCAAACCTTGGGAAAAAAAATGTGAAACAAAGGCCTGCTGGAATTCTGCACTCCATGGAAAAACCTTACACATTGCACTGGGAAGTGTGAAGTGGTGTGTGATGGGATGAGAACCTTCCAGATCCTCCAAATGGAAGGCTTGGGCTGCTTTGTTCTTCCCACTTTTTGTGCTGGGGTTGACGCAGCAGCAAAGAGGATTTTAGATAGGATCAGAAGGAACTCCTAGCATCCAAGTAGGGTGAAGAGCTGGAAAACTGCCTCCAGAAGCAGCAGCTTTAGTACCATAATTAGGATTCATCAAAGCATGGAAAAACTCTGGTCTCAGCGTCTCCACTGGGGCTGGAGAATGAACTCATTCCTGGTCATTCCCATTCCTGCCTCTCTCTGTCACCTTTCTGTCATTCCCTCCACCAGAGCAGAATTGGGGTGCTCAGGGCTGGGTTTTGCTTTATCACAGAACCATGGAATGTTTTGGGTGGGAAGGGACCTAAAAGATCTCATTCCAACCACTCTGGCCATGAGCAGGGACACCTTCCACGAGATCAGGTTGCTCCAAGACAAAGGCTGAACAGCAAAAGTGACCCAAAGCTCTTCCAGTGATGTGCAAAGAACTTCCATGTAGGAATTTTCACTCCAAAGGATGCCCAGCTCCAGGGATCCCAGGATTTCAGTCAACATTAGTGCTGAGGCAGAAGGTGGAGAGAGCTCTGCACGGGGATGATGGTTTCCCCATTTTCCAGCTGATTCCTTACTCAAGCAAATCCTTAAATTCCACACAAAGAATTAGGGGTGCCAGGGGTACAATTTTCCTTGGTCCAGGAGAGGCAGGAACAAGCCCTGGCTCTGTGCCCAGTGCTCACAACAGCTCACCTGGGACCTGCCTGCAGCTCCAGGATGCAGAATTAGATGTTAATCAGCAATTAGATAACGAGCAGACACCGCTCCTGGGAATGAGAAACTCCCTTCTGCAGTCACAGGAAACCAGAGGAACAAAACTCCCCACTTTGAGATCTTCGGGGAGAAGAGAGAAGAGATTTTATATTTGATAATATAAAAAACCTTGGAGAAAGTGGATTTTGCCTTTCACACTCTTCCTTGTGGATTTCATTGGGTCACAAGCACCAGTGTGGGTGTGCCCAGATCATCTGTCCTGTGTCCCTTCTGTGCCACCAGCAGCCAAAAAAGATGAAAGCCCTGCAACTCTCCTTGTGCCTTTAAGGCTGAGCACAAGGTAAAGGTAAAAGGTGAAAGGCAGAGCAAAAAAACCCCAATTTTGGTTTTTTTACAGCTTTTGGCGAGACAATGCTGTCTTTGCTCACTTTCTGTTTCGTTTTCCCCCTTTGACATGAAATTCCTGAATATTTCAGCCCTTTTGTTTACTTTACCTGGGCGTTTTATGGCTCCCACCCTGCTCTTAGTCCTCTGGAGTTTCTTGTCTAAGGTCAGCTTGTTCTTTCTCTACTTTTGCATGAACATAGGCACTCAGCAAATGCCTTTCCTTTTACCTTTGGCTCTGCTGGTTCTTCTGGTTCTCCCACACATTCCCATTCCTATTTTTCACACCAAGTTTAACATTTCCACCACAAACCTCCATAAGTCTATCACCTTGCCTACAGCTTCAGCATATTTTTGTGCTGCCTCCTTGGAGCCTGGTGAATTCCTTGCCCACAGAAAAGCGCATTTTTTTGGTGGAAGGAGTAAGGGAAAGGACTGAAAAGCCTCTTCATACCCCAAAAAACCTGGAGATGAGGCCCCTGTTGTGGGAGAGGAGGTGCCCAGACAATTTTGTGGGTGGTCCAGAACCTTTGGTGGCATAAAAAAAGGCCAGAATTGGAAAAAAAAAAGCTATAAAATGAGTCCAGAGTTCACCCAGGAGATGGAATTAGGCCTGGAGACAGGGACAGACATGATATAATTAAGGATTAGTGTTGGAGAAGAGAATCATGAAATACCCTGGGTTGGAAGAGCAAAAGGATCAGTAATTCCAACCCTAAAAGTCACAACCTGAGGCCAGAAACAGATGGTGACAAAACCCAGCTCATGACCAAGGTCATCCAGGACATGGCTGGAGACAGTGACACTTACAGGGCCTAAAGGGTTTAAACTCAAGGGTTAGGGCCTTTAGTTTAAAGAGGGCTCCTGGAGCCATGGGCACAGTCTGAGGAGGGCCCTGCTGAGGCTGCTCAGGGAAATTAAAGTTTTTTTTTGCCTGAGAAACAAGATCTTAAAGAGTTACAGTTGTTTTCCTGTCAAAAGCCTAAAACAAGCACGGCTGAGGGTGAGTCACACAGACTTTGGAAGGAGGAAGTGTGAGAATTCCAACACTAGCTGAGCCTCACCAGACAGCAATCCACTTTCACCTTAGGCTCGGGGAGAGAAGGGAAAAGGAAATGTGATGTCAGCCAGAAGTGAAAGTTCATCCACCTGACAGCCAGATTCTGACTGCAGGTTGTGGTTGGAGGGGCCAGATGAAGGTTTTATTCCTTTATCTATAAAAAATATAATAAGTGGTGTGACCCAAAGATCTGGTTGTGTACCTTTATTTCAGGAATTTTCAGGAATCTCAGAGGCTACCTGAGAGAAATCTCAATTTTTCCCCACAGGATGCAGCAGAGGTGGTAGAGGACAGTGACCTGTTGGGCTCCACAGACAGCAAAGAATAACCTGCAGCTTGGTTTGCCCGTGGAAAAATCTATGTCTGGAGCATCCTTGGGTGCTCCAAATATGATCCTGAGGGTCTCCTGGACAACTCTGATCCAGGGAGATCAGGAGGGACTTCAGGAGGAGGAACATCCAGGGTGGGATGAGGAGGAAGGGCTGCGATGTGGAGCCAGGCCTCTCATCCAGCAGGATGGTGGGAGCAGGAATTCCAGGGATTCAAGGGATGGAATTCCAGCTCTAGCATTCCATGAAGTGTTGAGGGCTGTGCCAGCACCTGGAAAAGGAGGAATTTCATGCCCAGACTGTGTTGCAGCAAAATGCTCCGGACAAAGAGAATTTTGGGGATGAGAGGAAGCAGCAAGGATGGAGGTGCTGTGTTCTTGCTCTCTCATGTCCTCCCTGTCCTCTGCCAAACTGATTCTCCACGTTTTGGCAGGTGAGGCAGGACTCTGTCACAGAGCAGTTCCAACCCTCTCTGGAAGAAACTTGAACATTTCCCAACTCCAGAGCATGGTGCAATTACTGGAAAAAAAAAAAAAAAGGTCTCTGTCCCCTTCCTGTGTCATTGGAGGAAAGCTGTTTGAGCAGTTCTGCTCCACTGACAGGGTAAACGTCTCATTTGCAAATTCCTCTGGGGTTTTGGTGCCTCACGTGCACAGCCAGGCCCAGGAAGTCTCAAACAAACCCTGAAACAGAAGCGTGGTGGGGAAAAAACCTCTCTGTGTCCCACCTGAAGCTGAGCAAGCTTTTACTGACCCTCAATTACAAACTTTAACTCGTCTAGTGCCTGTTCGACATCAAACCCTTGCAGGCCTAGTTAGTCTAGGTTTAATTTCTGAACCATCTCCGCTGCCCCCACCCATCAAGGCTCCTGCCATACTCATAATTTCCTGATTTTAACTGTACCAATTCCTCCCCTGCATGCCACAACCATGAAGTATTTACCCCAGCACCAGTTTGCCCTCTGATCCAGCCGCCTCCTTATCTCCTTCTCCCTCAGGTGTGTTTTTATAGCTGTCTCCACCTTTTCCCAGCTCGTGTCACATTCCTGGTGAGGGACTCTACCCCTGCTGCCTCTCTTGCTTCACCCTCCTTTTTGTGAAGAAATACTTTTTTGGCCTTGCACTCACAGTATTAAGCCAATGGTTCAATAAAGTCCTCCAGTGACCTCCAAACTTGCAAGAAGAGGCTGGAGCACTCAGGGCAGTGTTTTGTGGCCTGGGCTAGAACAGAAATCTCTGCCAGCAGAGTTGCTGTGTTGAGTCTGTCCCACACAACAACCTTGGAGGGGAGGTGGAAGATGATCTTAGGCCACAGAGGTGGAAGGGACCCAAAAGGATCATCAGGTTCTCAGAAGGGCTTCCTTCCTCACCTGGTGTAATTCCCACCACAGAAAACTGGTCCTTGGTGGCTCTGGTCACCTCTTCCTTTTGCAGCATCCTGTCATCAGCGCTGTCCCCGCCCAGCCATTCCAGCAGTATCGGGATGACTCCGGATCCCGTGCTGGGTTGTGACCTCTGTGACTCTTAGGTCCTCCCTGTTCCTTCCTATCAGCAGACAGACCCTCTCCAGGAAAAAAAATGGGAATGGTAATGTTAAATTTGAGTGTTGATGTTAAATATAAGTGTTGGAGAAATCCTGGAAGCTGTAGATCCTGGGGATGAGGAGAGTGTAATATAAAAATCCTAAATCTGGGTTGGAAAAGATCTTAAAGATCATCCAGTTCCAGCCTCCTGCCATGGGCAGGGACACCTTCCACTATTCCAGGTTGCTCCAAGCACCATCCAACCTGGCCTTGGACACTTCCAGGGATGGGGCAGCGCCAGCTTTTCTGGGAAACCTGTGCCAGGGCCTCCTCACCCTCACAGGGAAGAATTCCTTCCCAATATCCAACCAAAATCTACTTCCTCAGCCTGTATAAAACAGAGGTTTTGTAAATGTGTCTGAATTATGTTTTCTCAAGTTACCACAAAGCTGAAACTTCCCATTTTTTCTAGTATTTGGTTTGTCCCAGCAGTCTGTTCCAGAGAAAGATAGGAGACCACAAAAACTGCTCTGAAGTCAGTTCCTGCTAGAATACCTGGCAGTGACAAATAAAACTGAGCCACGGGAAAGAAAAGGGAAGCAGGGGTTTGCAGGCATGGGTTTGCTTCCCAAGCAGAGTGCTCTGAATGCCTCCGACAAGACAGGAGCCGGAATTTCTCCTGACAGATGCATTCGCCAAGAAATGCTGACCCTGCAGAATTAAACCCATCTGTGGCACAGAGTTTGTCAAGCCTGCTTGTTTCCTGCTGGCTCACCAGCCTTATCCTCCATTGCCAGGCTTTCCTGACAGCCAGTTTCACAGGGGCCCTCCCCCACTGCCCCTCGTGCAGCTCATTTCCTACAGGATTTACTTATTTCCATGGGACCTACTGAATTTGGGACACTCCAACATCAGGGGACTTATTTACAGTCTGAAGACTCATCCTGCCAAGCAGCCCAGGCTGTCCCATGCCACCCCAGCTGCTGGGCTCTTCAAGCTTCCAAATCCTGTGTGTCTAATCCAATTTAGGCTCTGGTCAACAGATGGGGGAGTTGGTTCTTTGTGTGCTTGGATCGTGAGTGGGGGCTGTGCGTGCAGAGGGGTCAGACCTGAAGAGGGGGCGTTGAATGCAGGGACAGCTTCTGTATCCGGGGGAGTCCTGCAGGAGATCCATGCAGGGAGCCCTGGATACAGGGAATGCGTGAGTACAGAGTGGTTTGGAATGTGTGGAGGACGATGTGTGTGTGCTCAGGGGATCTGTGAGAGGAGATGCACGGAGGAGGGAAGGGAGGCAGGAAATCAGCAGGTCCTGTGGGTAGAGGGAGTCAGAGAATCACGGAACCCCAGAATAAGCTGAGTTGGAAGGACTGGACTTGGATGAGTGGGGTCCAGCACAGAGGCAGCCCCCTACTCCCGTCTCCTCCTTCAGGGAAACACAGGGGACCCGAAAGGAGGTTGAAAAAAGCCTCCTGGGGCACGGCTAGGGGAAATCTGGCTCTGTTCCCCCTCGGCCAGCCGCTACCATGCCGACACGCACTTCCCACCGCCCCTTTCCCGGCCCCGGTTCTCCCTAGCGGGGAAACGAAACAAGGCGTGGCCGGGGAGGCGGAGGGGGGAGGCGGTGCGGGGGCCGGGCTCGGCCCGCGGGGCGGAGCCGCCGCCCTTTCTCCACCCCCGGCGCCCGGCCCTGTCGCCAGCCCTGCGCTCCTCCAGCCGCCCTGCGCATCTCTCCGGCCACATCGTCCGCACCATGAAGGCGCTCCTGCTCGCTGTGCTGGCCGCGGTGCTGTGCGTGGAGAGAGGTAAGGGAAGGGGATGTCCCCGCCACCATCGCCTGCCCCGCAGGTCCCCCGGTCCCTCGCCAGCCCTGCGTTAGAGAGCAAATTGGGGGTTGGGGGAGTAATGCGTGTGGCAGGGTAGGCTGTGGAAGTTGGAGGTTTTTGGGGGATATAAGGGTTGAAAAGGGGTCGGGGGCACAGCGCTGAGCCGCGTTATGGTTCGGAGCGGGATGCGGGGGTGTCTTCCCAAGACGTGCCTCGCAGCAATGTCCCTCCTGAAGCAGGAACTTCAGGGCTGCCCCGCCTGTATGAATAGGTGTGCATCTCCGGCTGTGCGGGTGGATATGCTGGAGCTTTTCCCAGTTGCAGCTCGAACAAAGAGCGGGGCCGGCTCCGCTCCCCTTCTTCGGCGCAGCCAGGCGGGATAACGGCGCTGGGATGGGCTGAGATGCAGCCGAGGGGAAGGGGGGTGGAGGGGAGAGGCAGCCCATCCCCGGCAATGGCTGATGGAGCAAAGTCAGGGCAGAACCACTCGTGATTCTGGCTCCTGCTGCCCATTCCGAGCATCCTTCGGGGCGCAATGACCCCTAAGGGGACAATGCCCTGTGAGGGGCTGCTGCCGAGCCCGGGGAGAGCGCGGTTCCTGTTGCTGTGTGTTAAGCTGCCAAGTTGTCCAAGTCTCAGGGCCTGCCATCCCCTCCTTCCCCAGGGACTCCATCCCTCACTATCCAAACTCCTCGGGGCCGTGCGAAACCACGTATTGTTCCCATATGTCGCTGCTTGGAGAAACCAAACAAAGAACCAAACGGGAGAGTTCTTAGCTCTTCCAGCCCCTGCTCAGCAAGCAGGGTCCGTTCTTGTTTTCCGAGGGCACCGCTGAGATGAAACTGGCTTTTTGCTGCCCTTTCCAATTCCTCCCTCCCAGTGGGATCCGGGAAGCAACTGGCGATTGAAGCATTGGGTCTCCGGCAGAGCCCAGCTGGCTTGGGCTCAGTTCCAGCGGTCAAGGCCGAGGCAGTAAAGGGTTTCATCCCCCTCCCCCCAAAAAAGCACAACCCCTTCAGCTTTAAAAGTAAGTTTTTATGCAGGCAGAAGGGTTTGCTTCTGGTTTTATCCCCAAACACTTCCAGCATGTCCTGGGGGGATTTCACAGAAAAGCTTTACCTCCTACTCAAAGATCTTGCCTGTGGATCTTGATAAGGATTTTGCCTAAGAGAATGGAAAAGCGACATCGGGGCTGAATGGGAAAGCTGCCGATGCAACAGCATTTTCCTGGTGCTGACGAGCTCCAAAGTGGGCTTTTAAAGGCCTTTTCCCCCCGTCTTTGCAAGAATGATTCAACCCCTTCTCTCTAGGAATTCCCCCAAATACCGTGCTCTGTTTTGGGAGCTCTTTGTTCCTCCGAGAAGCTAAGCAGCGAACAAATAAACACATGAATTCTTTCACTGGTGAAAACAAGGCTTCTCTTTTGCATTGTTCAGTCTTGTGATTTTTCCCCCCTTTTTTTCTTTTCTTGTAACCTTGAGCTCCAACTCTTTGCTCCGTCTGCAGCTGCATGAAATTAATTCTGCCACCCCTCTTGTGCCTTTTGTCTAAACCACTCAGCCAATTTGTGCTCTCATAACTCACTGCAGTGGGTGTTTTTTTGGGGCAGAAAGTGGCTGAATATTTCCTTTCTTAAACTCTGCCTCTCCTGGAAGGATTTTTTTTTTTCTGTTAAGACAAGGGGTAATGGGTAGGTGTGACAATGAAAATCACGGGGACAGGTCGGACATGCAGTGGCAGGAGCAGGGATTGAGTCACGTGGCAGAGAATTTCATGCCCAACAGCACTTTTATATCATGTCCAAAGATTTCTGGTGTGTTTGCTTCTGGAACCTTAAATGAGCAGCATTGCACCGCTCAGTGCCTTCAGTGCAGTGAGCAAATACACAAGGGGACATCTGTCCTGCCAGAATACCTGCGGGAAGCCTGTAATCCACTTCATTCCTGATTGCTGAAGATTCCTGGGATGAGTCAATTCACCTCCTCGGGGTGGTTGTGAGGTAAAGAGTTTGGGACAGGTCACCTGAGACTTGGGAGCAGACCTGGGCTTCACTCCCACATGGAGCTGTGGCCAGCCCAGCGAGGGGCAGTGACTCAGTGGCTGGTCCCATCCTCCTCCTCCCCGTCTCCTAAACGCAGAGATCCACTGAGGAATCTCTCCTGGAGGTGTTGACTCAGCTGGTGGCCCTGTAATCCCGGTGCTGTGGGTTGTGGTGGCTGCCTTGGTGCGCTCAGGTAACCCGGGTTTGTTGTGGGGATTGTTTCCAGAGTGAGGATCCTTGCAGGATGCATGAGCCAGTCCAGGAAATTCCTGCTTGGGGGGTTTGTGGTCTTGGCTTCCATTCCAAAGCAGAGATTTGGCTGCTCTGCTGTGACATTCAGGATCTCCCACTAACCCACTTTAATCTGTTTCTCTGAGATTATGTTTTGTTTTCTTTCCCCTCCTCGGCTGTGGCTGCTCAAAAGTCATTCCTCTGAGAGCAATTGTTATTTTTTTTTCTCATTTTTCTTGTAGAAGCTTTTTATTTTCTTGAGAGAAACAGGAATGAGAAGAACAGTTCTGTGGCAGAGTGGGGCAGATGCTGAGCAATATTTGTCCAAATAATAATTCTTCAAAATATCCATGTCAGTAACTGCTGTGCCTCAGAGAGCTCTCCCAGGGCTTCCCCTGCTTCACTTCCTTAGGAAAATATTCCAAGGGGGTCTATAAGAAAGCTGGAGAGGGATAGGACAAGCAGGAATGGGTTCAAACTGAAAGAGAGAGTAGGTTCAGGTTGGATATTGGGAAGAAATTTTTCCCTGTGAGGGTGGTGAGGCCCTGGCACAGATTTCCCAGAAAAGCTGTGGCTGCCCCATCCCTGGAAGTGCCCAAGGTCAGGTTGGATGGAGCTTGGAGCAACCTGGGATAGTGGAAGGTGTCCCTGCCCATGGCAGGAGACTGGAACTGGATGATCCTGAAGCTGCCTTCCAACCCAAACCGTTCTGTGATTTTTGATAATCCATTTGTGGTGGGGCTGAAGGAGCAGGGATGGGGCTGCCTCACACTTCCCACCCTCAATCAGCCCCCGCTCTGTTTTGCATCCCATAAATACAGAAAAGGAAAGGCAGTGCCTTGTGGAAGGGCTGCCTGGGAGCTCCAAAATCCCGAGTCCATGGAAGATTGGGAACAGACCTGATCTGTCTGCATATGTAGGTCAACAACTGCAGCGTGGATGTGATGCTCTTGTGTGTAAAATACAGAGATCAAAGTGCCCGTGGCCTTGCTGAGCCTCTGGTCCAGGCTGCCTCCACAACCATTTCCCACCCCAAATGCTGTTTTCCAATCATTCCTCTTTGTGAGGGATGAGGGATGGGAGCCAGCTAATCCATCCTGCTGCTGTAGGATAAGCCTTAAATGGTCTCAAGTTGCTCCGGGGGAGGTTTAGTTTGGAAATGAGGAAAAAATTTCTTCACTGGTCAAATTTTGGAACAGTGATGGGATCACCATCCCTAGAAGTGTTGAAAAAATTGTGCAGCTGTGTTGCCTAAAGACTTGGTTTAGTGCTGGAATTTGGCAGTGCTGGGTTAATGGCTGGATTCAAAGATCTTAGAGGTCTTTTCCTGAAATGATTCCGTGATTCTATAATTTTAGGGGACCTGCTGGTCTTGCAGGTCTTGAGCTGAAAAATCATTTCTGCCTCATGCTGCCGCTCAAGCATGGCCTGATCTTGGTGCCCAAAGCCGGGTCATGCAAAGTTTGAACCTATGGTCACATCTGGAGCATTTCCCATCAGTGTCACAGAATCATAAAATCAGAATGGTTTCGCTTGGAAGGGACTTCAGATAATTCAATTCCAACCCCCCTGCCCCAGGCAGGGACACTATGTCCGTGGTGACTGGGCTGAATGATCCCAAACCTCAAAAATTTCCCCTCTGGAGTTTGGTTTAAAGTTGGCAGCCGTAGCTCGGGCACATTCTTGGTGCAAACAGGGTGGTGACAGAAAGTACCAGGCTGTGGTTGTATCAACTTTAGCTGATAAGAGCTTGAAATGCCTCCCTGAGGCTTGAACCCTTTGCTTGGCCAATTTTTTTGGGAAAAAAACCAAAACCCTGTTGCAGGTTGATAAAACTGAAACCAAAAAATGTGGCTGTTGGGCAGATGCGAGACATCCCGTGGGATAGAGGTGGGGACCTCCAAGTGAGGACATCTTCCCACCAGCCCCTAAATGAGGTTTGCCTTTCTCTTGCAGCCCACACGCTCGTCTGCTTTTCCTGCTCGGATGCCTCCTCCAACTGGGCCTGCCTGACGCCTGTCAAGTGTGCAGAGAATGAAAACCACTGCGTGACGACGTACGTCGGAGTGGGACTCGGTGAGTGGTGACAGCACCTCCTCCTGCCCCTCCTGGCTTCCCTCCTGGCTCACCTGCTGAGCTGCAGCGAGGCTTTGCCTTCTTCTGCCTGGGTTGAGGGGGAAAAAAATAAACCAAAAAAAAAAAAGGGAAAGTTCTGCTTAGCAACTGAGCGTCGGACCATCCCACGGGGATTGTGAGGAGGGACACGCTGCCAGGAGGAGTCACGTTAAAGCCCACGTGCCTGCACCGATGCCCGCCAGTCCGGGGGGAATTTCAGGCTGGGGGCGGGGAGTTTGCTGATGAATAAGTGAAAGCGTGGAGGATGCTGCAGGCTCCCTGTGTGGGAAGCTCCAGGGTTGCCGTTCCTGCTGATTTTTTGCCTCCTGTTTGGGTTCTTCGTCCCCGAGTCCAACCTTTGCTTCACTTTCTGTGGACGAGGCGGGAAGGGAGGGTTGTGGGTTTCCTTCCTGAGTGCCTGGAGAGATTTGGGGGGGGAGTTCTTTCCTTCCCAGCTGCTGTGCTGAGGGAGGCAGGATGCTCTGACAGATCTCCTGGAACCTTTGCAGGAACCAGAGCCCATCCTGGCTCTCCCTGGCAGGAGTGGGGGAATTCCATGCCCAAGTCTGCAGCGTGGGTGGGTCAGATGTGCACAAACAGAGACTGGGAGCTTTTATAAACTTCCCTTTGTAGCCCATTGCTAATGGTTTCCTCTTTCCTCTTAACATGGGCTGTGCCTCTCTGTAAAATGCAGACTTGGCTCCCAAGTGTCTCCCCAGTGCTCCCTGTCTCCCTTGAGGAGCCCCAGAGTGAAGCTCAAGAGGGATTTTTGGGATTCCTCACGGGAGCTGTTGTGGCTGAGCATTGACCAATCCAAAGGGGTGTCCCTGGGGTGTTGTGTGGTCTCTGGGGTGTTTGTGTGAGCTTATCACGGGTGATCCTTGATAAGATGGGCTGGCTGGGATTCCTGTCTCCCAGAACCACTTCATCCCCTCCGGAGCACTTCATCCTCCCTGTGCCACCTGCACCGCCCCGGCTCTTCCAGGGCTGAAATTCCTTTGCAGAGCAGGTGATCAGAAACCCCAAAAAAACCGATTCTAAACCTGCCTCTTCTCCTTCCTCTCCCCTCGCCACCCCAAATCCAGGCGGCAAATCCGGCCAGTCCATCTCCAAGGGATGCTCTCCCATCTGCCCCAGCGCCGGGATCAACCTGGGAATAGCGGCCGCCTCCGTTTACTGCTGCGACTCCTTCCTCTGCAACATCAGCGGTTCCAGCAGCGTCCGAGCCAGCTCCACCATCCTGGCCTTGGGAATCCTCATCAGCTTCATCTACGTCCTGCAGGCTCGCCAGTGATGGGGCTGCCTGAGGAAGGAGCCGCCTCCCACGGGTCTCGTTAGCCAATATCTTCTCTGTTGCTGTCTGCAAGGAGGTCCTCTACTTCTCGGCAGGCTTCCAAGGTGATTGTTTCCCAGACTTTTTTTGCTCTTCCAAGCGAGTTGGAGACCTGGGTGGTTTGGCTGAGCTTGTTCTCCTCCTCCTGTGGACGTCTCCCGCTGCACTCTCGCTCCTCCTTTGCCGAGGTGGATGGTTTTTGGAAGGGTTTCTGCTTTTTCTACCTATTAATAATCCCCCTCCCAACCCCCCTAATTTCTAAAGTTGGTTAAACCAGGCTGGGACTTGCTGAGAACAGATTCACCCCAAGCACCACCAGGTCTGCTCCAGCACATGGGTGGCACAGGCAGAGGGAATGCAGGATCCGAAGGGAGACACATTCCTGGCCCCTCACAGCTGCAGTCTCTTTTTATAAAATAGTCTCGTTTCTTCTGATCCTGGGCTGACTTTTCTGGAAAATCAATGCCGTGTACCTTGTCCTTCCAAGTTCTGTAAGTGCCAGACCTGAATAAACTTGCTCCTGTTGTTACCTGAGATGGGACGTGTGTGTGTTTCCTTGCTCCGGGGATTTAGGAACTCTTTCATGGAAAATCCCAATGTTGGTACCCAGCATGAGGGTCCCTCACCCTCTTGAGCAGCTTTTGGGTGCCTCATCTCCACATCCTTTCCAGTTGTGAGCAGCAAATCCATCTCCTCCCTGTTGCTGTCCTTCCTGATAAAAACCTCTGGGCCAGCTTGTTCCACTTCTCTTGGGAGTGACTTTTTCCAGGTGCATTTTACTGATAAATGCCATGTTTTGGGGTCTGAGTCAACTCTAACAGAGCAATTACCCTGGCAGGAGGACTCTGAAGTGAATCTGCATTTTACAAAGACTTGGTGCCTCAGTTTCCCCACTTTGGACTTGTCATGGTGACCACCACAATGGCGATACCTGAATGACCATGGGCAACGGGTCTGAAAAATATGGTGGAGTCAGAGGAGAAGATGTAAATACCCAGAATTTTAGGTCCAGCCTTCAATGCCTGATGGTGCCCATGGACTGCTGGAGGTGACTTCACCACCCAACCTTCCGCATCTTCTGTCCCTCGGCTCCCAGGATCTTCCCAGGTGTTTTGGCAAGGTTTTTCCTAGAAGTTCTCAGCTGTCCCATGGGAGATGTGTCCTCCTGCCCTCTCTGTGTCATCCGTCCTGCCTACTCTGCTTGCCTGTGGACCTGCTCACCACAAACCAAGCCAAAATTCAGCCTTAAACTGTCAAGCTCAAGCTCTTTGTCGCTTCCACTGATTGATCAGAGGTTCACTGGGGCTTTTTTTTTCTTCTATTTCTAGCAGCAAAACCCAGGTGTTGGCACATTTTAGCCATGCCTCGTAGCTGCTTCTCCTATTCTGTGTCAAAACCCAAACGAAAGCTCCACAAACTTTCAGTTCCACCTCTGTCCCCTCTTCAGGTAGTGATAAATGTAAGGTGGTTGCAGATGTACAGAAATGTTGGTAACAAAAGTGGTTTTATGTTTTTTTTTCCCCCCTCCCTCCCTTCTCCCCCTTTTTTAATGAAAGGGACAGAGATGTTAATGACAGCTTTTCCAGCAAGGAGGGATGGGTCACTGGGATGTGATCTGCAATTTAGGGGTTAATTTGGGAAGAATGCATCACTTGTGCTGGTCCTTGGATGTGCCTTCCTTTGGATAATGCATCCTCCTGGGACCTTGGGGCCCGAGGTGCCCCACAAACCTCTGCTATGCACGTGGGGCACAGGGAAAATTGGGGAAAAACCTCCTAAACTGAGATGAATATTCCCCAGCTTCCCTGTGCCTCAGCCTTCCTCCCAAAAGGGTTCCAAACCTCTTTTTTTGGGTTGATTTGTCCCTCAGCACTTGCTGTGACACCGAGGTGGCACCCAGAGCACTCTGCATTGAATTTAGGGAGGCTCTGCCTTTTCTGGCCATCTGGAAAAAGGTTTTGGGGTTGATTGGGACTCAATTACCTTTAGCAAAGAGCTGAACTTGAAAGCCATCAGCTGTGTCCTGATGTCCATCCATGCTTTTATGAGGATCCTGACGATGCCACACTGGACAACCCCATGGGCTGAAGACCTGGTTGCCTCCTCCAGGGGCCATCTCCTTCCTTTCTTGGGGTTCCTTGGCCAGTGCCAAGGATTTGGTTGTGCCAGGCTCATGGGAGGAGCATCCAGAGGCTGCTTATCCCAATAAATAGCAAATACATTCATGGAATTGCCAGGGGAGGGAGCTGAGTGTTGGTTGGATAAATTTCACAAAGAGATTTATTTTTCTTCCTTGCTCTCTTTTTGTCTCTTCCTTGCCATGTTCTCTAGAATATGGAAAAAAGGGATATTTTCAGTATTTCCTTTCCTGGCAAAAAAGACATTTGGATAGATCCATGTGTGTTTGAGAGAGGGAGGGGGTTGACAGCTTGTCACAGTTGAATCCCAAGCACTTTCTCGTCAGTCATGCCAACTCTCACTATTCCTGGTCCTACTCTAGGTTTATTTTTTGCCTCCAAATCCCCAGAATGACAAACCTGGTGAGAACCTCGTCTGTTGTAAAACCCAGGCTTAAAAACGGGCAGGTGAAGTAATTAAAATCATTAATAATAAGGCAATAAGTAGGAAAAGCAATGGGATTTATGAAGTGTTCAGACTGGTGGGTGGGTTGTTGATCCAAGTGCTGGATTTGGAATTTGAGGGCTGTGGTGGGACAGCCCTGAAGTGCTTTGGATGTGTTTCTGTGGACTGTGGAATTAAGAGATCAAAATCTGAGCAGAAAACTCAGATATTCACCTGTTGTGACAAGACAAGAGGTTATGAGGGGAGGAGGTTTGGCTCCCTAGAAGCATAAAATATCCTGGAAGAGTTTTTACTGAAAATTAAGAACTAAAGTGAAATACCTGCCCACTTTGGAGCGTGTTCCTGAGAAAATGCTTTCAGTGCTTCCATCCTGGAAATGGCTGTAATTCACCAGCAGCTGCTGCCATCTCCCACCACCCCACCAAGGGCTCGAATTTTTTTTGGATTGTCTAAAAATGCCCAAAATCCATTGTGGCATCAGCACTTCCCACCCAGGATCTGGGGGTTTGCTGTTTGCCCAAGAAAAGGACTTCAAAACGAGCACAGTTCTTCCAGCTGGTTATGAGAATTGTTTTTTTTTTTAAAGGGCAAAATTTCTTTTGGAAACCACAAACCTGGTGTGACTTCCTTGCTGCAAGAGAACAAATGATCAGTTGCTTGATTATTACTCCAAGGATCCACTTTGCTGCTCCAAGGATGTCCTGGATTGGTGTTGGTTTGCTCAAGTTGGGGTTTTTTTGAAGGGATTTGTCTCCCAGGGACTTTATTTGTTGTGGAAAAAGGAGGTTGTGGTCCCACCACCCCTGTGGGAAGCTCTGGTGAGGGTGTCTGTGTGTCCATGGGATGAGTTACAGGATCCGTGCCCTCTGGAAAAAGCAGATGTGGTGCACATCTGGATGCCTGGAGGTTTAGGGCTCTTTCCCTTGCTCTGGTTGGTCTCAGCTGTTTGGTTTGAAGGTGACTCTGGATCCTTGATCCTGAAGGAGTTATTTCACCCCTCTCTGAGGCTGTGGAATGGGAATGGGAACAGAAATGCCCGGTTTTGCATTTTGGGAATGCCCACGGTGCCCAGGGAAGCGAAGCCCTGGGTTGGTCCTGCCACCTACTGGCTTTTGCCAGACTTGGTGGAGGAACTTTGAAGTCCAAATCTCCGAAATCAAGGCGGATGAGCTGCCACACACCAAATAATTGCACCCAAACCAGAGAGTCATCATCAGCAGAGACAGATTGAAGGTTTTAATTCGTCCAGCTTTGCTCTGATCGTGGAAATGGAGAAATGAAAGGCTTGTGAGGCTTCCCAAGTCCAACGTTTTCCATGGGAACACTTTTTCCCAGCCCTAATCCTCCAGTTCCATCAAATGAAAATACAGAAAGCCAATAAAATGTTGCAGAAAAAAATAAAAAAAAAGTTGGCACGTTTTATTTCAGCTTTGTTGGATGATCCGAGGTGGTTTCCCTGAAATGCTGATTTTACTAATTCCTATCTGTGAGATTTGTAACTGTGTATTATCTTTATTGTAACAGGATAAACTGGATAAAGAAGCATCCATCCCTTTAAATATATTAACCTAAGTATAAGTGAAGTGTATGTTCCATCTTGTTTCTTATACTCTAATAAAAAATATATGGAATTAATAAAAAAAAAGTGTACACTTGGAAAGAGATTTTTGGGTGGTTCTGCAGATATTCCAGATATTAAATCTTATTTGCTGTGGAAGGAAAATGCCTGGATTGTATTCCAAGCTCAGGGCTGCAGATTGTGGGATGGAAAAAAAAAAAGGACAGACCAAACTGAGGGACTAAAGGAGGGTTAAATTCCTGCATTTCATCTCAGGGCCATTGGAATCTCTTCCTGGGGATGGATAAAGAACAGGGATTGTCTTTGCCTTCAATAGCTCATAAATATCCTTGACTTGCCCGTGACCCTGCTGGGAATGGAGATGGGATTTGGCCTTGGAGCCTGCGCTCTTCCTTGTGGGAGAAGGCTGCTATTTTGGGCACAAAAAGGGCCCTGTGTGGGTGTCCGTGGGCAGCTGCTCCTCTTCCTGCCCTCCCAGGGATCCAGCCCTGCTCCCGCCTCCGGACACACGGACGGACACACGGACAGATGGACACATGGCTGGGTGCTCTGGAGATTCCCCCCCCGGCTCTCCCCAACATTCAGCTCTGCAAAGTTACATCACTCTAATTTTTGTTTAAAGATTTTAAGGGATCCCATGGGAGAAGGGGATTATACCCCTGGGGAATGTTAGACAAATGTAGAATAACGGTGATGGGCTTGGGAGTTTCATTCCTTTCCTCAGGATAATTCCAGGCTGGACTTCATTTTCCAATGCAATCTGTATTTTTGCAGCCTGATTTGCAAGTGGTTTTTGGGATGGGAGGGCTCCAGTGGTGACAGGGAATATTTTGGGGATTAGGGGGACATTGCACATCCCTCCTGCCTGGTGTTCCCATTTCTCCTCATTGTCACCATGTCCCAACTCCTGCTGTTCCCTAGGGATCTGCCTGTCTCTGCACAGGCCCAGGATGGCCTTTTCCATATTTCACCTGTTTGGAAAGTCAAGGGAAATGGTGCCACATCTCCTGTTTGCTCTTCAGATGTTCCTCATTGGCATCCCAAGGTTGTCCTGACCATCCCAGGATAGGAGACACCAAACGGGGCTGAGGTGGGAGAATTCCAGCCTTCCCATCACAGGAGCCTGGAATGGTTTTTGATGGAAGGGACCTTCCAGATCATCTCATTCCACCCCCCTGCCGTGGGCAGGGACACCTTCCACTATCCCAGGGTGCTCCAAGCCCCATCCAACCTGACCTTGGAGACTTTTAGGGATCCAGGGGCAGCTACAACTTCTCTGGGAATTCCATTCCAGGGCCTCACCACCCTCACAGGGAAGAATTCCTTGCCAATATCCTATCTAAACCCCCTCTGGCAATGGGAAGCTATTCCCTGTGTCCTGTCTTGTCCCAGGTTCCTCTCCAGCTCTCTTGGAGCCCCCTCAGGCACTGGAAGGGGCTCTGAGATCTCCCTGAGGCCTTCTCTTCTCCAGGCTGGACATTCCCAGCTCTCCCAGCCTGGCTCCAGAGCAGAGGGGCTCCAGCCCTTGGAGCACCTCCATGGCCTCCTCTGGGTCTGCTCCAGCAGATTCCTCCCATCCATGTGCTCATGACTCCAGACCTGGATAGAGTATTCCTGATGGGATCTCATGAGGGCAGAGCAGAGGGGTTATATCCCACCCTTTGCTGTCTCTCTGGACAGGGCTCCTCTCTATCCATGGCAAATATTGGTTTTGGAGGAGGAAAAAAGGTCTGGAACTGAAGAGGAGTCTCTAAAGAGCTGATTCATTTGGGAGTTTTGATGTTTTGGAGGAGTCAAGAAAGGCTTGTAGGAAGGGAGTTTGGAATTTAAAATTGGAGTGGCGCTAAAGGAAGACAAAAAAAAAAAAAGATTGAATCAAGAGCTCCACCTTCCTGCCAGTGCTGACCCTCTCCAGCTCCTTTTCTGCCCATTCCATGGATTTTGAGAGATTGTGGGGGCGAGGGGGGAATGGCACCCCAAGGAGGAGGTGGAAAGGTGGGATGTGCTTTATGTGGCCGTGGGAGTATGTCCCAACCTTCCTGCTTATCATCCCCCAAGAAAAAGAGATTTCAGGAGCTGCACAACGTGCCTGGGTCTCCGTGACTTTCCTGGGATACAGGGAGCAATCAGCCACCAGGGCTGACATTAATAACTTGTCAATAAAGCTCAAAAATGTGACACAAACAGCACCAAACTCACGGGGACAGAGGTGTGAGCAGCTCCCTGCTCTCTGCTCCGCTCCAATTAACAGCATCAGCTGGGTGGATTGAATTTCACACGGATTCTTGTCACACCTTGTCACCCAGAGCTAAACCAGGTGCTTTCCACAGGTGCCCAAAGCGCTGCTGGCTCAGATTCCATCTCTCATTGCTCAGATTGTGGCGATTCACTCACCCGTTGCTGCTCCAGAGGCTGAGATTTGCACCTGAGCTCAGACCAGTAAAACCTGCTTAGTTCCAGGAGCAGCAGCCCCCATTTAGTACCAAACTATGAAAGGAAAGATGCCAAAAACCCCAAAAATTAAAGTTCAATTCACTCATTAGATAAAGGATGGTGGCACCTTGTATGTGACCACTCAGGTTCTTTATAAGGACAAGGTGGTGCTACTCCTGCTGGAATTCAGCTCCTGGGTTGTTCAGGGCAATTTAGATAAACTGAATTTTTCTCCTTATTTTCACCTGGAGGTTTCTCGTCCTCAAGCTGGTTGGAACCAAGTGACTTCAACCTACGAATTTTGGGAACAGCGAAACTTTAAAAATGGCAAAATTATCCTGGAAAGTCCTTCCTTCCTTGGGAAATGGGCTGGGAGGAGGGATTTGCATTTTCTTCTCTTGTCAGGAGGTGGCAGTGGCAGGTCCCAGTGCTGCCAGTGTGTTCCCTTGGGATGAACTGGGATGGGAGTGCTGCCATTCCAGGACCACAAGCCCCTATTCCTAAGGGGAGTGATGGAGAAAGCACTTCATTTGGAACCTGTGGATGAGGAATAAATCCATCCCAGAGCTCCCTTTGACCCTTTTCCATGCCAGATGCCATTGGGACCCCTGAGCCCTCCCTTCCCAGCCTGTTTTCCAGGCTGAAAAAATCCATCTGTCTCATAACTCCTCGTGTTGCCTGGGGTTAAATCCGTGTTCCAAGCCACATGAAATGTTGGGATCACTGGGACAGGGTGGGATAGCTCAGAGAATTGAGTTCTGCCGTGGCTGGGCTCTGGTCGGGCAGGGAGGGAGGGTAGATCAGGACAGGTGATGTTGTTGTGGGTGTCTGATAACAGCCTGATCGGGTGGGAGGAGATAAGGCCTTTTCCAGACATCTGGAACAAGCCTCACATTCCCAGCTGCATTCTTTTATTGTGAAGCCATTCCCTCTTGTCCTGCCACTTCATGACTTTTTCCAAAGTCCCTCTCCAGCTCTCCTGGAGTCCCTTTAGGCACTGGAAGGGGCTCTGAGGTCTCCTCAGAGCCTTCTCTTCTCCAGGCAGAAAAATCCCAATTCATCCTTTCCTCATAGGAGAGGTGTTGGTTTCCTCACCTTTCCCAGGGAGAAATGCTCTGGGAGCCACAAGTTTTGGGATCAGAACCATCTTCCTGAAATCTTCAATCATCTGGAGGCCCTACCTGAGCTGTTTTCTGGTACAGGACACACTGAGCCTCTCACCTGGGCAGTGGAATCTTCATTTAAGTTTTCTACTGGTTTGGGCAGCTCCCAGCAGCCAAAAATGTGAATATTTCCAGCTCCAGTGCCAAGTTTTGCAGGATGAGAGGGAGATGAAAAGGGCCTGGAGGCAAAGCTGGTACTTTTCAGTCGGGTTATTTAGTGTTTTACACGTGTTGTCCTTGTTCTTCCCTTCTGGGTCAGCGAGAAGTGACTCAGGTAGGAAAGTATCTCCTGTTCCTTGGATTAAGCCTGGAACAAAGGCAAGGGATAATTAAGGCAGGTAACAGCTACACTGAACGAGTGATTTACATTCCTGCATCATTAACAATGCCTTGGAAAAGCTGGATGGAGCAAATCATCGCCAAATAAGTGATTGCTGCCTCAGTCAGAGTTGATGGGAAGGGAGA
This sequence comes from Tangara arthus, assembly GCA_035584835.1. Lineage (NCBI taxonomy): Eukaryota > Metazoa > Chordata > Aves > Passeriformes > Thraupidae > Tangara > Tangara arthus. Next base: position 151,294,289 of record JAWMQZ010000118.1, on the reverse strand, counting down.
ATTTCTCAGCTTAGAAGCAAAAAGAACAAAAGGCAGTGAGAAAAGAATTGAGAGGGAAGGAATTAAAATTGCCACTAGTTATAAATATATGATCAATCCTTTCTATGCACAACATGAACACACTTAAGGAATTATGAATCCTCTAAGATTTTAGGAATTATGAATCCTCTAAGATTCCCCCATGGGATCGCTGTATCCATGTGCTGTCCACTGGGCAGGGAACTGATGGACGTTCAGGTCTCACCCTGAAAGAGTTAAGAGCTACACAGAGGTTAATCTAAATAATAACCTGGAGATAAGAAGTACCTGCATGGAATTCAGAGAGGGAGAAAAACAGGTTGGGGAAAAAAAAAAAAAAGTGAATGATTACCTGGAAGGAAAAGGACTCCTTATAAAAATAAATCATCTTGTTCCTGCCTTCTTCTCCTGGGGAACATCCAAAGTGTCTCTGAGCCCCAGGTGCAGCTCACAGCACATGGCTGGAGTAGAGAGGGGGACACAGTGAGGTCTGGTGGGAATCTGGGATGAGCAGCAGATTCAAGGAACCCTTTGTGGGGTGGTCTGACCCATCTGCCCTGGGTCTGGCTTTAATCACATTCTCTCAGGTCTCTGCTGCGGCCAGGAGGCAACAGAAGCCTGGGATGCATCAAAAGGAATGTGACCAGCAGGTCCAGGGATGGGATTCCCTCCCTCCTGGAGTTCTGTATCCAGCTCTGAGGGCCTCAGCACGCAGACCTGGAGCTGCTGGAGCAGGTCCAGAGGAGGCCATGGAGTTGCTCCAAGGGCTGGAGCCCCTCAGCTCTGGAGCCAGGCTGGGAAAGCTGGGAATGTCCAGCCTGGAGAAGGGAAGGCTCCAGGGAGAGCTCAGAGCCCCTTCCAGTGCCTGAGGGGGCTCCAGGAGAGCTGGAGAGGGACTTGGGATAAGGGACGGAGGGACAGGACACAGGGCATGGCTTCCCACTGCCAGAGGGCAGGGATAGATGGGATATTGGGAAGAGATTCTTCCCTGTGAGGGTGGTGATGCACAAGCTTCCCAGAGAAGCTGTGGTTACCTCTGGATCCCTGGAAGTGTCCAAGGCCAGGTTGGACGGGTCTTGGATCAGCCTGGGATAGTGGAAGGTGTCCCTGCTCATGGCAGGGATTTGGAATGAGATAATCTTGAAGGTCCCTTCTAACCCAAACCATTCCATGATTCTTCGTCCCAGTTCAGTACTGAGGTGAAAACCAATGTGGAGAGAGCTCCAAACTTCCTGCAGCTCCAATCTGTGCCAAACCCACCTGCTCCCAGGTGTGAAAGCCACAACTCAGCTGAGTCCTTTGAGCCTTGTCCCACCGAGGGGACACATGTCCTTTCCCTGAGGACACCTTCCAGAAGCTCATTTATGGGAATCACCTGATGTTTGCACATTCCAGAGGTTTGGAAGAGGGATGTAGTGACTCCAAAGCTGTGCCAATGTAATGGTTTTTAAGCCAGGCAAAGACACGTTGGATCCTGGCCATACATTGTAGGGGATTGTAGTAAAATCAATTAGCAGGAATAAGGCTGCTGTGACTAATGAGCTAATGAGTGGGCCTTGGTGAAAATGGCTCTAAAAGAGCTGCAGGGTTGGATTCCTGACTCATCATTCACAGGGATAGGCCAGAGTCAAGCTTGGCATTCTCTATTTTTTAACTTGGTTTTTCCAGCATTCTCTTCAACTTTTAAAGACATTTGTCATGAACGGAGGAGATGGAGAAGGGCAGGGACACCTATTTAATTCCTCTCTTTCTGGTGCAAGAACCTCAGCTCCGGAGAATTTTTTGTTTCTGTGAGGGAGAGGTGGGGACTGTGGTGTCCCAGAGGCAAAATTCATGGTGATTTAATCCCTGGCATCTTCCCAGCAGCAGTTTAGTGTCAGAGTAACCCATCCTTGGTGCTTCCATGAGTGTCTTTCATCCCTGACCCATGGAGATGCTGGAGGGAGTCAAGAGGAGACCACGGAGATGCTCCAAGGGCTGGAGTCCCTCTGCTCTGGAGCCAGGCTGGGAAAACTGGGAATGTCCAGCCTGGACAGGAGAAGGCTCCAGGGAGACCTCAGAGCCCCTTCCAGCGGCTAAAGGGGCTCCAGGAGAGCTGGAGAGGGACTTTGGACAAGAGGTGGAGGGACAGGACGCAGGGAATGGCTTTAAACTGGAATTGGGTACAGTTAAATGGGATATTGGGAAGAAATCCTTCCTTGTGAAGGTGGGGAGATCCTGGAATGGAATTCCCAGAGAAGCTGTGGCTGCCCCATCCCTGAAGGTAACCAAGGCCTGGTTGGAGCAAGCTGGGATAGTGGAAGGTGTCCCTGCCCATGGCAAGGGTTGGACTGGGATGATCTTTAAATCCTCTTCCAAGAAAGCGTAGCACTAGCATGTGACAGGGTCATGTCAGCACCCCTCCACCCTTTAATCCAACCCCATCTTTCACTCCTGCATCTGCCTGCTCTGGAACTTTGGGATTCATAGGAGATACATCAAGAGCTCATTAGAGTAATGAATATGGAGAGTTCAAAATAATTAAGTCAAACAGACTCTCAGTGCCTGCAGCCCTTGGTCCCTGAAACTCTGCCCTGGAGGTGGATGAGGAATTTTAGGATTTGCAGTGGAACTGGGCAGCCTGGGAGGTTGTGGGATTTGGAGATTTCCAGGCTTGGATGCAAGTGAGGCAGGGCTGGTGAAGGTGCCTCCACCCTGAGACTGCCTCAGCTGGCCAGATAGGACAGGAAAAGAGTTTGGCATGGGATTCCCAGGCTGGAAGTAAACATTTGGCTGAACTTTTCCTTTTGTTTATGACAACAAACTCATCTGAAGTGCTAGAGTTGTATTAATTTCCCTTTGAACTGATACACTAAAAAATGTATATATTTTTTTAAATCCAACTTGTGATGAGGCAGATTTATGCAGGTTGTGTGTCTTTTTAGTTTTTTTCTGCAATTAGTGGGAACACCCCCCCCCCCCCGTAGGACAGGTTGTGGTTTCCTACAAAATAATAAAAGGAATTCAACAAAACAATATTTGAATATTCTCATTAGTTCTTGTTAATTTTTTTTTTTTTTTTTGGTGAGTTGCCAGCCCTGCAAAGCAGCAGCACAGGGTGTACGTAAAAGAGGAGACATTTCAGGACTTGGATAAGATCAACTGAAACCATAAACAAGGTGTGTTGACACCCCCCCAAAACCACCCTGCGGAGTGAAGGAGGGAAGAGGATTTAGAGCAGGGTGGTGGCAGAGATTCTTCCATCCGAGATTTTCTAAGGCAAGGGAGATCACATTTCAGCTGTGCAGGTGGAGCCAGTCATTTAACACATATTGTTCGAGGCCACTTAATACCAGAAACCAGAAGCCACACCCCATTCATGTTTTTTCTTTTCTTTTTTTTTTTTTTTTTGTGCCTTATGAACAAGGCAAACACTGTCAGAGGATTTCACCTTTTTAATAGGATTATAATATTTTCTGCTGAGCACGAGGAATGCCAGTCGTGGAATATACCTAAATGTCTTTCCCTAGGTAATTTTTGGGGCTGTAAGTAACTGCTTAGCTCTCATAATCCGCATAATTACTGTATTAGTGAGGCAACTGTGAAAACAACCTGTCGGAATTCCCGAGGATGGAAGTCTTCCAGAAGTGGTGTTTGGAAAAGCTGCTGAAATGCTGAGACCGCCTTTAGGCTGGATATTTGGGAAAAATTCTTCCCTGTGAGGGTGGAGAGGCCCTGGAATATAATTTGAGAGAAGCTGTGGCTGCCCCATCCCTGGAAGTGTCCAAGGCCAGGTTGGATGGGTTTGGAGCAGCCTGGAATAGTGGAAGTTGTCCCTGTCCATGGCAGGAGGTTGGGACTGGATGGTCTTTGAATTTCCTTCCAACCCAAGCGATTCCATGATTCTGGAGCTTTAGATTTGGAGAGATGATGACTGGATTTTTTATCCAGCATTCCTAGAAAAACTTTTAAATTTCAAGGCAGGACAAGACAAATTGGCCTCAAGTCACACCAGGGAAAGTTTGGGTCGGATATTAGGGAAAATTTGTTTGCAGAAAGGGTTGTCAGGCATTGGAACAGGCTCCAGGTTAGTGATGGAGTCACAAACCTGGAAGTGCTCAAAAATGGCACTTGAGGAGAGGATTTAGTGGAGAAAATGGTGGTGGTGCTGGTTTGACTCTGGACGTGATGATCCTGACATCTTTCCCAACCTTTATGGTTCTATCATTCCAAGAGTTCAAGTGAATTACCCTGAATAAAATTCCTTCAATGGTGGAATAACGAAGGTGGTGGGGATATCTCCAACACCACCTTGGATTCAGCTTTTCCCCATTCCTTAGTAAAAATCCGTGTTGGGAGGGTGCCTGGCATTGCCACCAAAAGGCTCTTACTTCCCAGTTTTTGCAATTCCACACTTTGCTCGTCCCATGTTGGAGGAGGATTTCCTAGCATGGAGCTGGCCTGAAGTGCAGGAAAATCCAGCAGATGCCTGGGGCAGCAGGGCTGGGAATGGGAAAGGTGTTTGGGAAGCAAAAATGTCATGAGCTTGCAACCATGTTTGGAGAGGGTTGGCTCGGAGCAGAGAGGCTTCTCCATTCCATCCTTCCTTGGGATAAAGAGCCTGAAGAGATTCCTTTGGCCCAATCTTTTGGATCCTAGTCCTGTTTTTTTCCTACTCCTCCAAGCTTTTTCCAGTGAGTGAGTGATTGAAAGTCAAATTTCCGCTTCTAGACCAGGCTGGACAAGGCTTGGAGCAACCTGGTCTAGTGGAAGTTGTCCCTGCCCATGGAGAGGGTTTGGAATGAGATGATCCCTTCCAATCCAAAACATTCCATGATCCTCCTCCTCCTGATAAACTCTGGACCCCAATGAAGGTTAAAACGCAGAGGAGAAAATCCATGAGGTTCACTGCCTTGATGTTCACACCCACCAAGGCGTTTTTATCCGGGATTTCTTGAAACCACTCCCAAAAAAGGAGAGAAAATAAGGAAATATCCCCAAGCTGCAAGACAAGACCTGGACACCAGGATTACTTAACACCCGGGCCTTCCACATCCTGCTTGGACACAAAACACCAGGCTTAATCAATCCCAGCCATTGTCCACCCTGCAAAAACGAATTTTCTTCTCCAAGGAACATGAAAAGACATGACGGAGTAGCAGGAGGTGGGGCCTGCTTTGGAGCTCCTTCAATTCATTTATAGCTCAATGAGAGTCGTTTTTCCAGTAGATTTGGATCTGGGGACGGAATCGTTGCATGGCAAATCACCGGGACGTGTGACAACGGTGAAGAGAGGTGACAACCCAGTGACCAGACAGCGAGGGCTGTGCAAGATGAAGGTGTTTCTGTCTCTGCTGTTGGCTGCTGTCACTTGCATGGAATTGGGTGAGTTCCTGCTTGGATTTATCCAGACTCCTTCAGGAGATGCAGTGTGGTGGGATAGGATCTGTTCCCTCTGAAAGCCGAGTCTCTGACTTTAGGCAGTTGTCAGGGGAAAAAAAATCTGTCTTTGGAGTTTTCCATATGTTCAGGATGGTGCTGGTGTCACTGGGATTGTCAGGTCTTTAGGAAGTTTCACAAGGCAGAGTGTGATTAAACCCTGTCGTTCCTTTAATGCAAATTCCCACTCTCACTTTTTCCATGTTCGTGCTCTATCTCACTCTCTTATTTTTTAGCATTATTTTTAACTTTCTGCACCTTTTTTTTGATACTTAGCCCTGGATGTCAGTTCCATGCAGTGTGTGTGGGAGCTCTCAAAAAATGTTACATGTGGGATTTATCCAATTTTAGAAATGGGAAAGATGGGCTGGGACACTACTGGAGACCCAGGTACTCCAGGGTTGATGTTTATCATAGAATCATGGAATGGTTTGGGTTAGGAAGGACCTTAAAGATCAAAGTGAGGCACTGGAACAGATTACCCCAAAAAGTTGTGAATACTCTGGAAGTGTCCAAGGCCAGGCTGGGCTGGCCTTGGAGCAACCTGGTCCAGTGGAAGGTACTGCTGCCCGTGGCACGGGGTGGAATTCTATGACCATAGAGGTCCCTTCCAACCCAAACCATTCTGTGATTCCATTCCATGGTTCCATGATCCTCCCTCCATCGTTTCTGTCCCTTGTTCCTACCACCACACCAACCTTTTGGACAAAAATCGATGATCCCAAGCTTTGTTGGCGTTCTCCTGGATATCCAAGGTAATTCATGAGCAGGATCAGTCCAGGATCTGTGACCGTTCATTGGGATATTTTCAGATCCAGACAGTGCCAGGTCTGATTTTATCTGTGCCTGTCCTATGGAGCTATGTCAGGATTTTTTAACTCCTATTTATTTCCTTCTTTTGCAAGGACATTTTCAGTTCTTCCCTCCTTGCTGAGCAGAGTCTGCAGGGGAGAAACAGGTGGTGGCTTGTTTGGTTTTCTTTTCAGAGAGGAACACAAATCCTGCGGGTTGGATTTGTCCAGCATCCTGAAATGTGAGACTAAAAGTGATGCTTCCTCCTAAAGATGAATTTCACAACTGTCAGACGTGAATTAGTGCAAACAAAGCATCAGGTTGTGATGGGCAAAGCAAGAGAATAAAGTTTGCTTTAGCAGGAAAATTGCTGTGTTTGTTTAAAAAGGGCTTTTTCTGGCTCATTAATGAGGATGGTGTCTGTTTTCACAGGGTGACTTGTTTGCCTGAGCCTGCTGACATCCCATTGGAGCTGTGCTGGGAGAAGCTGAATAATTTCTCCTTTTTAGCGAGGTTTTAAGGAATTTCAGCAGGAATGTCACACAGACGGGGTGACGAGGGCTTCCCAGACTGAAGAGGGGCTGTTGGGGTGTGATGGCACCAAAATACATCAGTGTGGTTGTAACACACACTTTGAGGTGTCTGCTGAGGGGGTGGAAGAGAGCGCCTAGAGGAGAAGACCCAGATTAAATGTTGGGTTCCTCAGAAAAACCCACAGAGAGCAAAATGCCCTGAAAAACTTGTCAAAAATGGCTTTTTTTGGTGATAGGAAGCACCAGACTCTGTTTTGATTTGATATCTTTAGCTTTGAGTGCTCTGTGTCACAAAAATCTGGGTTCTTCAGTGGTTTCATCCAAAGTTTCTCCATCTTAGAGGACTTGAGCCACTGAAAGATTTGGGCTGTGGTTATTCTGTGGCTGTAGGAGCTGAGAAGCACCTGCAGCTCTCAAAGGCTTTACAGCCTAACAGGGATGAGGAACATCTCTAAAGCAGTGAGGGACAAGGTAGGAGGAGCTGTCTCAGGATGGATTTGGAGTCTTGAGTAACAAATTTTATATCTGTGGTCCCTGCCTAGAGCAGAACTTGTCACATACAATCCATTCATGGTGCTGCTGTCTGGTTTAGTTCTTTGTGAGGGTGGTGAGGCCCTGGCACAGGTTTTCCCAGAGAATCTGTGGCTGCTCCATCCTTGGAAGTGTCCAAGACCAGGCTGGACAGGGTTTGGAGCAACCTGGAATAGTGGAAGCTGTCCCTGCCCATGGCAGGGGGTTGGAACTGGAAGATTTTAAGGTCCCTTCCAACCCAGACTGTTCCAGGATTTAAAATAACCCCTCACACATTCTTCTCACAAACCCAGACTCCCAGCACAAGGGGAAGGGTTGTGCTCAATTTGTTCTCAGTTTGATGGAGACAAATCCCTTCTGTCTGGGACACCCTCCCAGCCTTTGGGAAGAGCTGGCAGAGTGGATGGCAGCAGAGGAAATTCTCACTGCTGCAACTCATTCCCAAGTCCAACTTTTTTGTGTGTGTATCCAGGTCCTTCACCAAGGGGACAAACCTGACCAAAGCTGACAAATTTCTGTGATAAAGTGACTGACCTGGTAGACAAGGGATGAGCTGTGGATATTTTCTACCTGGACTTCAGGAATGACTTTGATGCTCTCTCCTATAAGATCATGGAATCAGGGAATGGTTTGGGTTGGAAGGGACCTCAAAGATCATCCAGTTCCCCCTCTGCCATGGCAGGGACACCTTCCACTGTCCCAGGTTGCTCTGAGCCCTGTCCAACCTGGCCTTGGACAATTCCAGGGATGGGGGCAGCCACAACCTCTTTAGGAAACCTGTTCCAAAATCCTCAGGGACAAGGCATGGGTTGGGTGAACATTTCTGAGGAAAAGCTGTGACTTCTCAGGCTGTAGAAGTGAAGGTTTAAATTGGGAATCTTATAAATGTCTGTAAATTCCTGAAGGGAGACAGCAAAGAGGACAGAGCCAGGCTCCTTTCAGTGATTCCCAGTGCCAGGAGCAGGCAAAGGACCCAAACTGAAACACATTAAACATCAGGAAACACTTTATGACTGTGAGGTTGACTGAGCACTGGCAGAGGTTTCCCGGGGAAGTTGTGGAATCTCCATCCTTGGAGATATTAAAACCCCACCTGGAGACAGTCCTGAATTAGAGGCTTTAGGTGGTCCTGCTTGAGGGCAGGGATTGGGCTGGTGGAGCTCTAGAGGCCCCTTCCAACCTCCCCCATTCTGTGATTTTAGGAGTTTGGGTGTCTGGGATCTCTTTCTGATGCTCGACTAAAGTCAAGGAGATGCGTAGATCCAGAAACCAGAGAAATAAATCAGCCCAAGCTTCTTTCCTCTGTCACAGGGTTTCCTGTGTGTGTGGCTGTGTCTTGTTTGACTCATCACAAAGGATCTAAACCCAACCTGAGGCTGTGCTTTGACCACCAGACCTTTGTGTTTCTCATTCCCATCAGTCCAAACACATCCTATTATTCCATTCTCATTCTCAGCATGATTATTTTGGAAAATCCCTCCCAAGAGATATCTGGACAGGATCCACACTGAGACCATCCTCATGTTTTCCATCCTCCTGTTTTCCCCCCTCACAGGACACTCCTTGCAGTGTTACACATGCAAGGAATTGACCCCAGTTCAGGAGTGCTTGAAAATTGAGAACTGCACAGCGGCTGAGACCATATGCAAGACTACAATCTATTCCCTGGAGGATGGTAAGGACAATTCCTTCTTTATCCATACTTTTAACAGGAATCAGTGCTTCGACAGTGCTGCTGTGGAGACCGGTTCCTCTTTCCTCTTAAAAAGTGGAGAAGAATTTCCGTGGGAGTCCCAGCTCTCAGCCTGTTGTGGGAAGCAGTGTTTGTGTGAGGGAATATTTGGTGAATCCAAGCTCCTGGTTAATGCTCAGAAATGAGATTTTAACTTTTTGCAGGGTCATGTGGTGATAGGAAAACAGGGAATGGCTTTAAACCTAAAGATGGTGAGTTTAGATTGGGATTTTAGTGAGTTTGATTTAGGGTATTAGGAAGAAATGGCTCCCTATGAGGGTGGGGAGGCCCTGGCAGAGGTGTCCTGGGCAAGCCGTGGTGCCCCATCCATGGAAGTGTTCAAAGCCACGTTGGGCAGGGCTTGGAGCAGCCTGGGATAGTGGAAGATGTCCCGTGGCAGAGAGCTTGGAATTTGACAATCTTTCAATTCCTTTCCAACCCCAACCATTCTATAATTCTGACACCAACCCCTGGTCAATCAGGAGACAAAAGAAAGACAGTGGTGATGCTCTCCCCTGTTTTTCCCATTCCTGACTGTTCCTGCTTTTTTTCCTTGCCGTAGTTTATCCCCACACGGGAGTCTCGACTGTCACCAAGATGTGCTCCTCTGTCTGTGAGCCCTCTGACGTGGATGGCATCGGGATGACACACCCTGTCAGCTGCTGTTTCTCTGACCTGTGCAACTTAGATGGTGCAGCAAGTTTAGGGATCGGCGTTCTGCCAGTTGGGATCCTGGCAAGTTCCCTCTGTGCCTTTTTCTGGACTAGACTGTGAGGGGATGATGGGAGTCGATCATTCCGAAAATTCCATGAAGAAAATAAGCCCCCACCAGCCCAGCTTTCCATGTGGATGCCTCATGAACAACACTCAACAGCTCCCAGAAATTTTTTTTTCTTCTTTTTGATGTCTGCACTTTCCTCACAACTAAGAGAGAAGCAGAACACAGGAAGGCCCAACTCAATTTTTAAAATTGATTTTCCAACAACTCCCACAAAATTAACTATGGAGTTTTTTTACTGTGCTGGTGTGGTTGGGTTTGAAGTAAAAAATTAAAATGTGTGAAGTATATTTAATGCAAAAAACCTTGAGAAGAGCCTTCCCTATCTCCTTAGAGCAGGTCCTCTCTGTCCCATCATTTTCTGCTGTTCTTCCTAGATCTCCTTCTTTGTACCCAAAAAAATTTAAGGAGACATTTCTGTGTCCAAAATATGAGGCAGGAGACTGAACTTCCCATGCCAATGATCTGTTTCAGGGAGGTTAAAGTCTTGTGTTCTCTGTACCCTTTTAAGCAGAATAAAAAGAATCTTGCTTCGAAATGGTTGTAATCACATTTAATTTTCCTTTTTTTTTATTTCCAAACTCCATCTTTCAGTATTGTTTAACAGTTAACAGGGATGGGTTTTGGGGTCAGTAACACAGCAGGTGGATGAGACATTTCCCATTATCCCTCACTGGAAGTGACTTTCCATCAACATTTCTTCCATCAGCTCTCCTTGTACAAATCTATCTTTACTGGGAGTAAAAATCTATCTTTACTGTACAAATCTATCTTTACTGAATTTTCCCTGAATTCCTTGTGTATTGCTCCAGGCTCCTACATTTTGATCTCTCCTGCTCTGATTCTGTGTTTTCCTACAATCTCCTTTCCAAGGTCCAGCAAAAATATCCTCTTCCAATTATCATGCTGCTCCTGACATTTGGGATAATCAATCCAAATGTGATATAAACTCTTTCATGTGGCAGATGTGGCTTCCAAGAGAGGTGGCACAATTCCCATCCTTGGGAATATTTCATGGCCTAGATGGATGAAGTCCTGAGAAACCTGGGCTGACCTCAGAATTGGGAGCTTGGATCAGGAACTTGGGTTAGGAACATTTTGAGGTTGCCTTTCCAACCTGAGCACCCTGTAAATCATGAGTCCCTCTGGGATCACTGGAACACAAACACCACTGCTTCCAGGAATTCTACAAGGAACACATACTAGGGAGAAGTTCTTCCCTGGGAGGATGATGAAGCCCTGGCACAGGTTGCCCTGAGAAACTGTGGCTGCCCCATCCCTGGAAGTGTCCAAGGCCAGGTTGGACAGGGTTTGGATCAACCTGGGATAGTGAAGAGTGTCCCTGCCCATGGCAGTGGGTTGGAACAACATGATCTTGACGGCTCCTTTCAACCCAAACCATTCCATGATTCCATGAAACTCTGAAAACTCCTTGGTGGGGATTTCTCCAGCTCTGCTGGAGTCACAGATCCTGTAGCCAAGCGGGTTGACCCCAGAGATGCCACCTGGAATAACACCGGGAAGTCCCAACACGCACCCTGCGATTTCATTTGGGGTAAGCGGTGAAATGGTTTTCAATTTCCTTCCTTGTTTCAATTTCCTCTGCCCTTCATCCCTCCCATTTATGACACCCTTGAGCCACTGAGATTTTTTTGAGGTCCACACCCTCCAAAAATGATCAGACATGGCTGATTGCAGCCACCTCTCAGGTGGCTGAGCTGGAGCGGCTCCGTAGCCGTCATCGCTTTGAGGAGCCGCGTGCGGAGGAGCTGATCCTCCCCTCCCTTCATTGGCCATGAATGCTTCACCCCTTTGATCTCCAGCCAGTTTGGCAGCGTGTTTCCCACATTCCAGCTGTTCCCTGCAGAGATCATGGCTGTGGGGGAGATCTGGTCTGAAAGGCAGAAAATCTGTGTGGGTGAGGCTTTGGAGCCGCTCCCCCTGGAGTGAAGTGGAGCTCTCCAAGCACAGGTTGATGCTTTGTGGTTAGACATCAACCTGAACCTCTCTGTGGTTGGTATCTTTTCTGATATAAAAAATAATATATTGATTAATACATTAGCTCTGTTCCACCTGGTTTGAAGCTGTCCTCAACTTCCTGCTTCTGGAAATGTCTCTGATTATTTATTTCCCCCCAACAGCCACAGAAGGATATTTTTGGTTCATTTTTGCTGAAATTTAATTCCCTCTTCATCCAGTTGACCTCCAGGGCCATCTTTTTTATTTCTGATCCTTCTTATTCCTGGGGGCTGCTCGAAGCTGTCCCTGAAGGTTTCCCTGGATTTGTTTAAGAATGAGTCTTTTGCTCCTTTTTTTTCTCCAAAGCTCTCCCAACCTTTTGAGTTTGCCTCTTGTCCCGTCATGGTGAATCTTTGGAAGAGTTTGGCTCAGTCTTTTCTAGACCTTTTTTGAAATACTTGGAGAGGACAAAGGTTCATGTTTCAGACAAAAGGCAAGGAGAACTTCAGGGAGAGATGCATTACTTGTCCAAAAGCTGCCTGAGGAAATCAGGCAGGGCTTTTCTTGGTCAGTGGAGACTGGCTTTGCAGCAGACATCCACCCCACACCTTTCTGACTCTTGTATGGAGCTGGGATGAGTTGCCACCTAATTTTTTTGTTATTGGGAATTAATAAAGTGATCTGTGTTTTCCTCCTAGCTCAGCTCAGGCATGAATTTTTGTAGAACAACCTGGCTTTGGTTTGTTGCTTCAGCTCCCAGCCTGAGAGACCTTCCCAAGGGCCTGGATCTGTCTAAACAGATTCCCTTGGGAGCAGTAGGATTTGGGCAGGACCGGAAAAACACAACCTCACTGTACACAGAGCTAAGCTACCTACAATATTTCTCTGAATATATTTTGTTTTTTTCCCTGTCCCCAGAGGCGAAAGCAGGTGAATTCCCTCCTGGAAGCCCTCCGGGTTAAATCCAGGTTGGTGACTGCGGGATATAGCTCAGTAATCTGGGAATCAGCAAACAGCCCTGCCAGAACGTTTCACACAGGGATAGATCTGTGTTGTGCTTCCAATCCTCCAGTGTGTTTGCTAATTCTTCCTTGGAGGGGGCGTTCCAAGAGGCCAAGGCGGTTATGATTTTCTGCTGGGGATTGCAGAACCCTTCAGTGACATCCTGAGGAGGAGGCGCTGAGGTTTTCTTTTACATCCCTGCATAAAAAAGCCCTTTGCTGCTGCTCCTGAACATGTGAAGTCAGAATTTCAGCAGTGCTTGAGTTGTTCCACCTGGAAGTTAATCCCTTTAATTCCCTGGGACAGGGACACATTCCACTATCCCAGGTTGCTCCAAGCCCTGTCCAACCTGCCCTTGGACACTTCCAGGGATGGGGCAGCCACAGCTTCTCTAGGCAACCTGTGCCACTCTCACAGGGAAGAATTCCTTCCCAATATCCATCTAACCCTGCCCTCTGTCAGTGGGAAGCCATTCCCCGAGTCCTGTCCCTCCATCCCTTATCCAAAGTCCCTGTCCAGCTCTCTTGAAGCCCCTTTAGGCACCAGGAGCTCTCTTCCCTGGAATCTTCTCTTGTCAAGGTGAGCACACCCAGCTCTCCCAGCCTGTCCATGCAGTGTCACCTTACTTCCATGGAAAATAAACAAAAAACTGGATAGCTGTACCCAGAGTGAGCATCCCAGTTTGCAAGCAGAGCTGTGCGTAGGCCTGGACCAGGAAGCAGAAACGCGCGCTCGTAAAATCCAGGAAGTTCTTTTCCAAACTGATTTTAAAAACAAATCTAGATGGCTTCCTTCACTCCGAGGAGGGCTCCCGTGGTTATATAAGAAGATTATCTTTGACTTCAAGGCTGTGTCAACGTGACTCAGGCCCTCAAGGGCAGGGCTGTGTCACCAGGCCGTGGTTATGGATTTGCAAATCCCTGCTGCCTATGGCAACCCTGCCATCCCCTTTGCAAACAAACTGGGAAGGACTTGGAGCCAGCACAGGTATCCAAGGGAGAATGGAAACTCTTGCTGATGTTTGGAAAGATATCCAGCTGGATGTGACAGCAGCTGAGGTGTAGTGAAAGGTGTTTTGGGTGTAAAGCAGAAATAAAAGAAGTTGCCTCCAAGTATGGATCCAGATCTGGAATTATACATGGGGTTGGAAGGCCACTCTGGAGTCTGTGGTCCAACTCCCTGGGCTGGTCAGGGGGACAACTCTGCTGCTTTTCCCAACATGTGGATGGAAGTTCTGTTCCAAACCCCATTTTTTGTGAGTTATGGAGTTTTATAGACTTTTCTTAGGCTACAATAAGATGAAGGTGGGGTGGGAACTGAGCCATCCTTCGTAGTTCTCCCTTATTCATGGATGAACAATATTTCATGGGATAATAGGATGGTTTGAGTCGGAAAGAACTTCAAGATCACCCAGTTCCAACCCCCTGCCATGGGCAGGGACACCTCCCACTATCCCAGGTTGCTCCAGGCCCTGTCCAACCTGGCCGTGGACAGTTCCAGGGATGGGGCAGCCACAGCTTCTCTGGGCAGCCTATGCCAGGGCCTCACCACCCTCACCAGGAAGAATTCCTTCCTAAAGTCCAATTTAAATCTACTCTCTCTTTCAAACAGAATTGTTTCTGTTTGCTGGGACATGTTTGCAACTTGATTTTTTAGACTAATCAATAATTTAAATCTCTTCACAAACCGCATAGAGTTTTTTATTTTATGAACTTTTGCAAAGGGCTTTGGTTCAGTGTCACACAGGATGGGTTTATGACACGGCTTCCTTGACTCTAAAGTAAGAGGAATATTTATCATCCAGCTTTGATGCTGGAGTTTTTCTGTCTAAATTCAGGCTCTGAGCTCCTCTGAGGAAAAGTTGTTGTAGAGCTTCAAAGCCTTGTTCCAATAATTTATCTTGGCAATGAACCCTTCCCAGTGCTCCCTTTTGATTGTATCCAAGGAACTCAGGACACTTTCCAGGTGCAAAGTTTTCCTGAGAGAAGGATCTCACAGAAAGCGTGGCTGGAAATGTTGCATTCTCCACCCCCCAAAACCAAGGTCTGGATGCCCAGTGCATCCTTGTCCCAGTTATCAGCCAGAATTAGAATATGCAGCTATTTATAAGGAAAACCTACATCTGGATCCCAAAAATAGAGTGGGATAAAGCTTCGCGAGGAATAAAAAAAAAAAAACCATTGGAAATAACAGTGCTGCATTTCAACAGCTCAGGTTTGTAATGGGCCTGCTTTCCTTAAAAAGCTGTTTTCTTCAGTGGTGACTAATTCCATGCATCTTTCCAGACCTGTAGGATGGGGGGATACAGCCCGGGGACAGAACTTTGCGTTTCCAGGAGAGAAGCGATGCTATAAATGAGGAATAGGAATGGTTCAGCCTCATTTCTCCTCCTGTGATTGGGAAAAAAATGATCCCACTCTGGACGGGACCTGCCTGGGCTGCAGAGAGGAACCTGCTGCCACCCATCCCCATGGGATAATCATTCCCTTGGGATTGGGCGAACCCAGGACATGGCAGGGACATTTCCTGGGGTTATTTCTACCTCAGTGCTGGGAGGAGGTGACTTTGTCACTCCTTGTCCCCAAAAACAAAGCACGAGGATCTTGGAGCCAATCCAGCTGCAAATATCTGGGGGCTTACAGTCATCTCCTACAAACTCCTAACAGCCTCATTAAGCTCAGGTGCACCTAATCCTTAATGAACCAATAATGTTGTCACATGTTGTTCCAGAGTTTGGATGATTACAGGATTCCATAAAACCCCTTCTTTGGCCTCCAGGGTTGGCAAGAAGCTGCCAAAATAAATGAGGCTATTGAGCAATGAGGGAGAAACAAGAACACAGCTCCATCCATCCAACCATCCATCCATGCTCCTGATGTCCTGGATTTCCCAAAAAAAAACCCAGCCACTCCCCAGGGCTCCTAATCCTTCAGAGGTTGGGACATGGATCAGGATGGATTCCATCACTCTGGCTCAGGTTCCTGGGAATTCTCAGCTTGAACAGAGCTTCCCTGAGCAGTTCAGGGTGGGGTGCTGTCTGCTTGTGGGGCGGAGGATGGTTGAGGTCCAAAGCTTGGAAAAATCCATGGAATCATGGCAAGTGGAGAAATTACACTGAATAAAAGAGCTGGATGAAAGAAAAAAATAAGTGCTGAACACCTCATATTAGTGCAGAAATTAGGAGGGATTTCTTCACAGGAAGAGGGGTCAAACATCGGGACAGGCTTCCCAGAGAGGTGTTGGTGTTCTGAATCTGTCAGCGCTTAAAAAATATTTGGATAATGCCATTTATAACAAGGTTTAACTTTTCATCAGTCCATAGATTGGGCAGTTGAATTAGATGGTCATTGTAGGTCATTTGCAACTGAAATCTCTCTTCTCTTCTCTTCTCTTCTCTTCTCTTCTCTTCTCTTCTCTTCTCTTCTCTTCTCTTCTCTTCTCTTGTCTTCTCTTCTCTTCTCTTCTCTTCTCTTCTCTTCTCTTCTCTTCTCTTCTCTTCTCTTCTCTTCTCTTCTCTTC
>JAWMQZ010000118.1:151240243-151277967 GCA_035584835.1 Tangara arthus | reverse complement strand
CTTCTCTTCTCTTCTCTTCTCTTCTCTTCTCTTCTCTTCTCTTCTCTTCTCTTCTCTTCTCTTCTCTTCTCTTCCCCAGTGACCTCATGGCTTTTAAAAGCAGCCTTCTGCTGTTTTTTTTATGGCGTTCTCTGTGTTTTTCTATGGAGTAAGGATTCATGAATTACCTTTATAAAGGGGTATTATTGTAGCTCAGATTATTATCTGAATAAAACATCTCAGCTCCTTTATCCAGCCCAGGAGACAGAAAACAACAGATCCTCCAAGGACCCTTTTTGTGACGTTCTCCTAACTGGTGACATCTTGCACAGAGCTTGGATTTCTCAAGGTGTCAGTCACAAATAATGATAATTATTGTACTTGGAGTGCTGATCTCCCAAGAGCAGATCAGAACAGGAAACACCACCAAAGAGCAGGGGGAAGAAGAGCAGTAATTCGTTCTCCATGTGCTTTTTGACCATCACAGCTATGAAAGTCTGGAATATGAGCCACAAAGATGCACAGATTTCAGATGAGTTTTTTTCTTCAAAGAAGAAATAAGAAATAGGATAGAAGTAAGGGTGGGATTTGACTTTTGGAAGCTCAGGAAACCCTAGGCATTTGAGTAGTAAAAGCTCCTTGAGATACCAAGACTGGCTCTCTGTGCTTGAAGAACCCCACCAAGCCGTGACATTTTTGCACAGATCTGGAAAAGCAAAATTAGGATTTCAGAAGCCCATTTTGTGATCCAAGGGCACCAGCAAGCATAAAACCCTTCCTAGCTGCATCCCCAAAGTTCTTAGCTGTCCATGGAAGGTGGATGATGGCATTTTGTTTAAAACCCCTCATTTTGTGGGGGTAAGTAAGATATTTTGCTATTCACTCTCCCCTCCTTTCCAGGCTGACTTTCCTGCTCTGCTGTGAGTGCGTCAAAGTCTGTCACCATCTCCCAGGTGTTTGTTTCTCTTTCAGATTTGGGTGGCATCTCCCAACACAGCGACAACTGTCTTGATGCTAAAAACACCTCTTCCCCCGTGGCTTCTCTTCCTGGAGATTGGCAGCAGCCAGGAAAGATTAGGAACAACGTCTGGCTTGTTTTCAACCTGGCTTTGTAAGGACACGGCTCATCTGATCCTGGTTTTGTGCGTAAGCAGGTAATGACACAGAGCTGCTGCTTTGGATTCGCTGCATGGAAGGAATTTCTGGAGGCCCTGTCAATTTCCAGAAACAGATTTTTGGGCGGAAAAGGTTCTGTTAAAGCTTCTGCTGGGACTGAAAACACCTTTTAAAGATTCAGAAGGTCTGTGAGGAAGAACAACACCAAAGCACGTTGATAATCAGCTCATGGTGAGTCTGTTCCCAGGAATACCCCATTGGATCGATGTTCCTCACTGGGAGCAGTGGCACATCCCTCTGCAAGCATCTCCCATCCCTGCTGGCTCCCAGCCACCCTCTGGAATCCTGCCACTGCCCAGGGCACAGTTTCGACTGGCATATTTCCACCCGCCCCCGGGATTTCACTGAGGCAAAGCCTTCAGCCCCAGCCCGTGTTTGTGCCTGGTCCAGGGAACCCAGGGAGCAGCCAAGGAATGTGTGGAGCAGCAGGCCTCAAAGAAAGACCAGAGCTTCTCCCAGTCATCCCAAACTCCTCACTCCGCTCCTCTGGTGAGGTTTTTGGAGGTGTCCTGTGCAAGGCCAGGAGCTGGACTCGATGATCTTTGTGGGTCCCTTCCAGCTCAGGGTATTCTGTGATTCCATGATTTTAAATCCAAAGGTACTGTAGGAGCAAATGCACCGACACAGGAGGACCTTGACTTCACTCAGCCTGCTTTTCCAGGAAATCTTTTACGTCTCCTTCCCTGATTATTGAGTCAAAGCCATTTCCTTCTGCAAGGATGTGAAGGGATGGATGCCCCAGTCCCAACAAGACAGGAATAACTCAACTGCACCTGGATGATGAGTCCAGGACAAGGCTGGGCATTAAAGCAAGGTTTGAATTGTGCCTCAGTACAGGGGTGTCACTGCTGGTGTGACTGGGGATGCATCAAATCGTCCTTGGAATGGGCAGGAAAGACCTGAAGACATGGAAAACCTATTCACCCCTTGTATTGCACAGGCCTGGAGTGCCAGGACAAGGGGGAATGGCTTCCCACTGGAGAGGGCAGGGATAAATGGGATACTGGGGAGGAATTCCTGGCTGTGAAGGTGGGGAGGCCCTGGCACAGGTTTCCCAGAGAAACTGTGGCTGCCTCATTCCTGGATGTGCTCCAGGCATGGTTGGACAGGGCTTGGAGCAACCTGGGACAGCGAAAGGTGTCCCATGGCAGGGGGTTGGAATGTGATGATTTTTACAGACCCATCCAACCCAAACCACTCTATGATTCCATGAAGAGACCTACTGGCCAAAGGCAGCCTGTAGGGTTTTTGTTCAGGTTCTGGAGTAGGTTTTTGGCACTCTGATCCATGGATTTCATGTTTTGGTTTTCAGTTCCCCGTAAAATGTTGGATCTCATGGATTTCAGCAACTTGCCCAACCATGAACTGGTGCAAAATCGTTTCCCCCCAAAGGCACAACATCCCCACCCACATTTAGTGAGGATATTCAGAAACTTAAAGCTCAATCCTAAAAAATAAAAAAGTGTGGCTGGACCAAGCCTGGAGCCACCAACGTGTGACAATTCCCATCTGTGCAATGGGGACTGAGGCATAAAAGGGATCAGTACCCAGAACAGGGCACAGAAGGATTAAAACATGTTTTAATTCTTGTGTTTTCCAATCGGATGGGAATGTGCAGAGTGCAGCCCCAGGTCTGTGCTGGGGGTGGAGCCCACCCAGACCATCTGCCCCAGCCTTTTGCAACACTCTGAGCGTCTCTCTTGTATCCAAGTGACCCAAAATGACTTTTCTAAATTAAGATCCCAACCACGATGCCGTGCTCGACTTCCTTCCCCCTCAACACATCTGCTGCTGACACTGAAAGGTTCTTTTCACCTCATTTTTAGGCTTTGTTTTCATGCCCGGGGCTGTACAGAATAAAGAGGGAAAGAGGCTTCTGTGCTCCTCTGGAATTAGGCATGTGAGAGTCAAGCAGGAGAAAAATGAAGATATCCAAGAGAGGATGTGCTGCTGTGTCAGAGGCAGATGCTCCAAGCCCTCCAAACCCTAATATGGAAAAATAGCTCTATTTTAAGACCGGGAAAAAGTGCACATGATAGGTTTGAGATGAGAAATAATTTGGGAGTGATATTGAAAATGATATCACTGCTGCTGTACTTCAGCTCTGCCAGGCTCATTCCATAATTAATAACTCCTTCAGATGGAGTGACTTTCCTTTGAGGGTGCAGAATTAAACATTTAAATCCCTCTCTGTACATACAGGGCTGTGGCAGAGCTCTCCAGAAGCCTCGCAGCTACACTCTAATGTATATTTATATTCTAGATAAGTATTTTTAGCAAGAACTACAAGTCCTCTCTGTATTTGATGACATCAGAGCTCTGTTTTACATGCAATGTCCCGACTGCAAAAAATATCCCCTTCTTTTTCCTGCTCTTGGAATATCGCAATAATTTCTGCCCTTGTCTCATCCTTTTTCATGTTTAATGTGTGTTCCAAGAGAGCTGTGTGGGGCTTTTTTCCTCTTTTTGCTCCCAAAGATGATAAAATATATAAAATTTTTAAAAAACTAAGCAGCCAAACAGCTCCTGGTGTTTCCCACCTCTGCAATCAGGGCGTGCTGGGATAACAACCACCACTCATGGCCTGACCAGTGTCCTGCTGTGGAAAGCAAATGGAAGTGATCCCAGCTGGAAAACCCAGTCCTTTAAATATTAATCCTGCTGTTCCCATGATGCTTCTCTGGGAATTCTGCTCAGGGCAAGCCAGAATTGAACCTGGCTCCTCCTTTAGTTTAAATCCAAGCTGAATGTTTTGTCTTTCCAGGGAAATTATCTTTTGGAATGCCCACTCCACCTTCCGGAATCGTGGAGCTCACAAGTAAAGGCTACTCAAGGTTCATCCCTAGCCCTGATTTTTGGCTGGATGTGGGACTCCACAGGATATCCCAGCTGGAATATCCTCACAGATGAGCCTCTCTTGTTCTTTACTCTCTGGTTTCTGTGTGGAAAAAGGCACTTCAGGTTTGTAACTGGAAGCGGGAGATGCAGATCAGGAAAAAATTCCTCCCTGTGAGGGTGGGGAGGCTCCGGCAGAGGTTTCCCAGAGAAGCTGTGGCTGCCCCATCCCTGGAAGTGTCCAAGGCCAGGCTGGACAGGACTTGGAGCAACCTGGGGTAGTGGAAGGTGTCTCTGCTCATGGCAGGGGATGGAATTTGATGATCTTGATGCTCCCTCCCCACCCAAACCATTCCATGACTCTGCATACCTCTAGCGCTGCCCCACATTTGCAGAAGGGCTGGAAGGCAGTGGAAAAGGCAATTTTTTCGACCAGATAAAGCATAAGGCACTGAGGAATGGCCTCAAATCTGGAGATAAAATCTCTGCATGTGCTGGGAAGAACAAGCCCTCAGACAGACAAGAAAAATCCTTCAGCAGAGCAACACCAGCGTTGGATTCTGCTGGCTGTGAAGCCTCACCCAGAAGGGCTGAGAGGTTGCAGGTCTTTTTCTGGCCCTTTGGAGACACATTTTCCTCTGTTCTATTTTCTCCAACCTATATTTAAACTTCTCTCTCTCTCTCCCCGTGTCCACTCGACCCAGTGACGCAAAAATCCGGCCAGGCCTTTGATTCTCCTGCATTTCCTGGGGCAGTGGCGCTGGCTGGGTTTAACTCCTAAGGGGCAAAGGGAGGGATAAATAACAGCAATAACCAAAGAAACAGCAAATTGGATTTTTTAAAGTGCTCCCAGTGACGCCTGTTCTGCCTTGTGGCTGCCACAGTGTGAACAGGTGACTTGTGATACAAAAAAGGCCATTTTGTACCCCTGTGTGAAGGGTTTGTCACCTCTCCTAATCAAGGAATGTATTAGAGGAGCTTTGAAGATAAAAATCTGATTCTGATTCTGTTTTGGCTCCAGCAGAAACTCGTGGGTCACGTTGGCAGGTGAGTCCTGGGTGACAGGAGGCCGGGAGGGGCAGGATGCTCACAGCCAGCACTGGTGACACGAGGGGACAATCCCCACAGGGAGCATCTTTGCAGCACAGCAGGGTCACTGCCAGCCTCCTGTTGGCCTCGATGCTGAGCTCAGGCACTTTCTCTTTTGCTCCCTGAAACCCTCCCAGTTCTCCCAGTGCAAATCCCAAAAAAGCCTCCTGTCCCACTGGACTATGTTTTACCCTTCTCCCCCTCCTTTTCCAGCAGGGATAGCCTTAAATCTGGCTTTTCCACGGAGGATTTTTGCCTGTGTTCATCCCTGTGTGTGTTTTTTTTTTCTCCTGTGTTCATCCATGTGCGTAGTTTTCCCCCTGTCTGGCACAGGGAAGTTTGGGAGCTGAAAAACAAGCCAGAAGCCCCCTCCCTGCTGCCCCACACTCCTTTCCCATGGGAATATCCAGCACAAAAGAAAGATGCTGCAGGCTGAAAACCAGAGAATCCAACTTTATTTACGAAATTCTCACCCTCGCCCTCCCAGTCCCTCTGTATCCAGACCCTGGTCCCATCCACAGGTGGAAAGCAGAGCCCAGGATCCTGCAGAAAATGTGGAAAGGCTGCTGGAGACAGAGACGGAACTTTGCTTCTGGCCTGACACATCCAACTGGTTTTGAAGCAGGGAAAAACAGAACAGACGAGTGGGAAGAAGGGGCTGGTGCTCGGTGTCTGTGAGGGTGGGTGGAATTCTTGGATTTGAGTAACTTCCAATTATTATCCTCTCCATGGCATTTGCTCCCTGCAGATCTCAGCATTGCCAGGGGGGTTTCGGTGTTTTAGTGGGTTTCACCTCCAGGGAAAAGAGCTCACCATCCTCCAGAGCTCTGCCAGAGTTTTCTTCTAAATGGTACTGAGACAGACCTTGAGAAACTTTTCCCTCTGTGCAAGGAGGAAAAAGTGTCCCCTACTTTGGTTTCTTGTGGAAAGAGAGTGGAAAAGGGGAAAAAAAATTGGAGAAAAATAGACTTTGCCACAGAGGAGGTTGCTGGGAACACACAAGGATGGTGCACGGGGTGCATCCATGCTCCACTCTACCCTTACTTCCCGATCATCTGGATGATCCCTGGCAATAGGAACAGAGGGAATGGCAAATTTCCTCCATCTCTGTGAGCTGGGCACACCTGGCTCATTCATATCCGCTCCCACTCCAGCTGCTTTTGCAGCAGGCAGGGCCTCAGAATCAATCCCACATCTGCTGAAAGCAAATCCCAGCTGGGATCCCAGCACTTTTAACTGATTTTTCCTAGAGCTGAGGGTCTGGGATAACCATTATTTTTCCTATCCTGCAATTTCTTCTCTGAAGGGATGAAGGGAGGGCAGAATAAGAGAAGAATTTGCTTGGAATAATCTTTAAAACATCTGGAAAGGGAAATCTGGGAGCTCCAATTGCAACCTGAGCTCAGGCAGAAGCTGAGGGAGGGGTGTGTGTGTGTTTGTCTGGCCAAACTTGGAAATTTTGGAGTTGCAGGTCTGACCTGCCCTGGTCTGTCAGTCCAGGGGGTGTGCTGAGCTTTCCAGAAATCCCTCCTGTTCCCACATGGAAGCTGAGCCCTTCTGAACTCATTCCTTAGCTTATCCTTGGACTTTAGCTCCAGATCTCTGCAGTTGCCACCCACACCGTGATGGGCAGGAAGTAACTGGGCCCAGATCCGTCTGCTCCTCTCAATCAGGACATGGCACAGGATTCCCAGAGAAGCTGTGGCTGCCCCTGGATCCCTGGAAGTGTTCCAGGCCAGGTTGGATGGGGCTTGCAGCAACCTGGGATGGTGGAAGGTGTCCCTGCCCATGGCAGGGGGTTGGAGCTGGATGATCTTGAAGGCTCCTTCCAACCCAACCCATTCTCTGCGGATCCTGAGGACCAGAAGCAGCTGAAGGTGAGGAACATCTGCTTAAACAGCTGGAAACTGGAGATTTGAGGGGTTTAAGTCCAGGTTAAGTCCAGGTTTAAGTCCATCCTTGGCTTGAATCCAGCATTGAAGATGGGGCAAAGCCATACGTCAGCAAAGGACATTCCCAAAGCATCTAAGAGTTCATGAGGCAGCTTGGCAGGGAGAGTGATGGGATTTCAGCTGGAGCTGGGACACTTGTGACCTCACAGGGAGCACTGGAGGACCGTGCCAGCCACCAGGGCCACCAGACCCAGCGCTACAGGGCTGCTCCTCACCCCGCTGCTGCTCTTGGTGTCATCTGTGCACAGGTCGGTGTAGCAGCAGGATTTGGGCTTTTGGGCCCCTATCCCATCGTAGGAGAGGCATTCCTCCTCACAGTCCCTGGTCACGGTGATGTTGCCAAAAAAGGGATAACCTGGGAGAGGCAGGTTGGACAGGAGGAGGAGGTGAGAGAGGGGAAAAAACAGGGAAGGAAAATGGGATTGAGAAACACTGACAGAGGAGGTGTTGGGCATTCCTAATCCACGGGTGCCTCTAACCCAGCCTGTTTTTTGTGGGAACAGGCCTGCCAGCCCTCACTGCTGACTCTCACTCACCCTCCTGCTCCTTCCAAAATGATTCCAGCATGAATAAGGGACACAGCTCCCTGTGGATGTTTGCACCCTCTATAAATTCAGGGTCCACAGAGATATCGGGGTAGGGAAGGCAAGACAGAGGGAACAAGTGCAGTGAGTCCTGGTACTTCACTGTGAGGCTCCAAACCTGATGGATTTCTCTCCTTCCCTCTCTCAAGTGGGATAATTTCACCTGGGTTTTTACAGAAATGTTAAAGGGTAATCCAAGCTGGGACTGGGATGGGAGAGGGAAGTGTGGCCAGCAGATTGAGGGAGGTGATTCTTCCCCTCTGTTCTAGTGAGACCCCACCTGAAGAGTGGGAGCTGCCTCCAGCTCTGGGGTCCTGACATGACAAAGACATGGAATTTTTGGAACAGGTCCAGAGGAGGCCATGGAGATGCTCCAAGGGATGGAGAAGATGGAGCCAGGCTGGGAGAGCTGAGGGTGTTCACCTGGAGAAGGGAAGGCTCCAGGGAGAACTCAGAGCCCCTTCCAGTACCTAAAGGGGCTCCAGAAGAGCTGGAGAAGGACTTGGGACAAGGGATGGAGTGACAGGGCACAGGGAATGGCTTCCCACTGCCAGAGGCTGGGGTTAGATGGGATTTTGGGAAGGAATTCTTGGCTGTGAGGGTGGGGAGGCCCTGGCACAGGTTTCCCAGAGAAGCTGTGGCTGTCCCATCCCTGGAAGTGTCCAAGGCCAGGCTGGACAGGGTTTGGAGCAATCTTGTCTATTGGAATGTGGGAGTTTGGAGTTCCATGATCTTTAGGCTCTCTCCCAACCCAACCCATCCTGGAATACTCGGATTTCTCCCCAGCATCCCTCAGGGGCAGTGGTGGTACTCACCTGTGTCCACGGAGTGCAGCGTCGTGGTGCACACGTTGGCTTTTGGGGGACACGTGACGGGCGTCCTGCACTTGGAAATGTCTGTGGGCTCCCTGCATATGTAACATCGCAGGGACTGGGCTGTGGAGGGGACAGAAAAGGCTCTGAGGTGACACAACTAGAAACACAGCTAGATCCAAATCTGCAGCTTTCTGACCAAAATGCAGCAGTGTCCAAAATTGTCCAAAATTAAGCATGTCTGGAGGCAATGGCAAAGCTTGGATAAGCCAGGGGGAAAAAGACAAATCCCAGCACTGAAGGACAAGGGTGGTGTAGCAGGATCTGGGCCTGAGCATGACTTTGTAGGCTCAGCAGCCCAAAAAAGGGGGATTTAGAGGGACCTAAACTTGAGCTTTGGTAAGTCTGAGGATCCTCTGCAAGAATTCAGCCTGGAGAAGAGGAGGCTGGGGGGAGACTTTTTGGGATCTACAGCTTCCTCATGAGGGGAAGTGGAGGGGCAGCACTGATCTCTTCTCTCTGGAGCAGTGACAGAACGCAAGGGAATGGCCTGAAATTGTGTCAGGGGAGGTTCAGGTTGGGTATCAGGAAAAGGTTCTTCCCCCAGAGAGTGGTCAGGCACTGGAACAGGTTCCCCAAGGAATGGTCACTGCCTCAAGAGCTCAGGAAATGTTTGGACAATGCTTTCAGGCCACAGGGTGGGATTGTTGGGATGTCCTGGGCAGGGCAAGGAACTGGACTTTGATAATCCTTGTGGGTCCCTTCCAAATCAGGATATTCCATGATGGTAAAAGCCAGCTCCTTCTGCTGAGAGCAGCGTTCCCCAGCTGTGACAGTGGCAGCTCCCCCATCCCTCCCCTCACAGCAACAGCTCCTTCCTGCTCGTTTAAGGGAAATTCTGCAGGAATCAGTAGCTGAGAGCAGGATTTAAATTTCACAGCTGTGTCAGAGATCCTGAGGGCTGAGTGCGGCCTTAAAACCGCTCTCATCAGGGGCTGCTGCTGCTTTTTGAAGAGGCGATGGACAAACCCTTGCTGGCTGCCACCTGAGGGAGGGACACCTCTAAATATGCAAATCTATGCAAAGCAGCTCTCGAAACCCTCACTGTGAGTGCGGTCCATCCACAGCCAGCAGACACTGAGAGTGTGGATTTTCCGAAGTCCTGCTGGTGTGGCTTGATGACAAAAACCAGCCCGGCTTGAGATTTTCTATCCTGTCCTCCTTCCACCGGCTGAAAAACAACCTGCAAGTGTCCAGTGCCATCTATTGGTAAAAATTCACATCGACGCTGGTTTTTTTTGTTCCCGTTCTGCCGTCAGAGGAACCTCTGGGGCTTTGTGATAAGGATAAATATTTTTGAAGGCATTTGTTTGAACACCTGACTTCAGAAAGGAATTTTCAAGGCATCTACTTGCAGCAGCTCCTTTGGAAAATTCAGCTGTGGGGTAGAGCCTACACAGTGCAAAAGTTCTCTTTCTCATTCCTTAGCGCTTGCTAAGGAATTAAATTCAAAGAGACAATTCCTTGTCTCTTTGCAGAAGTAAAAAGGATTTTTTTCATGGAAATATTTCAGTTTTCTTGTGGCCATACTACCTGTAAACAAGGGTGGTGGAGCCATCCTTGTTTATCCCAGCTCAGGACCTCACTAGATCCCTTCCCAACGATCCATGATCCAACCCATAAAATTGTTATATATTTTAACAGAGGTAACAGATTATCAATAATCATTTGGATGCCTGTGGATGTGCAGGATGGATGGATGGATGGACGGATGGATGGACAGAGCAGTTCTGGCTTCAGGCACTTGAGAAACTGCCCTGCAACCCTTGGGGTGAGGTGGATTCCATTTACAAACCTCAATATTTTCATAGATAAACTGGGAAGTGCCTTGGGGGAATCAATCCCAGTGAAAAGCAGGTTTAAGGAAGGAAAACCTCAACCCCCTCATCCTTCACTGACTGTGGGTAGGGCATTTAGAAGACACGGGCTTTGTGGGAAGGTTGCATGGAAGAGGAAAGCCCAAATCCATAAGGACTAGGACAGGAGAACTGAACAGTCACAGCTCTGCATCCTGACCTGAGCCAATAATTCCCTGTTCCTCACTGTCCAACAGGACCTTCTATTCCTTGATATCAAACCTCAGGAATATGAATGGTCACAGACACATCCCTCAGCCACAACAGGGGTGCCTAGACCAGCTGCTTCCCTTTGGATCATCCCAAAAAAAAAAAATACTTCTGCCTGATTTCAACTATAAAGCAAATGGGGTTGATAACTCTGTTTCTATAAAATTCTTAGAGACCTTCGGTGGTTTCTCAGAAATTCCATTAAATCCAAAGCAGGAATTCAGATGGGGATATTTGATCTCTGCCCAGGCTGCTTTTCCTTTGAGATCTTCCATGGAAACAGCCTGAGGATCTCTGGGGCCTGTGGGCTGTGGGTTAAACCCCTCTGGTGTGGTGTTATGCCTGGAATGCCTGTTCCAGGCAGGATGTGGCTGCAGTTGGTCACATCTGCACAGAGGAAGGACACAGCAATGGCCAAACCCTGCTGCCAGCTTGCCCAAGATCCAGACCGATCACAGACCCAGGGGAATTTTCTATTTCCACCTATCTCTTGAAATATCTCCTGAAATTCCAGGGGAATTTCCTATCTCCTGAAATAAGGGAAAATCCTGGAGCTGGGGGTTTAATAGAACTTTCCAATGTCCTTGGAGTTATTTCTCATACCCCCACCCTTATCCGTACTGAAGTTTCACCTTCTGGCTTTCAGCACTTCCAGCAGCCAGCTGGGAGGTTTTAGGGATGTCAGGAGCTCGGGATGAACATTCCAGATGGGACAGGGTGGCAGCTCAAGTAGAGACTGGCACTTCAAGCTCGTGCCCAGGCTGGTCCTGCCCTGTGCCTTGTGGTTGTCCCCTCCATCCCTGGATGTGGGTGACAGGAATCCAAAGGACGTGCATCGCTCCCAGTCAGGCATCACAGCTTTTCCCATCAGGAATGCATCTCCCCTTTCCCATTTCACCCTCTCCTTCGACCTTCTTCAATACAAAAGGCATCATTTCCCCCACCTGGGGGTCACCAGGTCTTTCCCCTCCTTCCCCTCCCAGGAATTTCCCAGGGTGGGGGGCCCTGGAGTGTTGGGAATGAGGAGCTCTTACCCAACTCCACGAATGCCAGGCCCAGCAGGAATCCCACCAGGAGTTTCTTCATGCTGAGAGCAGATCCAGGCAGCCAGGACAGATCCAGAGAGCTTCTCCCAAGGAGCTTTATATGTTTTCCCACCCTCCACCATCAGCTGTTGTTGATCCTGTGGGCGGATTCCCTCGGGGTGATCAGGGGAAAGCCCAGCTCCAGTCTGGATTGGGATTTGCAGAGGAACGAGTTCCCTGACGAGGTGACATCACCCCAACGAGCAGACTCCTGCCATACCTCGGCTCTTCCCCAGGTTTATGTCCTGGGGCTGGTCCCATGGAAAAAGGATAAACACGGCTGGCACTGCAAGGTGTGGCCCCGTGCCAGGGCTTGGATGGGGAATGTGACAAGGTTTGTTTGCTCCTTCCAGTCTGGTTCCACCAGCCCAGCGCTGGCTTGTGTCACACGTGTCGCACTGGCCAACAACTGTCAAGGGGCAAGTGACAGCAGGCTGGGCTTCCACGTGCTTTGGAGAAACAATTCCACGGGCTGGCAGGACTGGGGTTGCCCAGAAATGCCTGTTTTCCCAAACCCAGCTCAAAATCAAGCCTGGTTTCTGGATCCCTTGGTTACTAACTGAGCTGCTGGGCATGGGAATCGCTTGGAGGCCAGTGGGATATGGTGCTTCCATATCCCATTTCCAAGTCTGGAATTGGGATAAATCATGTGGTTTCAGGTCCTGGGTCATGCTGGCAAAGCAGGATGCTCAGCCTCCCTTTGGAAACCTGTCAGTTATTTACCAAATTTTATCTTGAATCTGGGAAATAAACCCAACATAGAACAATTAATCAATTTTCCCACTCGAGCACCTTCCTGAGAGCAAATTTCACTTTATCCACATCAGGGCAACCCTTTCAAACATCATAATTTATTTTGTATCTTATCCAATATTTGGGGAGACAACTTCAAGTGCTTGGAGACGGGGAGAAATTATTTACTTCTCCCTTTGGACTGAGCTGCTGGTATTTTGTATTTCACAGGAAAAACTGATAGACTTCTCGTTGGGTTTGTTGTAATCCAAATTGGAAAACCCTGGAGTTGTGCAGTTTCCCATAAAACAGCTGAATAAGCCAAAGAGGCGAAGTTTGTGAATCGCTGGAGCACTTGGAGATTTTAGGGCTGGAGATGAGGCGAGTGAAGGAGCTTTAATGAGGTGCTTTGCCTGTCACAGACCTGTCACGACGACACACGTGGGAATGTTGCTGCCATTCCCAGCAGCCTCTCCTTCTTCCCAGATGGAGGATGGTTTCCAGTAACCCGAGAAGCGTTGCTAATGAAAATTTCCACAGCCACGGATGACACAAAGCTGACAGAGCTGTGGGAAAGGGAGAGAAAGACCCACACCCTAATCCTTTTCTGTAAGAATGAAAATTACCCTTTTTTTTATCTCCCTGTGCTCTCCAAGTTCAGGTGCTAAAAAAAACAACTGGATAAAACATATTTTTCTGGGTGCGTAGGAAAAAATCCACTCAGTGAAATCCACCAGACCTGGTTACATCCAGATCCTTGCTCGGAACTGGGCAGCTCAAGGCACATTTGAGCAATATCCTAATTAACAGCCATGAAACTGGAAAAGATCCAGTGCTTTCAGCATTCCAGGTGGTTGTGCCTCAACGGGAAAGCACAGTGGGGCTGGCACAGTAAAGCTGCTGGGTGGATTGTGGAGTGGAAATGTCCATGGAGACATCCTCCCATACCTGAAAATCATTCCATACTGAGAAATTTTTGGGATAAATCTGTGTGATTGAAGGAATAGGGATATGAATCCTTAACTACTGTCTTAACTCTGTCTTAAAGGTTTTGAGAGGTTAGAGATCTTTCCATAAGGCAAAACACTGGCAAAACACCAGAGCTCCTGCAGAGGTGCAGCAGTGCCAGACTTCAGGCAAAGAGGATTTGGGAGTGTTCCAGTAAAATTGTGGAGGCAAGGAAAGACCTTTAAGGTCTGTTACCTTTAAGGTATTCCTTCATCTAAAGATAATCAAGAGCTCACGGAGAGATGGAGCCCTGGAAACAAACCCAAAACCCAACACAAGCAACCCCACGTGGTGTCCAGGTGTGTGTTGGGATAGGAGGGATTTGGATTTTGATTTTGGAAGTGGCAACAGCCTCCTGGCTTCCCAGGTAGAATTCCACCACCACTGTCAAGCACAAAATGGGATCTTAATGAAAAAAATAAAAAAAACCAAAGCAATAATGAGGAGAGTGGGACAACAGGATTCACACCTAAAGATGACACTGGAATACACTGGCTCCTTTTAGCTTGGCAGAGTTAAGACAAGCCTAAGTGAGACTGGAAATTGAGGATGGATTTTAAACACTAAAAAAAATTGGATTATTTCTGTAAGAAAAGGCAGGGAAGAAACCTGACCTGCTTTAAAGCTGATAAGTATGTGGAAGCTGTGGTTTGACAGGGCAGTTAGGTAAGACTTAGACAGCTTGTAGGACTCAGGAGGCCCTAAAAATTCCCTTCTGTCTCTGTCAGGGGTGAAATAAGCCCTGGGAAATGTTTTAAGCACTGACTGACAGGAGCCAGAAGGGACTTTGGTTGAAATGTCGTTTCAGGTCTGGAGAGCTGAGAATATCAACGAGGCGTGGTGTGTTAGGGAGAAATGTTTGTGTGCCAAAAGCCTTCAGGAATTCTCAGTGGGATCAATCTAAACCTTCTCCCAGCCTGTCTCTGGGAGACTGCCCTAATTTATAAGGTAATACAGGAAGATATAATCACTTTCTGCTTATCACAAATACCAGGAAAGGTAAATGACAGAAATTTGGTGTTTGTGGATAAGAAGGTGAAGTGCTTCACCTGCTCTAACTTCCCTTACAGCCAATTCTTGTTTGAACAATTAAACACCACATTTTTATGAGATGTTCTGTGGCAGGGAGTGAACACCAAGCTTTGCTCAGCTGTTCCAGTTGTTGATTATCAGCCACACGTGAAATTAGTCCTGTGTAAAATATTTCTACTATGATTTAGGGAGTCCCTACGGCCAGTGGCTCTTTCTGCACCTCTGTACTAAATTAAATTTCTCACTGCTGCAATTTTCCTCTTCTCCATAGAAATGTATTTTTTTCTGGGATATGTCTCGGATAGACTTTGGTGGGCTCTCTGACTTCTTCTCTGTTCTCCAAGGCTTTAATCCTTCTGATGGTCCTTCTCTGAACTCCCTCTGTTTCACCACCTTTCTCCTACATTGTCCAGCCCAGATCTGGACATTTTCTTGAGCCACTCCGTAGAATCCCAGAATGTTTTGGGTTGGAAGTGGCCTTCAAGATCATCCAGTTTCAATCCCTTGCCATGGGCAGGGACACCTTCCACCATCCCAGGATGATCCAAGCCCTGTTCAACCTGACCTTGGACATTTCCAGGGATGGGGCAGCCACAACTTCTCTGGGCATCCTGTGCCAGGGCCTCAGCACCCTCACAGGGAAGAATTTCTTCCCAATATCCCATAAAACCCACCCTCTTTCAGTTTGAAGCCATTCTCCCTTGTCCTGGCAACTCCATGCCCTTGTCCAAAATCCCGACACTCCACGCCCATGGTCCAAAATCCCTTTCCATCTCTCCTGGAGCCCCTTTTCAGCTACTGAGAGTTCAGAACAAGGTCACCCCAGAGCCTTCTCCTCTGCAATCCCAGGAATAAAGAGGATGGATCCACCTGCCATGATACAAACACCAACCAGCCCTATCTGACACCGTGGTCATGTCATGGTAACCGTGGCATCAATCTACATGACATCAGTGTATTTCCTGAGAGCTGATTTGCAGGATGGAGTCTGCTCCATTTTCCAGATATCAGATTCCCGAGCATCCTGGTGATAGCTGCTTTGCAGGAAAATACAGATACTGTTGATCATTACACTCAGCCACCCGGAGTTCAGCTCCTGTGATTCCAAAGGGGCAGAATTTTTGCCGGGGGACTTTTTGGATGCTCCACTGTCTTCACGTGTGACTCAGGAGCAGGGAACCTCTCAGCCCGTGCCCGTGGCCGCAGCGATGTTTGATGATCCAATGGAAGTTCCACCTCTCATGGGTGTGTGTCAACAACAAGACTTTGGGCTTGTTGGGGTGGAGTTGGTCTCCACCCTCCTGATGAAACTCTGCCACTGGGCAGGAAGGAATTCAGGTTTCGTTGGGCTGGAAAAGGGTGAAAATGTGAGAACCCTTCTCCAAGGAGCGCTTCAGATCTGTCTTCCAGGAGCTGTTTGGTATTAAGTGTTTCTCCTCCATGGGGAGTATCCAAAAAAAAAAAAAAATCCAGATTCACAGCTCTGATTCAGTCTCTAAAGAGCTCCTACACCTTTTTTTTTTCTGTGTCTGAGCTTCATTTCGCTGCTTGGCACCCCCTGTCTGAAGATAGGAGGTGAGAAGTTGAACCTCTCCAAGCTGAGAAGGGAACTGTACTTGCATTTCCCAAATTCTGACTTAAGCTCACTAATCCCAAGACTAAAAAGCAGGTGCTCCTGAGGATGGGAGGAAAGATTCCAGACTTGCTGGATTTTTACAAAAAGATGTAAAGATTTTTACAAAAAGGTGAGTTCTGTTCAGGACTCTGAGAGAAAAAAAGGGGAGTCCAGGGATATGATCACGTGGAGGTTGGAATTATTGAATCATGGAATGGTTTGGGTTGGAAGGGACCCTAAATCTCATCTCATCCAAGCATGGGTAGGGACACCTTGCACTAGACCAGGTTGCTCAGGTTCCTCTTCTTCCAGCCACAGGACTGAGGACAATTCCTTCACGCATCGCCTGTGTTTGGTCCACCCTGGGAATGTTGGTCCCTCAAGCATTTTCTGAAAACAGCAAAAATGTCCTAGATGTGATTCTGGATTGGATCCTAGAGGGATGAATATCCCCAATTCAGGCATTTCAGGCTTCCTTTAAGCTGTGTCAGTCCTACCATGGACTTGAGAAATCTCTAGCTACTGTAAAGTAGTCCCTGAATGTGTCATGTCCTGAACCCACTGGATTTGTTCCAGGGAATACCCAGGCATACTCTGAGGGCCAAGGATGTTTCCAGAAACGTCGTTCTGTTTGGAAGGATGAGAAATTCAGGCATGAGCTGTAACAGTTGTGATCAGGATCAGAGAATGGATCCTGATCCCTTTTAAATTCCCTCTTTATTCCAGTGTGATTCCCTTTTCCATCCCAGTGACAGTTGCTGCCAACCCTGCTTGAAAGCCCACGTGACTCATAAATCCACACTCCATCATGTAGGGAGCCTGTGGCCATGTGATTTTCCACCTGACATTTGGATTATTTGGAATAATGGGATTGTTAAAGGTTGGAGAAGACCTCTGACATCACCAAATCCAGCCACCACCATGTTCCCCATTAAACCATGTCCTCAATTGCCAGATCCATGTGGGTTTTTGAACACTTCCAGACATGGTGACCCCACCCTTTTCTGGTGCTTGAACACTAAAAAAGCCAAGGTTGAAGGATGCTGGGAACATTCCTAGGGGCTGCTGTTGGCTGGGAGTCTCCAGCATTTTTTTCCACACTTTATTCACCTGATGGCACTGTTGATCTCTTATCAACATTCTGCAGTACAAGGGCAATGTGCAGAGACTGGCCAGTCACAGAGCTATTTCCTTCCCTTTATCAGGAAGATTTTCCCTCTTTATCAACTTTGGTTGTGCAGAGAGGGGAAACAGAGACCTCGCCACGAATTTGTCACTTGTCAAACCCAGGGGCTGTCACCGAGTCTGTGAGTGAGAAGTGCCTGACATCATTTTGTCAACCTTCAGCATCATCAGCAGTGCCTTTGACTGACAGGTTGGCAGCAAAGTCTGCCACCAGATACAGATCTGGATGAGTCAAGCTAAATAAGTAACCCCTGCTAAGTAATAAAATTAGCCTGTGCTGGGTGTTGCCATGGGGATCCAGCACAATAATTGGGAATAGCGTGACAAGGAAACCAAGCCCCATCATTGGGGTCTGTATGGTCAAGGCATAAAGTTGTGGTAGCACCAATTAGCAGAAAATGCAGCAGAAATAGCCTTTGAAAATTTGTGGAGTCACGGGCAGATTGAAGCAGGACAAAAAGTCTGGAGTGGGAGTCACCTGGCCTGAACACAGCCTTTCTTCTCTACCTTAGGTGGCTCCTGGGTGACTCACTGGAGCTGTTTCTTTTTTCAGTCAGGCAGACAAAACTAAATGTCATCAGACAAAAGCTTCATCAAGAAGTGGATGGCACTGGGGATTACCTGCTTCCCTTCACTGGCTTCAAAGGGCGCCCTGCAAGGGTGGAGATGGGGTCACCTGGAGGCCTCTTCTTAGTAAATGTAAAATGTTTGTGTTTTGAGTGGCTTGTGTTGGAAGGGACCTTAAAAACCATCTTGTTCCAACCCCTGCCACGGGCAAGGACAGTTTCCACTATCCCAGGTTGCTCCAAGCCCCATCCAGCCTGGCCTGGACACTTCCAGGGATCCAGGGGCAGCCACAGCTTCTCTGGGAATTCCATTCCTCAGCACCCTCACAGCCAAGAATTCCTTCCCAATATCCCATCTAACCCTGCCCTCTGGCAGTGGGAAGATATTCCCAGTGACCTGTCTCTCCATTCCTTTTCCAAAGCCCCTCTCCAGCTCTCCTGGAGTCCCTTCCAGTGCCTGAAGGTCTAAGGTCTCCCTGGAACCTTCTCTTCTCCAGGCTGGACATTCCCAGCTCTCCCAGCCTGGCTCCAGAGCTGGGGGGCTTCAGCCCTTGAAGCACCTCCGTGGCCTCCTCTGGACCTTCTCCAGCAGCTCCACGTCCTTCTGCTGTTAGAGCCCAGAGCTGGATGCAGAATTCCAGGTGGGATCTCACCAGCGTGGAGCAGGGGGGCAGAATCCCTCCCTCACCTGCTGCCTGCAGCTCAGGACACAGGGGAGTCTCAGGGCTGCCTTTCCCTGCCTGAACAACTCTCAGGCACACTCTGGGATTCTTGGAGTGTCCTGTGCAGGGCCAGGAGCTGGACTTGGTGGTCCTTGAAGGTCCCTTCCAACTCTGGACTTCCCTTGAATTTTGCCAATCCATCCCAGCAGGAACCAGCTCCTTCCCCATCCATCCAACTTCAATGACCACATCCAACGCTCTCTCCATTTGCTGTCCTGATTCTTGGCTTCCTACATAATTCCACAGCAGTTTGGTTTTGCCAATTAATTTTGATTTAATTCGACTTCAGCTCCTTTTAGCCTCCTACACCACAGACCAATCGTGTCTTTCCTTCCTCGCCCATCCCTTCCCTCCCTGCAGAGAAGTTTTTGAGGTGTCACACCCTGATTTCTGGGATCAGGAGTGTAAAGAACTTGGAATAATATTGTCCCCTCATCCAGCTGAGTTTTGGGATGATTCAGTTTTAGATAAGCAGAAAAATGTTGTTATATGGTTGATAATAGAGAAAAATGTGTTGATATCTAGATATATTTGTTGATATCCAGAAAAAAAGAGAAGTGAACTGGAAGTTCAAGGGTATGGATGCAAAGTGTGAAGCTTGTGGTTCATTGAAATCAAAGATTCAAAAACCTCTTTGGGTTTTTTTTTTCCTGTGAAAAAGAGGAAAAATGGAGAAAAAAATTTCTAGAGAGAGTGGCTGCGGCCTGACATGGGTGAATAATTTCAAAGATTATTCCAGGGGTGAGAGGGAAGCCTAAATGAATGGATAAAAATGGAGCAGCAGACAAAACAACATGAGGGAGGTTAAGAAATATATGAAGTAAAAATTTGCAATAGTCAAAATCACTTAGATTTCAAGAAAGACATTGAATGTTATTTATTTATTTTAAATGAATTATTTAAATATTATGTAATATTATTTAGCCTTTAAATTGAGAGGCAAAATGAAGTAGTGATAGATGAAAACTGAATATTAAATTAAGCACTTGTTTATTCAATATATAAAATGCTTTTGATTTTGAGGGTAAAGACAGCATTAAAAAAAGTGCCCAGAAAAAGAAATAACAACAACTGAGGTGGAACAAAAAAATTCAGTGTGTTCAAGCTGGGACAAAGCAGGACAGGATGTTTTCCATCCCAGAACTCTTGGAGAACTGAGATACAGAACAACAGGTCCAGGTCCACTCCCAAATATGGTTTATAAATTGGTCAAGGTGGCACCATGAGGTCAGAATTTAGCCCCTAAATTAAAAAGAGGAGGGGTAACAGCCACTGTCTGACCTCAATAGAGTGCCAGGAGTAAAAACAGGGTTTGAAGGAAGGAAAACAATGAAAACCCCAGAAAAATATGTAAAATCCAATGTTGTATTTGCTGTTTTCATGTTAATAAAGTCAGATTTTCAAGATTTTCAGATTTTTTACAAGTTTAGCAAAGTAATAACACAAAATAATGTGGGAATATTTATCAAGATGGCACAGATGGAAATTAAATAGATATAGGATGGGTGAGAATTTTTAAAGGCCTGGCAGTGGAGGAGCTGGAAATATTTAAAGTGTTGGGAGTGGGATATGAGCCTGGGGAAATTCATCAGCGCCATTCCTCACTTTCAGAGTGCTCTTGCTTAAAATTTTCTGTTAAGACCTTGAAAAATGCCAAATGGGAGGGAATTTACTGGCGGCACAAATTCGGGAAGCCTCAGCAATTCCAGGAAGGATCAGGGTATCATGAACGAGCAGGTGGCTTGGATGCAAGTCATGGATTAAAGAGGATCATCCACCATAATAAGTCAATTGCACGGTAAACGAGGACGTCACCTGGGGATGATTTTGAGATGAAAGACGCGGGAATTCTTGGATGATCCCGGCTGGAATCTCTGTCAGGCACCTGATGGAACATGGAAAAGGCGCAACACCAGGTGTATTTCCTCACCTGTGACTGAGGGACCTTAATTCCCATCCAAAGGATCATGGGGAGATGAGAATGGAGGGAATATGAAGCCAAAAGGGAAGATTTATTAAAGAGGGAGAGCAGCTTTTCGCACAGGCAGATGGTGATAGGACAAAGAGGAAATGGTTTTAAACTAAAAGAGGATTTACATCAGAATTTGGGAAGAAATTCTTCCCTGTGAGAGAGGGGAAACAATGGATTGAGTTGCCCAGAGAAGCTGTGGCTCCTCCATCCTTGGAAATGTTCCAGGCCAGGTTGGACAGGGCTTGGAGCAACCTGGGATAGTGGAAGGTGTCCCTGCCCATGGCATGGGATTGGAACTAAATGGTCTTGAAGGTCCCTTTGGGTTTACCCCAAACCTTTCCATGATTCTGGAAGAGATGAGATTTTTTTTCCCAAATATGGACATGCTCAACAGCAGAGAATTGCCTGAGATAAGAAAAATGGTGGCACTAGAGAAAAACAGTCCTTCACTTCTCCATATAAATATTCCAGGTTTAGTGCCAGCCTGGGAGCTCTCAAGGCTGGAGAACTGACCCATGTTCATGACTGGAAAACTGGGATGGAGACACAGAAGATTTGGACTGGTTTGGACTGAATATAAACAATGGTTTTGCCAGACACTTGAGTGGAAAGGCTTTATGGCCTTCCCAGCAGTAAAATTCCAGAAAAATCTTTAGTCATGTCAGCCTCCAATGCCCATCTATCCATCCTGGATAGCTGCCCTGTCATCCAAGGATTTTAGGTAATGCCACATTTGGGGCTCCAGGTTAGCAAACATTCCCCCATGGCTAAAAATAAGAGTTTATGGACAGTGCTCAGCTCTGGGTACAGATGGATCCAGTTCTTCCACACCTCACTATTTTGGCAGTGCTGGTGTCCTGGCAATTCATGTTTGGATAACTCCAAGATTTGGAGTGGTAGAAGTGGGTCATGGAGGAAGAAGAGCCCAGGTGAGATCTCCACTGGTTTGGCGGTGAACTCAGCAGGTTCGAAAGTTATTTCCCATGTGAGTGAGGTGAGACTAAAATTTACACCTTGCTTCTGCTGAAAGCACTCCCAGGTCTCATGGCAGCTCTGCCTGGATGGGGTTGGAGGAAGGTGACAAGGAAAAAAAGGGTGACACAGAACTGGAATACTCACTGTGCTGTGATGTGTGGGATATGTTTGCCTTAATGTCCTATTAAGTAGATTGAAAGACTCAGAGGGTTGGGATTGTGCAGTCTATAGAAAAGAAGCTCTGTGGTGACCTTAGTGCCCTTCCCAGTACCTGTAGGAGCTCCAAAGGAGTTGGAGAGGGACTCTGGAAAAGGGATGGAGTGACAGGACACAGGGAATGGCTTCCCACTGCCAGAGGGCAGGGTTAGGTGGGATATTGGGAAGGAATTCTTCCCTGTGAGGATGGTGAGGCCCTGGCACAGGTTTCCCAGAGAAGCTGTGGCTGCCCCTGGATCCCGGGAAGTGTCCCAGGCCAGGCTGGACAGGGCTTGGAACAACCTGTTCTAGTGGAAGGGGTGTTGGAACTGGTTGATCTTTCAGGCCCCTTCCAACCCAAACCATTCCACGATTCTGAACCTGATATTGATGGAGCAGATCTCCTCTTCTTCTCCTCTTGGGCTCCTCTTGGAGACACAGCCCCGTCATGTGGGGCAGAGCAGCACATCCACCCTTCACCAACCACCTTCACAGAGTGCCTGCATTGTCTCTTTGCCTCCTGCATCCCTGGCTGTCCTCAGGATGCTGCCTGCTCCTGATCCCACCACTGGGTTGGAAAGAGGCAGCTGTGAGCTCTACTTTGGCCGGAGGATTTGGGCTTGTTCATGTCGACATCTAAATCACAGAGCCAACAAAAGTTTCCCCTGTCATTTCAGTGATGCAAAGGTGTCCCCTGGTTTTTATTTCGTGGTGAATCACCGGGGTGGTGGTGGCAGGGCATTTACCTTGGCATAGCCACACGGTGTTGTGGCTTTGCTTCCTGGTCTGTTTGGGCTCCACCCTTGGCATTTTGGGGTTCTTCACAGAAAACGTGGTGAAATCTGTGCAGGGAAAGAGCCAACTGTCCTGAACAGGATGGATTAGATTAGATTGGATTAGATTAGATTGGATTAGATTAGATTAGATTAGATTAGATTAGATTAGATTAGATTAGATTAGATTAGATTAAAATAAATTAGATTATACTGGATTTGACTGGAATTTTCAGTTGGAAGGATCCCACAATGCCCATCCAGCCCAAGTCCCTGGCCAATTCAGGGCTGACCAGAATTTAAAGCGTATTCTGAAATCCAAATTCTGACAGACCTGAGGCACTGACCACCTCTCCAAGAAGCTGTTTTTGTTTTTGACCATTCTCTTGGTAAAAAATCCTTCCTGGTGTCCAGTCTATACCTCCCTGGTGCAACTTTGACCCTTTCCCACATGTCCTGCCCCTGGATCTCAGGGAGAAGACCTCAGCATGTCCCTCTCCACTTTGCCTCCTCAGGGAGTTGCAATGAAGTTCCCTCTCATCCTCATTTTCTCCAAAGTGGGCAAACCCAGAGCACTCAAGGATGTTCCTTCCAGCCCTTCTCCAGCTTTATTGCCCTCACGTGGATGCATTCCAGGGCATTCCCATAATTCCTAATTTGTGGGGCCCAGAATTGTACAGAATGTTCTAGGGGAAGCAATGCTGGGCACAGCAGGATAATCTCCCTGGACACAGCCCAGGATGTGGTTTGTCCTTCTGGCTGCCAGGACACACTGGTGACTCCTAAGGAACTCCTGTCAGATTCCTTCTGCAGGACTGGTTTCCAGTCTCTCCTCTCCCAGTTTATCTTGTGCCTGGCATTGCTCCATCTTAGGTGCAGAATCATTTAGACCTGTTAAATTTCATCCCATTAACAATTAATTTACTTCTCTTTCACAGCTGGGGAATAAACATCCATCCCAGACTCCATTTCCATTCTTTGCATCTTTTCCACTTTACCCAAAGGTCTCTGGGAATGAGACATTTCTCTAGAACAGTCACAAAACTTTGGAGGAAAACAAACATTTCCAGCCTGGATATTAAGAATTCCTGCTGAGCATGGAGAATACTGATGTGCAGCCCTGGATGTGAGGATTTTCCATGGACCACAAACAGCAAAGACCGTTTGTGTTGACCTTGACTTGGGTTGAAGTAGTGACTGGTTGAAGACACTTTGAAAAGGATTTGGACAAATCCAGTTTGAGAGTTGGTTTTGGGAATGGTTTTGGGAATGGCTCAGTCTGAGAACTCTTGAATCCATTTGGAAGAGGATTTTCCTTCACCAGATTACCCAGATTTCTCCTGCCCAAGTAATCCCACAGTTCAATGTCACATTTTTACACAAAACCCTTCGGTCTCTTCAAACACCTGCAGCCTTTTGCTGTGCATCTCTACTGCAATAAATATTATTTGTTGGTTAAAACTGATATTGCAGAGCATCTAAAAAATTGAAGACCATGGAATCATGGAAATAGTTTATTTTGGAAAGGTTGTCAAAGATCCCCTCAACCAACTCTGTGTTATGAGCAGGAACAGAGATGCTGAGGACGAGTCTCTGGCACTGAAGCTGACTAAAAAAATGGTCTGTGATTCTTTTTCCTGCAAAAATAAATCCACTGAGTGCATCCAAACTGCCTCTGGGAATGGTCTTTGGGTTGTTTTAACTCCTCTGCCACCCCTAGGAATTGTTTGGGAGATTCTTGACCTCAACCCATGCTGGTGAGAGCAGGGATGACGAACCTCCAGTGCCCAGAGGCGTCCACTGTCCTGGAGCTGTGACCTCTGGGCTTGGGACTGGCTGATCCCATTTCTAGAAGGCCAGAAAAGTAGTAAGTTGTTTGTATTTTGCGTTCCATGATTTTTAATGAGATGTTTTTCTCACTTTTTATTCAACCCACATTTCCGGATGGGGGTATCCCCCCTCCTGTGCTCATGAAGCAGGATCCTTACAGGGAATTCAATGTGTTTCAGGATGTCTTGGGCTTGATTTATCCCAAAATGGACCTCAAAACTTGTACAGTAATGTTAAAAAAAATCACAAAGGGGCAATAAATTTGGGGGATAGCCAAGAAGTAAATACACTTAATTTTTTTCTGGTAATCCAAGTGTCAGGGAATTCCCGATTCTTATGGACACAGGTGACACTGATGAAAACCCTGCAAGAATTTCTGACAGGGACATGCTGGCAACAAATCCCTGCTTCCCATGGATACTGTGAATCAACAGATCTCCATGGCAAAGGCAAATATTTCTTTTCCTCATCAAAGAGATGAGGAGAAGCAGGACAGAGCCGCCGCACTTGAGCTCCTGATAACAGAACGTTTGCTGCAAAAACATCAGAGAAGATAAATTAATTGGCTGGGATTATGAAGGGCAGGAAAACAGCTGTCTTGATAGTCCATGGGTGTGAGAATGTTGTTAAATGCTCTGTCATTTTACTGCAAGGCAGCTGGAGCCAGTCCAAGGTAATGACTGGAAATGAGTGCCTCATTCATGACAAGGAATCACCTGCCTCCTCCTTGCAAGAGCAGGAGTGGAAAGGGATGTTTTCCCAATTGTTTTCTTTTAAATATTCCCATTTCATTTTAATAGTCAAATTCTGATGGCAAGTCTGCCTTTACTTTTCTAAATTTTCTTCATTTCACGTTCAGAGGAATGGAATAGGGCAGGCGTGTTCCAATTATCACATTTCAAGTGCTGATTTGAAATCTTGGCCACACCTTCCTCTCTTTTTAATTATGGCATTTAAAAAGGTGTAAAAAAAATAATATTTTAAGCAGGATAAATGATCACCCTCCTCTTCGTTGAAGAAATACTGGAGATTGCAGACAGAGATTACATCATTTTTTTCTTGAATTTGTCTGTGAGTGCAGACAAATCTGTTATTTTTGCGAGTTCAAAGGCTGCTGCCAAATATGAATCCAAAGGCAGACATCATGACTCATTTGGCACCTTTGTGTGGCACCACCCAGGTTTGTCCCTGCAAATAACCCAGTGTGTGGTGACCCCTGAGGAGAACAAGTCCACTACTCCACTTTCACTCCCCTGCCCTGGGTGAAGTCCTCATTCCACAGATTCCCTCAAGGCCAGATTGAATCTGAATGAAAATAAGCAGAGGGGAAGGAGCAAAGTGTTTTTTGCCTTTTCTGACTCAGCCCCACGCCTGTCACCTCTCTTTATGGGGAGGTGGTGACACTACCCCAGCCAGGGAGGGCCACCAGCAGAGCTGGGAAAGGTTCCAGGGCTGGGTCATGGTGTCTTTGAGTCATTCATGTGGGGAACCACTGGCAGAGGTGAGCAGGTGCCCTTAAATTTCGTTATTCCAGGCACAGAGGTTGTTCCAGTGCCAGGGGTGAACTTGTCTGGTGTAAAAAATTCTGGGAAAGGCACATTACAAGAGTTTTTTTACTGGGTTGATGGCTTTTAGGGTGATGTCTCCATAAAATATGGATGAGAGAATCAGAGAAGCCATAGAGGG
The DNA here is from genome assembly GCA_035584835.1 of Tangara arthus. Lineage (NCBI taxonomy): Eukaryota > Metazoa > Chordata > Aves > Passeriformes > Thraupidae > Tangara > Tangara arthus. Next base: position 151,252,038 of record JAWMQZ010000118.1, on the reverse strand, counting down.
AGGAGGTTGGGGTTGCAAGAGAATCTAAGCATCAAGAGCATCATCAGGTGAGTCAGAGCAGCACCTGTTTTGCAAAGAGTCCTGAAAAGGAGTTTGGTAAGGCATTAGGAGAGCTCAGGATAAGGTCAGAAATGTGGGATCAAGGGTCCTCTGTCACACAGAGCTGTCAAGTGGCAGGATGGGAATGGGAATGGTCAAGATGTCATGGGATGAACTTGGCTTGTCCTGCATGAGAGACAGCTACAATTCATTGAGGGAAGTTCTGCAAAGGGCAGGGATTTGGATTGGTTGTAGTGGTAATGATGCCTTAGGATTTAAGCTTTCATATTTTTTCATGTATTTTTTATATATTCCGGCAAAGGGCAGGGACTTGGATTGGTTCTAGTGATAATGATGCCTTAGGATGTAAGCTTTTATATTTTTCATGTGTTTTTTATATATTCCTGCAAAGGGCAGGGATTTGGATTGGTTCTAGTGATAGTGATGCCTTGGAGTTTAAGCTTTATATTTTTCATATATCTTAATCCTGTAGTTCCTTAGTGCATAACTCTAAAGTCCATATACATTGTCAGCTACTGTCTTCCCATTTTGGTTGGACAAAACAATTCCTCTCCAGGCCTGGGAATCAAGGACAACTCACTGTCTCAGGCCCTGAGAAATGCAAACAAAAGTGAGTTGGGGGGAGCAAACTTGGGGTAAATTACCTCATTACCTAAGCTGTAATTGGATTAACCCCCAATATGCAAACGGACCAAACTTTTAAAAGCATAAAAACCTGTGACCTGTTGTCCATTTTTTTGGGTGTAGCCCCTGAGTGGGCTTCATCTGCCCAAAATGTATCTGAAATCCGTTCAATAAATATAATTGCTTTTTATTCTCTTAATTTTGTCTGGCCTCTGTTTTTAGGCAACCCAGAAAAGCATCAGCTTGGCATCAGTTTAATAAGAGGTGAAGGAGAGCTAACTGTTCTATTTGTCCCCAAAAACCACCTTCATTGCACAGCAACACGTGCATGATTCAGAGCAGGAATGTGGCTGGGCAGGGCGGGCTGGGAGCGGGGTGAGCCTTCCCCAGTTGGCTCTGTGAGATCATTTTTAGCCTCAATCTCTCCCCTGGCCCGTTAAAGTCACTATCTGAGCATCTCTGAGTGTGTTGGGCCGGATAACATCTGAACAAGGCAGAGGAATGGAAATGCTGTGGAACTCGCCCCGGGCCATAAAGGAAATGTGGAGCACAGCAAGGAACTGCTGGTCCCTAAGTCCAGCTTATCCACAGACTTTCTCCAGTGGTTAAAATCCAGTTTTTAATCAGCTGCTGCAAACTGGGTTGATTTCAGAGGAACTTTTTCAGACTGGTAATGTAAATTCTAATGTGCTGTAGGAAATACCGGATGGCCTAATCCTTATCCACAGGGATGATGAATAATGGTTAATTCTACCAGGAGTAAAGGGAATTCATGAAGCCTTAGAATCATGGAATGGTTTGATTTGGAAGTAACCTTCAAGATCATCTTGTGGTGGGCAAGGACAACTTTTACCAGACCAAATTACTCTAAGCCCCATCCAACCTGTCTTGGGACACTTGAGTCTTTTAAGGACCCTGTTCTCAATTTTGAGAAGTGTAGAGAGGACAGAAGAATTGATAAAACTGTTCAAGAAGCAATTTCCTTGGGCAAAATACACCCAGCCTTGTTTTTCAGATGAATATTGTGCTTTTGTGTCCTACAGCAGCTCTCAGAAGTTTTATCAGCACCCAAAATGTAAATTATCACAGATTTCTGCACCAACAGAGCACAGTTGGTGACAGAGGATGCAGGGCAGAGCAGAGGTACCTGACCCAGACTCCTGTTGAGATTTCTGATGGGTTTAAAGCAGGAGGGGGAACCAACCTTTCTGACAAAGTGCAATCACAGCCCTCAAGAAAACATCTTGCTCTCTTCCTGGTCCTGCCCTGGCCCAGCCCAGGTTCTGATCCGTAGCTGAGTCAATTATCTGCCCCAGTTTGCCACCTCCCTGCCCTCCCAGAGATCAGAGGGTTGTTTTTGAGGCTGCTCTGTCAGTGACCTGGAGGGACAGTGAAATTTGGGAATATTCCAAGGGCTGTGCCAGATGCCATCAGTTCCACAGGGGGCTCCTGCCCAGTCCTTTCCTGTTTCTGTCCCAGTCTTGGCCTCTCCCAGCTGCACCTTCTCTAAACTATCTCACACCAAATCATGGAATCCTGGAATGCCTTGGGCTGGAACCGTTCCACCATGGACAGGGACACTTTTCACTATCCCAGGTTGCTCCAAAGCACATCCAACCTGCCCTTGGACACTTCCAGGGATGGGGCAGCCACAGCTTCTCTGGGAAAACCTGTGCCAGGACCTCACCACCCTCCCAGGGAAAAATTCCTTCCCAATATCCTGTCTAACCCTGTCCTCTGACAGTGGGAAGCCATTCCCTGTGTCCTGTCCCTCCATCCCTTGTCCAAAGTCCCTCTCCAGCTCTTTTGGAGCCCCTTTAGCCACTGAAACTCTCCCCAGAGCCTTCCCTTCTTCAGGCTGAGCAACCCCAACTCTCTCTGCTTCTCCTTATAGGAGAGGCGCTCCATGCCATCCTACCTGTGCAACTTCCAGATACATCCACAGAGAGGATTTATCTCTAGGTAAATCCAGATGAGAATCACTCAGTGGTGAATTCTGGACTCCTTCAGGGCAGAAATTGGGAGAAGAAATAATCCCTTGAGCCTCTGAGTGTTTAGACATTGGATCTCAACCACCACAGCTTGGGAAAGCCACCTCTTGGCTCTGGGAAGAAACTTCACAATTATATGCTTGAGGAAGTAGATGGCATTGCCATGGGACCAAAATGTTAAACTAGAACTGAACAGCCCCCATTTATACTCCCCTATCTTACTTTTGGGGACAAATTCCCAAAATGCCCATCCCTGGAAGTGTTCAAGGCCAGGTTGGATGGGATCTGAGCCACCTGGTCTAGTGGAAGGTGTCTCTGCCCATGTCAGGTCAGCGGAATGAGATGATCTTCAAGGTCCCTTCCAACCCAAACCATTCCATGATTTTAGGAATGTGTTTGACTGTTCCAGAAGCTGGAAGAGGCTGTTTCACCCAACTTCCCTGAGGACTCCAATGGCTCTGGTGCCACCATGCCTTGGTCACTTAAATTCCCAGTCTCTAGAAAAGACCACTGCAGCCAAATTGCTTGTTGGGAATGGCCTCTGGATGTGGAATTGTTTCAGAAAGTGCACACAGGGCATTAAGGGTGTCAAGGGCATCCTTGCAGCGCAAGGACAGGATTGCCTGGAATGGAGGGCTCATGGAGTTTGTCATCCATGCAGAAAACCTACAGGAAGACCTACAGGTGGACAAGCCCCTTTTCAGGGATATGACTCAGGAGGCTTGGAAAAGCCAGAGTAAATCACTGCACTTGTCCCAAATCCTCCCTTCACCAATAACCAGATTGGATTCCTATAAACAAGGCGGCTCATTCTTGATTTCCTCTGGGGAAACCCCTTCCTGGCTTCCTACAATTAGCAGCTTCCTTACAATTAGCCCGGCATCCCGAGGATTTACGAGCTTTTCACAACAGCAGGTGGTGTCATTAGTTCCTTTGACTTCATCCCAAGTGCGATTTTGACCCTTGTCCCATGGCTATGGATCCTCCAGGTGACTCATCCCCCCCAGGGAAATGATTCCCTGTTATTTCAGCCTGTGGATCTTCACATCCTTGGCAGCTCCAGTAGGTTTTAAGGTGGAAGAGAGAAATTTGGGGCTCTTGGCCAGTCTCCCTCCCCTTTTAATCCTCCAACCACTGCTGTCCTGACTTCACAGCTCCTTAAATCCTGTTCTCCCACCCAGAGCTTTCCCAGATTCACTCTCCATGTTTTCCTCCTTGTTCTTTTACCAGATCTCTTCACATAGGTGTAGCTTGGAAAACACCTCTGAGAGTTTCTCTCAGGCCTCTTTCTACGGAGCTTTTCCTGCTGCCTTTGATCTCCCAATGCCAGGTGGGAACATCTGAGTTTATATCCATAAAATAAATCAGAAGGAGAAGGCATGGGGTAACTTTGAATCTATAGCCACAGAGAGGGGTTTTTACTGTTTATGAGAGATGTTAAAGAGTCTGCCTGTACTCAGACACCTCATGGGTGTTGTTCAATCTCAAACCACTGAAACACTGATCCAGCCTGTCCAGATCCCTCTGCAGAGCCTTCCTGCCCTCCAGCAGATCAACATCCCACCCCATTTGGTGTCATCCATGATCTTCCAGAGGGTGGTCTTGACCTCCTCATCCAGACCATCAATAAATATATTAGACTGACCCCAGTACTGATCCCAGGGGGACACCACTGGTGACTTGCCACCAGCTGGATGTGGCACCATTCCCCACCACTCCGTGCCTGGAATCCAGCCAGTTTTTAACCCAACCAAGAGTGCACATTCCCAAGCCCTGGGCTGCCAGTTTTTCCGGGAGAACATCATGGGAAGTAGCATGACAGGTTTCCCTGAACTCCAGGGAGATACATCTGCAGCCTTTCCCTCCTCCTCTGAGGAGGTTACCTGGTCATAAAAGGGGCTTCATGCCACATTGCACAGCAATGACCTGGGCTGGACACTGGCCGGACATAAAACACCCGCCTGCAGCTCTGCTGTGGGCAGAAATAGATAACAGAGTGATAGACACAGTTGGTGGAGAAATAACTTTATTTTAGGTGTTTTGCAGATAACATGAACACACATTTCCTTATCTGGTAGCACTGGAGCTTTGCAATGAGATTAAAGCAGAAGCCATCATATGGCAAAGAGTTGCCATCAGCTCCCGGGGTGCTGGGTGCCCAACACACCCCACTGCTCCTGGTTACGATTCCTGTTATTAGAGGGGTGCTCTGGGACTTTCTGTGTGTCATGGGAGGCATCTTTGATCCTCAGAATTTGTTGTTGAGGATGGTCCAGAGCACCCCGGCCGCTATCCCTCCGGCCAGCCCGTAGCTGGACCTCACACTGCCCGCGGCGTTGGCGTTGCAGAGGTCGCTGCTGCAGCAGGAGATGTTCCTGTTGCCCACGTTGAAGTCCTGGTAGGATGGTTCACATGAGGAGTCACATCCCTTGCTGATGATGCTGAAGAGCCCCACAACCCCTGGGAAGAAAGCAGGACCATTAGGGTTAGCCTGAGATTCAGCCTTCCACAAGCCAAGCCTTGTGGAACTGAATAACGGGACACTCGTTCTGTGAGACAAAAATCAGAATCACAGAATGGTTTGGATGGGGAAGGGACATTCAAGATCATCTCGTGCTCAGAGACACCTTCCACTAGGCCACTACCCCTGGGAGGAAAGCAGGACCATTATCACAAGGATTCAGTACAAACCAAGCCTTGTGGAATTGAAAAATGGGATGCTCGCTCTGTGGGACAAAAATCGGAATCACAGAATGGTTTTGGTTGGAAGGGACATTCAAGAGTATCTCATGCTCAGGGACACCTTCCACTAGGTCAGGCTGCTCCAAGCCCTGTCCAACCTCTCCTTGGACAATTCCAGGGATGGGGTAGCCACAGTTTCTTTGGGCCTCACCACCCTCAAAGCAAGGAATTTCTTCTTAATATCCCATCTAACCCTGCCCTCTCTCATGTGAAGCCCAATCCCAAACATCTTTGTTGCACGGAGCCTTTCAACACCTGGGAAATTATGGAAACATGGCTATTCCCATTTCAGATGGCACAGTTATTGTTTGATTTGTTTCTGAGAGGCACAGCCCAATTTTGGCCATTTTTGGCAACCACTGGTTACCAGTAGATTTTGACCTCCAGGAGATTTGACCCTTTCTCCTCCAGAAGATCTAAAATCCATTCTGGGCACCAAATCTTTGCCATGTGCAATAAATAACAAAGAGTCCTACAACATCTTGGCTCTCCTGCATCTCAGTGTCATGGATTTGCACATTCCCAACTGGGATAATTCCTACTGGAGATATCCCATCTACTGCCTGACAGAGAGGAGCTGAAATGTGGCACTGGTAAGTTTTGTGCCCCAGGTCTAAGAGCAACTCAGCTGTTGGCACAGATCTGGACAGGGCACACCAGATTTAGAACAGGAGGATAAAATTCTAGTTTTTTCAAGTTTTCCCACAGACACAGAGATGAAATTTTGTCTTTTTCGTTGATTTCACCTCAAATCAGCCCCTCCAAACTTCACAACCAGGATGAACCAGGCTCAGCCCCTCCCATCCTAATTCATGTTTGCAAATATTGCAAAAAAAATTAACCATTGCCCTTGCAGGCAAATAATTTTTGGTGCTGTGAAAGAGAAATAAACCTAATTTTGCACAGGTGAAAGACACTTGCACACTGAGGTTTGCTGGCCCAAACCACCTGGTGTGTCCATACTGAGTGAGCCAGGATGGGACACCTGAGGCTGGGAAGAGGTTTGGCTCCACCATCCCAACTAAGACATTTTCCACCCCCGTTTGTCCTTACGGATCACGTCCGTCTTGCACACATTGTTCTCTCCACACGTCTTCACCGTCTGGCACTTGGAGTTGCTGAGCTGGGAGCTGCAGCTGTAGCACTGCAAAGATGAACCTGCAGGAGACCAAGAGGGGTTAGGAGAGAAATCAGGGGATAATGGAATGGTTTGGGTTGGAATCATCAAGTTCCACCCCTCTGCTGTGGGAAGGGACAATTTCCAGTTGGCCAGGTTTCTCCAAGCCCTATTCAATCTGGATTTGGATACTTCCAGGTATGGGGCAGTCACAGTTTCCCTGGGCAGGCTGATCTATTTTTTTATCACTCTCATTATAAAAAATGTGTTAATTATAGTCAACCTAAATCTACCCACTTTTAGTTTTAAAAAAATTACCCTTTATCCTATCTCAACAGGACCTCTTAAAAATTTATCCCCAACTCTCCTGGAGCTTCTTTAGGCACTGAAAGGGGCTCTGAGGTATCTCCCAATGTTTTCTCTTCTGCAGGGTGAGCACCCCCAGCTCTCCCAGCTCCAGAGGAGAGAGGTTCCAGCCCTTGGAGCATGGAGACTTCCATGGAGACCCCCATGGTCTCCTTTGGACCGGCTCCAGCAGCTCCACGTCCTTCTGATGCTGGACCCCAGAACTGGACCCAGCCTTGCAGATGGGGAACAATTCTGCACCTCTCATGTATCTTCAATCTATCCAAAGCTCTCCAGAGAATTCAACCACAGGGAAACAGAACAGGACCAATCCTGGGGATCTTCAAAGGAAGGTATCTCCTCTGCTTTGGAAAAAATGGTTTTTTTCTTTTTTTTTTTTTGTGTGGATAATAATATACCTGGTTGAGGTGGGAGCCAGGTTTGGCAGGTGCTGGAGATATTTTGGATGTAGTCAGTGCTGTGAGGGAGCAAAAAGAGAGCAAAAGGACAGCAGGGCTTGAAGAGGATCATGGGATGGTTTGGGTTGGAAGGATCATCAGGGACACATCCCTCCAGACCAGGTTTCTGCAAGCCCCATCTGACCTGGCCTTGAGTGAGGGATGAAGAAGGAATTTGCAAAGTCTCTTCCAGCCCCTTGTCTCAGACCTTAACTTTTGACTCGCCCTTTCCATCATGCCCTCCTTGAAATTAAAGTGCAAATGGCTTTCACCCCTCTCTGACCACCCCTCGTGGAAATGCCACTCCACAGGGGATGGAAATCAGTGCTGGCCACACCTGCTGGGCTGCTCTGTGCATCCAACAAAGGCAGGAAAAACCTGTCTCCTCCCCTGGTGAAAAATTGTCCTCAGAGGAGTGAGATTGGGGTGTAATTACCTGTTCCTGTCATCTACTTGTGCCCCAGGGTGTCACTGGAGCCTTGCAAGTGTCAGTTAATAAATACTTATATATATATATATATATATATATTTCCTTGAGCCCCATGACCACCAAACTTGCATCTCAATACTCTTTTAGGACACTGAAAAGCCCTGTTTGGAAATTAGCGACTGAAGGAATTAATTTGAGGCACTTGGTCTCCTTCTGCCCAAGCCTCTCTGTTGTAAATGACTGATGCAGTCACAGAGGTGAGGAGCCAACCCTCAATTTGTCTGAGTGCTGCACTGTTCTCACACTGATCTGACTTTTAAAGCAATAAAAGTCAAATTTTGAGTGTTTTGATGGAAACTGGTAGAGAAAGGTCTGAGGGCTGTGCAAGACCCTTCACAGCTTATACCTTAAGCATCCTCTGCTGATTGAGAAACTGCCCAAATTTGATTCTTCTCTTCTCTGTTAATAGGGAAAAGTTGCTTTAAACCCAATTTTTTTTTCTTCTCAGTGAGGCTATAAAAACCTGACATTATCTAAACCCCACCCATTCAGTCTATAGAATAACACATCATGGCATAGTCATTTTTACTGTCCTACTAAAATTCTGGAAATCTGAGCAGAGTCAGGGTCCACTTTTGAAAGGAAGATTCAGAAAAAAAGTTGGTAGAAAACGTTGTATAAATGTTGCAATTTTGATAGCCTGGGAAGAAGGAAAATAATCCTCCCCCCCACTTAGTCCCTCCCCTTCCCCCTTAATTGTATGGTCTGGCTGAAAAAAAAAATTGAATTTTGATTAATTCAGTATTCAGGATTTATCTTTTCTGGAAGCTTCTCTCCCCAGCCCTTGAATCCCACCATCCCCATGTGCATTTTTCCCGCTCAACACCCATCCAAAGGGAAACACCTTGGGATGACAATGTGCCAACATCTCTTCCCTCCTCGCCAAACCCCACCACAAATCCTCCTCCCAGACTGAAAATCTGCAGGGAGGGATGGGAGGACAGATCCTTTGTGGGGCCTTACCTGAGTCCACGCACAGGAGCGCTCCCAGCAGGAGCACAAGGAAAGCCTTCATCTTGGAATAACCTGTCTTGGGGCTGCCTCTCTGGGCTGTTTGCTCCTGGGGCAGGTTATATATCCCGGGAGGCCGGGCGTGCCCACAAGGTCATCCCTGAGAAGGCACCTGAGGGAGCTGCTGGCAGCACCAAGGGAGGGGTTGCTTTGTGGCGTTGGGATATTTGTGTTCGGTGCCTCTCCTCTTTCCCTGCCGCTCTCTGGGCTCCCCTCCACCCCTGCCTCCCCTCCTACCCTTGGGAAAAATGCTCACAGGAGTGGAAAAAGCCCCAGATTCTTCCCTCCTACCCTTGGGCAAAGTGCTCACAGGAGTGGAAAAAGCCCCAAATTCTTCAGAACAAGGCCGGCCTTATGCATTTCTTCAGAGCCACTGAGGCTGCGGTGGCACCCTGTGAACAAGGCTCTCCACCCCCAGCGCCACCCTGAGTGGAGCCATTGTGTTTAAACTGAGGACAAAATGTTCTTTGAATCAACAGCTCCGGGTATTTATCTGCCCGTGTGAGTGATACTCGTGATAACAAGGTATGTGGTAGGGAGGTATGTGGGCAAATTAAAAGTGCATTGGCATTTCCAGGTATTGAGGGGCTCATTCCCCCTCATCTGCATTTGTTTTCTCTTACAAAGCAATGGCCAACTCTTATTTTTGATGTTTGAAACCCACAGGGACTTTGTGCTGGGTTTATTTGGCCGTTTTGAGATGTTTCATCTGAGGCTGGGTTCTCTTTGTCTGGCATAGGCTGGGTACAAGTTTGGACACTTGGCTTAGAGCAGATGCAATGTCAACAACCCAGGCTCGTCCATAAAATGCCACTTCCCCATCACAGACAGGGTGAGTTCAGCCACATTCCAGCCTGGAGTGCGAATGTTTGCTCTCGTGGGTTGAGCAGAGTCCTCTCCCATTCCTCACACCCTGTGACCACTTCTCAGGACATGCCAGGGCAAAAGAAAACAGGGCTTTTTTTGCTAAATTCAACTTGTAATTTTTTTTTTTCCCCTGGGATCTTGGGATTAGTGCTGTGCATTTCTCTCCTTCAGGGATTTATTCGCATCCAACTTTTCCAAAAGGTGCGCAAGTGGATCATTTATCAGTGGCTGTGGGATGGAGGATACAGACTAAAACTCCTGCCCTGACTTTGTTGCAGGAGATGATTTGACAAATCCCAATTCCTCCATGGGGATCTTAACCACTTCCACTTGCACTTTTCTGTGTAAAAAATATCTAAAAAAACACCCCAACACCTTTTTTCTGTGTTTGTTGGCTTCTGCCTCATCATTTTTTTACAGACCAAATCATTTATAGCCAAGTTTTATGGATTAAAAAAACCAATATTTTTTTAGGCTCTGGACTTCCTCATTCAGAGGAATTGAAGGTTATTTTTATTGTTTTAATCCCTCAGGACTGTCCCTGTAGGGTTTGGCTTTTTGTGGTAAGGAAGAAAAGGGCTGAGGGGAAAAAACCCACTCCCTGTCAAATCCATGAAGGCCTGGATTAAATATTTCTTTAAAAAAGTATTGATAAGGAAGAAAAAACTCTTTCCATCTTTCCCAGTATCATTGTTTTTTATTATTTTTCTAACATCAGCCAGAAAAACAAAACTTGTGATGCTGTGAGAGACTCTGACAGCTGAGAGCTTCTCCATCCCCCAGTCCTGCTTGCCCGAGGCTGTGTGAGATCCCAGGAATTCCTGTATTCTTACATAAATTGTTGATTCTCACTGTATTTTGGGAAACTGAAGTGCAGTTCCTGCCTGACTCCTGAAGATGGCAAACGTACCCCGTTATGATTCCACGTGCATTAACACACAGTTATCCACAGGACTGGGTGTATGAGGTGTTGTTTTCTTTTCCTGAGGTTATAAAATTCCCAATTCGTCTGCCTGCATGGGAAAAACCATCAATTCCCACTGGAAATCTTACGATGTCTGCAAATCCCTTGGAATCTGTTTTTTTTTTTTTTAATGTTTTTTTGCTGTCACTGCAGATTCCTGATGAAGCTCTCTGTTTGGGAAGGGGGAAACAGGAGTTGATTATTTGCTCTATCCTGGTTCTGGATTATTTGCTCCTGCCTGGTGTCAGGAAAATGGTGATGGATCATGGTATGATCATGATGTCATGGATCACATTGAGGAGCAGCCATGAGCTGGAAATTTGAGGAAAAAAAGGTGAGAGGATTCCTGGAAAATCTGGACAGAGAGTCATCAAAAGGAAGTTTCTCCAATTTCCTGGTCATCTGTAGGAAAGCATGTAGGATGACAGAGATCTTAAAACCACAGGATCATGGAATTATTTGGGTTGGAAGGGTCTTCAAGATGATCTCGTTCCACACCCCTGCCATGGTCTAAGCCAGATCTAAGCTTGGTCCAACCTGGCCTTGGACACTTCCAGGGATGGGGCAGCTCAGCTTCTCTGAGCTCTGAGTTGTTTTCTCAGCATGGTCGTGCCTGTAACTCCTTTCCAGGATGTTCTGAAGTCCCTGTGTGTGGTTAAAATGGGAATTATATCGCCTTTTCCACTCCTGGGTGGTGTTAACAGAGAGCTGATGCTGCCTGAAGTGCTGTCTGCAAATCTACCCAGGCTGTGAGGCTGTGGGATGTTAGAGAAGGGATTTTAGTGACCAATTTCAGGCATCCAAGTGGGAATTTCTGATGGCTGTTGCCGGGAACACAGCCTCAGGATTATTCAGCTGTCCCAAATCAGAATGGGTGGGGAATAAATGAGATTAAGTCACCAGCTGGGAGTGGGGCAAATCCCATTATAGACTTCTCTGGGGTGGGGAGAGTGGATCCCAAGTGAGGCATGGAATTGGATAGGCAGGATAACAGATGGATTGATAAGGGGAGAGAAAGATTTCAAAAGGAGAAGATGTAGAGATGCTCCCAGAGATGGATGGATGGATGGATGGATGGATGGATGGATGGATGGATGGATGGATGGATGGATGGATGGATGGATGG
>JAWMQZ010000118.1:151214193-151239955 GCA_035584835.1 Tangara arthus | reverse complement strand
CTCTTAGCTCCCCTTTTGGTCTCACAGAGGCAAACTGCTGTGGCTTAGGGAGGATGGATGGATGGATTGATGGATGGATGGATGGATGGATGGATGGATGGATGGATGGATGGATGGATGGATGGATGAAAGAGGAGGTTTAGATGGGATATTGGGAAGGAATTCTTCCTTTCAGGCTGGTGAGGCCCTGGCACAGGTTTCCCAGAGAAGCTGTGGCTCCACCTCTGGAACTGTCCAAGGCCACAACAGGACAACAGAACCAACCTGGTCTAGTGGAAGGTGTCCCTGTCCATGGCAGGGGGTTGGACAAGATGACCTTGAAGGTCTTTTCCCACCCAAACCATTCCATGATTCTATGGAAAACACACAGGATGTCCCTTATCTCAGCCTTCCCCAGCTCCTGGCTGTTTTCCACTCTCCTCTGTCCTGGGATGGTCATGAATGATGCTGATCCAGCAGCAGGAAAAAATGATTCCAGCAGCTCCAGAGGTGCCCTTGGCTGCTATTTACATCTATAGATATTTAACACCATTCCATGTCATGGTCCACCTCCCTCCCCAAGGATTTGCATCCAGATTTGCTGTTCAAATGAGCTTCAGAGCGCATGGATGCATTCCTGCTGGAATTCCAGAGCCCAGCAATGCAGACTGGAGCTGCCATTAAGGGCAGGACATTGGGGGGATGCAGGAAGGGGTTTGGGTTTCTGTCACTGAGCTTCTTAGAGACCTTTGGCTTGAGCCTTCCTTTCTTTGTGCCTCTTTTCCCTCCAGCACCATACAGGGCTTGGAATTCCTGCATCCCAAGCGAAGTTTTTGGGATCTCTGGGTGCACACAGGCACAACCAGGGTGCAAAACAAGTTTAATGAGCAAGGAGTCTGTTTGACCTTGAGTATTTCCCCAAGGGTCTGGGTGCAAGAGTGAAACATCCAGTGATTCCAGTGTGGGATTTCTGATTTCTGGAGCCATCCTGACCAGCTCTGGAGAAAAAGTTCACCTTCACATCCCACACATTCCTGCTGACAACCATGAAATCAATACAGGGCTGAAAATAAATCCCACCACGGTGCTGATCTTGTCTGCAGAGCGAGGAGTTGATGGAGAAAATTCCAAGGGCTGCAGGGGTTGGAGATTCCCATACGATGGTGCTGTTGCCACATGGCTGGAGCCCAAACCTCTCCCAGAGTGCGGGAGCAGCCCCAGATTGTTTGTTTAAAAATCTCAGCAACTTCAGAGCATCAAAAATGCATTGACTCCTGCTATTATTTTTTTTTTTTTTTTTTTGCTAATTGCTGAGCTCTTCTGCTCACAAAAGACTCAGAGTGTGGGATTCCTGCCAGCTCCTGCCAGCAATGCCTGGTGCATCCCAGAGTTGTTTGCAGGGAGAAAGGAGAGCATTTTCCTGCACCCACACTTTGGAGCTGGGGTGAAGGGTGGGTAGAGCAGCCTGGGCTGGGACCACAAAGAGGTTCTGTGCTTGTTCTGCCCTCACAAAAAACTTCCTGACTTTTCCCTTACCAGGCGTTGCATCTTCCTGTGTGCAAATGTGGCAAAATATTGGAAATGCAGGCAGGAAATGTGAATTTCCTGGGATCACACAACAGATCTCAAACTAGGACCCTCAACCACTGTTGCTGCTTCCCAGTCTATGAACTTTTCCTTCTATTGGGAAAATTAATTTTCCTGGCCCCACAAGAAACCACAGAATATGGATGGGGAAGAACCTGAGATTTGCAGTGCAGATGCTGCAGGAGGAAACACAGAATTACAGAAAGATTTTAGGTGGAAGGGACCTTCAAGATCATCCAGCTCCAACACCTGCCATGTGCTTGGACACCTTCTACCAGACCAGGGTGCTCCAAGTCCTGTCCAGTCCTGGGTAGAAAAGGGTGGTTTTGGGGCCAGACATGACCAGCAGGGACCATTGTCCCTCATGTGGCCACAGCTGCCCTCAATCCATGTCCTCTTGGTCTCTCCTGTCCCAGAGAATCCCAGAGTCCTTCAGGTTGGAGAAGACCTCTGAGATCTTTGAGTCCAACCATTCCCAAAACAAGCCCATGTCCCCAGGTGCCACATCCAGACGTCCTTTAAATCCCTGCAGGGATGGGCACTCCCTGGGCAGCCTCTTCCAATCCTCCTGGTGAAGAAATTTTCCCTAATATCCAATCTAATCTTTCCCTGATAACTTGAGGCTGTTTCCTCCTGTCCTATTCCTTGGGAGAACAGATCAATCCCCAACTCAGGTGGGCTTTGGTCCTTCTAATTTTTTCCCTGCTTAATCTCATGGCATCCTTGAAGTCCTCCTAAGTTGTTTCCCCCTCATGCAAAGGTTATAAAATCTCCTTTTTTGTCCATTCTGTCCTTAGTTTCTGATCAGTCCCCAGAAGTGATGGTGCTTTCCCAATATCAACAAGGTTTTGGGGAAAATTTTCTGCACAGAAGGAGCTCATCTCGTGGATTTATGCATTGGGAAAATGTTTTCTTGAGGGATCATTCCTGTCAGGGCTTTTTTTGTGGCTTGATTCTGAAATTTTTGACAGAGTGTTGGAAAATAGGATTCTGTGGACAAAGAAGTGCTCTGAAGAAGTAACAAAGTTATTTGAAGTCCAGGATGGATTTTGGGATCAAACCCAGGTATGGAGATCCAGATCCATCTAAACCAGCGAGTCTCCACTCGGGACATGCAATTAAGGTGCAGGAGATGCAGGATCAGTCCTTTAAAGTCAGGTTTCCTTTCCCTGGAGCAGATGCTCCTCTACTTACAGAGGCAGGAATTCTGATGGCACTTGTCTTTGTCCCTCTGCTTAGAACTGTTCCACTTTGTGTTAACTAATTACAAACTAATTGGGCCGGAGAGATGCAGTGGCATGAGGCAATTTGATTTTGATGAATTGGCAATTTCTTACAAAAACTATTTCATTAAAAAAGTTGATTTTTTTTTTCCCCGACGACTGCTTTATCAAATGCTCTGATGCTTAGGACAGCAGAAGATGAGTTGCACAAACCAGGAGAGATAATAGGAATTCTGATTAATATCTGTCATTTCCTCCTGGTTTAACTGTTTAGTTGGAAAATCAATTGGAAAAATGAACCCTCAATTGCTTGAAGTCATTAGGAATTTTCTAATTTGAAAGAGCAAGGGGGAATGGCTTCAAGGCTCCCCCAATAAAGGGCAGGTTTAGATGGAATATTGGTCAGGAATTCTTCCCTCTGAGGGTGGGCAGGCCTTGGCACAGTTTGCCCAGAGAAAATGTGGTTTCTCCATCCCTAGAAGTGTCCAGGACCAGGCTGGATGGGGCTTGGATCAACCTGAGATAGTGGAAGATGCCCATGGCAGGAGGGTTGGAATGAGATGAAGATCCCTTAAAGATCCTTTCCAATCCAAACCATTCCAAGATTCCATGATATGCCCAGGGGAAGCCTGGCCAGAAGAGCTCGGGGCATTGTCCAACATGTCCTAAAGCCAAACCTGAATTTGATCAAACAAATAGGATTCCCAGCTCCATTTTTTTGGCTAAATCTTTTCTGATTTACAGGAGCTTGGCTACTAAATAGGCACCACGTTGCAGATGGTTGTGTTTAGTCAGATTCTTAACAATAAACGGGAAACATACAAGGAAAACCAAAATCCTGTGGTGAGATTCAAAGCTGATCCCAGCAGTTCCACTTTTGATTTCAATGCTGGAATGAAATCCTCCCTCTCAGCTGCCCAGGCAGGAGTCAAGGATCCCTTCCCCTGCCTGACCTTTACAAATTGCACTTCCTCCTCAGCCATGACCTTTTCCAAGGTGGCACAGATCCCGAGCCCAGAGGTTTTGGGATTGATAGCACAGCCAGCACTGAGCGTGGAATTAGCATAACTGCCTTGTCAGTCTCCCCAGCAAAAAGTGGGATGCCAAAGGCTGGCCAGGAATGTGTCTAGGATTAAACAGACCTGATAGGAGGGAAATGGAGGAGATGGATCCACAGACAAAGGGGTGCAATTTTCATTGAATCATGGAATGGTTTGGGTTGGAGGGGACCTTAAAGATCATCTCATTCCAACCTCTACCATGGACAGGGACACCTTCCACTATCCCAGGTTGCTCCAAGCCCTGTCCAACCTTGCCCTGGACACTTTTAGGGATCCAGGGGCAGCCCCAGCTTCTCTGGGAATTCCATTCCAGGATCTCCCTACCCTCACAGCCAAGAATTCCTTCCCAATATCCCATCTAACCCTGCCCTCTGGCAGTTTGAAGCCATTCTCCCTTATCATGTCCCTCAATCCCTTGTCCCAAATTCCTCTCCAGCTCTACTGGAGGCTCTGGAAGGGGCTCTGAGGTCTCCCTGGATCCTTCCCTTCTCCAGCCTGGACATTCCCAGCTCTCCCAGGCTGGTTCCAGAGCAGAGGAGCTCCATCCCTTGGAGCATCTCCATGGCCTCCTCTGGACCTGCTCCAGAATCTTCACATCCTTCTGCTGCTAGACCCCAGAGCTGGATGCAGAATTCCAGGTGGGGTCTTACCAGAGCAGAGTAGAGGGAGAGAATCATCTCTCTCAACCTGAAATTTTCTGAATTAATGAAGCTGAATTTCCAGTTTTCAATCCTCTAAGCTCCCAGCTCTCTGTTTTTTTCCCTGCCTTTGGGTTCCTTCCCAGGATTCCTTCCTCTTTTGCTGAGCAAAAGGCATCATCAGGAGATGGATTTTCCTGTTGTCCACCTGGCTGCTGCTGCTAGGAGTGCTTGAGGAGCTTTTGTGGAACTCTTCATTTTGAGGTTTTTCCTCTTTTTGTCCAATTTTCACAAATTTAATGAGATTATTTCTAGAGCTTTGAGAGCTTTCTCCTCATTTAGTTTGCTTGAATCCGTGCAGGGTGATACTGAGTCTGTTCCATGAGCAGATGGACAGAGGGATGGACAGGACTGGAGTTGCATTAACCAGATTTCCAGGTTAAGACTTATGGAACTGTAGGAACAGCATCCAGAGGTGAAGAAAAAAAAATAGAAAAAAAAAAATCAAAACAAATGTCAAGGATCTCAAAGAATTGCTTGCCAGGGAATAACAGGAATGGTAATGGGATCTGTTCCTCCCTTGTGATCCACAAATCCTGTGTGGATAAAAACAGTCAGGAGGTTGGGAACATCCCGTTCCTCCCATTTTGATGGCTCACATTGGATGGACCTTGGCTAATTTGTCTTCCCTGCACAAAGCAAGGTCGTTTGCTCTCAGGGGCATCGCTGCCTGCCTTGAATTAATTTTCTATTAATTACTGGAATGATTTGAGCGTGGATAAGCAGCAGTTATTTTTAGCACTCAGACTGATTAGACTTCAGAGAGAACTACCTGGGGAAGCTGTGGGGCTCCTTCTCTTGGGAAGGGGAGAACAACCATTCCCAGTTGGATCAAAGTGTCCATCTGGGTCACGAGCCCCTTCTGACACCCCTCCTTAGAGTTTTCACTGGGAAAGTAAAAGATTTCACCACTTTCCACCCCTGAAAATGCTCAAGGACAGACTGGGAGGGGCTTGGAGCAACCTGGTCCAGTGGAGAGTTCCCTGCCCATAGCAGGGGTTGGGATGAGATGGTTTTTAGGGTTCCTTCCAACCCAAAACATTTTATTCCATGGTCTCACCTGCACCTGGCATCCCTGATGAAATATCCCCTTGAACAATGGACAGGGAAATCCTTCACACTCCCTGACCTTTTATTGCAGTTATTTATTCCCACTAATCCAGGTATTTCTTGTTTTCCTTGGCCACCCTGCCCTGTCATAATTTGCTTTTTGCTCTGTGCAAAGAGACCTGAGGCACCAGTTCAGCTTGCAACCCGCTTGCTTTTACATTGAATTCTCTTTTTTTTTCCCCATTGAATTCCCTGTGAATTCTCTTTTATTTCCTCCTCTACTTTTTTTTCTACTTTTTTTTTTAATAACACTCTGTTTTCAGGCCCCCAAACTGTCTGGTAATTACCCTGCTTTGATAAACCTTTCTATTAAGCACAACTTGTAAATACCTTGCCTGCTCTAACTGCATTCAATTCATCATAAAGGCTCGGGAAGCCTTTGTTTTCCCTCTTTTGTGTGGAAAAAAATGGAAACAAGAGGTAAATTCATTTATTTTCAGCAAGGAATTAAGGAAGGGACTTGGATTCATAGATTTTTTTTATTAATATGATTCTTTAAACCTCCTTTTCCAGGATTATAAATCTTAACTCTTCGTTTATATATTCACTTATTTGTTATATTTTATCCCTGGTGGGGTTTATTTTTATTTGGTTTGTTTTTTGGGGTTTTTTTTTTCTGGGAACAGAGACTGTTTTGGGTGGAAGGAACCTTCAAGATCATCTTGTTCCAACCCCCTGCCATGACCAGGGACACCCTCCACTAGTCAAGGTTGCTCCGAGCTCCATCCAACCTGCCCTGGAGAACTTCCATGGATGGGAAGGAATTCTCTTTTATCCCTCTTCCTTTAGGAGCACATGGCCTTGCCCAAACTCTGTCCAGGTGAGCTCCAGGTCAGTCTCCATCTTCAGGAGATGTCCAAAAATCCCACCCTGTGCCCGACAACGTTGTGCACACACTCCTTTAGCTCCATAGGCTTGGAGCCATGGCCATTCCTTGGGGAGTCCTTTCCAGTGCCCAACTACCCTCTGGGGAAGAACCTTTCCCTAAAATCCTACTAAACCTCTCTGGTATCTTATCTTCTTTTTTACCAGGGTCAGGATTAAATGTGTGAGATGGTATTTCTTGTTCAGACTCAGATGTTTATTAGGTCTTATCTCTGTTACAGTCTCACAAACCCTGAGTTCTGCAGCACTTCACTGTAACAAACTAGAAATGGAGACCCATCTCTCTTTCTACAAGGCCTTTTAAGGATAAATTTCCAATTTAGAAATGACACCTAAATTATTTTTGCTTTTAACCCAATAACCAACCACTCATGGCCCGCAATGTGGACTTTTTTATCCAATTGCACAAAACCACCCAAACCCATGGAGAAGAAGGTGAAGAAGAAGGACCAGCCTCTGCCCTAAAACCTCCACCTTGTTTATATATATTACTATATTCTAAAACCTTAAACTCTGAGTTTTCCACTGTGTGATGTTACACACTCCTATTCAAGCTGTACTCGTAATCTCAGCTCTATCATTCAATTTTGGAAGCCTTCTCCACGGCCTCAGGTCAAATACAGTGTTCTCTTGGGGCTCAGTGCCTGACAGCAGAGAAGGTCTAAAATTCTCAGCAGCAACCAAGGTTCCAACACCTCCCCTGACACAATTTGAGGCCATTCCCTCTGGCTCTGCCACTGTCACCAGACAGAAGAGATCAGTGCCTGGCCTTCCCCTCACGCAGAAGCTCCAGGTCCCCCCTCAGAATCTTCTCCAGGCTGAACAAACCAAGGAACCCCAACCTCTCCTCATCAGGCTTCCCCTCCAGACCCATCACCACCTTCATGTCCCTCCTTTGGACAATGTCTAATATCTTTATATCCTTTTTGTATTACTGTGGTGCCCAAAACTGCCCACAAATGGACAGTTTTGTCCATTTGTGTCCATTCTGAAACCTCTCCTATTCCAGACCAACCAGTGACTTGTGATTCCTGAAGGTCCTGGAGATCCCACCTGCTGAGGAACAGAGGTGCGAATTGCCAATGGAGACACTCAGAACTATGGAAAATTTTCCTTTCTCTCCCCTGGATGTTCATGTTTAAGTGAAAGATGCCTGTTCTTTATTTCAACGATCTTCCGAATGAAGCTGTAGGAAAGCCTAGATTAATTTAAGAAAACCCAAAGTTTTGGGTTTGTTTTTTTTTTTTCTTTTCCACATCAAGATGGAGCAGGCCACAGCTCCTCCACTGGTTTTCCTTCTGTTTTAGACCTTTTGTCCTGCACAAGAAACAGCTCATTAATGCGACCTCATGGAAGGATCAGACCAAGGGAATTTTTGAAGGCTCAGCCTTTATGAAATTCTGTCTCTATTTTTCCCCAGCTACCAAATTTTTTTTTTTCTTTTTTTTTTTTGCCTTCTCAGCCATGGCTCAACTTGGTAGCATGCATGGATTTAATTATTACTTCTGGCAAAACATTTTTCACTTGTCACCAGCATTTTTATCAAGCCAGGTTTAGTTAGCTGTGTGTGCTGTTCAGATGGACATTTTCCATGTCTGGAAAGCAGCAAATTTGCCAAAATATTTAGAAGTTACAAAACATAATAAAGTTTGATTTTTTTTTTGAGTAACTAATGTTTGTGGATGTCTCTCCAACCAGGATTTTTTATTGTCTTTTTTTCACCTGGAGAAGACCAGGGAGGATTAGATTTCACTGAAAATTTTGCTTGCGTTTTTTGTGGCAAATATTCCTTAAATCTCCGAGTAAAAAGATCAGCCTAAAACTTATAAAATATTCATCTTCTTAACTCCTGCTGGTGAAAAGGTCTGAAGATCTGGACTGGAGGCTTCCTGTGATCTCCTGAAGCACATGGGAATGGCTGGAACAGCTCTGATTCCCACTGCTCTTAAATGCTTCAGGAATTGATCCTCTTTGGGTTAGAATGAGAAAATTAGAGTCCGGCTCAAAGAGGAAAAAAACAGTTTGAATTTCTCCCACCTTTTCCCTAGTTTCCAGGTCAATTTTCTTCACCAGGACTCTCTGGGGATTTTACTTAAGGGAATGCCTGCTGTTGGAAGGGTATGGAGCAGAAGCAGTTCTGGCTCTGTCAGGAATTTTGGTCCAGAACTTGTCCCAGATGATTTCTGTTGCTTTTCTTGCAGTCCCCAAGAGGTTTTTAAAGCAGGAGCTTGGAATATCCCCCCTAAATCATCGGTGTAAGCCAGAAACATTTTGGCTTTGGAGGTGGGAGCCAGTGCTGTGCTTTTCAGGCAGGAGGTATTAATCAAAGCAGGTATTAATTAAGGGCGAATGATCCAAGACCCAGAGAGATGGGGGATGATCACAGAATCACAGAGTGGGTGAGGTTGGAAAGGACCACTGGAGGTCGTCTGGTCCATGGTGGTGTCATTTTGCCTCATATATGGATACATTTATATAAAATGAGCATGATTTTATTTCCCGTCTCAATTTTAGGGTTCACAAAATTAACAGACAGTAAATGCAGCACACAAATCCCCTGTGCCTCCCCTGAGAGATGTAAAATCACTGACTTTAGGACAAATATCTGTCTTCTCAGATGTCACAGAAACCCCTGAGCCGTTCCTCACCCCTGGTTCATGCAGAGGATCTGATGCAACTGGAAATCAACCTGCTTTTGGTTCTGGCTGAGAGACCATAGAGATTTGGGATGCTGAGCATGTGGATGATGGCGGGAAAGAGTGGGAAGGTCCTGCAGGAGCCCGTGGATGCTGTACCAGGACATCCCTGCTGGGGCAGGACAGCCTGAAGGAGCATCTTTGTCCCAAAGGGATGAGTCCTGTGATCCACCAAGATCCTCCTGCAAAGGCATTGCAGGGAAATCCTGTCCCTGAGTTTTCCCCAGCACTGATTTCACACAAGAGATTGATAGGAGCTGCCTGAGTCTTGCAGGAAAAGGCACTTTGCAGTGGCTGATTGCACTCCCACAGATCCTGTTTTCCCTTGGAGTCTCCTTGGGGATTGCTGCTCTCAGCACAGGCTTTTCTGAATGTGCACAGTGATTGCTCCCACGGGGTGGGAGCTTTCTCACCCTCCAAAAGGGCAGAAAAACATTTGGAAAGCGCTTTCCACGTTACACAGCCTCTGATTTTATTTTCATGCAGCCCCTGCAGTCAGCAGGAGCAGCAGGGATCTCACCAGGGAGGAAATCCAAGGAAAGACAGGAGGCAGGACCTGGGTAGGAGCTGGGACCCTGAGGTGGGCTCAGGGTCTTTTCCAACCTTTAAGATCGTTGATTCTATGATTTTTACACTAGATGTAAGGGAGTTTCCACCTTCTCCCTTTCCTTTGGCATGGATTTAACCTCTTCTCCCTGCCTTTGCATTCCAATTATTGCCAGTCTGGGACAATATTTATGATGCTCTTGTAGAGGTCACAGGGGAAATAGGTGGTGTCCAAGAGGGGAGGAGAGCTGGAAAGCAAATTATCACTAACACTGTGGAATTCATCCCATCACCACCCCTGGGAATGTTCAAAAAAACCATTTTTTTATATGGCATTGATGTATTTAAAAAACATTTTTTATATAGCATGATGGGTATAGCATTGATGGTGAACATCATACTGGGCTGACAGTTGGACGTGATGATCTCAAAAGTCTTTTCCAACCTTAACAATTCCATTATTTTATGAATAATTTCATTTTCCCCTGATGGAATCAACATGGAAATAAATCCAGGATCCCCCTCCTGGAGAGAAGAGAGACTGGGCTTTGAGTGTAGCCATGTGGAGTGATACTGGAGCAGGCTGGAAAATCCCATCCTGCTGCTTCTTATGGGCTGGGTAAGCATAACTCATCCTGGGGAGTCTCCAGGGTAAATCCAGGCAATTCCTTTGAGGGAAAATGTTCCCCTATGAATATTTTAGCAGAGCTGCTGCTACCAATGCTCCCGAAAATTAAGACACTCAATAGATGTGTCTGAAATTTACTTAAAGTGAGAGTAGCTCTGGATTGGATATTAGGAAGGAATTCTTGCCTGTGAGGGTGGTGAGGTCCTGGAACAGTTTCCCCAGAGAAATTGTGGATGTCTCATCCTTGGAGATGTTCAAGGCCAGGTTGGATGGGGCTTGGAGCAACCTGGGATAGTGGAAAGTGTCCCTGCCCATGGCAGGGGGTTGGAACTGGGTGATCTTTAAGGTCCCTCTCAACCCACACCCTTCCATGATGTTTCTATCAAAAAGTGTAAAAACAGGAATATGTGGAAATCATCCAGGTGGGTTTTTCACCATTATTTGTGCTTTGGCTTTTTGCTCTTTTATGTTAATTGCTTAACCTCTAAGAATGGACAGGGGGAAAACTCCTCCTACTCCATATCTGCCTCATGTCTGATCAAAACAGAACTCTGTTTCATCTTGAGATAAAATATTTCTGGAATTCCCAAATATATAAAAGCCACGAATAAGATGGCATTGTAAAGTAAGACATCATTTGATAGGCCAATTAAAAGTGCAATTCTCCTTGAATTCTCCTGGAATTTGAATGAAATCCCAAACCCACTGGAGAAAAATTGAGAGAGCAAATAAAAAGTGGAATATAGGGGCACTGGAGACATATATATGGGAACCATTCTGGAATACCTTTAATGGAGACAGGATATACAATATAGAGAGAACAGGAGGAATAGTTCTAAAGAAAGAATATAAAAGAAGTTATGTGGGTTTGGATCCTCTCACTCTTTGTGACCTCTGCTCCTGAAGCAATCCATCTGAAAAATTTCCTGATAGGAATATTAATTATGGGTCAGTTGTTCAGGGTAATGAAATTGTAGCTGGTCTGATTTAGAATTCCTCAATAACTTGTCCCAAAGCATTTTTGGGATTTTAGCTCACAAGGGGAAGGAATATTGTTTATGGAACCACCATATGCAGCTGGAAAACACCACTGAGCTCTCAGGCACAGAACCCCCAAATCAGGTGTGAAATGGAAGCAGGAGGCTTAAACTTAAGGAAAGATGAGAGCAAAACTGCTTCGAGTTATCTTCGTGGTGTTAATTGGGGAGATAATTTGTGAGGGAAGACAGATAATTTGAGGGGAAGACATCTTGCCCTTGAGGAGGGAGCAGGTGTTGGGAGGGCTGGAAATGATAAGGTCATTACCCTGTGGGACACAGAGACACAAGAAAAACAAATTTAGTGTTAATAGTCCCTTTAGATTCACTGGGACACTGAGGGTCAGAGCAGCAAAAACTTGCCTAAGGTCACCCCACTGGCAGTGACAAAGCCCAGAATAAAACTGAGGGTCTGGAGGCTCAATCCATGGATCCTCGGGTTTCCCTCAGTAACTGCAGCACTGCCAATGTTGTAGGAGAAAGGGAAGAGAAAAGGAGATTCTGACAAGGGATATGGGGAGCTGCAGCAGGAATGTTGTTCCTTAATTCAGGAATTGGCTTGGGACACTCCCAGTGATGTGATGTTAGACGTTCCTGAGCTAGGGATGAGGATCTGAACTTGAGTCTTGTTTTTACCTTTGTTGCTCAAATCAAAATTCACTCTGCCACATTCAGGACTCTGCCCCCATCTCCTTGCGTGACCAACCTCCCCTGCACAACAAATCCTGCTGTGCCTTCCTTCCTGGGCACACGAGAACGTGGAATCATGGAATGGTTTGTGTTGGAAGGGGCTTGAGGGATCATCCAATTCCAGTCTCTGCACCATGGGCAGGGGAATGCAGAATGTGACACGAAGGCTGGAGGGCAGATCCAACCATACTGTGAGCAGGAAAACATTAAGGATTAATTATTACTACTACTACTACTACTACTATTACTATTATTATTATTATAATTATTATATAATACATAATATTATTATATATTAACTCATTAAACACCAGGATATGGTGTTATTCTGGTGGTGATAATTGCTCCCTCTAACATCTCTCGAGGAGATAAGAGGCAGGGCTATGCTGGTTCCAGTTCCAGGGTTGCTCTGACTAGTATGGGCTCAGTGCTTCACTTCATGGTCCAGATGTGCCTCTCCAACGCTTCCAAACTTATCTAAAAGATTGTTTTGGGAATAACCTGTCCCTGTTATCCCAGGGCAATGTCTGCCTTCCTCATCTTCAAGGAATTTCAGGCAGGACATCCCCTGGAATGAGTCAGGGAGTATTTCCATCCCATCACCAGTATTTTGAGATAAAAAACCAATCGAGGGAGAAAGAACTTTCTTATTTTCCTCTACAGAGAGCTTAGGGTGGAGCTGTGGGATTCTCCCTGGAGACTTGGTTTTGCAGCCATCCTTTTATCCCACTTTTTGTGATCTTCCATCACAAGTCAGCCCTGATTTAGCTTTTACAGAGAAATCTGCTGCCATTTGAAGACTTAATTGCACCAGAGGCCTTCAGCAACATGGGCACTAATGAGCCAGAGTTCAGATATTCCTGGCTTAATGAAAACCAAGGAAGGGCTGGCCATGGGCTCCGGGCAGTTCTGGATCTCACAGAGGAAGAATTTTCTCCTGGATAGTTCATTAATAAAAGGAGGGTAGAGGAGAGTGGCTCATCACCATCTGTCAGAGGCAGCTGGAGCCCAGCCAGGAGAGCCAGCAGTTAATTAGGAATGAGAGCTGCTTCCTTTCACAGACATTTCTATATGTTTATATATAGCCATTGTATTGCCATTAGTGGAAGTATCTCTTTTTTTTCCTAATTAAATGAACCAGCCAAAATTTTTGTTGGATGGTTTTAACTCTGGAGAACTTGCTCAGCCACGGGGATCTGCCTTTGTTCTTCCCAAGATCTAGGACTGGCTTAGGAAAACACAACCCAAGGGACGATGAGGCACCCAGGAAAGTTCTCTTTTGGAATGGGCTTCAAGAGGGGGGAAAGATGTCACCTGAGTTCCAGGATTTATTCCCCTTGCTGGAATCATCAGCCAATGCTCTCCTTGAAAGCTGGGGAGGGCATGGAGTGACTGGACAGGAGGGATTGGCTGTGAGCTCAAAGGGAGTAGGTTTAGGTTGGATATCAGTAAAAAATTCTTCCCCGTGAGGGTGATGAGATTCCCCAGAGGAGCTGTGGTTGCCTCATGCCTGGAAGTGGCCAAGGCCACGCTGGGCAAGGCTTGGAGGAACCTGGTCAAGCGGAAGATCCAGAGAGCTTGGAACCAGGGGACCCTGAAGGTCCCTTCCAACCCAAACCATTCCATGGTAATTCCACCAGGAAGGTTGGATGTCCCAAGGTTTGTGATTCTCCTCCCAAGTCCTTACTGTTGCTTTTTTCTCTCTCTTCTTTACAAGAATTCCCTTTCTGCAGGAAGAACCTTCCAACACACCTCTCCCACCTTCTCCCACCTTTCCAGTTGCTTCTTTGCCAGGAAAACTCCTTTATTCATTTTCTTTTTGTGACTCCCTGAAGAAATGTGACATGAGGAAGCGATTACACAGGGATGGAGGAAGGTGTAGAGGTGGAATTGGTCTGCAGGTACTGTCTGTGAAGTCTCTTTTTGCCTCTGAAATCTAAAGGGGCCGGATTTTTTTTTTTCAGCATTCCCTGACAGATGTTTAACATTCAAACAAATCCAATCTCCACCCTGCTACTCCCAGCAGCCACCAGTGTGTGATGGAGATAAGAGATGAGCTGAGGTTCACGGCTCACTTGCGGAATGACTCATCCCTTTAATTGCATCCCTTTAATCACAAATTAGCCTCCCTGACCTTTTCTTCCTGCTCTTTCCTGAGTGTCACGGCACAGTTTGATCTCTGTGCTGCCAGAAGCAGAAGGAGACGATGTCTCTTGGTGGAAGGGTTGTTTGAGCTGAGGCCACACTCTCACCTCCCTTAATCCCATGAGCTGTGCCAAAAAAAAAGTTCCTCTTCTTCTTGGAAAGGTCTTTGTGACTTAGAATGAGCTGAAAAAACACAAAGTCACCACCTAAAACCGCAGAAGGAACAAAAAAAGTTTGACAAATGAAGATAGTCATATTTGGGCAAAAAACCTCAAAGTCTGGAAAGACTGAAGAGCTAAAATTGTCATTCCTGGGTTGATTTGATGTGGGCTTTCTCTCTTTTGAGGTCCTTGAAACTCTGTTGGAATCAGTGATGTTACTCTGACACAGAACTAAAAAAATTTAAGACTTATTCAACAGGAATACTCCAGCAGAAATGCTGCTTGGCAAGAGCAGACATGGCTTCCCACCAAGAAACCTCCAAAAAAGAATGGGAAAACCACCTCAAAAAATGGCAACTCCTGGGCAGAAGTGGATTTGGAAAGTGGAGGTTACCTGTGAATTTCCTTTCCAACATCAAAGTCTTTGGGAGCAGAAGTTTCTAAAGAGGAGAAAACATTGTTTGAAACTCTTTGCCTTTATTCATCAGTGAATTCTTGAAATGTTCTCCCTTGAGAAAATGTTTGGAATAACACCAGATTCGCCCACTCTGTGCTGACATTTAACTCATCCCATTATATGTATTACGCCACCACTCCAGCTTTATCCAGGGTATAATGTAAGGAACATATACACAGATTTAGAAAAATACAGAGCCTTATAGATTTATTTATAACAGTTCATATATTTATAATTAACTTCATTGTGAGGAAAGTTCAGCACGAGGTAGGACAACAATGGACTCCTCAGTTATATAAAAGGACCTTGAAAAGCTCTTCCCTCCTCAGAGAAAAGTTTCCTGAACTGCTCAGGGAAAGCTGGATTCTTTAAAAAAAAGGCTAAAAGTGGAAATGTTTTGTTTATAACAATTTATTACAGTTGAAAGTTATTTTTTATTTAATTTTAAAGTGTACTTGGGAAGAAGCTGTAGGGTTTTACATAGATGTTGGGACACACAGGATGAGAGAGGGATCAAGGGCATTCTCAACAAATTTGTTGATGACACCAAACTGAGGGTGCAGTGACACACCTGAAGGATGGGGCATCCAGAGGGACCAGGACAAGCTGGAAAAGTGGGAATGG
This sequence comes from Tangara arthus, assembly GCA_035584835.1. Classification (NCBI taxonomy): domain Eukaryota; kingdom Metazoa; phylum Chordata; class Aves; order Passeriformes; family Thraupidae; genus Tangara; species Tangara arthus. The sequence goes on along the minus strand of JAWMQZ010000118.1, from coordinate 151,224,428 downwards.
TGTGTGGTTTAACAAGAACAAGTACTGATGCTGCGCCTTAGTTGGGGCAAACCCCAAGATCAATCCAGGCTGAGGATGAGCAGATGGAGCAGCCCTGTGGGGAAGGACTTGGGGGATGGTGGGTGAGAGGCTGGACATGACCCAGCCATGTGTACTCCAACCCCAGAAATCCAAAAGTGTCCTGAGTTCATCCAAAGCAGGGAGGGCAGCAGCTGAGGGGGAATTCTGCCCCTCTCAGGTGAGACCCCACCTGCAGAGCTGCATCCAGCTCTGGATCCCAGCACAGGAAGGACACGGAGCTGCTGGAGCCAGTCCAGAGGAGGCACCAGGATGACCAGAGGGATGGAGCAGCTCTGCTGTGAGGAAATATTGGGAGAGCAGGGATTGTTCAGCCTGGAGAAGAGAAGCTTTGGGGTGACCTAATTGTGGCCTTCCAGTAGCTAAAAGGGATGATAAAAAAAAGACAGATAATTAACAATGGTCTGGAGTGACAGGACAAGGGAGAATGGCTTCAGACTGGTGGAGAGCAGTTTTAGTTTGGATATTAGGAAGGAATTCTTCCCTGGGAGGGTGGGGAGATCCTGGAATGGAATTCCCAGAGAAGCTGTGGCTACCCCTGGATCCCTGGAAGTGTCCAAGGCCTGGCTGGACAGGGCTTGGAGCAGCCTTGGATAGTGGAAGATGTCCCTGCCCACGGCAGGGGAGTAGAATGAGATGATCTGGAAGGTTCCATCTGTGCATGGGAGAAGGTTTCAAAGGTTCACATGACCTTACCCCAGGAAAACAGAATTGCTGTTGTTGTAAAAGACCTCCAAGGTCATTGAATCCACCACTCAACTCTTCAAAGTTCACCACTAAACCCTGTCTTCAAGCACCACATTCATAGGTTTTTTGAACAGCTCCAGGGGTGGTGACTCCACCTCTGCAGCCTGTTCCAATGCTTGATAATCCTTTCAGTAGTTAATTTTTTCCTAATGTACAATCTAAGCCTTCCCTGGCACAACTTGAGGCCGTTTCCTCTTGTTCTATAGCTTGTTGCCTGGAAGAAGAGACCAACTACCACCTGGCTACAACCTTCCTCCAGGAAGTTGTAGAGACCTTGTGCTGCCTCTTGTCCCCTGATGAGATCCTGAACTGCCTGAAAATGGGATTTTTTTAGCTCCTGAAAATCCTCCTGCTCTGCTGTTTCCAGCTCAGAGAGCTCGGGGATGCAGCTGGAACCATCCCACACCAAGTGCCAACCAGATGGGAAATAACTCCCTGTTCACTGAGGAGCAAGTGGGAACTTCCATCTTGCATAAGAGACCTTTTGCCTCTTTGTGACCTGATTTACTTGTGGTTTTCACTGGAACTAATCAAAGAATTCCATACGAGTGGAGAAGGAAAGAACAGGAGCCTTGCTGGTTTCCTTCCTGCACATTTCATAAAGCTTTAATATCCAGTAATAGCTGACATGGCTTTGATTTTATTGCACTTAACTGGGTAATTCTCCTGTCCCCAACTGTGCCCAGGAGGACTGAGAGGAACAGAAGTGACTGTGCCACAGTACAAATGGGTCTTTGAATTCCTCTTACATTCCCATGGCCTGGATTGTGTTCAATAAGTCATGCACAGTAAATACAGCCAGGAGACGTGAGGAGACTCATGAACACTTGCAAGGCACTCAGGTGCCACTTTGGTGAATGTGCTGCAGGCAGAATATGGGGAAAAAAAAAATGCCCTGCTTGTGTCTCTGCCCCTCCCCTCACTCGTTAGTGAAGGCTGTTCCCCACCACAGAGAGCCCCAGGCAGAGCTAATGAAGCAAAACAAGCCATTTCTAATTTTATCCCCGCTTTCTTACGACAAGGAGACACAAGTTCACATCCAAAATCTGACATCCCTACCCTGGGTTTGTTGATGGGTTCATAGAATCACAGGATATCCTCAGCTGGAAGCGACCCATGAGGATTGTTGAGTCCAACTCCTGGCCCTGCACAGGGCAACCCAGAGAATCCTGCCATGTGCCCGAAGTGGTTTGCAATAATTTCTTGAGCCCCAGAAGACTTTGTTTCTGGTATTTTAATGTCTGTTGGTTGCACGGAGGGGCATGAGGTTTCTTTGCCATGCTGGACAAGACAAACAGCACCGTGGACACCTTGGGTGGGCAACCTGGAGACTGTCCAGCTGGACATTGGGCCACAGACACAACTGTGCCAGTTTGGTTGCAGACAGAGCCTGGAATTCTTGTGTCCCATCCTTATTTTCACTCTGTTCCTCCCTTTCTGGATGATGAGAATTATGGAGACCTCTGAAGTGAACGTCTCCTACGCTGTCCCCATCTTGCTTCATCATATTTAAATGTCTTCTTAATATTCTTCTACTCCATTCAAATTCCAGCCTGGTTTCTGAATCTGTCCTCCCTGAATCCAAGGCCTTGCACAATCTCCTCCCTTTTGTCTCCCCAAAATCTGGCTCCATGCACCTTCACTGAGGGAACAGCAGCAGTGCCCCTGTGAAAAATATCCAAATAACTTCCCTCTGATGATCCCAGTTTCTTTTTGTTATTAGACAAACCTCTGGAAGTTCTCTAGGATGCTCAGAACTGGGGGCTTGGCTCAATGGGATGGGCTCCTGACCTTCCCATGGGTGATTTGTGCAAATCCACGTTAATGAAGCTGTTCCAGTCACAGAGGATCCTGTACTGGAGCCTCTGCAGGCTATTCAGCAAAGCAAAGAAGGAATTGCACTGTCTCCTTTAATACTTTGAAACAGTTCATGTCTCACTGCTGGCAGGTGAATAAATTGGTAATGAATATGCAAATCAGCAGGTCTTCCTAGCGGGCTGAGAAACCTCATTTTGAGGTGTTTGTGAGGCAGGATGAGCGCTTTAATGTTTGCCACACATTTCATGCCAGTGATATCCTCTCTCCCTCATAAACAGAGCTGCTGTTAATCCATGACCTGTTCCACACCGGCTTTGTCGGCAACAGTAAATTAAAAACTGTCAGGGAATGTTGTTAATTGCTGTAAATTGATATTTTTAAAAATATTTTTTTATTTTTTATCTCACAGGATTTCTAGCATGGAATTATAAAATGGTTTGGGTTGGAATATGATCTTCAAGATGGGCAGGGACACCTTCCACTGTCCCAGGTTGCTCCAAGCCCCCTCCAACCTGGCCTTGGACACTTCCAGGGATCCAGGGGCATCCACAACTTTTCTGGGAATCCCATGGCCCCACCACCCTCCCAGCTCTATCAGATGCTCTTCCTCCCTTGTCGTTTTGAATTTCCTTTTGTTCCATTTTGAGGGGTACTTCAGGGGAGATGAAATTTCTTCATTAATGTCCCTGATTTCAATCCAAAATTTTCATTTTGGAGATTAAAAAGCTACCTCTGAGGTTTTAATTTTCATTTTTGCCCCTGATTAATGGAAATTTGGACATATCCATCCCTCAAGGTCTTCTGAGGTTTTTTCTCCAATATTTTGGATATCTCAGAAGTCTCTGTGGAGCCTCCAAAAATATGCAGGAAATCAGCACCATCCCTGAAGCAACAGCTGAAGGAGACACAGCGAGGCCAAAATGTATTTATTGTTTTAATTTAAATCTCATCAGACTTTATCAGTTTTACCCCTTGTGCACCTCCTGCCATTCTCCACCCCCTTACACAATTCTCTGCAGCATCTCCAGGGTTGTGTGATCCACCTGGAAATGTGCCAAGGGTCTGACAGCTCCTCATGTCCATCACACATTATGGATTCATCACTGCTCCTTTTCCCTCAATGTCTTGCCTCTCCTAAAAGATTCTGGTCCAAGAATCTCTAAAATTCCACTCCCCAGAGCGTTGTTTCTGTGGATCTAGAAGATGTTCAGGGAGCTGAGTCACAGTTCCCTGGCCAGACGTGGCCTGGTTAGCCTCAAGTTATTTTTTGTTAGTTTTTGTAGGCAGGGAACGTGCACAAATGAAGGATGAAGTCAGTTTTCCCACTTGCCAGCCATTTGTTGCCTGGGATCATTTCAGCACTTCCATCCTTGGCGTGTTCTGTGTGCTTCCCATTTTAGTCTTGGGGGCAGCAGATTCCTTTATTTTATCAGGGGAAGTTATTCAAAAGACTGGAAACTGTGGATGGAGAAACAAACTGGGTATTCCTGGAGGATTGTGATTATAGCCCAGTTTTTGGAGCAAATTCTAAAACTTTTATCATTTTTCTTATGTTGTCACTGAAGTAGATTTGTTAAAAATTGAGGTTATTACTGATTAATCATTTTTACTTCAGTCTCATTTTGATTAAAGCAAGAAAAGACAGGTTGGAACTTTTAAAACTACACCTATTTTAGAAATTGAAGTTTCACTGAATGTGGAAAATGATCTGGTTTTTGTAAGTCTATCCAGAAGCTCATGGAGCTGAACATTCCTGAACATTCCATGGCTATTGCTGGGTTTTTAGCTCCCAAACCTGATGGTGCAATGTGCCCACATCTCATAAAACATGAGTGGGAAGTTTTCATGCTTGTTGACCATGAAAAATGTCCTGGTAATGAAGCGGCTGTTTCTGAGATCATGGAATAATGGAATTATGGAATCATGGAATGGTTTGGATTGGAAGAGATGTAAAAGATCATCTCATCCACCCCCTGCCATGGGCAGGAATGCCTTCCAGTATCCCAGGTTGCTCCAAGCCCTGTCCATCCTGGCCTTGAGAACTTCCAGGGATGGGGCAGCCGCAGCTTCTCTGTGCCAGTGCCTGGCTACCCTCCAGGTAAAGAATTTCTTCCAAAATCCCATTTAAACCTCCCCTTCCTGTAGTTTAAAACCATTCCCATCACCAACAAATTGTCCATTTGAGAGACACTTTCTATGGACGCTGATTTTCTCCTTATACACCCCAATTCTTTTTTAGAAAATGAGAAACTTGTGTTCCTATGCATAAAATGTGACCAGTCTCAACACTGGATGGTTTTCACTTTGTTACCTGCGCTGACTTTTTCCTTCTGGCTTTTGCAGCTCTCAGCCCTGGCAGCCAAAGAATGATATTTGTTAAAATGGTTTTGTCTGCTTGTTTTGTCCCTCAAGAGCTGTTGAGGTTTTGAGAGATTTGTTTGAGCTCTGGGTCAAGCACAAGCACAACCCAGGAGGGTGGGGGGGAGATGCCAGAGGAGTGGAGAGAAAATCAGCTCTCCTCTTTTGGAAAGAATCAGTCATTAGGTCCACAAAAACATTTTTGCCTAAAGGATGCACTGAAAACAAAGTGTTGCAAGATAATGATGGGCTCTACCCAGATAATATAATTAATCTGATATAATTAATCTGCAGATGGAAACATCCATTCACGTGTGCTCTCTTTGTCCATCTGGCAGTTCATTATTTTTACAAAGCCCATTCAAGTCAAGAAAGGAATTCTGCTGCTTTCCAGGCACAGATAACAATTCCCTGTGCTATTCCTGGGGTTCCTGGCAAATTCTCCTTGCACAGAGCGCTCAGCTCAGCAGTGACCTGGCCAACAAGGAGCAAAACCCACCTTTTAATGCTGTGAAGGTTTTTACTTCCTTCCCATCTATTTGAAGAAGAAAAAGAAATGTCCGCTTGAATTTTTCCTTCCAGCTGTCCACGGTACAGAATCTCCCCAGGTTGCCACAGGAATAAATTCATTACCTGTTTCTCTAATGATGGCAGCTGAATATTTTAATGTAGTTCATTTTAATCACTTTTTTAAGTCCACAGTAAAACCTCTGCAATTACCCTCAGGGCCAACAAGTGCTCAGTGAACCATGGGGTGGATTAAACTCCTTTCTCTGGATAAAGCAAATCCATCTTTCCAGAAGAAAAGCAGGACACACCGAGGTTTCTGCCCGTTGGTGCTGTTGTGCTGTGCATGGAAATGTGGGAATATTCACTGGAGTGAAGACGGGGATGAATCATGTTCACAATTTGCTGGGTACTTCTCACACCTGCAAAATCCCCTCTCCATCTCCACCTGCTGTAAACAGATCAGAATAAAAGGGAAGAACTTTGGTGATAAGATCAGGAAGAGCTCAACTCCAGCATGGAGTTGATATCTAATTACAGATAATATGTGATGAGAATCCTTGGGACAAGAAAAGGGCATTTTAGTCAGCAGAGGGCTCCCCATCCTGTAACAATAAACAATTTTATATGGTAATACAGAAAAAAAATGCTACTGGAATTAGGAATCTGTAAAAGATTTCAGGAGCCAATTGTTTCCTTTACTTCTGTCCACCAGTTCAAAGACCTGAAAGAAAATCCAGGGTCTGCTGCAATTCCGAGGGGCAATTTAGAACCATGACAGGGAATTCAACAAACTCAGTCATCACTCTCATTGGTTTTTTAGCTGCCTTTTTTTTATTGCCTGTTTCAAGCAAACATCCTCCAGGATTGTGTTTTACTTTGTATCAGACAAAATTATGTATTTTCAAATGCACAAACCCCAAAACTTTGAGCTTATTTTACTTGTTGAGTAGAGGGGACAGGAAAAATTTCTTTAAACTTTTTTGGTGGTGAACCAAAACTAATTTCTTAGTAGAGGTTTCAGTACAAGCTTTCCACCCCAAGGAATCCATGGAATCAAATCCCCAAGGATCATGGAATCATGGAATGATTTGGAAGAGACCTTCAAGACCATCTAACTCCTTCCACAGACCAGGTTGCTCCAACCTGGTCTTGGACATTTCCAGGGATGGGGCAGCCAAAACTTCTCTGGGAAACCTGTGCCAGGGCCTCACCACCCTCACAGGGAGGAATTTCTTTGGAATTCTTTGAAATTTCTTTGGAAATCCTTTCTCCCTGTTCTCCCTTCTACACAGGACTTGTGTGAGGTTACTTGGAACCATACCGCGCATCAATGAGTAATAAATGATATCTAGCTCTAAAAAATACAGATGTTCCTGGTTCCAAGGCTCTAGTGCATCATTGTCCCTGCAAGTGGGACCGAGTCCTTCTGGAATCTTCCACCTGGAAGTGGCTCTGGGTAATCCTCTCACAGCACTGTCAGAGTTTGCAGAAGGAAAATAGACAAAGATGTAACTTCTCCCCTCCTGGCTGATAGCTGGATTTTAGATCCAAAAGAAGAAACTGGGATGATCAAGAAGAAACTGGGATCACCAGAGGGAAGTTATTTGGATATTTTTCACGGGGGCACTGCTGCTGTTCCTGCAGTGAAGGTGCACGGAGCCAAATTTTGGAGAGACAAAAGAATCCAGGTGGTATCTGGATTTTAGATAAAGGGATAACTTTTCAGGAAGTTTTACTCTCCAGGGGTGTTGGTTCCTTTCAGGGTTCGAGAGGTTCCAGGATAAATTTGTACACAGGTACTGATTTCTTCCTGATGTTCTGTGTGTTCCTTTTTTCCCCCTCTGATTTCCAGAAGTTCTTTCAGGAGAGATGGATCACTTGGGGTGATGGAAATGATGCCTGTGAGAAGGAGAAGGAAGAGCAGCTGCCATCAGCAAAGGGATTAAAGCCAAGGAAGCCTCTAAATCCTGAATAAAGACACAGCCTGGTTGCCTCAACTTGCTGCCTTTTTTTCCTTAATGCAGGAGAAATTTGCTTCTTGATTTTTCTAATTCTCATCCTGCTGAGAGCAGGTGAGTAGGAGGAACAAGCAGAATTTTAAGGGATCCTGATCATAGAGAATGGATTGGATTGGAAGGGATCTCCAAGATTATCCCATTCCAATCCCTTTCCATGGGTAGGGACACCTTCCACTATCCCAGGTTGTTCCAAACCACATCCAACCTGGCCTTGAATGGTTCCAGAGATGGGGCAGCCACAGCTTCTCTGGGATTTCTACTCCAGGGCCTCCCAATGCTCATAGGGAAGGATTTCTTCCCAATATCCCGTCTAAATCCACTCAGGATCTCTCTCCAATATTCCTTGTTCTTCAACAGCAGCTCAGCAGCATCATAGCTCCCAGTCTGCACAGGCAGAGGTGATTTATGTTTATATATTGTCCATATATGTGCAAAGAAATCCTTATCTCCTGAAGGAAAGCAAAGGAAATAACATTGGGCGGAAATCCAAGAGGATAAAATCAAATATTCCTCAAGGACACTGAATTCCTGAGTTATCTTCAGTGAAATAACCCTGATTTTTACTTTTCCTTAAGTTCCTTCCTGTGTTATAAGGTGAGGGATCCCAGTTTTATGGAGGCTGAGCTCCATAAATGATTTGTTGGATGTTGGGGTGCCAGGAAACAGCTAAAACCCAACAATTAACCCTCACTCCTGCAAGGTGTGGGATAGTTTAAATGAGCTATAGGTGGGGGAGATTAATTAGAAACATATAAAAGACTGATTGGTGCAAACCTAATTCCCTGGAAGGAGATGGAGTCAGGAAATTTCCTTATGGAAAACATGAAGGCAAGCTCTGAAATTCATTGATGTTCATAAGAATGTTCTTTTTTTTTTCCCTAGGATCATGGGACCAGACCACTCAAAATATTTTATTTTAATTGCATGCAAGGTGACATGCAAGGTGGTCACAAATTAGGACCCTCACGCTTTAAAGACATAATTTGGAGGGAAAAAATAATCCCAGTGTGTTTTCCATCAGCAGATGGAGTATATAGGGAGTGTACACCAGTTTATCCCATTTTACTGGCCCTCTGATCCATGTGTGTCCTTAAAAATCCACAGTAAAAGCTGGAAAAGAACATTAAAACAACACAGTTGTTACAGAGTGGATTTTCAGTGTATTAAAGTGTGAAATCCCACTCTGTTTTTATGGAGAGCTGTAAATAAGTCAACAAGATTTAGGCTACACCTTTGGAATTTGCTCGGTGGTCAGTGGTAATTCCTGAGTTCCTGTGGCTGGCTGAAAAATTCACAATATTTCCTACAGGATATCAGAAATATTTTCAGAAAGCCCCTGTTTGGAGCTTTCTTTATTTCAATTCATTGCTGCAAGATTTCATTAGGCTCAAAAAATGCTTTTTTCTTTCGGCCTGGTTCTCTTCAGCTCCCCTTTGTCTGGGAAAGGAGAGCAAAAGAAAGATCTGTGAGCTTTCTGTCAGTCAGGAGAGGAGTTATTTTATAAACTGAACCTGAACTGATGAGTCTGGGGCACGAGGGAAATTATTTCTCCTTTGAATATTGTTCCAACCATTCTTTTCTTTTTTTTTTTTCCTTTTTTTTTTCTTTCCTTTTTTTCCCCCAGGTGATCTCTCTGTTGAGAGGTCTCCTCTTCCAGCTGAACCTTGTGGGAGCTAAAATAATATGCAAACCTCGAATGCTGAGCTATTCCAACTCCAGGGTTATTCAGGCAGGAAAATCCTTCCCCAATCTGAGTGGCTCAGCTGATTAAAAACTCCAGGTTCAGAGCATTTCACACACAGAGAGAACATCAGAAAATCAATGCTGGATTTATTGACTTTCCCTTTGGTTATTGCCATTGTTTGCTAATTCCACGACAATTTTCCTGTCTTTTTTTATCAGAATCTCCTTCTCATCCCCCTCCCCGAGGGGCTGCTCCTTTATTGCTTCTTTGGAGCTGCCTGGGAAATCCCATTTCAGCCCTGGCCTCTGGAAAGTAGAAGGTCAGAGAAGAATCACCCATTTTGCATTTTGAGACTGAGCTCTAGGCGGGATATTAAATCCAATTCCTTCCCTTCAGCTTCCTGAAAATGTTGTATTTTCCTTATTTTTTTTAATTATGCGCAAGACATTTATTTTCTTTACATTTCCCCCCTCATAATTACTTTAACCAACACTTTGAGTTCCAAGTACAGAGCATCTACATTTGATTTCCTTTCTCAGGAACAAATATATCAAATAAAAAATTCAACCTAATCACCACTCCAATTTTCTTCCTTTTTTTTTTTTTTTCATGGGGGAAGATGATTTTTCCTGGAGAAGGAGATAAGAAAACAAAGCACTAAAGTGGATTTTGTCCATGTTTTTAATGCAAAGGAGGATTTTTGAGTACTAAATACAATGGTTCCTAATGTATTTTAATATCTATATTTTTACAGATAAACTCAGACAACTTAGAGCAACGCATCCTCCTGGCATAGATATGGGATATGTCATTATTCCCACTTTCCAGTGGGAAATAAAGACCCACATGGGAAGCTGCAATAAAGACAGGACTCGAGTCACGTTGCCTGAACAATACCAAAGTGGTATTTTTAGCTTTTTATTCTTTCTAATCAGTGACTAATCCTGTTTTCTTTCTTTCTTTCTTTCTTTCTTTCTTTCTTTCTTTCTTTCTTTCTTTCTTTCTTTCTTTCTTTCTTTCTT
>JAWMQZ010000118.1:151200310-151210923 GCA_035584835.1 Tangara arthus | reverse complement strand
CTTCCCGTCCCTTCCCTTCCCGTCCCGTCCCTTCCCTTCCCTTCCCTTCCCGTCCCTTCCCTTCCCTTCCCTTCCCTTCCCTTCCCTTCCCTTCCCTTCCCATCAACTTTTCCTTCTGTTCTCAATTAAAAAACAGCTGGGAAGTGCTGGAATAGGAATTTCGAACTCTGTTTCTTTGCTATGACACTTTCAGAGACAAAAACTCACCCAAAACCAAACTTCAAATCCAAAAAAATGGGTTTTGCCAATTTTTCGTGGTTTAACCCCAACCAGCAACTCAGTCCCACACATTGCTCAGCCCTGGTGGGATCAGGGGGAAGTTGGAAGGTAAAAGTGGGAAAATTTGGTGGGTTTGTAACTAAACTCATGGACAACAAATAAAACATCCCTATTTATTAAGACTACTTCCAGGAGAACTCCAAAATTAATCTGTGACAAAGAACATTATCCCAGTCAAAACCAGCAACTATTTCCAAAAGCTCTGTCCACCAGTAAATCCTCTCCTTTTTTTTTCTTCCTTCTGATTCTATTGATAGGTGAATTTTGAATTTCTTTTTTTTTTTTTTTTTGTTTTCCTCCTATTTTGTCGTGATTCATCTTTTTGTAGGTGTGAAAAGGAGCATTATGCGCTGCTGGGAGATATAATTTGTGACTCATGGAACCGTGGGCTCTCTGCTTTTGGAGCGATAATTAAAAGGAGGGGGTTGGAGCTGCCAGGGGGTTAGGGAAGTGTGAGGTTGGAATAGAGAGCCTTATCCTTCCATTTAGCAGCAGACTGGTGGAGCAAAACAAGTCTGGATACATGAGAAACCTGGTGGAACTAAAGATAAACTTTGAACTTTTCCTGCTTCTCCGTGGGTTTGCTGCGTTCTCCCAGGTTGCTCAATTACACACAGTAATTAACTCAGTAAGTCCTGAAAGTGTCAGAAAGAGAACCTGAAATAGGAGAAATGCACTAGAGTTCCAGAAAAAAAGCTCTTTCAGACACTCTCCACACTGGAAATCCAGCCAAGGGCTGACTGGAATGGGGACTCTCATTCCCAGCAAAAGTATCCCAAACTGGTGGAGGGAATATCAGCAGATTTGTTCCAGAAAGTGTTCTCAAGGTCCTTCCCAAAACAAAGTGATTGGATCTTCTTGGCAGAACAGGGAGGATTTTCCCTTTTTCTGGTGCTTCTCTTTTCTTGGCAGAATCCTGATCTCTGGGAAGAACAGCAAAAAATTCACAGAAATGGAAATTCAGATCAGAGATTCAGAGATGCCTCTGAGCCTCATTGGCTCCCACTAATTGTGCTTTCCTTGGAAGGAAGACAGGAATGAAGGGATGCATCTCAAGCTCTGGCAAGTGAGTTCAGGCTGCTCTTCACATTATCCCTTTTTAATTTTTGTTAAATTTGCTTTTTGATGTTGTGTTCTGGGGATTTTCCCCAGTTACTCACCAGGAAATAACTTTGACTTTCCTTCCTGAAGCAAGGGAAGCATGACCCAGTGGTTTGGATAATTTCCTGGGATCCAGGAAATATAGGATCTCTTCCCTGCTCTGGTACAAAAGTCCTCAGTAGTTCCAAAGTCTTCTAAAGGAGAGTCACAGCACCGAATCTGAGGATCAGTTGGGATCAGCAGTCGAAGAATCCCAGCTTTTTTCAAGGATTTCTTTGTAGAGAGATCATGGAAAGGCTTGGGCAGTTCTAGGATGTGATCCCTTTGGAATAAAACATAATCACATAAAACACATACAGTGACAGTTCTGCCAGGGACAGTGACAAATGCCCATCTGCATATTCCAGCAGAACATTCCTTGAGGAATTCCATTTTAAGCTCAAAACCCACCTTCAGGGACAGGGAAATCACACCTGTCTTTGGCCTTGGTTTTTGTCTCCAGGTGATATTTGGTGCCACTGATCTTTCATGTCACTGATCTTTTCAATTCCAAGATATTTTATAAACTCATATGTTCATCCTGGTGGGATTCTTGGGGTTGTCCTGTGGAGGGCCAGGAGTTGGATTCCATGATCCATGTGAGTCCCTTCCAATTGAGAGTATTTGTGATTCTCTGAACCTCACACTCAGTTCTTGACCTGTGATGAAAGCCGCCAGTTGTCGTCAAAACAGACCCATCCTACCCCAAACTGGGGCATTTTGGGAAAGGAGGTGTCCCAGAGAGTCCATAAAACCTACTCTGATTCCATTGGTGGTACATGAAATTTCCTCAGATATCACAGAATCATAAAATATTCTGAATTGGAAGAGACCACAAGGATCATTGAAGTCCAACTCCTGATGGAGGTGGAAGTTCATAGCTGAAAATTCTTGGCTAAGGAGAAAAATCTTTCCTGTTTCAGAGCACCCTGGAGAGTGGAAAAGGTCTGAAAAAAAAAACCCCAAACCCACATTTTTTTCCCAGCTTCTGGCCTTTCATTACTGTCTTAGATCTTTTCAATATTTGTGGTGGGTTGATCCTGGATGGATGCCAGGCGCCCTCCAAGGTGCTTCATCAATGTTCTTCTCAACTGAACAAGGAAGAGAAAATAGAATAATATATAGTAATTATATACATACATTTTAAAATATAATAAATTATATATACATATATAAAATAAACTATAATCAATAATAAAATATAATAAAAATATTGTGGGTTGAGATAAGAACAGGGAGAGATCACTCATGAGCTCCTATCACTGCCAGACTCTACTCTGGAAAATTAATTTAATTTGTTATCAAACAAAAACATTGGAATAATACTTTCAGGCACACAATGGGATTCTCAGAGCTCTTCTGTGTAGGTCAAAAGTTGGACTTTGATGGTCCTTGTTGGTCCCTCCCAACTCAGGATATTCTGTAATTCTGTGAAAATCAGGGTAGGTTAATGAGCAAATAAAATCAAATCCTAAAGCACCTTTTCCCCAGCCCTCTCATCTTCCTGGGCCCAATTTCAACCCCAATTTTTTTACCTCTTCCCATGGAGCATTGCAAGGGGACAAAGAATGGGAATGGTGGTCAATTCATGGTGTCTGTGCTGCTTCTTCCTCCCCAGGGCTTGGACTCCTCACACCCTTCCCCTGCTCCATCATGGGATCCTTCCCACAGGAGAAAGTCCTCCACAAATGTGTCCAACGTGGTTCTTTCCCACAGTTCTGCACAAACTGATCCAGTATGGATCCCTTCCATGGATTCTGTCCTTCAGAAAAGGCTGCTCCAATCTGGATCCCTCCAATGGGATTGGTCTTTTGGAAACAGCTGCTCCAGCTTGTTCAGCCTGGGTTCCTCATGGAATCACAGGTCCTGCCAGCAAACCTGCTCCAGTTTGGGCTTCTCTCCCTCCTGCCAGGACCCTGCTCCAGCTCTGGATTCCCATGGGATCACAGCCTCCTTCGTGTATCCTCCTGCTCCAGTGGGATCCTCACAGGTTACAGGGGATCTCTCTTCCCCAGGGGCTGCAGGGGCACAGCTGCCTCATCCTGGGCTCCATCATTCCAAGCCAAGCCATCCCATATTTCTGTGATCTCAAATGGGCCAGCAATAAGGAAATCTCTAGAAATGAAGAGGCAAACCCATTGGAATGGGAAGTTTCTTTGCATCAATATGAAAACTCGTGGTTTTTAATGATTTTGTTTAAAAAATGACACCCACATTGTGACTTTCAACCCAAGCAGATACACTTTTAAGCAGTAAGAACATCCCTAAAAAGATCAAATTCTTCTCTGATCAGAGTGCCCAAAAATTGCATCAGCTAAGAAAAATGTTTCAAGCTCATTTTAATGTTGCAGCTCCCAGGAAAATGAATTAAAACATGAAATTAATGCTTGGCTGGGGCTTTGCAGCCAGCTCCAGATACTCAGCTCAGATACCAGGATGACAAATGGGATCTAAAATACCTTGAAAGAGATGAGCCATGCAGGCAGAATATCCTGATGCATCTGGAATTTGGCTCCTTGGTACCTTTGCTATAAAAAGCTCAAGTGGAGAGAGTGGATTTTCTTCCTACTAAATAGACTGAGCTCCTGTAAAACCTTCAGATGCTATTTCAGAGCCATCCAGGAATGACTGAGGTTGGAAAAGACCTCCAAGATTGAGTCCAACCTGTGACTGATCCTCACCTTGTCACCCAGCCCAGAGCACTGAGTGCCACGTCCAGGTGTTCCTGGAACACCTCCAGGGATGGGCACTCCAAACCTTCCTGGGTGGCTCCTTCCAATGCCTGACCACCCTTTTCATGAAGAAATTCCTCCTGATATTCAGCCGGAATCTCCTCTTGTGCAGCTTGAGGCTGTTTCCTCTTGTCCTGTGCCTTGTTCCCTGGGAGCAGAGCCTGATTCCCACCTGGATCCCCTTCCTGGCAGGGAGTTGTGGAGAGCCAGAAGGTCCCTCCTGAACCTCCTTTTCTCCAGGCTGAGCCCCTTTCCCAGCTCCCTCAGCTGCTCCTGGTGCTCCAGACCTTTTCCCAGCTCTGTTCCTTTCTCTGGACAGGCTCCAATGCCTCAATGTCCTTCTTATCATGAGGGGCCCAGAGCTGGACACGAGAACCTGAGCTGCGACCTCAGCAGTGCCCGGCACAGAGGGACAATCCCTGCCCTGATCCTGTGGTCACACATTGGTGACACAAGCCAGGTACCATTGGGGGTTGGAACTCAAGGGTATTTAAGGTCACTTCCCATCCAAACCATTCCCTGATTCCATGATCATCTCAGTCAGGGAGAAGAAACGCATCTCACCATCCCAGAATAGGGATTGATTATGGATTAATAAATTTCCCTGTCTGAAATTCAGGTTTCTGTCCCTCAGGCAAGTCAGCCCAGCTAGAGATCCTGCTCCCTTTCTCATCAGTGCCATTTAGGGCAGGAAAATTCTTTCAGAAAACTCAGTAAAAGAGTTTTTTTCTCAATGGAATAGGGAGAACATGGGCACTGTGGAGCTAGAGTGGGGAAGCAGAGGGATCTGAAAGTTTCCAGCCAGTCCCAGGAGGGCACCTGCAGGAGGGACCCAATCCATCTAAGCAAATTAAAATTGCTTAAGGAGCATTCCTTGGGGCCTCTGCCAGCTGGCACAGAGTGATATTATTTCCCATTATTTAACTGTCCTGCTTTCCCAAATGAGGAAAATACTGATTGCCGAGAATGATCTCTGACCCATACTCACTCCTGGCCCATGATTGATAAGAACACAGGGGGATAAGTTTTTTGGCTTGAGCTTTTCTAACAGAACAATGGCATTGAAATAAGCATCTGAAACTCCTCACAGGACTGTTTAATCTATTGATAAAAATATATGACCAGTGTTTAACCCTTTTTAATGATGGGATTTGACCCCACAGCAGATGTTCAGGAAAGAGCAAGAGTTGTCTCTATTTTCTCTCTTCCTCCTGCTCTATTTTAACCTCATTGTTCTGGGAGAGGAACTTCCAAAGTGTGTGAGCATGTGGGAAATGAGAACCACTCTCCTTTAAAAACTTGGGAAATGAGGCTGAGTGAAACTGCTGGTGGAAAGCTGAGCCAAACTGAATTATTTTCTGCTGCCTGTGTGTCAAAGACTCAGTTTTAATTCAACAGCGGGAATTCCACACTCCAGCTCTGACTCCAATCCTGTTTTGCTTGGTCCTGACTGGGCCATGACCTGCTTGTGTTTAATGGGAAGAAATCAATAAAGCAGGATCAGAGAGGCTTTTGCCTGTTTTTGTAGGAAATTCATTAACTCCTAACACTGCTGAAACACCTCAAACACCTCTAATCCTCCACCCCTCCTGATAGTTTTCCTCATAATAACGGTGTCCTGTTTGCTCCATGGATCTTTGATTGGCACCTGCTTGGGAGGGGTCCTCTAACTCCTTGGTCCTTTTCATTCCAAGAAATTCTTTAACCTGTAATTCTTTTTGCAGAAAATCTCTCCAGTCTACCTAACTCGCTGATTTGGAGGAAAGTGGAAAGAACCCAGCTGGGGGATAAAATATCTTGGCATAAATTTTCCTCTCCACAACTGTATTTCTGATTTATGTCACATCACAAACCTGGAGCCATTTGCATAGGGATTTGATAATTTTTAAGCTCATCTGTGGTATTTTTTTCCATCCTAGACCTGTTTTTTTTTTTATTTCCAGACCTGTCTTTCTTACTTTTTTGACGCAAATCAAACCTCATGCAGTGATAGAAATCATTGGAACAGACTTCCCAGGGAAGTTGTGGAATCACCATTCTGGAAGGGATTTAAAAGCCATGTGGATGTGGCACATGGGGACATGGTTTAGTGGTGGCCTTGGCAGTGCTGGGGGAATGGTTGGACTTGATGTTTTTTTCCAACCTAAATTTTCATGATTTCATGATTTTTGTTACATTTCCCAATGGAGTGAGGGACTATCATCCCATTACCCATGGGAAAAGGTAGCCTAGGAGGAAAAGGAGAATGAAAAAGGGACACAAATGCTTCAGAGGGGGGGAGGAATTTACTGAGGATTTATCACTGAGTTCTGAGTTACCAAATTATTTGTCTGTGCCTTGTTTTCTCTGCCTGCAAAACAGGGTAATTGTGACAGCTTTTAAAAAGTTTTGGGACATGGAGATGGATAATCTGATTAAAAATCCTGACTGCACACTAATTAATAATCAAGGACAGGCTGGATGGGACTCTGAGCAACCTGGTCTAGTGGAGGGTGGCCCTGCCCATGGAAGGGGGTTGGAATGGGATGGTTTTGAATGTCCCTTCCATCCTGTGATTCCATGATTCTCTTGCTCCCATGAAATAAAATCCACACTATGCACCAGCAATAAGCAGAATTTATAATGAAAAACAGAATTCCGAGTCTTCCTCAGAAATCCTGTTTTGCAGAATCATATCTTGATATCTATTTCTGTTGTAACTGTTACAAAATTTGTTTTAAAACATTTGACAATCGACACGTCCCACCAAACAGAATTGTGATGCTTCAAACCAGTCTAATAACGCTTACTTGGCTCTAATGTGAGGCATGAGAATAAATATTCTGATAAATAATTAAATAAATGTTCTAATAAATAAAAACTGTGGCATGTTTTCAGTGATGGGGCCAGAAAAACATTTGAAGCAATCAGACTTTTCTAACAGAGTGGTGTTGCATTTAGCTCTTTTCATGCTCCCAATGCACAAAAGTTCAGATTTAACCCACCTGGTTTCAAGCACTGGAATAAAATGCCTACATTTTGGGGTTACTGGATTTCCACCCATGAATTTTGAGTTCCTTCCAGGCACAATTCAGCTCTTCAGTGGCCTGATTTGCCATCTGGAGGTTTCTCATTATTAATTTCAGCACAACCCGGTTAAATGCTGCTGGTAAAAGCCCAGATTTGGTCAGGATGCCTGTAAACTTCTACTCGGTTAAAAATAAAATTCAGACATGAATCAGCTGCTCTTGAACTCAGAAATAACAGCAGAACTGTGTGGTGACAGTCACAACATGGGCTGAAGTTGGTCTTGGTAATGCTTTGCCAGATGGGTCATTAAAGTGATTGATGATGATTTCACATCATCAGAGCTAAATTAGTTGGGATATTAGAACTAATTGCTGGTCAGAATGAGCCAGGAACAATTAGCAAGAGACACTGATTGTTTCCAAGGGGATTTATCCTCCCAGCAGCTCATGGTTTTCAAGTCTTTTGGCCCCTTGGTTGAGTGGCAGCCAAACTGAAGGTTGTGCAAAGAACCTACAGAAAATTCAGCATAACAGTGAAGTCAGGTGGGTAAAATTGTCCATACATGTGGAGTTAATTTTCCCCTTCATTTGATTGAGCTGTGGAAAGCTTAGGAAACCACTGATACAGAGAAGTCTGAGAGGGAAAAGGGATTCGTTGAGGATTGCAGAATCATGGAATGGTGTGGTTTGGGAGGAAACTTAAGGATCACCCAGTTCCAAACCCCTGCCATGGGCAGGGACACTTCCCACAATCCCAGGTTACTCCAAGCCCTGTCCAGCCTGGCCTTGGACACTTCCAGAGATGAGGCACCCACAGTTTCTCTGAAAAACTTGTGCCAGCGCCTCCCCCTCTCGCAGGGAAGAATTTCTCCCTAATATCCAATCCAATCTCCCTAATATCCATAACCTGTGTTCTTTGAGTTTAAAACCATCACCCCTTTTCCTGTCACACTGTCCCTTATCCAAAGTCCCTCTCCAGGTCTCTTGGAGACCCTTTAGGTACTGGAGGGGGCTCTAAGGTGTCCCTGGAGCCTTCTCTTCTCCAGAGCAGACAAACCTAATTCTCTCAATCTGTCCCCACTGAAGAGGAGCCCTCTGATGATTGTTGTGGCACAAAAGATGTCCCATGAATGCAGATGAGAACCCAGAAATAAACCTGGCACATTACAGCTGGTGCCCTGCTGCCAACGGCTACCATGGTTCCAAATCCTTTTTTTTTAATAAGTGTCCTCTGTGACAAAGTTTTTGCTGCTGTTTTTCCAAATGGGAGGTTGTTCCAATCAGCTCTTCCTATTTTCTCTCCTGCATTTATGCACAGCTGGTTTAGACCTCTTTGTTCTTTTGATGGTGATGTCCTCTAGTCCAAACAGTCCCAATTCCTTGGCATTTCCCTCCTGGGTGTATTTACAGAGAGCAGATAATCCATGACCAGCAATTGCTTTGTCCAGCTGCATGAACTGAGCTCCCACAGTCACCTCTGCAGGTTCTCCTGCCCCTGAAACCCTCAATGTGTTGCACGAGTTCCTGGTGGGATTTGTTCTTTGGGGTTGGAGCTGCACTTGATGTTCCCCATAAAGTTGTACTTGAAATGTGAATGATATAATTCCCTCTTTATTTCCTTCCAAAATATCAATGAACACTTGGCAGGGCTGCATTAATCACATGAGTGTGGCAAATTGTAAGTGGAGTGGAGGCATCTTGGTAGGAGTTCCACCAGACTCCCCCAACTCAAGTGAGTCAATAATTCTGGGTTGTTTAAGGCGTTAATTATTCTTCTCAACCTGAGGAAGACACCAGAATTTTGTGGGATAATTCATGGGATTGACTCTGTTGATACAGGAAGTCAATCTTTATTGACTCCACGGTGATTCGGGGGTGATTTGCCTGTGATTACTTGTGTTGCAGACAGGGAATGTTAAATAGGACAGATCTCTCCCCTTGGAATTTCATTCACATCCTTCGAACTTTCTTTTCTATCATTTTCTGCTACCTGGCCCTGCTCCCTCCATCTCTTGTTCTTCCTGCTGTTCCTGGTAGCTCATGTTCTTAAATTTCACCTCTTTCCCAATGCTGTTAGCTCCAAGGTCATTTGCTTCTCCATTTGTGAGAACTGGATCATCCTTCATCGGGAAAATTCCATGGAAAATTGTGTATGAACATAAAAATTCCCCTGCTTTTTGCAACATAATGATTCATGAAAAAATTAAGCAAAACCAATTTCAGCAATTATTTCGGGTAAGTTTGCTTGTAAACCTTTCCCAGCCTTTTTTCTGTTGTTTTTTCCTTCCCCCAAGCCTTTTCTATTACTTGGAATTGTCTTGATCTCCTAAGAAAATACGGGAAAGAGGAACCAAGTGGAAGATCTTATTTTCTTGGTAGGGATACTTGTTTACAATACCTTAAATTGCTTGGGGAGAAACACTGGAGAATTCAGGCAGTTTCCGCTGCAGCTAAAATCATGGAATCATCACATTATTTAGGTTGGAAAAGACCTTTAGGATCCTTGAGTCCAACCATTAACCCAGCACTGGCTCGTGTTACACTGCTGTTGATTGGAACTTCCACATCCTTTTGCAATGGGAAGTTTTCCAGACATAAAGATATAAATAAATATAAAACATATATTATATATTGCTATTACGTATTTACAATATATTTTTAAATTTTCCTCTTCCTTTCTCTTTTTCACCAATTTCCCTCCATTTCACTCCCAGCTAAAAGGACACAAAAAAAGAAAATAAAGGGGGAAAAGCAGAAAGAAATTAACTTGAAAATCTATTTTTACCTGGAGTTGGGAAAAGGGAATTCTGTTTGACCTTTGCTTTACAAGACAATGCAAACAAGAATTGTTTTAGAACTTTTTCAGGAAAACCACTGGGATTAAAAAAGTCAAGGTGTCTGCACTGGAGAGATCAGCTCCCATTTCCAGTTGCACACTCTCCTTGAAATTTTTAATATTCCTTTAGGCACTGCTTTTTGTTTGTGCTTCCTTCACTTTTAGAAACATCTTTGCTCTTCCACTCAAGTTCAAAGTTCAAATCAGGCAACGGGGAAAAAAGACTCCAAAAGGAGATGAACTTCCAAGACAAAACACAGGCTCCTCACTAATATATGGAATATATTAATTCCTTTATTGTTTTGTTTATTTCTCTGCCATTCTTTTTAATTAGAATAGCAATTGATTTTCCATTGTCAAGAATAACTACGTTCCAATCAGCAGAATCTGGAATATTAAGTAGACTTAATTTTTTTATATGGAACCCATAACAATGTTAATATTAAAATGTCATCAGTCTCGCTGAGATACATAATGAGCATGAAATGAACAGATTTTTTTATCCCTTCCTTTTGTAGATCCAATTTAAATTACAAATGTTCCTGATAAAATTTGCACAGACTAATTTGGATATCACAGACAATTATTTCCAGTTTGAGAAGGAAAAAAAAAGCCACA
>JAWMQZ010000118.1:151165223-151195655 GCA_035584835.1 Tangara arthus | reverse complement strand
AAAGAGGAGTTTTTAGGGTTTAAAATGTAACACAGTATGGTAATGTAGTGATTCTTATAGGCTGTATGTAAATGCTACAGGATTTGTATATTGTATTAGATTGGTTAGTGAGAATTGGAATATTCAACACACAAGAGGATTTATTGTGTGGTAATGGGGGCCTCACTTTCTTACCCTTTTTACTCTCTTACCTTTTTTACTCCCTTATGCTCTTACCCACTTACCCTCTTACCCTCTCTACCCCTCTCTTCTCTGGGGCCTGCTCTGAGATGTGGCTGGCACCTCCCAGCAGGCCCTGCACCCAGGCCCTTTGCAATAAACCACATGTTCCACAACCTGGCTTCGGAGATCTCTCGTCTCCATCCATCCTGACCGTCCTGCCCCCCGACGCTCCTGCAGATCAGGGTGAAAACGCCTGGAAAATTTGTAACCTCTCTGACCCCAGATGAGTCCTGGATCGCGGTGTTTGCACTGATGGTTTCCTGCTCACATTCCTCAACCTCCTTCCCTTCACCTAGGTTATTTTCTGTCAAATAATTTAGCTGTAGCTTCATTTATCTCTTTCACACACAAAAATCCCATAAAACCAGGTGCACTTTGTCAGCTAAAGGCCCATCCAGCTTTTCTCCTGTCTCTGAGTGCCCAAAATCCCACTGTAAACATGGGAAGAATATTTCCCTAAGCTCAGGAGGATGTTTTTTCCCTCCAAACCTCCACTGTTCAGTCATTTTTATCCCTGAGACTTCCAAAGATGCTCTCTGTGTCCCAGCAGCCTTTGATGGATTTATCTTCCAGGAGCTATCCATTTATTCCATGAGCCCCACTAAGCTTTTAGCATCCATCATATCCTTGGACAGATTAACTACAGTTTGAATAAAGAACCACCTGTTTTTTTTTCTTCTGATCCCTCCCATGGCCTCTTATCATCACCCTGGAGGAAACAGAACAATTAACCCTTACCTGCTGTCTCCACGCTACTCAGGAGATTCTCCATCAAACTCAACAACTTCCAAATTGAGGGATCATTTGTTTTGTGAACTCTGCAGGTCGGGTAATGAATTTGAGCTTCCTGTGTGAAATCTTTTCCCAAGGCTTGGTGGATGGGGAGATACTGGCAGAAACTTGCCAGGAAAAATTGAGTTTGCAGAATCACAATCCAGATTGCTGTTATAAATTAATATATCTGTGTTTAAATTACACTGCAGTGACAAGCAAGTGCCTATTTACCCTCTGGAATATGTTCCATGAGTCTCTGAGGTAAAGGGTTGGCTTTTTGGAAGCTGCAGTTGGTAAGAAATAAGAGACCTGTCAGCAGCTCTGAGTCAGACTGATGGAGATGATCAAAGAGTTTACCTGGAAATAAAATCCTGGAATGGTTTGGGTTGGAAGGGACCTTCAAAATTATCTCATTCCAAAACCCTACCATGGGCAGGGACACTTCCCACTGTCCCAGGTTGCTCCAAGCCCCATCCAGCCTGGCCTTGAATGCTTCCAGGGATGGGGCAGCCACAGCTTTTTCCCAGGGCTTCACCACCATGCCAGGGAAGGATTTATTCCCCAAATCTAACCTGATATGAGTTAATATGACAACACTGTTGACAGAGCATAAACATCCCACATCCCAGTTGGGGCATGAGTGATAAAAATTCACCTCTATTTAGACACTCTCCTTTATACCTCTTTTTCAAAGAGTTAGAGCACTTTGGCATTTGAAGGTTTGTATTTTGGTGGCTTGTAGCCTTAAAAAAAAACTTTAAAAATACTGTTTTGATGTGGGGAAGAGGAAAAAAAACCATCTTCTTATAGATCCAGAGCTGTGGGGACTGGAGATCCTTGGAGGGGGGAACAGATCTTGCATCCTGCCCCTGTTTCCAGACCTGTTAATTCAAACTTTCCAGCAAAGGGGCGAATCCTTTGACAAATGTTGAAGCACAGGGCTGTAATTTCCTGGTGGTTTTGGGCTGCCTGGCAGCCCCTGACTAAAGGTGGCTGAGGAACCCACTGCTGTTGATGGCATGAACACACCTCTCCCTGGCAGGATGTGATGGGATGATTGTTTTCCAAACGAGGATGATTCCATAAAATCTCAGCTGCCTCCCCAGGCTGTGCCGTGGTAGAACCAGCATTGAGTGGCTGCAGCAGGGCTCCATCAAATTGTGCTCATTTCCCAACCCTCCTAGAGGGCTTGGAGCAAAGGGCAGAAGGAAAATTGATATCCTGAATGAATGAGCACAAGTGATTTGGGAAAACTCTGGGATGAGGGCGGCGATCCCTCCCCGAGGACAACAACATTTGGGTTGCTAAACACCAGGGATTCAGTCAAATGAACATTGAGCTGCTCAAAATCACCAGCCTGGAGTTCTTGGCACCAGAGCAATATTCCAGCCTCTCCTGTTGCTAACTGGAAAATGCTAATTTGCAAAAACACAGGTTCCTTGTGCACGCACACAAACACAAACAAATGTTTTGCTTAAATGCTTCACCATCATCAGAACTACTTTGTTTTAAACCTCTCCCTCATGAGGTTCCTCTTGTCCCAGCACCTACACAGAGCCTTAATGACCATTTGCTTTCTTCTTTCTTCATGAACAGGGATTTTTGGGTTTTTTCCAGGCCTTCCAGATGATTGCACTGATTGACAGGAAAGCGGGAAGGAAAATTACTCCTCTCTTCTCTGTCCCACAAAATTGGAGCTTGTTTGCAGGCTTTCAGCATCACTATTTTAAAGCTTTCCTGCTTTGCATCGATCCTGTCAATTCAACATTTTCAGTGGAAGAATTCCAGTCAATTTTTTTTTGCCTGATACTTCTTGCAGTCGTGACAGAATTTCCTTCACATGTGGAACAACAATAGGAAGCTGCAGCTGTTTGTGGGTCTGTCCTGATTTTCTCCATGACCCCTCCCTTTCTGGGCCATTGGGATGTCGAAATTCCCTACACATGATGCCCTACATGGTTCTGGAGTCCCAGCACAGGAAGGACGTGGAGCTGTTGGAAAGAGTCGAGAGGAGGCACCAAGGGGATCAGAGAGGGGATCAGAGGGATGGAGCGGCTCTGCTGTGAGGAAAGGCTGGGAAAATTGGGATTGTTCAGCCTGGAGAAGAGAAGGTGTGGAGTGACCTAATTGTGGCCTTCCAGCTCCTGAAGGAGCAACAAAAAAGATGGAGAGAGACGTTTTAAGGAGTCTGGAGTGGCAGGACGAGGGGTGATGGTTTTAAACTGGAAGAGTGTGGATTTAGATTGGATAATGGGAAGGAATTCTTCCCTGTGAGGGTGGTGAGGCCCTGGCAAAGGTTTCCAGAGAAGCTGTGGCTGCCCCTGGGTCCCTGGAAGTGTCCAAGGCTAGGTTGGACAGGGTTTGGAGCAACCTTGGATAGTGGAAGGTGACCCTGCCCATGGCAGGGATTGGAGCTGGATGACCTTCAGTTCCAACCCAAGCCATTCCATGATTTTTTGGCACATATTTGGGAATAAATTGATGAATCAAATCATGAGATCATGAGGGGAAGAAGAAGAGAAACAAGTCTGTGCTGTAACCAGCAAGACTGCAATTGTCCAGAGGGACAGAAGGAAAAGGAGCTATTTAAGCGCCATGGCAGGAGGTTTGTCAAATCTGGAAAATTCATAGGGAAGAAGAGAGAGAACAGAGACTGCTTTTCAGGAAGAGAAAACTGGAATGGCTTAAGAAAACATGCTATTTCTTTTCTACTGGAATTTGAGATAAAATGAGAGGACAGAATTCAAAACCAGGAGCTGAATATTCTTCTTTTGATATTGAATTCAGTAGTTTAATATTTCACTTCAGTTTTTATGATGCTGGACAGCATCACAAAGCTGTAGGTGCACTACCTGGAGGTCATGCCAGGAGGGAAAATTCCTGGCAAATATCAGCTTGCTGTTTCCACACTTCCAAGATGCCCACCACATCAGCAGAAGCTCCCCCCAAATCTGCATTCAAAGTGTGAACCCATTTTCCTTTGCTTATCACATTGTAGGAGGAATTAGGTAATAACTATGGCAGGGTCTGAATTCCTGGGGTTTTCCTGGGCAGAGCCATGAGTTGGACCTGGTGATCCTTGTGGGTTCCTTCCAAGTTGAGATTTCTATGATTCTGTGATTAATGGAAGAATCAGAGGAAGAGAAATAGAGAATGAAGTAGGTGGAACACAACAATATTTGCATTTTGGCAGAAAAGAGCTCAGCTTTTATCATGCCAGGTCAGGTGACAGATGGAATGCAGCCCAAGGAGAAAGGACATTCAAAGCAGGGAAACCTTGCAGGGATGCCCAAGGTCATCTTGGAGTCCTCAGCTAATGCAGCCACCCTCAACTTCCCGAGGAGGTTCATCAGCATCCTGCATTTCCATACAGGAACCAAAAGCTTTTAAGTCTGGAGGCTGAGCACTGGAACAGGTTCATTGTGGAATTGGTCACAGATTCAAGCCTGCCAGAGATCAGGAATTTTTTGGACAATGCCCTCAGGTGCATGGTGGGATTTTTGGAGTGTCCTGTGCAGCACCAGGAGCTGGACCCATGATCCTTGCGGATCCCTCCCTTCCAACAGAACATCCTGCAGGGATAATAATCTATAATCCTACATCATTTAAAGATAATAAAAACCACAAGACATGGAGATGCTAGAGAGTGTCCAGAGAAGGACAGTGAAGCTGATGAATGGTCTGGAGCCCAAATGTGATAAGGAACAACTCAGGGAGCTGGGAATTCTTATCCTGCAGAAAAGGAGCCTCAGGGAAGACTTTATCACTCTCTACAACTCCCTGACAGGGGGGTGGAGCCAGCTGGGTATCAGTCTCTTCTCCCAGGTAAGAAGCAACAGGACAAGAGGAAACAGCCTCCAGATGAGCCTCTGGAAGTTTAGATTGGATATTGGGAACAATTTCTTCCCCAAAAGGGTGGTCAGACACTGGAATATGTTGCGGTGTTGTGAGGGTCCCCAGGACGAGGTGAGAGATGAGAATTGACTCCAAGCTCTCAGAAAGCTGATTTATTTTTCTTTTTATACTATATTAAAAGAATATTATATACTAAAAATATACTAAAGAAAGAGAAAGGAGACATCAGAAGGTTAGAAAGGAATGAATAATAAAAACCCGTGACAGACTCAGAGAGTCCGACACACTGGCTGTGATCGGTCATTAATTAAAAACAATTCACATGTTTGGATAAACAATCTCCAGGCCACATTCCAGAGGAGCAAAACATGGAGAAGCTTCTCAGCTTCTCAGGAGAAAAATCCTGGCGAAGGGATTTTTCATAAAATACCATGGTGACAGGAATAGGCCCAGGGCAGTGGTGGAGTCCCCATCCCCAGAGGAATTTAAAAGCTGTGTGGATGTGGCACCTGGGGACACGGCCCAGTGGTGGCCTTGGCAGCGCTGAAAGAATGGTTGGACCCCATGGTCTCAGAGGGCTTTTCCAGCCTGAACTATGCCCTGATCCTCTGATCCTCAGCCACAGCTCTCTGAGGGAGAATGATTGACAGGGAGTGAGGGCTTTGCTGGGAATTTCCAGGGCTTGGTGGGTGAACCTTGAGCTCAAAGCCAGTAATAAACCCCAGAAACTCTGTGAGAACAATTAAGTGGGAAGACTGAGAGAGGGAGGGAGCTCTAACAGACAGCCTTGGAGTGATAAAGGAATTATCCATCTGTAAAAAGCAGCCTAAGCCTCCTCAGGAGCACCGTGAAACGCAATAGCGAGATGCTGCAGGGAGAGAGAGAAAGGTGAAGGTTATTGTAGCTGAAATATTCAGACTCTCTTATTACAGTCAGTTCCCTTAATAAACTTCAGAATATGTGACTGAGACCTCTGTAATCCACAGAACACACCTGGATAATTAGGGACAGATTTAAATCGCTGAGCATGGCCCTTCTGGGTACTTTCTCAAGGACCAGCACTCTCAGGAGCTGGGCAGAGCAAATGTGGGCGCACAGGGCTGTGTCCCAGGTGCCAGAAGTCTCCCAAATCCTTTCTGGGTCTTTCTACCTGGGAATTCTGCAGGCAGGATGACAGAGGGGTCCATGTGGACAAGCCCACAAGCTGGGGTCGAGCCTGTTGGCTTCAGGGCTGCTGCTGAACATCTGGATTGACCTGCGGTGCTGTAGATGTGAAGATGGATTTCAAAGCCTGGAAACAGATCCTTTTTATCATAGAATCATAGCAGCATTAAGTTGGAAAAGACCTTTAAGATGATCAAACCCAACCATCAGTTTAGCACCACTACCAAGGTCACCATTACGCCATGTCCCCAAAAACCACATCCCCATTTGTTGAGCACTTCCAGGGATGGTGATTCCACCATTCTCTGGTTGTTCCAATGCTTTACAACCCCTCCAGGGGAAAAAAAAAACCCAAACCAACTCCTAATATGTATTCCAAACCTTCACAGAAACTTACAATCACTTTCTTCCCTTGGCAAAGACCAAGGTAGAAAAATCATGGAATGATGCTTAAGAATAAAGAAAACTCTAATTTCAGCTTTATTTTAAAACTGCCTATATTTTCCAATAAAATAAATATGTGTTTCTTTCTAGCGATGTTTTCAAAAAGAAAATATTTCCTTCTGAACACTGACTTTTCAATGTTGAAACTTTAACTGAAAACAACCAAAAAATCCTTCTATTTCCCTAAACAGTTCCACCAAATCTTTTAAGGAATATTAAGAGATACAGAGTCATTGTAGCTGCTGGAGTTGGAGCTGCGAAGATGCAGTTTGGGAAGAAAAAACATGAAAATCAGGCAGTTCCTAAAATGTCTTTGGGAAGTTGTGCAAATCAGTGGGAGGGTGTTTGTTCTCCTCTTCCCTCCTGAGTTCCTTCAAGCATGTAAATCTCACCCTGGGTCTTACCTCCAGCCATTGCTCTCCTCCCACATGGACCAACCCCTCCAGCTGATTGTTACTGGTTTATTTTCAAGCCCGTGATAGGAATTGCAAGGTTGGGATAGTGAAAATCTGCACTGGAATATTTTTTTTCCAATATTTTTCCCTATTTCACATTACAATCAATTTTCAGGGATTACAACATCCTCTAAGCAAACAAGGAGAAATTCATCCCCATCCAAATTGGCCTTGAACAATTCCAGGGAGAGGGGAGCCACAGCTTCTCTGGGAAACCCATGCCAGGGCCTCACCCCCCTCCCAGGCAAGAATTCCTTCCCAATATCCCATCTAATCCTGTCCTCTGGCAAACAACTGGAAATTCATCCCACCATAACTCAGGTCCTTCCAGAATCTCATGTATTTCTTCACTGGGCTCACAGAGAACAAGCAGAACAGTTCACTTTAACTCCCCAAGCTGGGAAAAATCTGCCTGGTTTTAAGGTTGCCTTTCCTGCTTATTTCTGATTTTATGTGGAGCATGTTCCATCTGTTTATTTGAACAAAATAAGGGAGAGTGATTTGATTAGGTGAATAAAGCCTTTCAGAAGGGGAAAAAAAATCCCCACCACAATTGCTAACAGCTCTTTAATCCAGCAGAGACGTGTGACAACATCCCAGGGTTGGAACAAAGTTAGAAAAATTCCAATATCAAACAGGACAAACATTTAAAATATAGGGAGAGGTGACTGAGTTGGTAGAAAGAAAAGATTCTCAGAAGAAAGAGAATGATTTTTTTTCATGCTTTTAAATCAAGGCAGGTGCTGTCAGTCAAACTCAGCCCTGGAAGGGTCTAAGGCCAGGTTGGACAGGACTTGGAGCACTCTGGGATAGTGGAAGGCCCATGGCAGGAGGGGTGGAATTCCATGATCCTCAAGGTTCCTGCCAACCTAAACCATGCTGGGATCCTGTGATAAACTCCCCAAACTGGACTGATGCTGCTGGATTGGGTGACAGTCCCTTATCCCATAAAATACACAGTCCCTTATCCTATAAAATACCCAGTCATAAACTCTGAGAGCTGAGTCCACCTTGATTAAATTAACAGCCATCAATTAAATGACTCATCCTAGAGAGGTGTTTAGGCTCCTTCTGTGGCTGGCAGACAGAAACAGACGCTTCCAGCTGGTGATTTATCTCATATTAACTTGGCAGAGAAGGAACAGGGATGAATCCTCCTCTGAAGGCCTTCCCAGCTCTCCTTTAAGCACCAACACCTCACAAACAAATGAAATTAAAGATCTTATTTGAGAGGGCAAAGTTTCATAAGGCAGATCCTTCCAAGAGACAAGGAATTTGTTTTGATATTCCAAAGTGAATATTTGTCTTTCTGTCTGAGCCTGATCCTGACTCCAGAGTTCACTCTGGCAGAGTTGTGAAAGGGACACGAATAAAGGGAAACCCAGTCTTTTGGATTCCATTCTTCTGAGCTGTAAAAATCACAGAGCACTTTGGGATAATTGTGGGAACGGGAGCTTCAAGGATATTAAATCCCTGCATTTCATTATCTGGATGCCACTCACAGCACTCCAGTTAAAACTCCAAACAGGCTTTTAGTACAAACACTCATTAAACCCAGGGAAGAATAATGGATAATTGTGATCAGTGTTGGAAAGAGTCAGATCTTTTCTGTGTATTTAATTACTTGTGCAGCCAGAAAATGATGTTCCACTGCCTCACACTCCCTTTATGAAATGTTCCAAGGCAGCCTCAGCTGCTTCTGGTTTTCCACTTGGGAATATCACGAGGAGTTTGTGCTGTCAGTGTATTTGCCCATAAAAACTGAATCATGGGAGAACATAAAGTCAACAACCAAACTGAGTCTGAAAGGTTTAACAACTTCCATGCTTAGTCGATAATTTGATGGCTCCCAAGGAAACCTGGGTGTAGGAACTCTGCCAAGATTTTTCAGATGGAAGATGTCTCTGCAAATATTCTTAAAATGAGAGGATCCAGCAGTGATATTGCAAAATTTCCAGCTCAGACAAGGCTCAGGGAGAGCAGAGCAAGGGGGGAAGGGGGATGTTGTGTGCTCAGGAAATCCTCTCTGTTAATGCTCTGACTCAGGTGCTGCTGAGATTTTGTGCAAACACAGGATAAACATCAAAAAGTGAGGCCCTGATGTGGCTGATAAGAACAGGCAGAGGAGCTAAGCAGGGCCAGGAATTTCTCAAAGACTGCCTAAAAACCCCCCACAAAATTCTGCATGCTTTTATTTTTCCAGGGTGGAAATTATTTTGTTGTGGACCTGGCCTAGGTCATCTCTGGATCTGCTGTTTGCCTGCAGACAGCACCCAATGTTCTTCAGGCCTGGGTGACTCTTTTCCCCCCGTGTGCCTGATGGGATTATTTCCACCTCCACCCATACAAGGTTTTCTGGTGCTGTGGGTTTGATATGAACGTGTTTTTTACTCTGTAGAGGACAGTGCGCAGGGATGGGCCCCACCAAGGAGTTATGGAATCATGGAGTGATTTGGGTTGGAAAAAACCTTAATGACCATCTTGTTCCACCCCTGCCATGGGCAGGGACACCTTCCACTTTCCCAGGTTGCTCCAAGCCCTGTCCCACCTGGTCTTGGACATTTCCAGGGATGGGGCAGCCACAGCTTCTCTGGGCAACCTCTGCCAGGGCCTCACCACCCTCACAGTCAAGAATTCCTTCCCAGTATCCCATCCAGCCCTGCCCTCTGGCAGTGGGAAGCCATTCCCTGTGTCCTGTCCCTCCATCCCTTGTCCCAAGTCCCTCTCCAGCTCCCCTGGAGCCCCTATAGGGGCTCTGAGGTCTCCCTGGAGCCTTCTCTTCTCCAGGCTGGACATTCCCAGCTCTCTCAGCCTGGCTCCAGAGCAGAGGGGACTCCTGATTCCAGCCCTTGGAGCATCTCCGTGGCCTCCTTAGACTCACTCCAGCAGCTCCACATCCTTGTCCCAGGGACCCTAGAGCTGGACGCAGTGCTCCAGGTGGGATCTCAGAAGGAATCATTGGTGCCATTTGTTGTTTCTTGCTTCCTTTGGGGTGTCAGGCCCAGGCCGATTCTCAGCATGCGTGGGATGGGCTTGGAAAATCCCAGCTCCCAGGACACAGCTCTGCTTATCAGCACCCTTTGCTTCCAGTGCCAACCTTGTCACCACATTTGTCACACATTAAATGTGTCAACCGCATTTAATAACTCAAACTACCCTGACCAACCCTCAGTTTAATTTTGTGTCCCTAAAAATATGTGGAAAAAGCTTTATCAGTGAGGAAACAGCACTTGTCCATCACAGTGTGCACAGCGGTGGAAAGGTTTTGTTGGAATTCTGGAAGCACTTACTCATAGTTTGTAAGTCACTTTGTGTCACCAGAATGCAGGAAAAGGCAAACCAGGACTTTTTTTGGAAGGAAACTTTATCAAAATCTTACAGAGCTGTGCGGGGTTTGGGATGTGGGATGAACATTCTGCCTTTCAGCCTCTCCCTGTGGCTTTGGAGCAGCCCAGGAATCCTTAATGCTAAAAATGGCCACAAAAAATGCTGTTCTTAGCCAAGGAGGTGACAGCAGCTCCTTACCCGGAGTGACAGAGTTATTGCAGTGAGACTTTGTGTCTCCTTGCCAAATCCCATCTCCCTTATCTCACTAATTACAGATGGAACGGAGTGGAAACGGCCCAAACCAATTTTCAATAAAAGTGACCACAATCTTTGATTGAAGTCGCTTTGTTTCTGCAGAGGGCAAGGCATGAAACGCAATTGCTGCTCCATGTTGGAGCTGGATGGGGCTGTGACAACCTGGAATAGTGGAAATTGTCCCTGCCCATGGCCGAGGGTTGGAATGAGATGATCCTAAAGGTCCCTTCCAACCCAAACCGTTCTATAATTCTATTTTTAGCCTTTAATAAAATAAATGCAATTCTTGCTAATAAATAAATAAATTCTTCCTTATAAGTAAAGGTTCTGAAATCTGAGACAAGCTCTGAACCCTTGAGGGGGAAAAATATTTCCTCATGGTTTGAATCCCCACTGGAATAACTTGTTATATTATCTTGGGTGCCCTAAAAGGTCAAGAAACTTTCTGGAAAAGTTGAACTAGTTACAGACTTTTCATTAAAGTTGCTCCTGTGAGATATTTTATATTTGAGATAATTCCATGCTCAGGATCTAATTTCAAGTTCTGGTGCCACAGGACTGCTGGATTTTGCCATGGGATGTGAGGTGCCAGACCTTCTGCCACAAAAATGACTGCCCCAAACAGAAATATTTTGGTAATGAAAAAAGGATTTCTTGGCCTGGTCTGTCCTTCGTGTGCTGCAGGCACAGAATGGCACAATACCATCAAGTTCTACAATCAAGAAAGTAATTATTTAATGAATTTTTATTGTGTTGGGTTTTTTTCAATTCTTGTAATTTTTAACCTTATTTCATGATTTTTGAATATTTGCGGCTACCCCAATTGCAAAGACCTGGTTTTGCAAACAGTTTTCCTGCGTGGGAGCACACATTTCATAAATTAATAACATTTTAACCAGAACATATTTGAAAGGTGCATCCTGCTTTTAAAACTGAGTACTTTTCTTCCCTAACTATAAAATCTCTTCTAGAGTTTTTTCCCAATGATTTATGACTGATTTTTATCTTTCTGTACTTCTAAAGGAGCTGGAAGATGGAGTTAATTGTTCCAGCTGGATGAGGGCAGAGGAATGACAAGAGGATGACAAAGCTGCTTAGTTGATTATTAGATAGAAAAGAGGGAAAATCCCTTGAGTTCTCAGAATTCTGCTGCAGAAAATGACCTCTTGTCAAAATCCATGGCAAGATCTTATATTTCTCTTGTGCCTTTCTTCATGGCATTCATTTTTCCTGAAAATTTCCCTGCTAACTGGGCTTTCCTGGACAGAACACATCCTTTCCCTGCTAGCAAATGTCCTTTGATGTCTTTTTGTTCAGGTATAGATGGGGTTTATACTTGTTTATTCCAGCCCCAGGACATTCCTATGGATCTTTTTAAAACTCTATTTGTTGGAGATGTAGAATTACTCAAAAATCCAGGTTGGAGATTTTGGAAGGATGTTTTTCATCCGTGTGTCTGGAGAAAACAGCTGGAAAAGTGGAGCCAAAGTGAGCAGAATCAGATCAGGAGGCTGCTCAGTGTTTTTGTCTGAGCAGCAGCAGCTGCATCCCTTGGGTTTCAAAGGACTGAGGTAAAAACTGCTATAACCAAAGATTCCAGAGCTGGAATACCTGGTGGAAGAGTCAGAACAAAAAAGTTAAGGAACCTGTAAACCCTCAGAACCAAACAAAAACAGCCTTTATCCTATAGAAGGAAGGGGTCAGAAAAACACTTTTTTTTTCTCTCATTCTTCCATGTATCCCTTTTTAAGTCTTTTTTTTTAAATCTCCCTCTGCCTCATCTTTTTGCATATTTAAAAATGTGGGAGAATGAACAGTAATTCACATAGGCAGAAATTTGGGAAATTCCTAGCAATGTTCCTTGGACAATAAATAAGGAAGAAGGAAGAAGCAGTTCTTGGGTCTGAAATTCCTGCTGGACCAGCTGGGTGTTCCTAAAAATGCTCATCTGCCACCAGGAAAACAATGTCCATTAATACAAAAATATGCATTTTTTTTTTTTAATAGGGTAAGAAGACAGCTCCTCTTCCTTTGCTTCATCAGGCAGCTGCTGGTGATGTGTCTGGCCACTGTAATCTTAGAATCATGGAATTATGGAATGACTTGGGATGGAAGGAACCTTAAAGATCATCTGGTTCCAACCCATGGACAGGGACTCCTTCCACAGGTCACTCCGAGTCCCATCCAGCCTGGAATGACCCCCAATTAAAATGGCTCCACTAAAGTGCAGGTTGATCTCCTGCTTATCCTTCACATGATATAAAAAGTGGGTTTGAAAACAATTTAGGAGATAAACAGGGATAAATCAGCTGAATACCATCAGCATCTAAATCCCAGTGAACAAACGAGAAACCTGCAGGAAAAACAAGTGTTTTAAACAGGAACAGGATCAGAGTGGAGTCAAAAAGCAACAAACCCCTTTGCCCCCAACCCCTCAGGGTGGTTGAGGTGATGGAAGAAGGGATTTATTAGCTCCTGGTAGATGCCAGCAGTGGCTTGTGGGTCAAGAGCTCATTGTACAGAATCCTTTTAACTGCAAGATGCTTCTGTTGATATTTCATGCCTAGGGGAGCCCATAAAACTGAGTAGGAATTTAGTGTTTTGTTTCAGAATGCTCTTTATGCCTCTGTATATTTTAAGACTTTGAGAAAAGAGGAAACAGTGAGCAGAGACTCAGCTCTGCTGCCAAACTGAGAATTTCTGCTTGACAAAGGAAATACCTGCACCCAGTGGTGAGAAAGATTTGATGTCTCTGAGTTATCTGGCTGCTAAAGCATTTCAGGGATAGGATATCCACAACTTCTTCGGGAATTCTCTTCTAGTGCCTCACATCTCTCCTAGTGAAGACTTTCTTCCTTCTGTCTAACCTAAAGCACCCTTCTTTGGAAGTGTTCAAGGTCAAATTGCTGGATCTTGGAGCAACCTGGTCTAGTGTGAGTGTCCCTGTCCATGGTAGGGGTGGGAACTGGGTGATCTTGAACGTCCCTTCCATCCCAAACCATTCCATGACCCCTTGGAGAATGGCCCAGAGTCCAAGTGTGTTTGTGCACCTCCTTGCTTGGACGTCGAGCCAGGATGTGACAAAAACTGCAGGATTTGAGCTCTGAGGAACCATTTTATGTCCCTCATCCGGAAATAATTTTGCTGTTTGAGCACCACTTTTTTTTTTCCCACAGATCTTCTGCTCCCCAGCTCACTCTTTCCTACCTCTTAAATGACTTTGTTCTGCTTTTTCCTTTTCTTGTCACTTTGAGGGATTAAATTCTCTCGGCACATTCCCCTCTGCTCCTTCAGAGGTTGCCTGAGTCCTTCCCAAGAGCCAGCCCTGCCTTCCAGCAGACCTTTGTCTTCCTTTCTCCCACAGATAATTTGCTGAGGGAGTTTTTATCTTCTCAGCATAATCTTCTTCTTCTCCTTCCCTTTTTTTTTCATCTTCTCCGAGTTTTAACGATTCTCCACAGACAATCAGCCATCTGTAGATCTTACCTGTGTGGCTTCTCCTCATTTAAATGAGGATAAATGCCACTAATGAGTTTTGAAAAGAAGCAACTCCGGAGGAATGTGGAATGAGCAGGGAAAGGAGAGGCTGGGAATCTCAATCAGCCAGTGCCTGGGAAATTTCTGCCACAGGGATGAGGGAGCTGGGGCACCTCAGGAGCTTCGAGAGCAGGAAAGTTCTGGGTTAGAAAGGGGTGTGGGGTCATCCTGTTGTCTCTGCTGTTATGGGACTGGGCAGCCCTGGAAAAGGGCACAAACAGCCTGGAAGAATCCTGAAATATTATTTTTAACATCTTGAGGATGTGTTTATTCCCATGAACGCTCCTGATGGATTGAAATAAGCAGATGCTCCATGTCCAGCAGCAAAATCCACCTGAACCAATTCCGTTAAAACCCTTCACCTAAGTTCTGAGCAGATTTCGGAGGGTTTTTATGGCCTTTTCCACCCTTTTAGCTGCAAAGGGTAACCAAGAAGGTTAAACTAAACCTACTGACTTTACTCTTCATTTATTTTGGTTTAAACATGTGAATGACTCTCAGTTTAAGCCCTGAACATTTTCTTTCTGTAGGACAAGCAGAATTTTAAGGAAATAGTCAGAAAAATCCATATTAGCATTTTATGGGGAGAATGGAGGATTTTAACCTTTGTAGCTCTCAAAGTTCAACTCTTAACACACACTTAAACACTTACAACTCATCAAATCAGCAAAAGTAGCAACAGTTGGACTGGTTATAAAATCACAAAATCATGGAATGGCTGGAAGGATTAATGATCACGTTGTTCCCATTGCCATGGGAATGTCAAGATAGGGAAGAGAATATTGATACTGTGAAGAGTCAACCTCAAGGTCAAATCACCTCCCCAGGCTTTTACAAATGAAAAAAAAAAGCATTTAATTTCTGGAATTTGTACCCTGCTCTGACACTGGCTCCTCACCTCATCCAAGGAAAAAACCATTGAGTTCTTAAGGTTGGAAAAGACCTTTGGAATCATCAACCATCAACCACCATGTTCAAAACTAAACGATGTCCTTAAATCCACACTGTTTTTGAACACTTCCAGGCATGGTGACTCCATCACTTCTCTGAGCACCTGTTCCAATCTTTACAACCCTTTCCATGAAAAAAGTTTTCCCTAACATCCAATCTAAATCTCCCCTGACCCAAATTGACGTCATTTTCTCTCATCCTGTCACTCATTACTTGGAAGAAGGAAGAGATTCCCACCTGGATCCGGCCTCTTTTCAGGGAGCTGCAGAGAGTGAGGCCTCCCCTCAGTCAGGATCCCATGCACAGACATCCCACGGACTTTATTCCCTTAAACTGAGAAATAATTAAAAACCTCCAGGATCCTCCAGCTCTGGAGCAACATTTTTAACCCAGGACAAAGACTCAGTGATTTCCTGAGCAGGAAAAATCCAGCTTCTCCTTGGTCAGATTGGAAACCACAGAGGAACCCTCTGGAATCTCTTCCTGCTCTCCCAGGAGCCCATGGCAGGCTGGAAAGATTGCTTAAATCCAAACAGCAAAATGAGTGTTAATGAGTAATTAAGCAGAAACACCTGCAATGAGTGTCATTACTGCCATTAACTGAGTGTCCTCATGGAAATTTATGGAAAATACCATCAATAGGAGCACCAGGAAAACATTTTGCAGCACAAATTCTGCTTTCTGCACGTCTGAGTGGGTTATTTGGCCTCAAGTGAGCAAAGCCATTATCTGGGAATGCTTCTCCTCTTTTAGCACAATACAAAAACAACAACAGCTCCTGCAGCCTTTGATCCCTTGATTTGTTGGGAAGATTTTCCAGATGTTTCATTAATGCTGTTCAGGATTTCTGGCTTTTATCACTTTTAGGCTCCATTTTTTCCCTCTACAGCGGAATGAGATTTTCATTTCTGCACAAAAATAATCTTCGCTCACCTCAGAGAGGAGCCAGATCTCTCCAGATCAGATCTCTGGTTAACAAATCTGGATCATTCCCTGTTTTAACATCAAGAGGGTTTTGTTCCTGTTTTCTGACAGATATAAATAAAGCTTTAAATTGAGTGTATCCTTATGGGCTGTAGAGACATCCTCCACACAATTCTCCATTTATTTTTTTTTTTGAGGAATATTGGCATTAAGGTGTCCTGGATGGTTCCCATACAGGGATCAAACTTACAATCTATTTTAATTTATTTTACTACACAAAGTAGTAAATACAACTAATACAACAAAGTAGCAAATACAACAAGTAATACAACCTATTTTAATTTATTTTACTTTGTGTAGTAAAATAAATTAAAGTAAATTAAAATAGGTTGTAGGTTTGATCCTTGCATGGGTCATTTACTTAAGAGTTGGACTCAATCCTTGTGGGTCCCTTCCAGCTGAGAATATTCACGGAATCTATGAAAATAGAAATAAAATAAAATAAAATAACATAAAATAAAATAAAGTAAAGTAAAGTAAAGTAAAATAAAATAAAATAAAGAAGTGTATTTTGTATTTTTCCAAGTGGTATAAATATGTGCTTATTTAATATGCATGTGTGTATAAATATATTTATATATATATATTTGCTGCTGTCATTTCTGTGCACTCTCTTATGTATTTAAATTCAACCAATTAAAATTCAACTCAGCGTATGATTAAAACCCAGGTTGGAGTTTCTGGCTTTGCTAAAACTGTTGGGACTTTTGCCACTTGTTCCAATCCAGTCAGGAATTCCCTTCCCAAGGGCTCAACATCATCATTAACTCATTCCTCTCCTCGTGGGATTTGCTGCCTTGTCTCAGTCCTGGGAGTTGATGCCCAGGTTGTGGAAATACCTTGCATTGTCAAAGGAATGTTTTTGGAATTTCCAAAAATACAATAAAAATACAACAGCAACCTTGGAAATTTGCCCTTTCCTGAAGTAATAAAAAAATCCTGGTGCAACTTGGATACCCTGAGAAATCTGCAGCCCAGAATTCCAATTATTTTGGTTTTTAATATTTTTTTTTTGTCTTTATTTGGCATTTAGTCTTACTAGGACCCACCAAAGGGAATTTTGTTTGCTTATAATTACTATCAGTCTTTTTTCTTCATTGGATAATGGATCTGGTATCTCTCTGTATGGAGCTTTTATTTTTTTTTTTAATTATTATTTTTCAGCAGGTCTCCTTTCCTGCTTTGGGTGGGGGGGGAGTGTAAACTATCCCTACCTGATTTTATCAACTCCAAATCCTTGAAGCCTGAACATAACCTGCTGTCAGACAGGTCATGCAAAGTGAAAAACAGGATAAATCCTGGGTCAAGCTGGAAAATCCTTGTGTTGAACAAATAAATAAAAGCCACGACAACGGAGGAGCCTTCGAGGGATTTTTATCTCTCTTCCAGCTTTGTATTTTCAAGTTGCTTTCCGCAGATAGGAAATCGCACAATGGGTACTTAACAAATGCTCATCTGAAATTCTGGAGCTAGGAATTGAAGAAAATCATAAACAGTGCAAGACTCAGGATAAAATCATGAAATGCAATAAAAAAACAGGAGAGATAACAAGGTTCTTACAGAATAAGGATAAAACTGGTGATTGAATCAGCCTTTTCTGACTCCAAGCAGAGAATTTTATTATAAAAAAATTACAAACTCTCTTTTCCTTAAGTGTATTTTGCTGCTACAAGGTTGGATGGGGTTTGGAATAACCTGGTTTAGTGGAAGGTGTCCCTGGCCATGGCAGGGAAGTTGGAATGAGTTGATCCTTAAAGCTCCTTCCAACCCAAACCATTCCAGGTCTGATTCCACCCTTGATGCACAGCATCCCCTTGAAGGATTTTTCCCGGGATGCAGCATTCCAGAAAGTGGAAAATGGAATCAAGGACCCTTGATGCAAAGCATCCCCTTGAAGGATTTTTCCTAGGATGTGGCATCCCAGAAAGTCATGGGAATTCAGAGCTCAGTGATCCCAAGTCCAGGAGGGCTGTGCTGAATGAACATCTCATCCCTGCAATATTTCTGTGATCCGTTCCCATTTAAGATATTCCAAGCTGTGCTGTTAACCTGTGAAAGTTGTGTTAAGACATGAAAGAAGTTTCTGAGTAATTTATGGCTTGATCCTCTCCCTGAAAGGCTTTTCCCCTTTCCTACTTTCTCACAGTTTTTTTTTTTTGCTGGAAATTTAAATAATCACCCTGCCCTAAGAGCAGCTTTTTGCTTGAACAGGTCCTAAACAAAATCCTGACCTGGGTCTAAGGATGATCAGGCCTAAAACCCAAATGAGGACTAAGAGATGAGCCCTGGAAGCAAACAGGCTGCTAATTGCCTGGTTTTAGGAAGATAATTAATTCCACTGCAGCTCACACTGGCAGGATTGGGGCAATAAATTGGATTTTGGAAGTCGTACT
Source organism: Tangara arthus (assembly GCA_035584835.1). Classification (NCBI taxonomy): domain Eukaryota; kingdom Metazoa; phylum Chordata; class Aves; order Passeriformes; family Thraupidae; genus Tangara; species Tangara arthus. The sequence goes on along the minus strand of JAWMQZ010000118.1, from coordinate 151,177,294 downwards.
GGACACCACAAATGACCAGGTTACATCTGATATTCACATCTGAAGCAGTTATTGAACGAGGTGCTCATGTGTTGGGCCTCTTAGCATGATTTGATGCCCAAAGGATTCCTGGAATCCCAGAATATCCTCAGCTGGAAAGGTCCTACAGGAATCAGAGAGTCCAGCTCCTGGCCCTGCAAAGGACAACCCCAAAATTTTTCTGATGGAATTATCCAAATTCTTCCTGAACTCTGGCAGAACTGCTGTTGGAACCACTTCCTCAGGGATACTTTACAAAGAGAGAAAGCACCACAGCAACTGAAATCTGCATTTCTGAGCACATCAGTTAAAATAATCCTAATTTGGGAAACTCTTCCTTCGCTGGATTTAGGATTTGAGGTGACTCAAACCAGAGTGGAACTTGCAGCTTGTACAAAACATTTCTGAGTGCAACGTGAATAAAAAGAGGTTCAAGGGTCAAATATTAGATTTGGTTTTCCCAGCTGAGTTTCCAAAGAATTTTATGATTTGGTTTTGCAGACAGAACTTCTTGTAGCTCTTTTTCAATGCTCCTATTCTGTAAACAGCAGTAAATTGTAGAAAAAAGGTGCCCATCTTGTGCTATTTTAACCTGCTCCCAATTCCTTTTTTTTTATTTTTAAAGGACTTCACAGCAGCAACTTGATGATATTTTTGCAATTTAAAAAAAAAACCCTTTTTTTCCTTTTAATTCATAAACTAAGGAGTTCAAAAGGTACAATTTGGGTGGTGAAAATTACCCTATGGAAGTTGCTTCCCATGCTGTGAGAGATCATCCAGCGTCCAGAAATTGGATCATCCCGCAGCTGGGATGATCCATGAGCCACTTTGGCTAACCGGAAAGCATTCCCTGTTTTTTTGACTCCGAGGCTTTTATTAATGGGCTGTGAAGGGGGAGACAGGGCAGGGAATGCTGATGAGGAATTACACGCTGAGAGTGCTGAAGACACGTGAAAAAACTCCAGCACTTGCGGATTCCATGGATTTCAGGGGTGGACATTCCAGAGACGTGAGGGAGCTGCACAGCAGAAATTTCTTCGTTGTGCCAAGTTCCATCCAGTTTTATTTTCCTGCTGCCTGCAGATCCAGGAGGGCATTTAGTCCGGGCAGGATTTTGTCCCATTGCTGGGCAAGTTGCCATTGAAAGGAATTTGGGTCCACAAACAATAAACATTAAAAAATGGACGATTTATTGATGTTTCTTTGGGTGTGAAGTGCCAGCCCAGCACAGCTGAGATTAATCAGGATCTGTTTCTTTCCACTGGCTGCAAAGAATCCCTGGGAGAACCAGCCCAGCTGGAGACCTCTACCATGAAAATCTCACATATTAGAAAAATAAACCTCATTGTTTTGGTGATAGCAGTGGAAACATCCTCATATGACAGTGCTCAAATGATATTTATTGTCAGATAAAATGCAGATGTCTGTTTTAGGATGCGAAGAAACAGTGATTTTTATACACAGCCACCTCAAGTCCTCCCTGGCAGGACTGCTCTCAATCCCTTCATTTGTGTTCCTCTTGACTCTGAACTTTTCTTTCTGGGAGGGATTTTGCTCCCCCAGAATCCTGAAGATCATATGGAGCATTATTGTAAACAGGCAGCTGAATAAGAATGTGTCTTTAAGCTGCTCCTGAGCATGAAAATTTTGGGGAAGTGGATGAGTGAAAAAAAACCACAGAAACTGGGAAAAATCTGGACTGCTGGGTCAGGCTTTCTCCTTCAGATAATTTCTTCATCCACCAGTGCCTGAGAATTGCTGCCAGAGAACAATTTCTTCATCATCTGAGAAATACCTCACAAGGGAGCTACCCCAACATCTGGAAATGAGGTGGAGCATCTTCTGAGGAGGGGATTTTGTGGTCACCGCCCTGAGCTTGGGAACAGCCAGGAATTCAGTTTGGGAAGAATAATTTCAAAAGCTGACAAGCTCAGATGGGGAAGGAATTCCTTGATTAACAACCTTTTCCTTGTGCTTATTTTGGAGACGTTTTGGAGTAACCAATATAGTGGAATAGACACTCATGGAATATCCTGAGTTGAAAGGACCCACAAGGATCATCACTGCAATCTGTAAATGTCCCATTATGGCCCAAAGGGATCATTATCCTTTAAGTGAGGCAGCTTCTCCCCTTGTCCAACAAACCCAACCCAATATTGCTCAGTTTTGTCTGTAAATCCCCACTTCATCCCTGTGTGTGACTCCCTCTCCTGCCAGGCCAGTGCTCTTCCCAGGAGTGATAAAAGCATTAATTTACGAGGAAAGGATTATGGCTGAACTTCAGCCATGCGTGACTGGAGATCCAAATCAAGCCAATAATTGATTTTTCCTCCTTCCCTCTCGTCAGATCCCCATCTCTCAGCCTGGGCCTTTTGATTTATAACCCTACTATTACAAACAAGTAAGTTCCTCCAATTGCAATTTCAATAACCTATTGATTTTTTTTTTCTCGACTCTTTTTTTTTGTGCACTGTTCATCCAGGGTTCCACAGCTTCCACTTCATCCTGATATTTGTATTTCCAGACTGATCCCTTCCTCCAGGATGAATCATCCTGCTTGACAAAGGAATTCTTCAGCTATGGAGGGGAGGTGAAAGATCAGGACAGGCAGGTTCAGGATATAAAAGAGTAATGGGTTGTGAGGGATCTGGTTTATGTTGGATATTGGGAACAATTTCTTTGTATAAAGGGTTGTCAGGCGTTGGAACAGGCTGGGCAGGTGGAGCCGCCATCTCTGGAGGGATTTAAAAGAAGTGTGGATGTGGCACTTGAGGATGTGGTTGGACTTGATGGTCTTAAAAGTTTTTTTCAACCTGGATGATATTTTTTTTAAAGAACCATTGCTTCCATTGAAGGAAAACTCTCAATTTCTCATTTTCTCCAGATTTCTTTTTTTAGGACATTCCTATTTCATCTATTTTTAGTTCAATGACCTGAACCTTTTGATGACTAAAATTATTAATTCAGGAATTTATTTTCTAAATACTTCACTTAGAAAGAGTTCCACCTCTGCAAGATCTGTTTTAGCCCACAAAACAACAACAACAACAAAATCCAACTATAACCCCCAAAAATTCCAATTAACGACTCTTTTCAGTCTTATTTTTTCCTTCTTTTTATATTTTTAAATAAAATATAGCAGTTAATTCTGATGTTTTTCTGGTACCATGGAGCACTAAAACAACCCCATGTACTTTACAACAATACGGGATAAAGTTTTTCTGGCAACTTTCTCTGAAAATATGTCAGCCATGTCTGAAACCCTCGTTTAAAGTCCTGAATATGCCATCGAACGAAGATGTGGGTGCTCAATATGGCCAAAGCAACACCAAGAACATCTGATTCCCCAAATTCCAGGGCCATGAATTCCTCTTGAAAATCTTGAGCCCAGGCTTCAATTCTTTAGCTTAAGGGAGCGGCATCTACAGCAGGTCTGGCAATAAATCTAAATATTAATGGGAGAATCACGGGAGCCACCTGCGAAATTCTGGAAGCAGGATTTGTTGGAGCTTGTCCATGCCCTGCCCAGCAACAAAAGCTGTTATTTGATTATCCTCAATTTTAGCTGCTGTGATTCAGGGCTTGAATCAAAGTCAGCCCAAATAATTTCACTCTCTCTGCTCTCTTTGCATGAGGCCATTTATGAACTCTTTCCATTCTTATGCCAAATCTGAATTAATGTTTCCTATTCATGGCTGGAAAACCTTCTTAAGGGGATGATCAAGTTGCCAAAACATTCCAAAGGGAAATGCCAACCTTGGAGGTGTCTGAACATCAATAGACAGCCCTGGTGTGAATCTATTTTTATGGGAATTTCAAACAAAACCCTGTCCATAGGGAGTTCTTGGCAGAGACTGGATTCAGGTCCAGCTACAATTCCCATGTAATAAATGAAAAATTCAAGTTTTCCCCTGCTTTTAAAAGTCCTGCCCTTTGAATGCATTGGGGAGGTTGATTTAATTGACATTTCTGCAGTGAAAATGGAAGCTGGAGGTTCTGGTCCTTAATATCCAAGGAATTTATGTGGTCCCTTGAGTGGCTGTGAGCTCTGGGGGAGGCTGTGTAGGCTCTGCTTGTAGAACTTAGGTTGGAAAATTGAGGGAAGAGGAGGCTGGGGCAGGAGCTGAAGTTCTCCCTTCTGACAGCAGTTCTGGAAAATTTCATTTTTCACTCTAAAATAATTTCTCCTTCTGAAGAAAATTGGAATTTCATTCTTCACTTTCCATCTGCTTATTTGCATGAACTTTAATATTAAAAAGGTTTAGATCGGGTCCATTGGAGATGTCTGAAGGTGTCTCTGAGCTGTGCTGCACAGGAGAGCGAAGCAGCAGGGTTATGGTTTATCCTTGGAGCTGTGCAAGAATCCTGGTAACTCCTCCTTATCGCTTTTATTTCCAAGACTTTATGGTCTGACACTTCAACTAAGGCAAGAAAATGATGATCTCATCCCTAACTTGTGCTTGGAAACCTGCCAGTGAATGGGAAAGCTGTGAAAAGGCAGCAGCATCTTCCAGAAGAGAGGAGAAATGCAGCTTCCAGACAATCTGATTGCAGGGAAAAGGAGATAAAAGCATGGCAAGTCCTCTCCCTTGTTATTTGCACAATGGGAATCAAGGTTTTTACAGGAGGAAAATCTTCAGGGAGGAGAATTGGGAAAGGTGGTAGAGGCTGATCCAGGGTGAAAGGGTCATGGAGTGTGGTTGGAATATCTGTGCAAGGTGATGAGAGGGTGATAAGGGACCCTCAGTGCTTTATCTTCCCTCCTGCTATTCCCTGATCTTACAGTCTTGGAAAAAAAAAAGGGTTTCCACATTTCTAAGTGGTTCGTGGATTGTACTGGGGTGCAACCCTGCCATCCTTGATTCCCACTTCATCCATCCTGAACCCAAATCTCATCTCACACATTGGACTTCTTGTATTAGAAAAATAATTATGTTTTATTTCTATTGCATTGAACCCTTCTCCACTCCCATATTTGTGAAGCAAGCTTGTCCAAAGAAACCCTCACAGATGGAGCTGTAAGGGACAGAAACATCTAGAGAAATGACAGGAAACAGGAACTTTTTGTGCTGGATCCTGACCCACTCCAAGCCTACGTGGTGCCATTTGTGAGGATGAGCTGGACAAGAGGTGGGGCAGAGCAGGAGAAGAGTGATAGAGGTGGAAAATCATTTGTGCAATTACATGAAAAGGAATCTGTACCTCAATTTCAAGACTGGTTTCACCCTGTGGAACTTCCTGTGTGTCTCCACTTCTGTGGAACTTCCTGCGTGTCTCCAGGGCGTTTAAATGAGATTTGATTATTCTTGCCGGTCATGAGGAGCTAAACAGCTCCAGAGAGTGGTTTGGACCTGAGAGGACTGAGTAAATCCTTAGGTTCCTTCAGCTGTGTGGAGAAGGAGCTTATGGAGAACACAGACCAGACCTAAACCCTCGGAAGCAAAGAAATTGATCTCCAGATACACTTTTACTTCCCAAATTCCATGTACGATACATTATTCTTTGAATTTTGTCACTTGCAGAGGATGTCAGCTTTTCCTGTTGCGTTCTGAACCTTGGGCATTTTGTGAAAGGATTTTGTGGAAGATTTTATGGATTTTTTTTCCTTCCACACTTCCCTGTTGAACAACATTTCTCTCCAATTAAGATATAAAGCTAAGGCTTAGTGGAAGAATCATTACTTTACCAGTTTGTGACTCATAAAATTGCAACAACTGCTCTACCTCATGTCAAGGGGTGGTAATTAACCACAATTATCTACGGCACCAGGTTGGGGATTTATTCTAAGCCAGAGGTGGTGGAGCAGAGCTCAAGTGCCCACTGGACAGAGATCCCTTTTTTTCACAGGCCATGAAATACAGCCAAGGTTGTTTTTTATCCCCCAGCAAGCTGGGAGGATGTCCTTAATAGGGTTTTAAATATCTTTTAATTGTGGGGTTTTTATTTTTTCCTAGGAAATATGCAAAGATGCTGCAGCAAAATGGGACAGGATCAATTTTACTGCCATCATCCCTCTCGTGGGGTGAGAAGGAGAAGAATATTCCCACCTTTAGAGCAGAATCAAGGGAGCAGGAGGTGCTGGGTGTTGGATAATCTGTGTTAGATTTTGAGGTTCTGCCTCAGCCATGAGTTGCCTTTGGTGAAGTTTTGGAAAAAAAACCAAAAAATTGGGGACAATTCCAGGCTAAGGGAGAAGAAGGAAAAGGAGGCTCAGGGAGGACCTTCTGGCTCTCCAAAACTCCCTGACAGGAGGTGGAGTCAGGTCAGGATCAGGCTCTGCTCCCAGGGAACAAGGGACAGGACAAGAGGAAACAGCCTCAAGCTGTGCCAGGGGAGGTTCAGGTTGGACATCAGTGGGAATTTCTCCATGGAAAAGGTGGTCAGGCATTGGAAAGGGATGGTCAGGGAGATACTGGAGTCCCCATCCCTGGAGGTGTCCAAGGAATGTCTGGATGTGGCACTCAGTGCTCTGGGCTGGGCGACAAGGTGAGGATCAGTCACCTTGACTTGATGATCCTGGAAATCTTTTCCAAGCAAAATGATTCTGGGATTCTATGAAATTCTTCCCTGTGAGGGTGGTGAGGCCCTGGCATAGGGTGTCCAGAGAAGCTGTGGCTGCTCCTGTACCCCTGGAAGTGTCCAAGGCCAGGTTGGACGGGGCTTGGAGCAACCTGGGATAGCAGGAGTTGTCCTTGACCATGGCAGGGGTGGAATGAGATGATCTTGAAGGTCCAATCCAAACCATCCCACAATTCTGTAATTCTACTGGAATCTCATCTGGTTCTGGGGCCTCTTTTCGTGATGCTGAAATACTTTGGAGCAGCACAAAATTTTGTTCTGTAAACAGATGAAAATTTTTCTGGCACCTTCCTTCCTTGAACGTTTGTCATGGATGTCATTACCCAAAACCAGATGCTAAACAAACCTGGCAAATAGTTGATTTCTTAATTTTATTTCCAAACAATTCAGAGAATTTTTTTTTTTTCTCTTTTGATTATGAAAGAGGCCATCACAAGTTTGAGATTCAACCCACACTCCTGCCAGGAGTGTTGTCTCCCAGCCACTCCAGATCACTGTTGATGAACACAACTTTTAATAATGATTCATTTTCCACCCACTGCTCAAACCTTTTGCTGCCCCAAACATTAATTTATTCCTAAATTTAATGCCCTGTTCTTTTGTCTGCTCTGAAACACAACGTGCGAAATGCAGTGGTTGACTGTGATGGGTCAGAAATCCCCATTTCTATAGGTACACAGGAGAAAAAGGATTTAATATTTGGTGGAGGGACTGTGAGACACCAGCAGAGTAATTTCCATGGCCTTTCCTTTCTCTGATTTCCTGAGTATGAAGGAAACAGTAAAAAAAGTGTTTTCTGAAACCCCCTCCAGCACACAGAGGTTACAGGAATTTATGGGCAGAACAAAATATTGCTGCTACATCCTGAGATTTTTTTAAAATTCCACCCCAGAATTTTTTTATTTCCCATGGATTCCCACCTTCTTTATTGGCTGAAGGTATAAAGTACAGGTGTACTTCTTAATATTTGTGAGACTATGGAGTGTTTTGCTGGAAAACCTGCTACCAATCCCAGTTTGGACACCCAGGAGCATGTGAGGCACAGGTTAGGCTGAGATTAGTCAGGGTCCTGTAGCTTTTGTTTGGTGCCTGGAGGAGAGGAGGTGTCTCCATGGCATCACATTTGTCCCCGGGTGCTTTGAGTCAGGTCCAGATTGAGTCATGCCCAGATTTTGTTTCCTTCCACTGATTTTAACAACACATTAACAGCAGCTGGGAGCTCTAAGTGGGTTTAAAATCCAAGCTAAGATAAAGGTAAAACACACAAAAGGTCTAAAATAGACACCAGAGTTACAAAGGTTTATAAAATTGCAATTTTTCAGGAAAAGCCACACTGCTTCTAATTTATATTATAAAATTATATCCCTTACACGAAGAAGCGCAGTTTTTCACCCCAAATGATCTGATGAACCAGGAGACTGCAGGATTTTGGGAGGGTTTTCAGCTTTACTTTTCTCAGGATCTGACATCCAGGAACTTCCTTTTCACCACTCTCTCTGGAGATTACTCTGCTTTAAAACTTCCCAGCTTGAAGACTTTAAAGCTGAGTGACCTTCCTGTGACCAGTTTTCCATTCCAGTTTTAGAAACGCTCGTGTCCCTTGGTGGTGGAGATTAAACACAACCTGCTCAGGAATTTAGAGGAAGAATTGGTAAAATCTTAAACCAGAGCCATCAAGGTTGGAAAAGATCTCTGAGATCATTGAGTCCAACTGTTCTCCCAGCACTGCCAAGGTCATCACTAAACCATTGTCCCCAAGTGCCACATCAATACAATTTTTGAGATGGTGATTCCACCATCGCCCTGACCAGCCCCTTCCAATATTCAACAAGTCTTTCAGTGAGTAAATTTTTCCTAATACCCAATTTCAGCCTCCCCTGGCACAGCTTGAGGCTGTTGTCTCCTGCTCCCTGGGAGCAGAGCCTGACCCTGGCCTGGCTCCACCTCTTGTCAGGGAGTTGTGCAGAGCCAGAAGGTCCCCCCTGAGCCTCCTTTTCTCCAGGCTGAGCCCCCACAGCTCCCTCAGCTGCTCCTGGTGCTCCAGACCCTTCCCCAGCTCCATTCCCTTCCCTGGAAATGCTCCAGCATATTTTCCTCCAGAATGAAGGGAAACTCCATTCCCTCCCTGTTCCAGCAATGTCCAAACTTCTGGGAGGTTTATCCACCAGGGAATCTTCTGTTTTATGAAGACAGGAATCATACCTAGCAGGAATATCAGAATAATTCTTATGGATCATTGCTGCCCTGAACTGGCCTTAAGTTGCTTTGTAGATCTTTCCCCTGTGGTTGACTAGGGAAAGTGGAGAAATGGCAATGAATCCATGATATCCATGGAAAAAAGGTGGCTGCCACTCCTGACTTTGCTCCTGAACTGAGCTGTGACTTCCAAAATTTCACCCCTCCTGGGCTTTGCCTTTGCTGCTCTCTCGCCACGCTCTGTTAAATGCTTTGAAAACTGTGATGAAAGGAACTACCTGGCTGCAGGTGCCACTGAGGATTTATGATGTTGCCAAATTCAGGGGCTTTCATCTCGGTGCAGCAGCTTCACCTCCCACCCCTTCACCCCCACCCAGCAGCTGGAAGAGGAACTTCAAAAAGTACAGTTGATATTGTAACGATGTTTTATTATTTCAATGATATTTTATTATTGCATCAACTCTCAGGGATAATAAACAGGGAATTGGGTTTGGGCTGCTGCCTCCTGGCCTCGTGTTGCCTCTGTGCCCCGTTCATGTTGACATTTCTCACTTGGAAGAGCTTCAGCTGGAAATAGAGGTCAAGAGATATCTGCTGCCATGAGCACCACTGGCCATGGGGACGTTTTTCAGTCACACATCATATCCCACTGGTCTCCCAGGAATTTTCTGTCTGGAATATTTCTTGGGCTAAACAAGAGCTGTCTCTTATTTTATGACCCCTCTTTTCAAGGCCAGCTTGGATGGAGTTCTGAGCAACCTGGGATGGTGGAAGGTGTCCCTGCCCATGGCAGGGGGTTGGAATTAAACGACCTTTAAGGTCCCTCCACAAACCATCCCATGTTTCTGTGACCAAGAAGAGGCATGTCAGGAAATTGATGAACGCCTACAATTAAAAAACCCAGCGCAGGTTATTCCCAGCACTGGGAACCCAAAGAGTTAAGGGATATGGAAGAGTCTAAATGAACAGGACTCAGCCAGAGACCTGCAGGGGACTGACGAGCAAAAAATGACTCTGCTGGAGAATATTTCATCTCCTGTTAACAGAAACGAGGCACAGATCAACTCTGTGATCATTTGTACCTCCCTGGTACAGCCAATTTGATGGGTATCTCGATGATCAGTTGAGCCGGCGAGCAATTAAAGTCTAATTTGCATCTGCACACGAAATTAAAATGCTGGATGGATTAATTTTTAAAAGCAGCTCCCTCTCATTGAAGGCAGCATTAACTGATTGGATCCATGCACACGATGAGACAGGATTTCTCCTCACTATGGGAGAGATGCTGCCCTGGAACTCAAGGAAATCTCTGCTTTGCTCAGCAGGTGATAAATGCTTCCAGGTAAAGATAAGGCTGTTCCATGACTTCATTCCAGTGAAACCTTAACTACCACAATATCCAGAGTTTATTGTCCACAGAAGTTGCAATTTTCATGGCAAACTGCATTAAATAAGCTGACTTGAGTGGATGTTGCAGCACAAGATTTTCTCTTTCAGCAAAGCGGGCATCTCTGTCCTAAAGAGATGACAAAATTCTCACAGCAGCCCTGGGCTTGGGATGGGTGGAGTAGCCCCAGGCAAAACACAGGAAAACTTGTGGATTTGTCAGGTAGGTGGGGAAAAGGCAGATTTTTTACTGTGTAAAAATATTGGGCAAGATGATTTTTTTATGCACTTCAACACCCAGTGGAGCTGTGCCCACGGAAAACATAAAAACTCCATTTGCAGGGCTGTTTTGTAAAAAGAAGAAAAAAAATACATGTCAAAAGAATAGAAAGGTTTTGTTACAAGCTGAGAAGGAAAAAGAAGTTTTAAAATGAAAATTCAGTTGATCCCACCCACTTCTGAAACACTGGAGCATTACTGATCCACAGAAATTTTCATTATTTTCTATTTTTACCCAATTTGGTTTAAGAAAAGTGCAAGGTCCTGAAGAAACTGAGCACCCTTTCTCTCCCAGAAGTTTTGTGTATTAAATAAACAGTATAGTCAATATACTTTAAATACATATTTTTCTAAGACTGAAACTTGTCACCACTTCCGCTCCAAGGATATAATTTTTTTTTCTCTGCAAAATAAGCAGTTTGAGACCACAGAGGTGGAAATTACCCCTGACTCCACAACTTGTTGTTACAGCATTCCCAAAAGGTTTTCTCCTGTTTCCAAAACCAGGTAAAACCTGGTTCTGGCTGGGGCTCTCTGAGTGCTGAGTAGAAGCAGCTGTCCTTGTTTGAAGGGTCTGGGAATGATGCCTTGGAATATCCAGCTCTGGGTGGTTTGGACACTGACTTGGCATTGGATATTAGGAAAAGGTTATTTACTGTTTTAATTGTTGGAATGCAAACTTTCTGAGCTCCTCACAGAGAGAGATGAATGCAGGGGTTGAGTCAAAGCCTTTAGAGAAATTAAGATATATTTAGCCACATAGATATGAAGCAGAAGTGTAGGTTTAAGTTTTAAGTAAGTGCAAGTTGTAGTTTTAAATGAGTAGAAATACATTTTAAGTGCCTTGAGAAACTGTGTTAGCTAGTAAAGGCCCTAGGGCCTAGTTTAAAGTTCAGTAACTTAGCTACAGATATAAAAAAAACGCAGCAGAACTTTGCTTACATTTCTAGAACAGACAGAAATATATATGTAAATAGATAGAACTATTCATGTAAATAAACTTATACACATAAATTTTAAGTAAGAAAACAAATAGTATATTTGTGTAAATGGATAATATTAAATACATAGTTTTTTAGGTATGAACTGACACTACTTTTGTACATTAGAATCAAGCTTAGATTGGTTTAGAAAGAATGTTTTAGAATTGTGTTTTTAGCTTATTGGATGTTTTATGAATAAAATGTTCTGTAGTGGGGTGCAAGCAACAACAATTTATACACATTCTAGTACAAATAGAACTATATGCTGTTTTTCATGTAAATAAAGTTATACACATAAATTTAAAGTAAGAAAACAGATAGTATATTTGTGTAAATAGATCATAATATATGCGTAGCTTTTTAGGTAAGAACTACTTTCATACATTAGAATCAAGTTTAGATTCGTTTAGAAAAAATGTTTAAGAACTGTATTTTTAGCTGATTGGATGTTTTATGAATAAAATGTCCTGTAATAGGGTGAAAGCAACAACAACCTCAAGAAGAAGAAGAAGAAGGAACAACAAAAGGAAAAGGAAAAAGAAAAGGAAGAAAAAGAAAAAGAAAAAGGAAAAGAAAGAAAAAGAAAAAGAAAAAGAAAAAGAAAAAGAAAAAGAAAAAGAAAAAGAAAAA
>JAWMQZ010000118.1:151154591-151164939 GCA_035584835.1 Tangara arthus | reverse complement strand
GTATTTTTAGCTTTTTGTATGTTTTATGAATAAAATGTCCTGTAATAGGGTGAAAGCAACAACAACCTAAAGAAGAAGAAGAAGAAGGAACAACAAAAGGAAAAGGAAAAAGAAAAGGAAGAAAAAGAAAAAGAAAAAGAAAAAGAAAAAGGAAAAGAAAGAAAAAGAAAAAGAAAAAGAAAAAGAAAAAGAAAAAACTGTTTTTTTCAGTACCTCTCGCTCACTCGAGGCTCCACCTTGAATGTGGCAGAAACCAGCCTGACTTGCCAATTTTTCAGCAGAGCAAGATCTCTGTTGAGAACCATAAATATTTTGGTGGCCCAGAAAGGTGATCCTTCCACAGAGAACTGTGTGTGAATTAGTTAATGTTACTGGGATGGGTTTGGGGTTGCTGTCATGGTTTTGGGTCCCAGAGAAGGATCTCTGTGTCCTATGGTGCCATTGAATCACTCCTGGGAAAAGCCATTTCCAGCTCCACTGGAGTCCTCCTGCCACAGAAGAGAAAAGGGAAAAGGCCCTTTGTGGCTCACAGGTGTCTGAAGTGAAGGGTGTAGCAAGAATCTTTCTGAATTCTGTGATAAAAGCAAGGAGATGTATTTTTGGGAGGCAGAAGTTGTTCTGAGAGCAGCCAGCGGAACAAATTGCAACAATCACTTGACGAAATCTTCTAAATTAAATTTCAGATTAAAAAAACCTCACGGAAATTAAGCTGATAATCCATGCATTAAAAGCAAAGTGAATCAGGTTACTTGAGAAGCACTTTGCAAAGAGGAAATCACAGCCCCACATCTCTAAGCTGGGAGTTTTTGACACCCTGGTGCAGCAGAGCTGCAAGACCTTCAGATCACAGAGAAACTCTCTGTTCTCAGACTTTATCAGCTGCTTCACCCCCATCTTGTCCACACAGAGAATACAAATTTATGCCAACAGAAATCAGGGTAGGCTCAGTTTTTGCTGTAACAGAATTTGCAGCCTGGTTGGAGTTTGCTGTGGCTGTAGGTCTGCATCTAATGTTCATCACTGTGCTCTGCGCATCCCCCACACTCAAGGATTTTTTTTCAGGAGCTGGATTCACTGTTGAAAACTTTCCTTGTCATTTAAAGTCCTCTCACAAAGTGTCTCAGTGCCTGCAGGGCACAAGTTAATATTTTCTTCGGTTTAAATGTGTTCTGGTTGAGATGATGACAAGAGGCTGCAGGGATGATACAGGATCTGCAGTAGTTTCAAAAAATATTAGTTCACAGAATTTTGGAGTGGTTTGGGTTGGAAGGAAAGTTCTGGATTATCTCATTCTACCCCTCTGCCATGGGCAGGGGCTCCTTCCACTAGACAGGGCTGCTCAAACTGAGCTTGAGTAGGACACAGAAAATCAACATGCTCAAAAATATTTGCCAGCTTTAAAAGTAATTTAATGAATTTCAATTTCAGATTAAGATAGAAAATCTTGAATGTTGCTGGAATTCTGCCAGAAGTTATAGGGGACTTTAAAATACAGGATCCTGACAAGCTGCCCATGATCTCTGGGTTGGAAAAGTAGGAGATATCCACCTGTTGTGTAATACCTGAGGAGGGCTGTCCAAAATCCCTGGGATATGGGAGGGCCGGCACACATAAGGAATGCAGAGCAGTGAGGGAATGCGCCAGTGAATTTTTATATTTGGCTTTATCTAACTGGTTCTTTCCTCAGATCAAGCACATGGGCATCTTCCCATCATAATCCCACTTGGACAGGTAGCAGGACACTCTGGACCATCCCAATTCAGAACAAACTTCAGCTAAATCTGAGTTAATAAACAATGGTGGCTACATGCTCCAGATTTATCAGCACAGTCCCAGACCAGCAGTGTCACATCATCCCCTTTGCTTGTGATATTGTTTTATTCACAGAATGATTTGGGTTGGAAAAGAACTTTAAAATCATCCGGTTCCAACACCTCCATGGGCAGGGACACCTTCCACAAGCTACTCAGAGCTCCATCTAAGCTGGACTTGATCAACCAGGACATGCTTTTTTAAATCTTATTTTATCTTTTCCAAGTCCTTCAAACTTCCTTACTTCCTCTTGTGTGGTGGGAATATGAGGTGGGAACAGGAAGAATTTCCCTTTATTTGGTGATTCCAAGCTTGTAGTCACAAGTGATTCCAAAGGTGGCTTTTCCTCTCTCTCAGGAACTTTGTTTTTCCCTCTAACCTGCCCAGGACCGCCACCTCCTCAAGAGTGAGGTGCTCCATGTGTTTCCTCATTCCAGAATTCCTGAGTGAACCTGGACTTGCCAATGGAGCTGCTGGTCTTGGTCACATTTTACTTTGCATTGCTCTCTAACTATGGCTCAATGGCCTGCTAAAATTAATTTCTTATTAATTGTTTTAAAACCGACAGCATCCTGTGCTGCTTTGGGTGAGCAATTGCCTTTCTCTGCTGGGAAATAATTTCGGCATTTCATTTGGAAAAAAGTAATTAACTGCATGGGTATGCTTAGTTGAGTAAGTCATTACAATCTCTGACTTATGCAAATGAGATCGTTCAAGTATAATTCTTACTGAGATAACTCCACACACACATAAACTTTTAAACTGCATGGTCCAGCTGAGTATTTGTGGGCAAATAAACAATGTTAATGGGTTAATTTATAAACTCTGTTGCATAAACAGTTTTCAGGAAGCAGGGAGCCTGGGAGGAAGCTGGTCCCAGAGCTTCCAGGGATTTTTTGGCACATCATTGGATGTGGAACATGAGGAATCCACCGGTTCACACATCCCTGTGCTCATTTTGCAGCAGCTGCAGCATGGAACACATTTTCAGGGTCATCCTCCTCATATTCTGCCTGCTTTAATTAAGATGTTTATGGTGTTGTGGAGACAGATGACCACACTCATGGATTTTACTAGCTGTCCTGGATTTTTTTGTTCCAAAAACATTTAAACTTTCAAGTGAGTGTTGGTAATTTCTTTTTTCCTTCTTTGTCATCTCCTTACACCATGCCGCTTTTTCACTCCTTGAATGTAATCTTAATATGCAATTTCTTGGCCAATTTAAAATAAAAAGATGGATGAAAAGGCTGATTATGGACAAAAAAAAGAGTTAGGGAATTATTCCATAGAATCACTAAATATCTTGGATTGGAAGGGTCCCACAAGGATCATTGAGCCCAAACTCTTGGCCCTGTATAGGACAACGCCAAGAATTACCATAAGAATTTTCCCCTAGAAAATTATTCACTTGCCTCAAATATGCTCATTTATCCTGAAACCTCTTGGGAATTTTGAGAAAATAGTATTTTGGGGATAGATTTCTAAAAAAAGGGAACAAATGCCCTAACTTTTCTCTCCACAGCTGATGCTGTACAGATTCAGCATTAAGCCAGGCAGTGAGACAAGAAACAAAAAATTCTCAGTTGGAAGAATTCCATTTCATTACAAGGCTCTGAGTTAAACCAAGGATCTGGTATCTCTGGAGAAATCCCTGAGTTTGGAAAACCCTCTGCTAGGAGGTCAAAAGAGTTCCTGTAGGATTTGATTTATCATTCCCTGGGGTACTGATTTGGTGGGACCTAATTTTCTTCCTCCCGAGTAATCAGGAGCTTGCATCCACCTCCTCCTCTTGATTGATGAACATGACTTGGAATACAAGGAGGAATGAACCCTTGGATGGAGGAGGTGGAGAGATAGGGAGTGAGAGATTTCTCCCTGGGAGAGCCAGGCTTTGACAAGGCTGATTAACAGAGAAATGGCCTCGGAAGCAAGAGGTTGGTGGCTCTGCCCAAGCTGCTGCTTCATCTTGAGAGGGGCTGCTCTGAGGCTCTCGCAGCAGCAGAGCTGTTAACAGGAGATGTTTAATCCTCTCTGGCTGACAGGGAGCTGCCAAGATGCTTGGAAAGCCTTTCTGCACTCCTGGAAAGACAGGTCTGTGCAGATGCTGAGGTCGGGAAAGGAGCAGTCAGTCATTCCAGGTAGAGTCAACGGGGATTTTCAATTTGGGTTTCCTTGGAGCATGGCACAAGATCTGCCCCAACATGTGTAGACCACAAATTATTGGATCAGAATTGATCAGAATATAAGGGGTGGTATTTAAATCTGCAACAGCTCTGAATTGCTTAGGATTAGGTAAATAAAAGAGGAAAAAATAAACTTGAACGGTAAAACTACTGACTGTGACTACTGAGTTGAGGTGTCCAGCTGTAATTCCAGAAGGAATTGCATCCAGAGCCAGGTGTAAGGCTTTCTCGACAGCTGGAGTTATTCCCTAATTACTGAACTGTCCTATGGAATCCCTTTTAAATTTTTAATTATTTTTTTTTTTAATTTGAGTGGTTAACAGTCAAATGGAGATGTGCAAAGTCTGGGTCTCTGCTCCCAGGAGAACTGAATGTTTCTTCTGGTAAAAGCATCCCAGTTTAATTAGTCGGTAGTAGAGAGACTCTGTTTAGTACCAGAGAATCTCCTCAGATCCATCTTTTGCTCTCAGTCGAAAATGATTTAACAAGGAAGGAGAAACAACAGTGTTTCTGCGTGACCTGGGTCTTGCCCCTTCTCCCACCTGTCTGAGGAGGTGAGGTTTGAGGAAGGAACCAGCACAATAAGACCCTTTCTCAGCTCTGACAGAGCCAGGGCAGGTAATTCCTGCATAATTTGTTTGCTTTTTTTTCTCAAACAACCAAAAAAAACCCAGAGAAAATGTCAAGTCTGTTAAGCAGAATTTGTCTCAGGCAGTGGCTTTCACCTTCGTTAGTTCCTTAATGAAAGTTTTTCAACTCTCAGTATCAAGCGGCAAAAAAAAAAAAAAAAGGCAAAAAGTTGTTTCTTTGAAACACAAATCCCATCGCAAGGTCAAGCTGAGATTGTTGCTGCTTTAATAAACACCTCAAATTGTCTCTGATTAATTCTAAATAAATTTCGTGTGTGATAAGTGATTTCGAGCAAGTGCTGTTGACACATGGAGCTGATGGAGATTAAGGGGAGAAAGAGATGAACAATGGGGTGAGATTAGAAACTCGTTGTCACTGGGAGCAGGACCCTGGAGTGGAAGGATGACACAATCATTTGTCATTGTGGAGGTGAGGGGAATGAACAAGGATTTTCTGGGAGATGGTTGGAGATTTGGAGCATAGCTGAGCTGCTCAGGAGGCAAAGTCAGTCCAAGCCATAGGAAAAGCAAACAGTGGGACAGCATACTAAAAAAAACCCTTTTTTGTACTGGTGGGAGTGGGATGAGTGGGGTAAAGCAGTGGGAAACTGTGGTCCAAGTGAGTCAGGGGATATTTTCAGTGTTGGTAAAAAGGGAAAATCAACTTCAGGTGTGGGACTGATTTGTGGGGCTGATGCCTCAGGTTTTAGCTTTTATATTTTTCAGATTCTGTGCTGCTTTAGTGTGCAGTTCTGAGCTTCATATTAGCGGATGGCGAGCTCTCTTCGCAGAGTAGGGAGACAAAACAATTCCTTCTCTAGCTGGGGACCAAGGACAACTGATCCAAATCTCAGCCCCAAGAGCACAAACAACGTGGACTGAAAAGAGAAAAACAAGAAGGATGGGACTACAGATTAAGTCTGTAACTGGACAATTAACTCCAATATGCTAATAAACCAGAACTTATAAAAGTGTGAGACCCTGCGACCGGTTATCCATTTTGTGACAATTTTGGGTGTAGCCCTGGCTGGGCTCTTGTGCTGCCCAAGGTGCATCCACTGAGGCTCTCTAATAAATCCCTACTTTATTCCTTAACTCTGTCCAGTCTCTGTTCTAGGTCAGCCTTCACAAGGCATCAGGACCAAGACCATAGAATCCAAGAATGGTTTTTTGGATTGGAATGGACCTTTCAGATCATCTCATTCCAGCACCCGACCACGGGCAGGGATACCTTCCACTATCCCAGGTTGATCCAACCTGGCCTTGAACACTGCCAGGGATGACGTATCCACAGCATTTCTGGGCAGCCTGCTCCAGGGCCTCACCACCCTCCCAGGGAAGAATTTTTCCTAATATTCAATCTAAACCTGGTCTCTCAGTTTAAAGCCTCTCCTACCTCCTTAGTGTTGTACCAAAAGTGTGTTTTAACCAGGGGGAGTCAGGGGAATACAAGGCAAGCAGTGATTGTACCCCTCAGGAGTTCAATCTTCTGGTTTTCTTGGATGGCTTTGGAAAACAAGGATTGCTCCCTGCCCATGGCACAGGGGTTGGAATTGGATGGTTTCGAAGGTTCCTTCCACGCCAAACCATTCTAGGCTTCTGTGAATTACTCATCAGAGCCAAAGCCACTTGAGAGGACGATGGAACCGGGGAACAGCTCTTAAGTGGTGTAAAAGGAAAGGAGACAGATGGAGTCAGAGTGGAAATGCCCCCAAGGCTGAAGGAAAGGGAGGGAAAGGGGAGCTGTGGCTCAGAATATTCAAAATAGTCCAGATATAAACTTGGAAATGGCTCCAGGGAATGAGACTTTGCTGCCTCTCGGGTCTCGGTGTCCTAGAATTTCTTTCCAGCTGAGATGGCAGGGATTTTTTCATAGTCTGTGAGACAACAGAAATAGGGGTTTTTATTCAAATTCTATAAATGTATTTTAGTCTAATAAAATTATATAACAACATATTCCCTTCCCCCACTAAAGGACATTAATTGCAACTACTTATTTTTTATCAAATCTTAATTAGACCTTTACCTATTAATAGGAACACCACAGAAACTCAAATAATTTCCATTAACAGGCGAGAGATGTTTATTGATGACCCCCACACCGGGTCTGATATGAAAAATTCTTATGAAAATTTATTCCTCTCTAAAAAAGCAATGACTTATTCAAAAGATGGAGATGATTTGTGTGCAGGCAGGGAGGGGGGAGCCTCGATGAAGTTTCTGGGACTGGTACATTTGAAAATCAGCTCTTCAGGGCAACATAAATAAATACAGCAGAACCCTGAAGAAAATAAAATAACATGAATCATAAATCAAAGCAACGTAATGGAGCTGCAGAGGACATCACAAATAGATGGGATAACAGAAGGAAATATTGGCCGTGGCATAAATAGCTCTTAATAAATCATGAACCAACAGGAGCAGGGCAGCAGCTTCCCCACTGAAGATAAGGACAGCTGGAAACTTCTTGGTGGTGCTTGTGCAGGCATTGCAGACATGGGCTGGAGACCAAGGAATGTGCTGGAGACCTCTGGAGTCCTTCTGTGTTTGACAGGAAAGTCACTGACCTGAGAGGATGTGGGAGATTGAACAGGTTAATGGTTCAGGGATCAAGTAAAATACCCACCCAGGAGCAGACGGTGAGCAGAGCCCACCTCAGGCTACACCCGGGTGCTGAACAAGGTAGGAGGCAAATCCTGTGAGGAGGGAACTGTCTCTTTGTCCTTCATTAGGATGCTCAGGATTCAGGATTTTAGGATAATCAGGATTTATCTTTAATTAGGATACTGAGCTGGGATAAATCCCCTGCCTGGGAAGCACCAGGACATTCTCATGTGGGCTCAATGGCCTTAAGGAGCTCATCTCTGCTGATGGGCAATAATGGGCTCAACTGGGCTTATTTAATGGCAGCTGTATCTTAGAAGGTGTCCAAAATTCCCCAAGTCTTCCATGATCCACAACATTATATCATCCCTGTATCCTGTGATTCCATCATTCAGTCAAAATGCCTCACCCCAGGGCATTGCCACTATATTGCAAAGGTTCCATATTGTTATCTCCTTATTACAAGAGTTTCAGATCTCCTTGATGTTTCTCACAGGCAACTCCTCTACACACTGACTCTTCCATCTTCTCATAGCAGCCAACTGACTTCAGTTCCCCCTCAACCAACCAACCCACTCTTTTATAACAGTCTTCTTCTTATTGGCTACAGCTGTGGCCTGTTAAGGTCAGCCCTGTTCTTAATCTTTAATAATTAGCCCAGCTGCAACTCCTTAGGGTAAGATTACTTTCTATACTACCTTTTTTTTCTTATGTTCTATCCCCCTACACCAGGGGAGGTACCTGGACATTCCTACCTAAACCTGAGTGAATATAAACCCAACAGACGATGTATTCTGGGGGTTTTCCTGGGGATTTCTCCCCACCATTTCTTTGGGATTTCCCCCACCAGCCAGTGGATCCAATCCGTGACCATCAATTTGGCCAACATTTTGACCTCTGTCCCTAGAGGTGTTTGAGAAAAGAGCAGATGTGTCACTTAGTGTTATGGTCTGGTGGACAAGGTGGAGCTGGGTCATAGTTTGGACTTGATGACCTCAAATGCCTTTTCCAGCCTCATTGATTCTGTGATTCTGTGATCTCTTGGGTGGCTGGTGAGGACATGGCTTTGAGAAGAGCCCACCTGCAGAGCTGCCTCCAGCTCTGGGGTCCCCAGCACAGGAAGGACATGGAGATGTTGGAGCGAGTCCAGAGAAGGCCATCAAGGTGATCAGAGAGATGAAGTAACTACCATGAAGAAAGACTAGGAGAATTGGGATTGTTCACCCTGCAGAAGAGAATTTTTGGGATGACTTAATTGTGGCCGTCTGGAATCTGAAGGGAGACAAGAAAGATGGGGGAGAGATTATTTGAAAGAGCCTGGAGTGACAGGACAGGGGGCAGTGACTTCAATGTGACAGAGGGTACATTAGATATTAGGAATAAATCCTTTATGGGAGGGTAGCCAGGCATTGAAACAGGCTGCTCAAAGAAATTTTGACTGCCTCATCACAGGAAGTGCTCAAGGGAAGATTGGTTTGGACTTAGAACAACCTGAAATGTCCAAAGAAGTGAGAAAAAAAATGCAACATAGGATCACAGAATCATGGAGTGGCCTGGGTTGGAAAGGACCTTCAAGATCATCTCATTCCAAACCCCTGCTATGGGCAGGGACATCTTCCCCTAGGCCAGGTTCCTCCAAACCCCATCCAACCTGGTCTTAAATGCATCTGGAGCAAGATTTTAGTTCTTCATTGTGGCTCTTTTCTTGCAGGGAGGTGCTGGTGGATTTCTGTGTCCTGGATGAGGCAGGTAGTCAGATGAGTTGAGAACACTGAGTTCTCTTCTCCTAAAGTCAGTGAGCTTTTGTGATGATAAAACATTTGTAAAATGGAAGGAAGGGAGGAAAACAAGATCCATGTAATTTTTCTGTCAGTTTAGTGGGGGGAAAAAAAGGAAATACAAATTAAATCTCCTGTACTCTGAATTTTATCTGCCTTTGATAGAACTGTCAGTTTTAACACAGCCTTTTTAGGTAACAAAAACTATAAGGTCGGCCATGAATTCTAATAAAACAAACAGCAGCACCAGGACTGATTGGGTTGTTTCATTTTCTCTGCTAACCTTGAGAAAAAGAGGATGGGGATTGATATGTAAATGCATTTTCAACCCTGGCTGTGGATATGGTGACACTTTAATAGAAAACAATGCCAAAGTTACTGCTGATGAAGAGCTCCAATCGTTCAGCCTGATTGGACCACTTCAAAGAAACACTGGCCTGTGAACAAGCTCCTGACTCCCACGTGCCCTGTGGCTTATGATCCCAAACACAAATGTAGGTTTAAATGTCTGAGCCATTCACCACCCTGGCAAATCCCAGTGTTTCACTTGGGAATTCCCAAAGAGAGGAAATAAAACCGGGCAGTCAAGGTAAAAATGGATTATGTCTGACTGGGTCACTGTTTGGGAGATGTTTTCCTCTTTTGGTTGGCACTGCCACTGATAGGGAGCACTTGAAGCCTGAAGACTCCAAATTGGAGCAGCTGCACGAGAGTTGATGCATTTTTTAAGACATCCCTGAATATTCAGCTCAAAGCCCTAAAGTGGCCATAATTTGTATTCAGAGAAGGACAACAAAGCTGGTGGAGGATCTGGAAAATAAATCCTACAAGGAGCAGCTGAGGATACTCAGATTGCTCAGTCTGGATAAAAACAGGCTCAGGGAAAACCATATTGCCCTCCCCAACTCCTTGAAAGGACGTTGTGGCAAGGTGGGTGTTGGTCTGTTTTTCCCAGGCGACAAGAGACAGGACAAGAGGAATCAACCTCAGCTTGCATCAGGGGAGTTTCAGGTTTGATTTTGGAAAAATATCTTCATTGAAAGAGATGTTGAGCACTGGAAGAGGCTTCCAGGGGAAGTAATGAAGTCACCATCCCTTGAAGAGCTCAAAAATTGAGTGGACTTGGCATTTCATTATGTGATTTTGTAGTATGATGATGTTCAGTCAAAATTTGGACTTGATGATCCTGGAGATCTTTTCCCAACTTAATGATTCCATGATCCTTTGTCACGGACATATTTTATGAAAAATCATTTTGCTAGGATTTTTTTCTCCTGAGAAGCTGAGAGGCCTCAGAAAAGAAATGTAAACAATGATTATCTGCTGCTGTGGAATGCAACAG
>JAWMQZ010000118.1:151138262-151154491 GCA_035584835.1 Tangara arthus | reverse complement strand
TAATTAATGGCCAATCACAGTCCAGCTGTCTCAGACTCTCTGGTCAGTCACAAGATTTTATCATCATTCCATTCCTTTCTATTCCTTCTGATGAAATCCTTTCTTCTAATCTTTTAGTATAGTTTTAATATATCATTTTCTTTTAATATAATATATGTCATAAAATAATAAATCAGCCTTCTGAAACATGGAGCCAAGATTCTCATCTCTTCCCTCGTCCTGGGACCCCTGTGAACGCCACCACAATCCTTTATTGTTTTCTCCCTCCTTGGCAGTGAGGAGCCAGGAGAAGCTGGAATGTCCTAGCATGACACACTGTGTGTAAATCCCATACCAGAACCTCATGCCTGTAACTCCTACACTCACAGCAATAACCTCTTGTCACATTTTTCCAAGGTGCCCATATTTTTCATTTTATGCATCCAAAAATAACCCCTCTTTTCTGAGGTGTCATCTTTCCTGCAGTGATTAATTGCGCCTGCTTTAAAAAAACCCACATTTCCCAGCGTGAATGTTTTGTTAGAATTCCTCAAATTGCCTTTGGCAGTGGTTGTCTCTTCTTGTCCTCAACAACTTTTTGAAGCTGTAGGTTCCTGTGAAGTACCTGCTGTGATCCACCTCAGGAATCCTCACAGGGAATAGCACAGGGTTTAAATATAAAATCTGAATGAGCTTAGGCTGGAGGAATTGTCTGTTCCAAGGTAATTTGCACCATTACCATGATGGGAATCAGAGTTAGGAGAAAAGTGTCAAAATGTTACGGTGGAAGCAACAGTTCCATGCCAGGAAGGGGGAGATGGTGCATCCCAGCTCCGTGTTTTTTAGGGAATAGCAGTGAGGGATGCCACAGGTCTGTGGGTGACTCTGGCACAGCTGAGCTTGGGACAGGCTGAGTGCCAGCTGGAGGCACTAAATCCTGGAGCAAACACCTCTGGAGCACAGAGAAATTCCTTTTAAAGACCTCAGGATGGCTCAGCTGCTCTGCTCCAAGGGTCAGTGGCTGGGTTTGCAACTGCTGAATTTATAGGAAGAATTTTGTCTTTATGGAGTGGAATAATTTCAGGATAGGAGTTGGGCTGATGAGAACATGAGGCTGAGATAGGAGTTCAGAGGTCAGGCGAGGCTGGAGGTCAAGCCACTTAGATCTGGTGAGGAAACCAGTGCCTGGCTTACATCCCATCTGGATCCAGCTCTGGGCTCCAAGCACAGGAAGGACATGGAGCTGCTGGAACAAGTCCAGAGGAAACACCAAGGAGGGATGGAGCAGCTCTGCTGTGAGGAAAGGCTGAGAGAATTGGGATTGTTCAGCTTGGAGAAGAGAAAATTTGGGGTGACCTAATTGTGGCCTTCCAGGACCTGGAGGAGCTGGATAAAAAAACAATGGAGAGAGATTTTTACAAGTACCTGGGGTGGCAGGAAAAGGGAAATGGTTTTAAACTGATAAAAGGTAACTTTTGATTAGAAATTAGGAAGGAATTCTTCCCTGTGAGGGTGGTGAGGTCCTGGCACAGGTTTCCCAGAGAAGCTCTGGCTTCCCTGGAAATGTCCAAGGCCAGGTTGGATGGGATTGGAGCACCCTGGGATAGTGGAAGGTGTCCCTGCCCATGCCAGGGGGTGGAGATGAGATGGCCTGGCAGGTCCATTCTGACCAAAACTACTCCATAATTATTTGAACTTCCCCACCAGAGCCAAAGACACCAGGGAGGATAGAACTGGGGAGGAGATCATGAAACCGTTGAGTGGAAGAACAAGGGGAGCACAACCCAGGGGTGGTTTAAGACGAGTAGGTGGCACCACTGTAGTGATTAAAGATAAAAATCTGATATAAAAAGTTCAATCCAAAGGCCATGCACAGCTTGTGGAAAGAAGGTCATGAAGGGAGTGAGGGGACAGAGGTATTACAAGGTGTGAAGGCACCTGCCACACAAACCCTGAACTTGGACAGATTTTACCGAAACACAGCAAGAGAAGAGGAAAGATAACATCTGCTGCTGTCTCTTTTTTTTGTTTTCGATCCAGAGACTGTCATGATGATACAGAAATGGCTCCAGTGCCTCATGCTGTGCAAAGCAAGGGTCAGAGCACAAATTTTCTGATTTTTTTGTGCAACTCTTACCACCAGGAAGCCTCTCATCTTTCAGGCTGGGGAGCTGTGTGAACAGGGAGTCTCCCTCACGGAGTGATTTTCTTGCTAAAACAGCAGTGAGGCTCTGCTTTGTGTTGTTTGGGGTAAATGTTTTTTTGCACTGAAGGCAAAAAAAAAAAAAATATTCCCTGTACCAGGACCCCATCAAGCCAAATTTTATCCCAAGCAGCCACAGTGAGAAGCTGGGACCTGTTCCAGGTCACCTAAAACATGTGAGAGAATATGTGGCAGCCCAATGCCAGCCTGTTTGCTGGGACCAGTGGGAATGTTTGCTGCTAATGTAAAAAACCAGGAGATGGAAACGTGCTCTGCTTGCTGATTTTAACAGGGAAGAATGAACACTGGTCCTAAATTTTTCATAACTTCAAATTTGCTTTTTTACCTCCCACCACCTTTTCAGCAGTGGGAGCAGCTGTTTCCATCACCTGCCACTGCCAGTCAGGAAAAAGTTAAAAATTAACATTTTTTTTCACGCAGAAGCAATGGGCAAAGGACTCCTCTCAGGGCAAGGGGTTCAGCTCATTCAGCCCAGAAAAAGGAGAACTAAGAAAGGATATTAAATAAATTTTTAAAGAGTATTTATTTGCCTGGAGAGAGCAGATGAGGAAAATTTGTCACCAAGTTCAAAACTTGTGGGTTCAAAGGTGGCAAATTTAGAACAAAAAGAGTTTGGTTCTTCCCAAAGCCTTATGAAGCTGTGGAGGTCTTGGCTGCAGAGTTTGCAAAGCAGTGGGGAAAATCCATGGAAGGAAAATAATTTTGATTTTTATAGTTTGAAGATAAGGCCCCTGGCTCAGGATCTCTTCACACAGAGATCACTGGAAGTGGGAAGAACATCCTAATGACTATTATGGGATCACAGAAGATCCAGAGTTGGAAGGGACCCACAAGGATCATCAAGCAATATTTAGTTTGTTATCAGATATACAATTTGCATATTAAGACCAGAAGGAGGAGGCTCTGAACAACCTGGTCTAGGGGAAGGTGTCCCTGCCCATGGCAGGGGTTGGAATTCAATGATTTTTAGGTCCCTTCCAAACCAAACCACTCCATGATTCTACGATTTATTTCAAATAATGAAACTTCCCGGGCCTGGACCTGAAAGCAGAGTTTTGTTTGCTTTGCTCTGAGTGCAGATTTTAATTCTTTATTTCACTTCAGATGCCTCATTAGCGGGGTGACATCTTCCTATTATGACCAAAAATGCGAAACACAGATTTCCTTGTCTCCACATTGCTGTCACCCTGTCTTTTGCCATCCTGGATGGATCAGCCTGTTGTGATCTGTTACCCTTTTATGGAATGCCATCATTAGTGTTTTCCCTCTTCCTCATCCTTTTTCTCTTTAAGGCAGCAATAAAAAAATAACAAAAAAAAGGGTGAAAAATAGAAAGTACAAACTCTCTTTGTCACTGGATGATTTCCCTGCTGCATTGGGAATTTCTGCTGTGCCAGCACCTCTCCTGAATTCTCAGCATGTTCTGCTGTGCTCCTGAGAGCTGCTTTGCCCTGATCACACCATGCATGGCTGTTTGTTTGGAAACAGCCTCATGGTTATGGATATCCAGGATTTTTTGACTCGGCTTAGTAGCCAGGAGGGGGGGTCTGTGCTTTACAAATCGGCTCTGTCTGGGTAGAGCAGCTTCAAGCTGCACTGTCAAATATCCCTGTGAGCCGTGCAGAGCAGAGGGAGGGCTGGGATGGGCAGCACCTCTCGGGGTCCCCAGCTGGTCAGAGTGACCCCAAGATGTGTTAGAAAGTCTCTTTTCCCAGCCCAGCGGTCAAAGAAGGAGTCAGAGCTCTTCGTTCTCGGTCTCAAGGTTGTTTCTTGTTCCTTATCTATAAAATTCTTTCTCCTGTCCTGCCGAGGTCCACTCAGAAAGACAGTCAGAGGCACTCTGGCTGTCCCTGGGACAGTGTTATCTTTTTATACTAAAAACTATGTATACAGTATTTACAACTACTTTCCAATACCTATCACCTATGTTAGACAGTGAACTTCTACTCTAAACCAATCTAAAAGTGACAACATCACCAAGAAGATGGAGGCCAAGAAGAAGAAGGAGAAAGGCTCAACACACGCCGATTTCTCCATCTTGCCTCCTGAACCTGTTCTAAAAACCACAAAAAATCTATTTTTCACCCCGTGTTAAATTCACTATCATTGTACTTAAACTTTCGTGGCTTGTAATTCTTCATATAAGGTTGGTAATTGTTTTTTCCAGGGGATGAATCAAAGGCACAGGGGTCTTGGGCTCTGTGCCAAGGTCTCTGAGCCCCTGGGCAGGGGCTGGAGCCTTCCAGGGCAGCCAGAGGAATTTCCTGGGTTCCGACAAGCACCAAGGTGGGAACTGCTCCAGTGCTGCAGGAAAAATGGGTGTGGAAGTGGCCTGGGGTGTGGGGAACAGCACAGGAAAGGCAGTGGAAAGGGATTTTCGGGCTGCAACAGAACATGTCAGATCTTACTCCTTGTGCTGCCTGTGATCCTCACTGTGTATTTGGCCCGAAAATCATGGAATTGTGGAATGGTTTGAGTTGGAAAAATTTTTTAAAGGTCATCTTGTTCCAGCTAAATCTGCCAGGGACACCTCCCACTATCCCAGGTTGATCCAAGCCCTGTCCAACCTGGCCTTGGACACTTCCAGGGATGGGGCAGCCACAGCTTCTCTGGGCAACCTGTGCCCTCTCAGGGGAGAATTTTTTCCTAATATCCAGTCTAAAACTACCCTTGTAGATTCTGGTTGAATTTTCTACCCATTTTGAATGTAACTTTTCTTTGGACTTTAGCATGGTGTCCATGCCTTTTGCGTGGGAGTTAAATTGACAGAGCTCCTGCTCTTGTTTTCCCTGAAAACCCCTTGGAATCCCTTCTTGAAACAGGAATGTTGTCTAATGTCTCCCCTGGTGTAGCTAAATTGGGATGAAAACACCATGGAAAGGCATCAATTCAATCAAGGCAGAGAATATTCCCCTGGGGGAAAAATGGGTTTCACTTTGAATATCTGACAATTTAGTGAGAGAGCAGCTCCAGCCTCATTAGGCTCCTCATTTTGTGAGATAAGGAACAGAGGGATTCAACAGCCTGCTGCTAACAGAGCCAGGCTTCTGTGCTAAAGATGGGAAATGTCACTTTGGAGAGGATGAAAATATCACAGCAGAAGGGTTGTGCCACTTTGTAAAATACAGCCACCAACAGGAGCTGGAAGGGAACGGAGCTGGGAGGGAACTGGGGCAATTGGGAAAATAATAAAAATAACTCAGATATCAGGGCTCAGTCACTGGAACAGTCAGGGGAAAGGAGATCTGAGCACAGGCCTGGAGAGGGTTTGGAGAGGTGTTTCCAGAAGAAATCAGCAACATTCCTGCTTTTGTACTGATAAGATCCCACCTGGAAGAAAAGCTCAACACTCCCGTGAGCAGAGAAAAGCCATTAAGGGAACCTCTTTTATGAGAAGAGACCTTGGGCAGGTTAGAAAATTGCAGGCTAAGAGGAAATTTCTTTCATACAGCTTTGAAATAACATCCAAACCCCTTTCAGCACAAATTTTCATCTTTTTTTTTTCCTAGGCAGCACCTGCAGAACCCCAAGATAAAGAAGGCATCAATGTAACATAGAATCATTAAATATCCTGAGTTGCAAGGGACCCACAAGGACCATGGACAATCCCAAAAATCCCACCATGTGCCAGACAGACAGTGTTGGCATAGAGGAAATAGAAGAATGAAAAAGAATAAAAATATTTAAAAAAAAAGGGAATACATGTAAGAAATAATAAGAACAGGAAGATCATGGAACTGTCTCCCAGCTGGAGCTGAGGGAATCAAATCTACAAGAAAAAACAAAAGCAGGTCATGAGGGATTGCTTGACAACTGAACAAGCATTTTCTGCTTGTACCAGAACTGATTTTGTTGTTGTTGTTGTTGTTTTGTTTTATTTTGCTTTTTCTCCCCAGCCTGGTACAAGCACTCTCACTGTCCCTGATGTCAGTTATGATCTGTTAGAGGTTGTTAAATCCAATAATCCAATATATGAGCTGCTGCTGTAGCTCCATGTCCCCAGGTGCAGCCAGCAAGAAAACCGAGCACATTTTCCAGCTGGGAGCCCCCAGTATGTTTTATTTCATATTTATATACCCATTTATCTGCATATCCATGGCCAGTCACACAGATCAATAGAGACAGGAAACACAAACCAATGCCATCCACAGAAATAACATCCATTTAAATGCACAGCACTCCCAGAAACATGAAAAGCTCCAATGGACCGATGCTGTTGCTCCTCTGAGCTGACCAGGACTGAAATTACTCCAGGAATACTCACACACACTCCATGGGTTTTTCCAGGCTTGGATGGATGTGCAGGAGCAGGTCTTCAAACCCTCGCGTCTTCCCCCTTGCTGCCACCTGAACTTTTGAACCCTGATGCTTCAAAAGAGTCACAAAATATCCCATGTTGTAAGAAACCTTCAAGGATCAAGTCCATCTCCTCACCCTGCACAGGACACCCCAAAAATCCCACCCTTTGCCTGAGAGCATTGTCCAAACAAGCTCTGGCAGCTTCCCAACCATTCCCTGGGGAGCAGTTCCTGTGCCCAAACACCCTCTGGGGGAAGAATATTTTCCTAATATCCAAATAAACCTCCCCTGGTACAGCTTGAGGCCATTTCCCCTTGTTCTTCTGTTGTTGTCTGGGAGAAGAGGCCCAACCCCTTTTTATTTGTTTCTCAAGGTTGGGATTGAAGGCACTTGAGACAGTAGTTCATGTTTGGACACAGGCCTTTATTATTTCTTACCAGTGAAACAGCCTCACAACCATGAGTTTTGCAACCTTTCATTAATAAGGCACAAAATGGCTGACTATCTCTTGTTACAAGGTCTTTTAAGACTAAAATATCCAATTAAGAAATGACACCTAGATTATTTGTCCCTTTTAACCCAATAAATGATCCCTCAAAGCCTGCAATGCAGACTTTTCTATCTAATTACAAAACATCACCCAAACCCATGAAGAAGGAGGAAGAAGAAGGTAAAGAAGAACAACCTGCCTCCACCCTTGAACCTCTATCTTGCTTCATATTTATTTCTATATTCTAAAACCCCAAACTCTAAGTTTTCCACCCTGTAATATTGCACACTTCTAATTAACTACACACCCATAATCTCAGTGCTACCAATCAATTTTGGAAGTCTTCTCCACAGCCTCAGGTCAGCGTTCTCTTGTGGGTCTGTGCCTTTAACCACAGAAAGATTTAAATTCTCAGCATCCAGGGTTCCAACACCTTTTTCTCAACAACCCTGATATATTCACACACTGCCATTAAAACCACCTCAGAATAAGTTTTCAAAGTCCCCAGTTCTCTTCTTTCTGCATCCCATAATGAATGTTGTTGGTTTCATGTCCTATTAGCCTACAACTCACTGGGTTCCCTATTTGGGATTATGGTTTCGTTGTTCTCCTTTGGGACAAGTTTAGTTCCCTTTGAGGTGATAATTCTCCATCTGTTTTAAGTCCCTTGACCTTCCTGAAGCCTTTGTGCTGATGGTGATGAAGGGTTAATGCCTCATGTCTTGAAGAAATAGGAGATCCAGCTCTTTTTTATACTGAAACATTCCCTGCCCTCACACATCCCTGTGGTGTCACTTTCCTTCTCTCAAAATCCGCTTGGGATGAGCAGATCAAGAGAAAAAGGCAAAAAGATCAGAAGCCACAGTGATGACAGGGAATAAACTTACAATTTTAGTTTATTTCTGGTTTTTGGTTAATTCCATGGATGTCATGAAGCTGTTGGAAGCTGGTAACTCCAGGTGTCATGAGGGGTGGAGCTGGGAAATGCTGAGAACTTGTTCCTCACACCAACTTTAGGACTTTTAGGACCTGTTTTATGTCGTACAGAGGCAGCTTTGTCTTGGAAAGGGGGCTGTGAAAATTCCCTGAGTTACTCAACTGGAGAAACCCCCCATGGATTTGGAAGCTATTGTCATGGAAAATGAGGGAAAAGGTTGGGGTTATGGGAACAGCAAGAGCTGGAGCCAAAGAGGAAAGGACAATAATTTTATTGTGTGAAAAGTCAGCTCTTATCCCCGGCTCTGTGCAGAGCCAGTGCCCTCAGGTCATTCCTCACCTCCTGAGCAATCTTTTCTCTCAGTCTAAGTGGCTGCAACCACCCAAGCTCCCTGCAGTTAGGAGGCTTTACTTAGGAGTCATCTGGGGACAAGTGCACAGGAGCTGGAAAATGTAATTATTGGAGAGATTTTGATTCAGGAGCCTATGCAAAGTTAAAAGTGCTTTGCTGGGGAAAAGGGAGAAAGAAGAACTTAAAGGTCATTTAACAACCTGTCTGATAACAGTGAAATGTTCACACTTCACACAGATTTTGGCTGGACAAACTTTCCTGATTGTATTTAATGCCACCAACTCTGAAAAACTGAAATCTCCTGTACTTAGATGCCTCCAATTCTTTTTCATACAAGTGCTGAAACGATGAATATTTTCACATTTAAAAAAATGCAGCAGCTGATTGAACGTGAAGGGAACTGTTCCCGAAATGAAACTGTAGCAGTTGGGCTGGAGAATATTTCCCATAGCCAAAAGCACTCTGGAAAGGTTATTATTACATAATGATGGAGACATCAAAATTAAAGCAGGAACAAGGCCAGGATAATTAGGATTCAGCTCACCCAGATTTAGCTGTCTGAAGGGAAGACTTCCAGTCAAATTCCAGTCAAAGCTACCAAGCTAGGAGGGGTTGATATGAATAAAATCATGGACTCTGTGGCCTCACAAATCCATTTGGAAGCTTTGGAGATGCTCTGGGGAATTGCAGATGACTTCTAGCCATGGATCCAGAAGGACACAGGTGAGCTCTATTCTTGTGGATACCCTTAGACACCACAATGTGGAAAGAGGTTTTACAGCGACTTCTGTGAACCAGAGAGAAGTTTGATAAGAGGATCATGTTTACCCCTGAAAGAATTTTCTACCAAGGTCATTGACATAGAAACCAAGAAAGAAAGAAGGATAAATAAGAGAAACCTGCAACTGCCTATTCCAATGAGCACTTTGTTTGTCTCTCGTGACCAATGAGTAAAGTGCGAACTTATGAGTTTTGTAAGAATGTAAAATGCATGCTTTTTATTCTTTTGTAGGAATAAAAACCCGGCATGATATAATAAAAACAGTTCGAAGCTTTCTGAAAATGGACTGTGTTGCTTTGTATTGTCTCCATCTCAACTACGACACCACAAAATCACAAAATATGGGGAAGAGTCAATCCCAGATTTTGCTCCACAGGGATGTGTCCACCTCAGCTCCTGGGAAAAGTGGGCACCTTTCCATAGGAACTGGCTCTGACCCACTGTGGGAGAAGGATGAGGTTGTTCCAAGTATCTTATCCCACAGCAGATGTTTGTTTGGATGGGGCTTTAAATCCCACCATCCCCCTTACTGTTATTTAACTTCCTTTCCTCTTTATCTCCCTTTCTTCTATTTACATCCAAGACTTCTCAGATATTGTGGCATTTCCAAACATGTCTCTAGCTCTGGAAGGATGTGAGTAACTCCAGGTTTCCAGTCCTGTGTGGATGCGTTTAATATCCCAGAGCATCCCAAATGCCACAAAACATCTTTTGTGAGCAACAGAGTGGAGCCCTCAGTGTGTGCTCATTGCCCTCAAAATATGATAAATGTTTGTATCATGTTCCGGAAATGATTGTGGAGTTTGGCATTTCCCTCTGTGTGATTTTGGAAATGTGTTGCTGAGGAAAAAGTGGCCTTGAATTCAATATTTGTATTTTTAAAAACACCCAATGTCTGTCTTTGATTTTTTTGTTGATTTTTTATTGTTGATTTTTATTTTTTCCTCCTATTGTTTATAATTAAGTCACCCAAAAAACCCAGCTTGTCTTTTTTCCAAGAGAAACTCCAAAACTTTGAAATGGAAATGTATTTGTTTTTCCATAAAATCTCCGGAAAATAAACCATATCTTTGTGTAAGCTCAAGACTGGTTTGTTTGCTTGTTTGTTTTCTCTTCCATGAGCTTTATGCATTCCAATTTATCACTGCAGGGTCGCATGAAAGTCGTTTTCTTTTCCTTTTGTTTTCTTTTTATCCCTTCAAATAAATGATGGAAAGGCAGCACGGAAGGTGCTGGGTAAAAGGTACTCTCTGATATCATTAACATGTGAAAAGAACTTGTCAAGGATAAAGTTGTGCCAGTTCTTCCCTCATGACTGCAAACATTTCCTCTCTGTAGCTCTTTTTTTTCCAAGTATTCCTCGGCAGGGCTGTTCCCTGTGCTGAAGTTGCCATTTCCAACAAAGCAGATGATTTATCACTTTTATATCTACATTGATTCCCATGTCAAACTGGACAAAGATGCATCTGAAACAGAAATGATTGAAGAGCGAGGAAAATTGATTTATGGAATATTGATACATGGAAGAGCTCTAGTGCTTTGCACTTTAAAAGAGCACTGGGAATTTTTACAGCAGCGTGGTCAAACTGGCTGGAGGCAACAGGGAGTGAAGATCTTCACTGGGATGAGCTGAACTTTAGTTATTTTTACGGTGAAATCGTTTGTTCAGGCACTGTTGATCATCCCTGAAAAAACAGAGATTTACAGACCTTGAATAACGTGGAATCATGGAATGGTTTTGGTTGGAAGAAACCTTAAGGATCATCCTATTCCACCCCCCTGCCATGGACAGGGACACCTCTCACTATCCCAGGTTGCTCCAAACCCTGTCCAACCTGACCTTGGACAATTCCAGAAATGAGGCAGCCACAGCTTCTCTGGGCAACCTGTGCCAGGACCTCGCCACCCTCTCAAGGAGGGATTTCTTGTATCTAATCTGAATTTATCCCTTTTTAATTTAAAACCATTCTGTAGAAATTATTCTGGAGGATTTTTAATCTTGTGGTTAATTAGCAGGTTAAACAGATGTTTTTGACCATGACATTTGGAGTTGACACAACATAAGGTTGAAGAGTAATGGGCAAAATCCAGCTGTGCTTTGTCACTGAGCAACTGGTGGTTGCTGCTGGTGGAATTCCAGAAAGGAGAAATGAGATAGAATTCTCTGGACTTTTTGTTTGAGATGAAAAATTTTCACTATAGCATCATGATCTTATTTTGGATGGGCTTGGTGGAAAGAAATCCCCATCCTGTGGATCATTGATGTCACTCCTCACGTCATCATCAGACAGGATGATGTCATCAGACATCATCCCTTATCCCTGGCAAAGACTTCTCTGGGAAAAGGGTCCAGAAATGTTACAATTCTATGAATGGAATGGTTTGTGTGGAATGAAACCTTAAAGATCATCCAGTTCCAACCCCCGGGAAATTTTCCATATCCCAGGCTGCTCCAAGCCCCATCCAACCTGTCCTTAAACATTTCCAGGGATGGAACAGCCACAGCTCCTCTGGGCAAACTCTACCAGGACGTCACTACCCTGACAGGGAATAATTTCTTCCTAATATCCCATCTAACCTTATTCTCTTTCAATTTGAAGTCATTTCCCCATCCTGTCGCTCCAGGCTCTTGGGATACATGGATGTGATCCCAAAGAGGGAAACTGAGGCGTGAAGAAATAGGTTCACTGCTGTGACTTGGCCTGTGGGGTAGAGGTGAAATCTCAAAGCTCTCTTTTGTGTGCTAAGAACAACCCTCTTCTCATCTACAGGTGAGAAATAATTTGAATTTCAGCATTTACTCCACTTTAATAAAAAAGAGAAAACTGAATCCTCGAAGTGATCCGTTTCCATCGATAAAAAAATTAGAGATTAAAATGTTCAGAAGAGAATAAAGATCTCTGAGCTCCTGTGGAGAAATTCTGTATTCTTCATAAAGCCCTCATGGATTTCAGGGAAGAAGGCAAAGGAGGGATTATGGGAAGGCATGGAGATCTCTGGTTTGTGAGGGGAAGGAGAACACAGAGATAAGAGTGTCTTATCTTGTGTTTCATAGCTGTGTTAGTCTCTGCTGAAGGATTAGGATCTGTAACATCCAGATGCTAGGTAAGTGGGGTTCTTCCTCAAGTGAAGGTGTCTGAAAGGCGCCTGAGGGTGTCTGAAACATCTCTCCAGGGCTCAGAGGTGGACAGGCAGACCCACACCCCTCTGGAATGGTATTGGGATGCTGAGAATCCTCCTGGGATATCACTAAGAGCTCAAAATACAGTCACAGGATCATAAAATATCCTGACATGGAAGAGACCCACAAGGATCATCAAGTGCAACTCCTGGCCCTGGACAGGACGAACCCAAAAATCCCTTCTTGCACTACTTGATCTGAGCAGAAAGTTCTCCTCTCCCTCGCAGCTCCTCTGGATTTGCATTATCTTTGCTTATCTTTGTTCTGCAAAACAAAAATGTAATTTATTATTATAAAATCCGCATTATTTGTAACAGTGCAATGTTCTCTGCAATGACATTCAGGCCAGGAAGGTCCAAAACCACATTTCCCACCTCAGTCGCCATAGACCACCATAAGAATTATAAGGAATGCCACATTTCCAGGAGCTGGAGCTGGGAGAAAAGATTCTTTCAGATTAAATTTCATTTAAA
The DNA here is from genome assembly GCA_035584835.1 of Tangara arthus. Classification (NCBI taxonomy): domain Eukaryota; kingdom Metazoa; phylum Chordata; class Aves; order Passeriformes; family Thraupidae; genus Tangara; species Tangara arthus. Next base: position 151,141,776 of record JAWMQZ010000118.1, on the reverse strand, counting down.
CCCAGAAAGGACTGAAGTTACAAGATGGGAAGAGCTCTGGGATGGATGTTGAACACCCAGATCAAGTGGCTTGGATTCCTTGGAGCGAACATGGAAAGCCTGGTGTTTGATGCTGTGCTCAGTGCTTCCATTTCTATCCAAGAGGCAGAAAGAAAAATGGAATCAGTAAAATAAAATAAAATAAATAAAAAACAAACAAACAAACAAAAAAACCCAAAAAAACCAACCAAACAAAAAAAAACAAAAACCCAACCCAAAAAAAAGCAAACCAAAAAAACAAAACAAAAAAACAACAACAACAAAAAAGATCAATTTATTGACTCATTTGTCAGCACGAAGGGTTCATGGTGGGATCCTTGATGTGCAGGACCAGGAGTTGGGCTCGATGATCCTTGTGGGTCCCTTCCAACTCAAGATACTCCATGATTTTTAAACATTTAAAAATGTTGGGCATTTATTTGACAAAATCAAGCAGGGACAAGGCAACACACATGCTGTAAACTCCAATTGCTGTTAATTCTTGTTCTCAGCAGACCAGGCCTCTGACACTCACTCCAACCTTTATCATTCCTTCAATCTTATTTTTTCTAGCTCAAATAAATTCCTGTTTTCCATGTCCCACTGCCCAAACCCCATGAAGTTTGCTGTGTCCTATTAATTTACATCGCCACTAGAAAGCAGCACTTGTATTTAATGCTGTTTTTCTGTGCTGGAAATAACAGATTTTTCAAAAACAAACAGCAAAACAGTGTTATTTTCTATTTTTTCTCCCAAAGTTGATGGAAAGCAAGAGGGTGCCTTTCTTTGTCTCCCCATGAGGATGCAAATACAGCCAAGAGATGAGCTGAGCTTGGATCAGGCCCTTGGTGAGCCGGGCTTACTCATGCAGAGCATTTGTAACACATTTAACAGCAATAGAAAGCATGAGTCCTGCAGCAGTGCTGGATTAGCTGGGACCTGGAACAAGATATTAATTATTTAGGGCTACATCTGGAGAAATTGAGTCCTTTACCCTCTGGGACCACCCTCCCCTCTCTCTCAACCTGCCATCAGTTTATTCCTGAGATTAATTCAGAGCATGTTTCTCCTTCCCCGATGCTGCTTTAAACTGAGGGAAAGCACATTGCTGTAAGCAGTGGAATTAAATTTGCCATACAGAGATGAAATAAGCTCAGCAATGTCTAAAAATTGATATAAACCCTGAAGTTTAGGGATTATTATGTCCGAATCTTTATTTTTCTGTAGAAAACCAAAAAAAATCACTGGGATACTTTCTGAAAAAGGTTTATTACCACTTTGGACTAAGCTCCTTTTTATTTTTCCTGTATTTATTTATTCTTCCCTTCCCATCCTGTCACTGGATCCCATGAGAAGAGCTCAGCACTTCTTGGGATCAATGACAGCCCAAACCCATCTTGGTTTTGGGCTGTGATTGATGCCAAGATTTGGTTTGGGCTTGATATGGTTTTTGGATTTTTTTAAAAGTAAAAGGATATGTTTTTGGGCTTTTTTTTTTAAAGTAAAAGGATCATAGTGAAGATTAAATTCTGCCACAAGTCCTCGGTTCCCATTCCTGCTCCAGGGAGAGACTTCAGGCTGCTTTGGTGAATCTGGGCTTGTTCCCTTCAAACTGATTGTTTCCACAATCATCTACTAATCCTAATTTTAAGGCACTTTTTAGTCCTTTAACTGGTAAACTCTTGAAAAAAATAGTTTATTTTGGACCCTTAATAGGATAAAATTCAGAATCTTGTGTTGTAAGCAAGGAACACCAAACCTTCCAACTCCAAATGCTCTCTGACCTGCGATTGTGGCTACAAATCTCCAAACCTTATCCGCCCCACATCTCCTGGGCTCCATTATCCTGAGTTTTCCAGCACAAAATCTGGGACTGTGGGAGCTGGTGGCTGAATTAGGGTTTCTTCAGCGTCCTCGTCTGCAGGAGCATCTGGCGGTGATTTCTCTTTGCACATGGCTCGTTTCCTGAATGAGATTTATTGTGATTTATGTAAACACAGCAGGCAGAGGATTTGCCAGCTACACAGGGAAACGGCTCATCAGCTTTGCTCCAGGAAAACACACCCAGGGGAGGCCTGGAATCTCCTCACTTCCAGCTTTAAGGTTTGCAAACAATTCCGGCCAGGGAGTGACGCCACCTGTACCAGGCAAAACCCAACTTAGCAGAAAGTCTGGGCTTGCCAGGGCCAGAATGTGGCTGGTGAATGGGGAGCAGCCAACACATCCATCTGGAGCAGATGGGAAGGATGGATTTGGGATTAATGGACTGGACTCGGATGCACAAGCCTATGTTGTGTCTAGAGAGGGATTAATGTTTAGCTCATCTCTCCTTGGGGCTGAAGGATGTACTTGAGGTGTCTCCATGTGGGTTTTGGTGCCACAATTCTGGTTTTAAGCAAATTGTTATGTTCCTGAGGGTCTCAGTTTGCCCATCAGTTTCACATCAAGGAACTGGGGCTGCTCCCAAATCCAGGGAATTCTGAGATTCCTAGAAACTTCCACGGACTGAAATCTTAAACCAAGAAGAACTATTAGGGGATAACACAATACTCCAAATTTTTTAATCAAGGATCACAATCAAAAGGAAAGAAAACAAAAGGAAAATGAAAGTGGAGATGATACTGATCAGCAGGAAATAACTCCATGCCTCATCATTCCCTCCTCCCCCTCTTCCCTCCCCTACTACAGCTGCAACCATGGAGATTTATGGATGCACACATTCTAATTTGCTTTATGTTTAGTCTGGAGGAAGACACAGCTGTACAAAGCTACTTTGTCAGGAAAATGTCACATTGCACTTAATTGCCTGATAAAGAATGACAAGTCAGAAACAATATCATTATCCTGTTTAACTTTTACTTTTTTCCCCCCCAATATATAATTTAAATTTTATAAAGTTTAGGTTTAAAGGGAAGAAAGTTATTGTGAGATTCTCAGTAATGATTTTCCACCTGAAAAACCATGCAGTGAAATGCTGTCATCTCCTCACACTTTCCCTTCACATTTCAGGGTAATAATCAGTGTTGACTCCTTTCTTACTCAAACATCTGCTTTGTGCTTCCATGGGTGAGTTGAAAAACACATAGAAATTAATTTGGGCAACAATTAATTGATTTATGGGTTTAATGTAGCTAAATTCTCCTGGAGCTCCTTGGTTTGGGAGCTGGGGGTGTTCAGCCTGGAGAAGGCTCCAGGGAGGCCTCAGAGCTCTTCCAGTGCCTGAAGGGGCTCCCAGGAGAGCTGGAAAGGGAATTTGGATAAGGGATGGAGTGACAGGACACAGGGAATGACTTTAAGATGGAAGAGAGAAGGTTTAGATGGGATTTTGGAAGAATTCTTCCCTGTGAGGGTGATGAGGTCCTGGCACAATTTGCCCAGAGAGGTTGTGGAGTCCCCATCCCTGGAAGTGTCCAAGTCCAGGTTGGATGGGGTTGGATCAACCTGGGATAGTGGAAGGTGTCCCTGCCCATGGCAGGGGGTGGAATTCCATGATCTT
>JAWMQZ010000118.1:151122085-151132957 GCA_035584835.1 Tangara arthus | reverse complement strand
TTCTTTGGGTAACCTGTGCCAGGGCCTCACCACCCTCACAGGGAAGAATTTCTTTCCAATATCACACCTAAATCTACTCTCATTCAGATCTAGAGCCATTTCCCCTTGTCCTGTTACTGCATGTCCTTGTAAAAGGTCCCTTCCAACCCAAAGCATTCTATGATTATATGATTACTTTATTAACATCTGTTAATGAAGTGGCAGTATGTGAACCTCACATTCAAGACTGGTATTAGCAATACAACAGATAAGTTGTAATATGAGACATATAAAAATGTTAACAAACACTCTAAGAAATCCAAACACATTTCTTTAATTATTGCTGAGTGTGAACACTTCAGCTCCCTCACAAAACTTATGGATTGAAGGGAATCTGGATTTGTTCTCTCTCCTCCATCATCCTGCAGAAGATGTGGCTGCTAAAATTGATGCATTTATAAATTATCATGTAATTTCATAAAACTGCTGTGTTTTAACCCCAGAGATGCTCAGTCATCCCCTCAGTGAATAGAGGAGAGAATCGAAAGGATAAAAGTGACAAAACTCCTGAGTTGAGATAAAATCCATTTAATAATTTCTCCAATAAAGTCCAGTTTTATGGGTGTGTGGATTTGCTTCCAACCGCCCCCTTTTGCACACTTTGATAAAACCAGACCATTAAAGTAAAATAAAAGAGATGACTTCCAAATTAGATAATAAAGCTGGGGCCAAGCAGGTCATTAGTGGCTGTGAATTTTTTATGTCTGTGCCATTGAGCAAGGTGGGGAGGGAAACAGGAGCATTTTGCTGGGGGATTGGTCGTGCCTTGGATTTAACAGAACAGAGAGTGCCTGACTCTGCTGAAGTCATCCAAAACAAAAACAGGAACAGTCACAAATTTTTCCAAAACACTTCTGCTGATTGCAGGTAAGACCTGGGGCAGTAAGAGCTCAGACTTCAGTCGTTTCCAGCTTGTATTACAAAGTCAGGTTGTATGTAAAAGGCACATCAGTTGTTTTTCGTCTCTTTCTTTGCACTTGTTCAGGTGATAAAGTGGAGCAATGAAGGCAGGATAAAAACTCTCTTGGGTTAAATGAACCCAAAACAATCAACTCCTTTTGTTGAAATAAACTTTCAGCTTGGGTTGAGCGGAGCAGTTACTCAACCAGCATCAAAAGCTTTTTGCCTCTTAATGGTTTGTTGTTTGGGGCTAAATTTCTAAATTAAATATTGTCTGTGAGCAAAGAAAAAGGACCTAATCCCTAGAGAAATCCTTCTTTTCCACTGATGAATTCAGCTGTTAAATGGACCTGAATTGTTTCAGTCCAACAGTTCTGAAGAACAAAAATACTTCAGGTATTTTTTTTTTCTTTTCCTCCTGCATTAATGCCAATTCACTGAGTTTTTAGGGACTTATTCTGTTACTCCTCTGCTGGTATCTGTGTAGCTGCTCATGGCACAGTTTCTCTGTGTAGATGAACGTAGTGTAAAATCTACAGTAACAATGGATAGGAAGTAAATGCCATAATTCCTGTAATTCCTATTCCTGTTCCTATTCTGTATGGGGCATAAACTCAAGTTTCTCCAGGGGCAGTTCAGCTTGGATATCCTGAAAATTTTTTTCATAGAAAGAGTGGTTAGGAACTGGAACAGGCTGCCCAAAGAAATGCTGGAGTCACCATCTCTGGAAGTGCTCTAAAAATGAGTAGATGCGTCACTTTACCACATGGCTTAGTGAAGATGGTGGTGCTCAGACAAGGGTTGGACTGGATGACCCTGGAGGTCTTTTCCAACCTTAATGAATCCATGGTTCTGTGGTTTTTACTTTGGAAGCAGATGTACATTGTCCTGGCTGGGCCTGAGCCAGCTGCGAACAAGAGGGAATGTGGGTATGGATTGCACAGTGCTAATTGAAGAAGAATTAAAGAGAAATTGTCCACTCAACTCTTTTTCCATATGTGAGAAACACTGTAATGTATTTACCACACACAGGATCCCAGAATGGTTTGGTTTGGAAAGGACCTTAAAGATCATCTCCTTCCACCGCCTGACATGGGACACCTTCCACTAACCCAGGTTGATCCAAGTTCCATCCAACCTGGCCTTGGACACTTCCAGGAATAGGGTAGCCAAAACTTCTCTGGGAAACCTGAGAGGTTTCACTTTCCCAGGGAGGAATTTCTTCCCAATATCCCATTTTACCATATAAAATAAACCAATTGCAGACCACAGTAGTCCATGCAGACCAGAGAGGACAGATGGGCTTGTTCTGTTTCACTCCTGATATATTGTCTCCTTATTTTGACTTTGTTTTTCACTTTCAAACTTCCACTTTCAAACTTTCACTTCTGCTTTGCTTCTCACAATGATGGACACTGTCAGCTGTGAGTCACAGCTACTGTTCAGCCAGGAGAAAATACAAAATCCACATCGAAACAGAAATGTGCAACTGGGGACAGATCTGATTGTTTTCTTCCTCCTAAAGTGGATGAGCAAACCCAGAACTCTTAAGAATTCATCCAGCCTTGAGATGATGTGATCCATATTATTTCAGTCCCACCAAGGGAGGCTTTTTCGTGAGGAGCAGGATTGAAATGAAGAAGGTTGAGGTGCCCTAAACTCTTCTGATCTCTCTCTAATTCACAGATCCTTATTATTCATCACCACACAGACTTGAGGGAACTGTTAAGTGAGCTATCAGTCCTGTGGTGTTCTGAGAGGGGTCACATTATCTACTTTAACCAGGAGCCTGCAGTGAATTAGATCATTAGGCAGAGATGGATTTGACACATAAAAAACTCGTATCTCACATCATTAACGTTCAAATCACCTTCTACACTTTATTTCCCTAAATAAAAAGATTTGGAAACCTGCAACAATAGGGGTTGGTGGCACTGAAGCCTCACCAGGCACGATTTCAGGGGATAAAACATGAGAGGAAGGATTGGACATGTTTTGAACATCTCCAAATATTAAAAATTCTCATTTTTTTCGTCTGCTGCTATTTTTTTATTTCTCTGAATGAACAAACCCAGATCTCAGAAATGATATTACCCTGAGAGTGTAATTGCTCTGGGAAGTACTTGGTCCCTGTAGTGGTAAGAAAAACAGTTGGAGATGTGGATGAGGGAAACCTGCAGAGGTGGGATGATACAACCCTGTAGCCTTGAGTCCTAACAGAATTCTTTAATCTCCAAATTAAGATTATTTCAGTCCTTTCTCTGCTTCTTCAGCATTAGCTCTTCAAAATGCTGCTGGATTGCCTAAACCATAAAAAACCCTGAATTTTGAGTGCCCACCCTGAGCTGTGCCAAACCTTGTTGAGCAAAAATATTCCAGCGAACTCTGGGATGAGTCCTTGGCATCAATTGCAGAATCTGTCTCAACTAAACATGGCACCAACAGCCTTCAGGTCAGTTAGATTTGATCTCAAATTTGCATTCCCTACATTAACTGGGTGTCCAAAATGATGTTTTCATGGCAAATTAGCCACGATTATCGAGGGGTAGATTGGATGGGATAATATGGACCAGCAGATGAAGGTTTGAGGGACATCCTGAGATCTAGAACACCCATATCAGGCAACCAAATTGTCCTCCAAAACAAAAGGTGTTCCGGACTGATGTGAAGGAGGTAATTTTTGCAAGAGATTTGAGAAACAGTGGTTGAAAGTGGAAATAAGAGCAAAAACAAGGTGGAAATTTTTCAGAGGTAATATAATTAACTGTCAGACATGGTTACCACAAGAGGGAGGAAAATTTCAGCTTGGAAATACCTCAAAAAAGAAGAGGCTTTAAAAATTTCAGCTTCTGTTCTGTATTTCAGCTTCTGTATCTACTGTTCTAGAGAAGAGACAGAAAATGTTGAAACAAGATTTTTGCAGAAAGATGAACTTGATAATCAATAATCTATTAGAGTATCATAGAGTCACAGCAGGGTTTGGGTTGGCAGAGGCCTTGAAGATCATCTATTTCCATGCCCCTGCCATGGGCAGGGACATCTTCCACTTGACCAAGTTGAAATATTCCTATTTCTTGATTAGTTCAGCGTGAACTACCCAAAAGCAAATCTCTCTGCATGACCTCAGACCAGAATTCTATGGGAGATCAGGGGAGGCAGCAGGTCCTCCATGAGCTTCCTCACAACATTGAATTCCTCTTACATTTCCCTTCAGAATCACAGAATTGTTCAGGTTGGAAAAGACCCCGAAGATCATGGAATCCAACCTGTGACTCATCTCCACCTTGTCACGCAGCCCAGAGCACTGAGTGTCACATCCTTGGACACCTCCAGGGATGAGGATTCTGCCACCTCCCTGAGCAGCCCCTTCCAATGCCTGACAACCCCTTCCATGAATAAATTCCTCCTAACTCCCAACCTCGTTGCAAAAAATCCATGCTCAAAACTTTTCAATTATTAACCAAACCACACTGACATGTGAGTGCTAACTTGGAATGCAGGGTAGCAGAACATCATGGAAATTAACTGCATGGAAATTCCTGAGGCAGCTGAGGCCCTGAGGACTGAAACAGTGCAGTTGTCAGAAGGTTGATATTCCCTTAGAATTGCCCCCTCCTCACAGTGAAAACAGCCAGGCAGTTAGGCTGGAAGAGAATTCAGGATGTCAAGGAAATCTGATGTTTATTTCACAGCAAAGATGGATTTCCTGAGCAGATGGAGAAGCTGAAATGCACCTGCTCATTTTGCATTTCCAGAGGGAAAATGCTGCTGGTCATGGGGCAAAGAGTTTCCTTTAGGAATCAAAGAATCTCAGGATGGTTTGGGTTGGATAAGGCTTGAAGATCTTTTTATTCCAATCCCCCTGCCACAGGCAGGGACATCTTCTACCATATCAGGTTATTCCAAGCCCCATCTAACCTTGCCCTGAGCATTTCCATGGATGAAACTTGTGATATATTTGAGAGACAGATTTGGTTTAGCAAGACACCAGACATGGAAACTGGGCACACCTTCTACAACCAAGACTGAAAGGCTCAGGAGAGAAGATTTATGAATATGGGATTGTGGTAGGTGTCAAACTTTGCTACTCAAACTTCCAGGTGTTCTAATCCTCATAGAATCATACAGAGTTTGCAATAATAATTTAATGCTAGTTGATGACAGTGAAGATCCCTTGATCTGCATGCTGAAGGCCAGAGGGGAATGTTTAGGTATTTATTAAGCATGGATGAGTATTATTTTAAGGTATTATGGAGAATATTTCTATAACTGCTCACAGTGTCTTTTCTAACTCCGATTGTTTTCCAGTTAATTGTCCCTTATTAGTCAGGGTCTGTTGCTGTTTTCATGGTTAGAAGGAAGTAAAATTTAACACTGGTTGGCTGTTAAATCTCTGAGAGGGTTTTAATTCCAACAGCCGGTCATCCATGCATGTTCAGCCGGATCCAAGCTTTTTATTTTTTGGAACACCTCACTGGGAAAGGAAGAGATTGTCTCGCTTCCCTATTGGTATTCCCTTAGTCTGAGTGTGGGATCATGGCCTGTGCTGACTCATCTGAGAGAAAAAAAAAAGAAAAAAAGAAAAGAAAAAATAAAAAGAAAATAATAAAAAAGAGTAAGAAGTAATGCTTCTGGTAACAGGTCCTGACCCCTGGAGAATTTCTTCTGTGGATTTAGATCAGTGGCAGCCCATTCATCATTGTCCCTCAGAGAATTACTGCAGACAGCAGGAGAGTGGAGCTGCTCTGCTGGGAATAAAACCATATCCAGCTTTATGATAGGATTTTCCAATAGAAATCCCAGCCTGGTGAAAGGGCACAGGTAAGGAGACAGAAGCACAGAGCAGGCTCCTCAGCAGCTGTGTGCACTGGGGAGTTTTCAGGGACCTGGCAGTTTTCCTTCTCTGGGAGATTTATTTTTTTTCTCAGGGAAGCAAAACTCATTGAAAAACTTGAAATAGTTCCATGGAAGCCATCAACCTGCTCAGGGAGCTGAAGCACAGGCACAGAAAATGGGTGAAGGAGTGGACCTTGGAATGAGTCCAGAGGAAGCCACAAAGATCTGAGGACTGCAGCCTCTCTGCTATGGAGGCAGGCTGAGGGAGATGGGAGTGTTCACCTGGAGAAAAGGAGGTTTCAGGGAGACCTCAGAGCCCCTTCCAGTGCCTAAAGAGGTTCCAAGAGAGGTGGAAAGGGATTGTGGACAAGAAATGGAGTAGCAGGACAAGGGGGAATGGCTTCCCACTGCCAGAGGGCAGGGTTAGATGAGATATTGGGAAGAAATTCTTCCCTATGAGGGTGGTGAGGCCCTGGCCCAAGTTTCCCAGAGAAGCTGTAGCTGCCCCATCCCTGGAAATGTCCAAAGCCCAGTTGGATGAAGCTTGGATTAACCTGGGATAGTGGAAGATGTCCCTGCCCTTGGCAGGGGTTGAAATGAGACCATCTTGAAGATCCCTTCCAACCCAAACCATTCTGTGACTCTGTGATTCTTCTGGAGTTAAATTTCATGGGACCAGAGTTATGTCCATGATCTCTCCTTGGTGTCCTCAGATCCTCAGCCATGCTCTTCTGGGAGGCATCACCAGGGCTGGCCATAAAGAAATGTGTGAGGCCCCAAGTAAATGGCCACGCCAAAAGTTTTCATGTCATGTGGACATCATGGACTTCTCAACACAAATGCAAAATCTTTGAGTTGAACTCCAGAAAAAATGGCTTCTATTTGGAAAAGGGCAACAGATTCCAGGAGATTTTGACGAATAAAACTCAGCGAAAGCCAGCTCGAGTTCCCTTAAGGAGATGATAATGCCAGCTGAAAAATGATGATGTTGATGTTTGTTGATGAATAAGAACCTGTGACACTGCAGGAGCTTCCTTAGGCTGCTGAGCTCTCTGGAAATTGAGCCACAGCCACAGCCCTGGCCAAGAACTCCCTTGGGAGAGCACTGATAAATTGTACAATCCACCACGAATTTATTCAGTTCCTGAGGAGTCCAGATAACAGCAAGGTGCTGACACAATTTATTTTTTTCTTTCAGATTCTGGGTTTTATTGCAAATATGTTTCCTCTTTATTTTAGGAGAGTTTCAAGAGATAAAGGCAATCCCAAACTTCACTTTGGGAAGTCATCTTGACACAAAAAAAGTATCTGCAGGCTGATCTGTCCTCTTGTTCTACTGAACAGCACATTTTTGCACTTTTAAGTGAAAAGAGAACTGATTTTGGGATAAAATTCACAGAACTTGGATACCCTGAAATGCTTAAATCAGTGGAGAGACCTTGCTTTATTATAATTTGTGTGTGGGACACGATTCTTAATTTTCACCTCCTTTGTGCTCCAAAATACCCCAGAGCCCATTGAACCAGGCTGAAATTTTGCAATGGCAATAAAGTAAAATAATAATAAAAAAAGGTGCTGTTTCAAATGATAAAATAATTAAATACAGCTAAATTTGAAGCGGCTCTGGCAAAGTGTAATAGCAAAAGGCCATTAAATGAGCTGTCCATTTATAGAAAACATAAGCTATAAAATTCATTTTTAATGGACTGTTTCCATGGAAATGTTCTTTAGGAGGGCCGTTTTATAGGATATTAAGCAGCACAAGGAGTTGAGCTGAGTGGAGTGGTGACTGTAATGCAGGGTCTATGGTTTGTAAAAAATTGAAGCTGTTAAAAGGTTTATGGCTAAGAGAGTGAGGAATAATTCAGAGCCGTTTATCACTCACCCAGCAAAATTAAGTGCTGAAGCTCAGCGCACCTGAAGTGGAATCTCCTCATTAGCTCCTTACCCAAATGTCTTGGAAAGAGAGGGAAAATCTGTTCCCTGATTATGGAGGCAATAATAATTATAGGTAATTTGTACATCCTCGTTCCGTTAATTGATGGAATCTTGAGGTGTTTTTTAAATATTAATTAAATAACTCGCTCTGCACGATGAAATCACTCTGCACAATAAACCCTTGCTTTTATTTGCAGCCTACTCCTTATGCCCAGGCCTAATGGTTGTCATTTAATGTTGGAATTTCATTAACGTGCTGCTGAGGCTGTGGTCTAGGCAGAAATCCATGGCTGAGGGCCAGAATCAGCCTGCTCTGTGCTCCAGGGACTGGAAAATCCAGGTAAAAATGAAACAGGCTGGGAGAAAAAAACCCCAGAGGCTCCAAAGGGGAGAGATTTACCTGTGATTTTGAGGTATTTCTAGACAAGAAGTTCCCCCAGATAGGTCCAGTCAGTATTTATTTGTCAGTGAGTCAGAAAGCTGAAATGGTTTGAGCTGGGAAGGATCACATTGTCTTAGACATCTCAGACTGAGAAATTGGGGTTGTCCCATCCCTGGAAGTGTTCAAGGCCAGGTTGGATGGGGCTTGGAGCAACCTGGTCCAGGGGAAGGTGTCCCTGCCCATGGAGGGGTTGGAACAAGGTGATCTTGATGGTCCCTTCCAACCCAAACCAATCCGTGATTCCATGATTGTATTCCCCCTCCATTTTAGGGCCGAAGGTGCAGAACTGGGAAAAAAACACCAAAACAAACAAAAAAACCCCCTGAAAAACAACAAAAACACCACCTAAGTGACAGAAATGCATTTAAAATGCAGCCTGGCTACATCTAGGTCTGACTGTACAGACAGGAATCAAATTTAGAGAAGCTTTTCATTGATTCTCCAGTAAGGCCCAGCCATTACAACATTTTGGAAATACTCTGAAACACTAAAATTCTGGCACAGCAGGAGCATCCCCTCCTGTTCTGTCTGCATATGGATGAGGGCAATCTCAGCTGAGGGTCTGTGGATTATTTCAGCCTCACACACACGGGTGAGAGCTTTTCCTTTCTCCATGGCCACCAGCACATTCCTCTTACACAGCTGTCCCCACACAGCCCAGCAGGAATTTAATCCAGATGCCAAACTGCAGGGAGTTAGGCAAGCAAAGGATCTCCTGGAAATCCACAGGGAGGCTCCATCCAAAGCCACATTTATCCAGCACCTTCCTGCCTGTTCCACAGGGAGCCACTGTTCTGGAAAGATCTGTGACAAATGACCCTCCTCCTTCCTCCACACAACAATGGGAAGGGTTTATTTGGTAGCCAGCTGGCCTTGGTTAGTGAAAGGTTCTTACCAATGACCCTGAGGGATGTTCAGACAATTCTCTGATTTTGTTTTTGTTGTTGTTTCCCCTCTCTGGCGCTCAGAGAAGCGGAAGAAAGTTGCTTTAATGGGAAGTGACAACTCACAACTGAGACCATTTCTTTCCATCAAGGAGGGTAAACGGCCAGGAAGAGCCTTCAGGTCTGCAGATGTCCAGCCACAGGAGTTTGCTCTAATGTCACTTCTTGTCTCTTCTCTGAGGGTCAATTTGCAGAGTTCAAGTGATGCCCCAGCAACCCCCATCCTCTCTGAACCATCCCTACACAGCCAGTTATGTCTCGAAGCTTTAATCACTTCAAATCTGGGCTTTCATTCTGCTCCAGCAGTATTTTTAACCTCTCTTTTAAGCAACTCTTCAAGGATTTTGAACACTTTAGTATAAACACACACAAGGTTTTATTATGAAGGGTTTAAAAGAGCTTCCTTCATCTGTTTCATTTCCCTTTTCATTTAAAAATGCTACAAATTGTTTCTGGTGGTGGGATTTGTGTCAGCCCAGTAATATCCCATGAATTTGTGCTTAATTCTGGATGAAAAGTTTTGGGACAAAATATTGAATTTCTTTTTTTTGTGGTTTTTTTTTTTTTGGTTTGGTTTTTTTTGTTTTGGTTTTTTTTGTTTTGGTTTTGTGTGTGGGGATTCACAAGCATAAATGCAGACCAACCTCTTGCACAAATCTTCAAGAGGCATGACCCAACTTCTAAAACATCACACACCCTGTGGGTAGAAAAAATCCGCCAAAATAGCAGTGAGCACATTGCAGCACTCCCTTTTTTAACACCATTACAATAATTTCCCTTCAATATTTGCTTTTTCTGTGGACAAATGGCATTGTTTATGGGTTTAATCTTTCTTTTTTTAGGAGGTTGATGCTGTAGTTTGGCCACTGAAATACAATTAAATGTCTTTTTCTCCTCTCCTTGACCCTGGTTGTGATTCCAGACAGGACATTTAAGACCCTTATCCATTAAAAAAAAAAGGAGGGAAAAACACTTTGCTAATCAGATTACTGCAAAATAAATAAAAGAAAAAAAATTAGGAAGTGAGACAGTATTCTGAACCATCTTTGAAAATACAGAAAGCAAAAATGTTAGGAAGGGAAGAAAATGGCTTCAGAATGTGGTTCATTGGCCTGGATCCTGGATATTGAATTTGTTTGGCGGGGATAAATCAGAAAGAAACAGAAGTAAAGTATCAGGAAGGGGAGAAAATGGCTTTGGAGAATTTATGTCCCACTGGAGAACCAGGAACTGTGAAGGGAGAGCCAAAGGTGGGGAATTAAAATGAGCCCAAGACCTGGAGGGCCAGAAAGATGTTCCATCCCTGTTCATTAGAGAGATGAACTCCTAAGGGATCAGAATTAAACACTTGGAACCACTGGGACCATCTGTGGAATTGAAGCTGTTGCCTGGTAATGACTCCAACAGAACCAGTTTTTCTATTTGATTCTATTTTTCTTCTCATGTATGCACTGACTTTTATCTAACACAGCAAAATTTACATAAACCAACCAAACAAACACAAAAACAACAAACAAAACCACAAACAAACAAACCAAACCCAAATCCAAACCATAAAAAAACATTAAAAACCCCGACAAAACATACAAAAATACTCCCATAAAAACATTTAGCATAAGGAAACTGCCCACTCAATGTACTTTGGGCCACAGACTCCCAAAACGAAGGCTTAGAGCTGAATAAACCCACCCAAGGCACAGAGAAGAGAAGAGAAGAGAAGAGAAGAGAAGAGAAGAGAAGAGAAGAGAAGAGAAGAGAAGAGAAGAGAAGAGA
>JAWMQZ010000118.1:151110673-151121985 GCA_035584835.1 Tangara arthus | reverse complement strand
AGAGAAGAGAAGAGAAGAGAAGAGAAGAGAAGAGAAGAGAAGAGAAGAGAAGAGAAGAGAAGAGAAGAGAAAAGAGTTTGTGCAATTCTGCCTCTAGGAAGAAAAATCACCTGAGGAAAGGGGAAAATGCGAAGGTCAGCTTTAGGCAGACTGTTGAGGTATCATCCTACAACTCTGCTTTTTTCTCAGCCTCTGTGGAATGCCTTGGATAAAAGGCTGAGCATGGAACTAAAAGAGGAGGTAGATTCGGTATTAGGAAGAAATTCTTCCCTGTGAGGGTGGTGAGGCCCTGGCACAGGTTTCCCAGGGAAGCTGTGGCTGCCCCATCCCTGGAATTGTTCAAGGCCAGCTTGGACAGGGCTTGGTGCAATGTAGGGGATATGAGAGAGGTTGAAACAAGAGGATGGAACTGGAAATCCAGTAAAGAAAAGTGAGGCAGAACCAACCCTTTCCCTCCTTTGGCCTATAAAAGCATGGATGGCTTTGGGCCAAAGAGAGCCCCAGCACTGAGCAGATATTTAACACCCAATAAATCTTCACCTGCAGCAGGAAAAACTCCAGATTTGAAACTTCCCCATGCTCAATTTAGCAAAGCTTTGCAGTGACCAGACTTGGAACAGCTTCAGGGCTTGACAAGTCATTTGGCATCGTCTGCTGTCCTGTCTTTTATCTCAAGTACAGCCCTTTTTTAATAAAGGCTATAAAATATTCCTTTCTTTTATGGTTGCACAAATATTCCTCAGCTATCAAAAAAAAAAAACCAAACCCAAGAGCCTTTCCTCACAAAATCCGAGCATATGTGGGTGACTTGAAACCTCACTGTGAGATATGATCCAACCTCGACAGAAAGCAGAGATATTAAAAGAAAACTCTCCTTGGGCTGCCCATGCACCTAATGAGGCTTTTTGCTTTCCTCCCCCATTTTATCTCTGCTGTCCCATTAATGTCCCTTATTCTCCTGGTGGCTGCTCCTCACGTGCTGCCCATTAAGGACAGATTAAGCAGTGATGGATGGCAGGCTGATTCCCTGGAAGCACGGCTGGCGTTCGGATGTGTGGCACAGGAATTCATTAGGAGCAAAACTGGGTTTGGGGATAATAAACATTTCAGGAAAGTGCTCAGAGAGTTCTGTGAATCCCCACCTTTCTCTTCTGTTGGGGCTGCAAACTGTTCTTCCAGGCAGAGACATGGAGGGTAAAACTGAAAAAAAAAGGGAATAAAAAGGAAATAGAGGATGAACTCAAACTATTTGGTGGGTTTGAATGACAAAAAGATTAACACTGAGAGGAACTGTGAGGGGAAGTAATGCAGTGCTCTGTTTAATGAGAAATTGGTGTAGTGGGATGGGAAATCATGGAATAGTTAAGGTTGGAAAAGACCTCCAAGTTCATCAAGTCCAACCTTTGACCGACTGCCACCACGTCACCACCATCCAATAAACCATGTGCCACCACGTCACCACCATCCAATAAACCACGTGGCAAAGTGCCAGGTCTAGTCCTTTTCCAAGCACTTCCAGGGGTGGTGACTCCACCACTGTCCTGAGGGTCCTGTTCCAATGCTTACCCACTCTTCCAGTGAATAAATGTTCCCTAATATCCAGCCTGAACCTTCCCTGGCTCAGCTTGAGGCTGTTTCCCCTTTTCATGTCATTTTTTCCCTGAGAGAAGAGACCAACTCCCACCTGGCTGCACCCTCCTATCAGGGAGTTGTAGGGAGTGATAAAGTCCCCCCTGATCCTCTCTTTTTCCAGGCTGAACATCCCCAACTCCCTCAGTTGCTCTTCATCACTTATGTTCCAGATTGATCTCCAGATCTGAGAATTCTCATGGGAAGTACAACACTGTGTGAGTTCCAAAGGCTGTTTCTTCTGCTCAAGTCTAGGACTCACCCTGAAAAGTCTCTCTCCAAGGAATAATCTCACCAGCTCAAAGCAGGACTAGGAAACTGTTTGCTCCACTGGGGACCAAAGCACCTTTAATTCCCATAAGGATTAGTTTGTTTTCCTGACGCTGAAAAGAAAATTGGAGGTGTGGAAGGGGATGCAGCACTAATTAACCTTGCCCGGGATGGAGAATTAGTGCAATTATTTCCCAACATGACTCCAAAGAGGGGAGCACTGGCTTTGCACATCCTGCATCCCCATGATTACGAGCTGGAGGAGCCCTGGTGTGGTGTGGGATTATCCCACTTGTGGAGTGTGGAATGTTCCAAGAGGGAAAACCAGCTGGAGGCACAGGGAGGGCACTGAGCTTTCCCTGAAGCAGGGCTGCCAGAATCCAAATTGCCTCTGCAAACCACATTTATTTTTAACCAGGGGCTCCAAGGAGCAGCCACGAGCCATTCTTCAGGGAGGTCTCAGGTGGCAAAGAAAAGGAACAAGCTGTCACGTTCACCCCCTGGCAAAAGTTGAAAAGTTGAGCAAAGGGAAGCGGCTTCCATAGGAAGATGAGGATTTGCTCCAATCCAAAGGCTGTGCTCATTTCTCATTCTTGTTTTCTACCACCGAAAAATGCCAGAGGGCAAATGGCAGCCAAGAGCTCCTTCCTTTATTGTACCTGGACAAAAAGGTTTCTCCATCAACAGCTTTCTCTCTGATTTATCATCAAAAAGAAAAAAGTCAAAATAACCTTGGATACCAGCTCACACCAAATGACTGGGAAGGGAGGGAATATTTCCAGCTCCAAGGACGAATCTTGTATGTTTGCTCAAACCAAAGGCAGATCGGAGAGAAACCGAAGGCTTTGGAGATGGGAATAAAGAGGGTTTGTGCTGGTTTGATCTGCTCAAACTCCTGGGATGGTTGCACATGTAACATCTTGTTGGGAAAATCTTCCATTCCTAAGGATCAAAACTGAAGCACAGGCTGGAGTTATCCCACACAAGCCCTTGCTGTGCATCACCTGGGCTTAGGCATTCCTTCAGCCCAGAGCAAAGGCATGATGCTGATGTTCCCTAAATAACTCCACGTGAGTTCAAGTTAGTCCCAACATTTATTTAAACCCTTGAAAACACAGGAAGAAAATATTTATTTTCCTAGGAAATGCAACAGAACTAATTGAACATTCCCAAGCCATGTGGTAATTCCAGTGCCTTAAGTTTTCCTCTAGTCTCCATCTCATTTGGCATTTTCAAAGTTTTGGTTGAAAAATCGAACAACATTCCCACTTGTCCTGATCTGTTTAAAGCCCAACTTCACCATTTTTAAATGTCATCTTAAAAAATATTTTTCATTGCTGGATCTCCTCAAACCCACAAATATTTGGTGGTGTCTTAGATCTCTTGGTGGAGTTCAGAATGCAATTCTCAGGAGGAATTTCTTCATGGAAAGCATTGTTAAACGCTGGAATGGGCTGCCCAGGGAGGTGGTGGAGTCCCCATCCCTGGAGGTGTTTAATAAATGATTCCATGTGGCACTCACTGTCTTGTTGACAAGAAGGTGATGGATTAGACTCAGTGATCCCAGGGGTCTTTTCCAACCTTAATAATTCCATGATTCTATGCTGAAATAACCACTCCGAAGAGGAGACAGATATAAGGAGGATGGCAGAGGTCTTTAAGAGCTGTATTGAAAATCTCCTATTGTCTGTGAGGTTTTTTTCCCTCTCTTCTGTCATTTTCCTAAAGAGTTCTTCTCATTCTCCACTCTTTATCCTGGAATCATTTACTCTCCCTTTGCGTCCTTGGTCAGCAGGGAGCCATGGCCTTTCAAGCCAGGACACATCAATCATTTGAGGGACTGAGTTTCAGGGCCAAAAACCAAATTCCTGTGGGGGGAAAAAAATCCTACTTCCTTCACCTTTGAACTGTGGGAGAAGCTGGTACAGCATTTCAAAATTCAGGTGTGGAAATAACTCAAACTTTATTCAGGGGAGGTTTAAATTGGATATCAGGAAAAAGTTCTTCATGGAAAGGGTTGTCAGGCATTGGAACAAGATGCCCAGGGAAGTGGTGAACTCACCAACTCTGAAGTGTTCAAAAAACGTGTGGATATTGCACTTGAGGACATCTTTTCCATCTTTTTCTATGTGACACAGACAAATCCATGCAAAATATGGGGGTTGGGAGGAATTTCAGCAGAGCTGTGTCAGCTCGAGGACCTTGTGAATGGTTCAAAGGCATAAACTCCTAACTCAGCTCTCTTTTTCCTTTGCAGGTGTAATTTCAATAACATCAGAATTATGAAGCTGATGAACAAATCCATCATCTTCTCCCTCAAGTGTAGATGACAACTGTGGTTGCAACAAGCCACATCCTGAAGGACGTTCCAGGAGCTGCTGCCGTGTTCCAAATTTTCCAAGTTCCAGCAGTGGAAAGGGATTTGCATTGGTTTGATAGTTTGAGAAAATAAGGACATTAATGGTGAAGAATTCACCGCCTCCAGCTCATTCCCAGAGGATCTGCCTTGTGCACAAACCCTTCTCTATAAATTCCTTCGTTTTTCCCACCTTGTAGTGGAAATTCCAGCTGTGCTTTCATTTAGGAAATGCTTCTCCTCTGAATTTCAAAAGGATGGAGGAAAAAAAAAATCTACAGGAGAAGAATGAGCCCAACAATCCCATCCCTGAAAAATCCAAGCAGCTTTGGAGTGAGGACATCTGCTGTGCAGGGTAAACCATAAAAACAGCACTGGGATTTGCAGAAAATGTTGGAACTTTCCCACTGAACTGATCAGGGTTTAGTATTTGATTTAATATTCCATTGAATATCCTATATTCTAAAAAACAACATTTATTGATTTATTAATAATTTGACTACATCTTTTTCACCAGTAGGGAAAATGAGTTCAACAAGTGTTTGGGCAACACTTCAGCCACAAGTTGGGATTCTTGGGCTTGTCTATGCAGGGCCATGAGTTGGACTTAATGATCCTTGTGGGTCCTTTCCAACCATAATTCCATGAAATCCTGTTTGCACAAGTTGGTCACCAAACAGCTTTAGGCCTCTAAACAGAGGGAAATACATAAAATGATGAGCTGTAGATAAAGCAGGGAAGTCTTTACTCCTTGAGGGATTTGGTTCCTCCAAATCCTATCCAGATGTCTGAACTACTGTGGTTAAAGATCACGGAATCATGGTTTGGGTTTGAATGGACCTTCAAATTCATCTCATTCCAACCCCCTGCCATGGGCAGAGACATCTTCACTATCCCAGGTTGCTCCAAATCCCATCCAATGAGGCCTTGGATGTTTCTCTGGACAACTGAGCCAGGGCCTCACCACCCTCGGGGAAGAATTCCTCTCTCATATCCAATCTAATCCTGTTCCTTTTCACTTTAAAGCTGTCAGGGATTTAGATTTATACAACCAGACACCATCTGATCCTTCTCAAGTCTTGATCTGCTTCGGGGTCTTAAAACCCAGAGTCTTGCTGACACTCTCAGAGAAGGGTTTTGGGGGATGTTATTTCAGGATACTGGCCACACTCTCTTTTATCCAATGTCTTTTGATTCCCAGTGGAAAGCTGCTTAATAAAATGTGGCAGGAGCCTGTTGACTCACTTTGCACCTTTATGTGAAGATCAGTGTCTGATGGATCAGTGATGCAATGGAAGAAGGATGAGAGAAAAAAGAGAGCGGATTAAAAAAAAAGGAAAAAGAAGAGAACGAAGTGATGAATCTCTTATGAATTCCCCCAAGTTCCAGGCAGTCAATAATTTGACATGAGCTGTGCCTAGGGCAGGCTCATATTTTCAGACAGGATATTAAGACATGAAAGGAGGAAAAAGAGAAGAATAAGTGAGTTGTGCAGATCCCACTGGGTGGTGGGGAAGTCCCAAACACATTTTTGTCTCTCCTTCCCCTTTCCCTTTGTCTCCCAGATCAGATAAACCCCTTCCTCATAAACACTGGGAATTTTTGGGTCTGCTTTGCATGTGCAGTCACTCAAGAAATAAATCTGTCATCCAAACTCAGGAGAAGAGGGGCAAGGAAGACACACAGCTGCAAAATTAATTTGCACAAGAGTCTGAGCAGCAAGAAAACTTGCCTTGGAGCTGCTCATTAGCCAGGCTGATGACAAAGGGAAAATAAAAAGAAGGTGAGTTTTAAGGCATCTTTCCAGCCAAGGCACTCAAACATCCATTTCCATCTGCCCAGGATGAGGAACTTTGCATGAATTAGGCTCATGTGCACCATATGTCTCTTTATTTCCATCTTTATCCTCTTTGCAAAGCTGTTTGAAGAAAAGATGCCAGGTTGGTGTTTTAGAGGTTCAGAAAGTTCAGTGCAGGGAAGAAAAAAGCAACAAGCTCAAAAAATCCTCAAAAAGCCTCCTAGAACAAAACAAAAATGAGACAACTCCCCTTCTTTCACTCTCACTAAAGAATTTGCATAATTTGCCTCCACTTTCGCTATTTCTACTGGCAGTACAATTATTTCAGCAAAGTGAGAGATAATTAATTACCAATATTCACTTTAAATGAGTTTAAATAACAATTAGAAATGCATCAATTACCAGCAGACATGGGGATATAAACCAGAAACCAAGGGCTGGGTAAACCAGGTCAGTGAGTCCTGAGTGCGTGGGCCTGAAGGCAGGAACAGCTGTTTCCAAGCTATAAAAGACAATGTTTGTCTGCTCCTTTCCTGGAGATTTCTGTTCCTGGCTGGCATTTGGCTCAGGGGCTGCAGACATCTCTTGGGAGGCAGTTTTGAGGCATCATCCCTTCACTGGAAGTTAAATAGAGCACAAACAAGCCCTGTGCACTTTGTTTCTTTACCCTGAACTTTGGGAGATAAGTCACACGTGGATCTTCTGTGAAGTGAATAAGTTTTGTTTGTGATGAAATGGAGGAATCCAGGCAGGAAAGTGTCCTGGAGTGAAAGAACCCACTCAGAAAAGTGTCCTGAGTATCTGCTTTGGGATAAAAAATAGACAGGAAGGTGATGGCAAAGATTTGGACATGAAGAGTCCTTGGGGAGTTGAGATCTGGTCCCTTACAAGTTTAAATGTGAGTTTTATGACATGTGGAGAAACAAGACAAGGAAGCAGAGGTTTCCTAGAAAAATCCACATGTAATATTTAGATTCTGCATTTTATTTCCTTCTCTTCATGGAAACTTCCCTAATTAGCTTTGGTTTTGGGAGAATCATGGAGTGGTTTGGGTTGGAAAAGACCTTCAGGATCATCTAGTTCCAACCCCCTGCCATGGGCAGGGACAATTCCCACTATCCCAGGTTTCTCCAAGCCCCATCCAACCTGGTCTTGGACACTTCCAGGGATGGGGCAGCCACAGCTTCTCTGGGAAAACCTGTGCCAGGGCCTCACCATCCTGAATTTCTATCTGATATCCAATCTAAATCCACACTCCATCAGTTTGAAGCCATTCCCCCTTGTCCTGTCAGCGCACACTCCAGTAAATGGTCCCTCCGCATCCTTCTTGACAGCTCCCTTCAGGAACAGGAAGGAATTTGGATAAATTGAGCCTCATTTCTTGGTTCTGAATACAAAAATTTGCATTCAGGTGGACTGACTTGACTCATCTTGGTCCTGTTTCCCCCAACATTCAAATCTCCCTGTAGAATCCCTCTGCCCTACTCAGAGGCAATCATCATCTTTTAGAAATGCTGTCAGCAGTGATTTTTGTCTTCTTTCCAAATCACTGAAAACGATGTTGAAAACTTCTTGCAGAACCTGCATCAGTGATGATTTTCCATTGACAAATTCTTCCTGAGATCTGTTTTTGATGACCTTTTAGTTGATTTGATATTTATATTTCTCTTCTTTTTTTTTTTTTTTTTTTGCTTTTAATATGACTGTTGGAAAAGAATCAAACCTTTTAGAAGAGTCTCACACTGAGGCTGTTCCCAGTATCACCAATCTTTTATCTCCTCAGAAACATAATCAGGCTGTCTTGACAAGGCTCCTTCCCATAAAGCACTTTGACTGACATTAATTGTGTTCTGACCCTCTGGTTCTTTACTGATTGCATCATTTAGCTTCTTTTTTTTTTTTTTTCCACAATTTTGTGTAGAATTGATTCTCAGGCTTAGAAACTGATAATTGCCATCACCAGCTGATAATTGGCATCTCATTTCTTCTGTCCCACCTAACATCAGTTTGAGACTTTCATGGATCTTCTTGCCTGAACTGTGGCACTCTGATGAGCTTTATTTATTTATTTAATAGGTTATGGAACTAAATGTCCTTTAAGGTCCCTCCCAACCCAAACCATTCCATATTCCCATGATTTAATAACTGAGTGAACACTGAGAGGTGAGGCCCTTCCTCTGCTCCCTGTTCCCATGAGGAAAGTGCTCCCGGAAAGACAAACCCTGATTGAAGAGCAGGGAGTGCTGAGTTCCTGCCAAGAAATTCCCCCTCATTCCATGAAAGCTGATATTTAGCTGTCTCAAATTTTTTTTTTTTTTTTTTTTTGCTTATTTACAAGAAAAGATCTTCCTTTGCCCTTCCCTGCCCAATTCTCCCAGGATAAATCTGGGATATTTCTGTTTGACTGCCCTGAACTGGTAGGAGTTCACAAAATCCCATTTGTGGGCACTCTTGGAGGTGATTGCAGCTGTGTTTTGCCCAGTGGAGCATGGATGAGAATTTTTGATGACCTTTAAGGTCCTTTCCAACCCATTCCATGTTTCTCTGCTCAAACTGCAGTTTGAGCTCAGCGGAGTGCAGGAGGATGTGAGAGCACAGATCAGCTGCTGGAATTTCTGCAGGGCCTTGATAACAGCACAGCTGGCCTGTGACTGGGAAAGGGCCACCCCAGGACATGCCCAATGAATTATCTCCTATTTAACTCAACAGGAGAGAGATTTTTTTATTTCCAGGGCACTGGAGATGAGGTTTGATGTCAGGAGTGGCAGAACCCTGTAACAGGGAGCTGCCCAGAGATCAGTAATTCCAGAAATCTGCACTCCTGAGTGCTGAGCCTGCAAGAAGCAGCTTGGTGGGGACTTGTTTGAAATTGTTTTATTTCAATTCAAGGGGCTTATTTGAAATTGTTTTATTTTGATTCATGTGTTTAACTACTCACTCAGTTCATTACAAAGCATCACTCATGGCTGGCTGCATTTCCAGACTGGTTTCCCAGGGAAATGGGATATGTGGGATACACCTTAGGAGGTGTTTGTCTCATCCCTTGTACCTTTCCATCCTTTTCACCGACCCAGAACAGGAAATTTTTGGCCAAAGAAACTGTGGCTGGGCCACCCCTGGAAATGTTCCAGGCCAGGCTGGACAGGAACGACCTGGTCTAGCGCAAGATGTCCCTGCCCGTGGCAGAGGGGTGGAATGAGATGGTTTTTAATGTCCTTTCCAACCTAAACCATTCTGGGATTTTATGAAAAGGAGTTTGAAGGCTTTAATGTGTGAGTTGCTTGGCGAAATACCTGTCTGAGAGTGGAGAGCTCTTGTCTGCATTGCAGGGAGGCAGAGCAGGCTGCCATGGGAGGGAGGTGGAGGGAGTACAGAAAGAAAGGAAGAGCTGGCAAGACACAAAAAGTCACAGGGAGATAGATTTGGTGAATTATGGATCATACTGGACCGGGGGAAATGTGGAATGGCCTTGGAGAACCAAAAACCTGAGCTCTGGTACCCAAGTTGCAGCTCTGGGGCTTTGGGAGGATGGGCAGTGGCCTCTTTGCACCATTAACAACTTGCCCAGCTCCCCTCTGGATTCTCATCCCTGATTTTCCACAGTCATTAACACCAGTTCACTTCCAGCATCTGCTTTTGGGTGTAGGATCTGATGTCCCTAAAACACTTTTCCAGGTGCATCCCTATTTCCTCAAAAAAAGCACACTTTTCCTTAAATCCACTCACTCTGGACTTGCACACCACTAATAGAGGTCTCTGAGCTCTCTGTTTTCTGTGGATGGGTATGAATCTTCATATTTAATATGAAATTTTGGCAGCTGATATTTTTCCAGGCAGATGAATTTCCCATGTTTCCCCATTTTTTGCCTTTTCCAGCAGTGCATGCTGGTCAAACCGGGATTGGTTATTAGGAATGGGCTCAAGAGGGAGTGAAGGTTGGGAGTATGAATATTCATATTTAATATAAAAATTACTATGAAATCATAGAAATCACAGAAGGATTTGGGTTGGAAGGGACCTGAAAGTTCATTTTGTTCCACCCTCTCATGGACAGGGAACCTTCCACTAGACCATGTTGCTCCCAGAACACTTTGAGGGATGGAGCATCCCTGGAAAACCTAAAATAGACCCAAAATATAATTTAAATATAGGTACCACATTAATTTTCGAAGAACCATTAGGTATTTCCACAAACCTTGCCTGGTTTTAAGTTCAGCAGACAAAGAAAACACAGGCAGATCCCCCAAAATACACTCTCCAGGCATCTGCACACAACACAGCTCCTGCGTGGGTGGGTATGTGAGGAAAAATCAATTTTCTGGAGGTTTCCTGTGGTGCCTGTCACCCCCTCAGCTTAATTAAACACGAAAAATCCATGCTCCACATCCTATCCATCAGCCTAAAGACACAGTCATCAATCTGGCACTCCCCACACCTCCATCCTGTGGGTCAGGGAGGGCTGGAGGGATAAATTGCTCTGTGGTGACATCCTGATTTGGACACACTTGGTTTCCCTGCATCCAGCTGAACAACATTCCCTGCTCCTCTCCAGATCTTTAAAATTTCCTTTATTTTGGGACTTATATTTACTGTGTTTCTTAAACTGGTTGGTTTTTTCCTCTCTCACATTTCAGGTCCAGACACGAGTTGTTGTCTTCTGACCCATCCTGGCTCCCAGCATCCCAAACACGTGTTCATGCCAGGGATGTCGGGAGGTCTGAAAAGGTCGGACAGCCGCGCTGTTCCCATCAATTTTCTCACTTCTGAGGCTCAAAAGCAGCACAAACAAAAGACCTTTTCAAGTGCTGCTGTAAGAAAAACCTGCAAAGCTTCCAGAGCAGGGGAGGGATGGGGCAGCTCAGCAGGCATTGAGGGACAAATGAGGGCATCCAGGGGAGAAGCGCTGTGATCCAGGAGAGCTGAACACCTCTCCTAGCTGGATATTGATTTTTGTGCTCCCACTCAAATCCTGACTTGTCTGGAGGAGCTCTGAGGGCAGTGTTGCATTCTCCACTCCCCCAAGCCCTGGGCTGTGGTGAACGTGACTGTGGCCAGGTGGGGACAGCTCAGGTGTCCCTCTTTTGATGGAATTGGATCTCTACGGGCAGGCAAAAACAGCCAGGGTGCAGCCATGATATTTTCTGAAAAAATCCCTTTGCCAGGATTTTTCTCCTGAGAAGGCGAGAGGCCTCAGAGGAAAAGAAAAACAATAATTATCTGCTGCTGTGGAATGCAACAGGTGCATCTTTGATTGGTCTC
>JAWMQZ010000118.1:151080735-151110573 GCA_035584835.1 Tangara arthus | reverse complement strand
TTCCTGAGGCCTCTCAGCTTCTCAGGAGGAAAAATCCTAAGGAAAGGATTTTCCATAAAAGATGTCTGCGACACAGGTGCATCTTTGATTGGTCTCATGTAGATTGTTTTTACTTAATGACCAATCACAGCTCCAGCTGTGTCAATACTCTGGTCAGTCACAAGATTTTATTATCATTCTTGTCTAGCCTTCTATCTGTATCCTTTCTCTATTTCTTTTAGTATAGCATTTTTAATATAATATATATCATAAAACAATGAATCAGCCTTCTGAAACATGGAGTCAAGATTCTCATCTCTTCCCTTATTGAGGTTGCCTGCAAATTCCACAAGGGAGGATGTTCCAGGAGCATTTGGCAGAGCCTCCTACCTCTCGGGTGCTCACCCACTCATAGTTCAGTGTGGGACTGGCCCCCTGACCCCCCAGTTCTGGCGGTGAGGCTGGGTGGGTTCCTCAGCAGCCCCCAGCCCTGCAGGGCTGGGCGAGCTCAGCACCACGCACAGTGTTCATTTCCCAGCTGCTGCTGCTCCTGTCAGCACATAAAATGCCACTGGATCCATTTTTCCAGCGCCCGTGCTGTCTCCTCAGTGGCATCGGCAAAGCTGCCGGGCTGCAAACAAGCAGGTGATTAATGGAGGAGCAGGCAGCGAGAGCCAAATGAACCGTTTGGCTGCTGCAAAACAACGGCACAGCGCTAACAAGGAGCGTCGTTTGCAGCCAAGGGATGTGGCCGTGCTCTGCCAGCCCCTTGCCTGCCCAGGGAGGGGATCAGGAGCAGTGGGGTTGATGTTTCCCGCACCACAGGCTGTCTCCAGAGTGCTTTCACTGGGTACTGGTGTGGTTTCATCATATGGTAAATGTGTGTCCATATCAAAGGTAGAGGGGAAGCCAGGCAGAGAGTTTTGAGGGAGAAAATGAGCAGCTGATGCTCCAGACAGCCTTGAGGAAGCACGACATGTGTGGCAGCCACAGCCCAGATCTGCCTGCCCCAAGGACAGGCCTGGAGCCAACAATTTAATGCCTTTCAGCCAGCACTGATGCCTTTTCAATCAGCATTTCTTGCATATGTGCAGGGTTCTACTCATCTGCATTTTCGAGGGTTTCTTCACATCTCGGGAGGTGGAGAACTGGCAGGGATTGTCACACCACTTTGTTGGGTGTCCACAAGCCTTGGTTGGACAGAGTGCCTGCGTTCTAGCTAGCAGAGATCATGGCTTTTTCACCATCCAGAGATGCTTTCTGGGACCCTCCATCCCAGAGCACTTGCAGGCAGCCTGGTGAACCCAGGCCCACTCAAAGCATTGCTCCAGAGAGACGTAGAACAGCTGACTGTGCAGCAGGCCGCCCCGGCTTGCACCGTGTGTGTGTTATGTACCAGCGTGTACAAGCCCCTCTTTCTGCTCACTGCAGACCCTCTTCTTCTGACCGGCATCTTATTCCCGTGGCCTTTGTGTCTGAGAAATGGTTTGAAATCTCCTGCTGACTGGCCGAAGCCTGTTTGACTTCTGGGGGCAGGGCAGACGCCAGCGGGCTGTTTCCTGGTACGTACCGCGCTCCCTGCGCCCATCCCGCATCCATCCTGTGCCCCTGCTGTGCCCATCGTACCCTGCCCGGTGCCACCCTCCCTCCTGCACTTCCTTCAGTGTGACTGGAACTCATTCCATGCCGTGGATGGAGCATTGGGAGCCAAACAAGGCTCCCTTTTCCAGGGAGGTTAATTGCAAACAGGCCAACACTAACAGGGAGGGACTGGGATGGACTAGGAGTCAAAAGCAAAGGGTGCCTGGGGCAGCCTTGAAGTTCAGCCTGATCCCATGGTTCCAGCCCACCTCTGAAACCTCAGCAAGCCACAGTAATTTCCGCGCTGGGAAATGGCCTGATCTGTAATTAACCTCTGGTGGCATGATGGACAGCCCGCCGTGTCAGAGCGTGCACGCTCCACCAGTGTCTGAAAGCTCATTTGGTGATGTTTGCTGTCATGAACACTTCCATGCTCGCTGCCAGGGTGCTGGGATCCTCCTCCTCCTCCTCCTCCTCCTCCTCCTCCTCCTTCTCCTGCTGCTCTGCAAGGCCAACCCTTCGAGCACAGTCCCCAGCAGCCGGTCACACCTGGGGTGTTGCTGTGACTGAAGGAGTGCAGTGATGTTCTGGTTGCAACAGTACGATCTTTGGGGATTTCCTTCTCTTTCGTTGAGTTGGCCTGAGCCATTTTCACCTCCTTGTGTCACTTTTGAAGGTGGCACAGCTGATAGAAGTGGCAGGAAAACTCTGTGTGTGCCAGCTCACCCTGGGCAGCAGTGCCCGCTTGAGCCACGTGCTCAGGTGAATTAATTGCTCTGTCCCAAGTCCCTGCTGTAATGAATCATATATTCAGTGTAAATGAAATTTCCAGCCTTCCCTGGCTGCAGCTCACTTGGAATAGCCTGTTTAACATTATGCACAGCTATTGAACACAGAAATATAATTAGATTAGAATGGAAGGGAATAAAAAGTTAATGATCTTGGCCGTGCTGGGGCTGTGGTGTCTAGACAGGGCAGGTGAGGTGTGTACCAGCACAGTGGGGCACAGAGAGCAGGGATTCACCTGGCATGGCCCCACTGCCCCCCCAGAGCCTCTTCTGGCTGCAGCAGCTTCGCTGATGAAGGTGAGAGGCTCTCACTCCCCATCCACTGATATGCTCATGTTTTTTCTCTGACTCTGTTGTTGTGGCCATTGTCTCAGGGGACAGAGGGCAAGGGAACCCAGGCAGGAGCTGGTGTCAGGAGTGAGGGCAGCAGGAGAATGAGCATGGAGGATCTGCAGGGAACGCCAGCCTCAGCAATAACCCACTGAGCCTTTTCCACCCTCAGTTTTGTAGTTTGGGACGTCTTTCCATTGGCTTAAAGTGAATTAAAAAGAAATAACACAGCTACACTCAATGCCATCTACAGCTCTCCATGCCTCAGGTAGAGGGAAGGAAGGAGTAACTTGAAGCACTTTAGGAATCCTGTGTGGATCCCACTGCTCCTGCCCCAGGTCCTGTGAAACCCCAGGCCAAAACTATGCCCTGGTCACCTCCACAGATTTCTTTAAATAGCCCGAAGCCATTCCATTACGCCTTATTAAATCCTTGAAGTTCTCATTGATCCGTTTTCATGGGATCCATAAAACGCACATTGGCGCGCTCTGGAAAAATCTATCGGGCTCGTACCTGGAGCATTAGCTCTGTAATGGCACTTCAATTACAGATGCAATTCTGGAAGCTGCTGTTTGGTTTCATTAAGGAAAACAAAATGAGATTGATCCCAAACCTGTTCTACCTGTTCTCTGCATGTTTACTCTGCACAGGTGTGTTTGCACCAGCGTGTTTTTGGGGCACACTTGCATAAGTGGTGTGTCCCAGCTGAAACCAGGTGCTGGGGGGAAATCCCTCAGGTGAAATGAGCATTCCAAGTTTCATGTGTCACTGTGTAAGGTGCAGATGGCATGGAGATGAGCTCCCTGCTAGGCTGTCCCTGCCACTGTGGTTGCCTTGTGCTGTCACACCAGCTGCCAAGTGCCAGAGGAGCAGTGGGATGGAGGGAAGCAGAGGAGTGGAGGCATGGAGGATGCCTCTCCAGCTCTTGTTTCTAGGGGAGAGGCTGGTGGAAAAGGAGATGCAGCTGCTTGGGCTGCACCGTTTCCGGGGGAATGAGAATTTCCTGGCTGGCATCCACAGCTGCAGCAAGGTCACCTGAAGGGGACAGTTGCTGTTGACCCACTGCACCACAGCAGAGGAGAAGGATAATCTGGAGCATGTGCAGCTTTCTGGCTGGAGGGGCTACATGCAGCTTTCTCCTCACAGCCCCTTTCTACTGGTGTTTTACTCGTTTTAATTGACAGCACTTCACAGCTCTGAGCTGTCTTGTGTGCACATTAGTGCTCCTGATGGTGTGGGGCCAGAGCTGGAGGCACAAGGCAGGTGGCATGTCCCAGGACAGGGGTGGCAGGACAGATGTTGAGATGACCACTGGGAGCTAAGTTTGAATTTAATGTCAACTTCACATCTGACAGTCTGTGAGCCTGGTGTGAGGGCTGACCATGGTGCTGCCCAGCTGGCACCCTGGCCTTGGGTGATGCCAGCAGCATCATCAGGCTGGGCTGAGCAGTTGAGGCAGCAGATACAAGGGACAGCACTGCAGAGCATCTCCAGCCCAGAGAGCTGCAGGCAGCGCCACGGTTGTGTCGGAAAACCTGGTAAAACTCATCCAGGTACACAGGGAGCAGATGTTGAAGCTATTTCCTGGGGTCAGATTCCTCCTGTGCCAGCAGGAGCCACGGGGAGGGTTCCTGTGCTGCAGGCATGGTCCCTGTCAGGGCACCATCCCTCCCCACAGCAGGCAATGCTGCCCGTGGCAAGCAGCTGGTGGAGCTTTCCAGCAGATTGCCTGTGCTGGCTTCTGGGCCCCTCTGGAGCACCAGCTCCTTGGTAGATGCCACACCTCGGTGGATGTCACACCTCAGCAGCAGCTGCTCCTGCAGGCAGAGAAGTCAGTCTGTCTGCAGCAGCCTGGTGTGGCAGTGCAGCCTCAGTGCAGCCCTGGGCTGGCTAGGGGAGGAGTGGAGCAGTCAGTGGAAGCTCTCAGGAGCTACCTGAAGGGAGGGATGAAAACTTCTCTTGCCTGGTGCCAGTGGTGCTGGAGGAGCACCCAGACAGAGGCAGGAGCAGCACCGCTCTGCAGACCAGCACAGGACACGTGCCAAAGACTTGAGTGGCTTTGTCCAGGCACCACAGCACAGGATGGCTGGTTTGGCTTGGTTTCATCCTGGCTTTGGGGCTTTCTGAAATGAAGTTTGAGATTCCGCATTATTCTTGTCCTTAATCCCGCTCTCTTTGACTGAAAAACCCCATGGAATGAGATTATACAAAAATCTGTAAGGTTGATCAAGCGCTGACCTACTTTGCACAAAGAGGCTATTTGGGATACAATACCGATTGTACACCCTGCTGTTGTGCATTAACCAGTGCCCACCTGGAGCCAGGGCATGCTGGGCACCTCTGGCAGGGAGGGGACAGTTTGGGGCCAGCAGCTGTGCTGGTTTGGTGACACCAGCCTGACCCTGCCCTGGCACACAGAGCTGTGTGGTAAAGCCACTCTGGAACACGGCAGCAGCTGCTGCTGGCCCCGTTCTGCCTAACAACAGCAAATGGTTTGTGTTAACATTAACAGATAATGAGTCATCATAAAAGATCCCAGCTTGTCTTTGGAGGAGTAGCAGCAGTCCCAGCACAGCCCCAGCACAGGAGATTAAGGACTCTGGAAAATCTGTCTCGCTAATTAAGACTTCAGGGTTGTTCTTGGAGATGGTGTATTGGGTATCTTGCTTAAAAATAGCGGGTTTTTAGAGAAAGAATCCTGGAACAAAAAGCACAGCACATTCTGGATGCTGATCCCAGCGAAGCAGAGTGCACAGGTTAGGGATGTGTGGGTCAGGAATGTGTATCCTCAGCGTGGCTGTACAGGGTGTGGGTACCTGCTGGCAGCTGTCTTTGGCACACCCAGCTGTGCTACAGCTCATTAAATGTCACAGACATGTAGAGCAAGTGGCCACACGCCAGTGATGGGGAGTGATTGTCTCCACATTGAGGGTCCAAGATTGCATAGGAAGACGTTCTTCCAGTAGATGGTAAATAAATAGCTTAAGGACTTTGATAGGATCTCTGGTTTGGTGCTTAACCAATTCCCTATTGATTCTTTAGATTTAACTTTAGAAAATCTTGTTAGTGCTTGTCATCATCTGCTCGTCTGCCAGAGCACTCGCTGCTCGAGGCCCGAGTGTGAGAAGCTGCAGAATGCAGGGATGATCTGGAATAAATCCCACTCTGGAAAAGGCCCTGAGGAGAGAGAAGTGGTGGTCCCAATCCCCAGCACAGACCAGAAGCTGCAGAGGAGGAGGAGGAGGAGGTCACTGGTACCCTGCTCCCCCAGGAATCCCACAACTCCACAGCCAAGGGGGAAGGAGGAGGAAACCTCTAGGCTGTGGGAGATCATCCAAGCAGTGATGCAAGACTTGGTGCAAATTCCCTGTCGTGACTTAATCTTTCTTTTTCTTCTCGTCCTCAACAGGATTCCATTGGTGAACCTGTAAAAAATATAAAAAAATAATGGGTTACCTGTACCTACCATTTCTGTTTACCAGTAGGAGACTCAAAGAGCAGCGTTCTATGGGCCAAATATATTTTTATAAAAATGAACACGCCTATAGGTAACTGCGTTGTCAAGGAGCACGTTTTTGGGAGGAGAGAAAGGAAAGTGTGCGAGTAAAGAACCCCGTGGAGGAGGAGGAGGAGGAGAAGGAGGAGGAACCAGCAAAGGGATGGAAAGGGAAGGATGAGCGCCTGGAGCCCGGCCATGGACGGTGACTCTGAACCTGTGCCAATAATTACCATTATGTGCCATGAACTGATGCAAAGACTTTGCAAAGAGCTGAGACAATAACGCCTGGAAATGTTGTGGAGGACAAGTGGGGCATCTCTTCTGGTGGGGTCATCCATTCCAGTCCATACATACGGTATATGTAGAGAGAAAATATATATATATATATATACACACACAAACACTTTTTGTACTGTAGCAATTTTTGAAGATCTTAAATACTCATTTTTAAAGAAGATGTCATGGGCTGAAAGTCTCATTTCTTTAACACGCATCATGCAAACTGGGTGATCTGATGTTTTCTACTTTGGCAGCTTGCCTGTCAACCTATATGTGTATATATAGGTAGACATATATACATATATATACGTGTGTGTGTGTATGTATAGACATATATATGTATGTATACATATATATATATAATTTTGGTTCTTTTTGGAAATGCTTTTCCAGCGACGTGACCGTAGTGGGAGACAACTGGGGCTGTGCTGCTGGCGGGAAGCAGAGGAAAAGCTTCCCAAAACCATTCAGAGCACAGCTCAAGGTGGTGCTGAAGGTATTTCCAGGCTTCTCTATCCCGATACATCATCAAGGTCGATGGGAAGAAGCTGGAAATCCTGGGCCTGCCCCGTGTCCACAGTGCTGTGATTTCTGCCGTGCTAGGCATGACACCTCGGGGCTGGACGGGGCAGATTTTAGGGGTGGGCTTCCAAAAGATGGGCCTCTCTTGGCACAGAAGAAAAAATTTTAGGAGTGGGGTGTGGGAAGGTTTTTGGAAAATGGTTCCTGAATTGGCCACAGCACCAAAGTTTACTGAGCCCTGTGTGAGAAACCAGAGGAAGGAGCTCATGTCCTCCTCCCCCAGCCTGGGGCTGTGGGATTGAGAGAGCCTCTTCCTTTGTTCTCCTGGTCTTGGCTGGCTCTGCTGCAGCAGGAGAAGACACAGCCAGCTGTCCACAATCCTGGAGATCTCTTCATAGTGTTTAAAGGGAATTTTTGCCAGGGAAGCACGATTCTGCAGGCTCCAGTTTGGTGTGTTGCTCTAGAAACACGTCCACGCCCGTCCAGCTCCTGCTGGGGTGTGTGGTGTTCGTGGGTGCTGACCCTAAACCCTCTGTCCAAGTCTTTCCATGGAGTCAGGTGCTGCCATGCCGTGCTGCACATCAGACACTGGGATGGGTCTCACTTGGGTCCCTTCAATGTTAAAAGGATGGAAACGACAGCAGAGATCAGACCAAAGTCCTCCAGTTCTTTTTGTAAACTGCCCTTGGTAAATACTAGTGGTTTTTTAGAATTGTCCAGATCCACGTTTCTACTCCCCCACTGATTACTCAGCTCCTTTTCTTTATGATAATGAACGTGCAGTTTAAAAACAAACAAACAAAAAAAAAAGTAGAACCCTGTGGTGTTGCGCATAGCCACGCGTGCGGTCTCTTGTTCCCGTGTCCTTTTCTGTCCTTTTCCCATGGAATTGCACAGTCTGGATTATTTGTCCTGAATTTTTGGACGCTGCCTCAGACAGAAGTCTTCCTTGCCAGCCCTGACAATTACCTGCGGACTTGAGCCAACCATCCCCTGGGCAGAGCTGTGTCTCCTGGGCGGCTCATGTCCTGCTCCCCAGAGCATTGGATGCCTCCAGGGAGAAGAGGAGACAGTGTTTTGCTAGAGCAGTGGCCCCCAAAGCTTTAGCTGTCCCTGGGGAACGTGGGGAGTGTCTGTCCTTGGGAACTGTGGAGTCTGAGCAACTGCTCCAAGGTCATCTCAGTGTCCTGGGGCTTTCCTGCGATGCTGGTGTCAGTGGTGCAGCCCTTGCCCACAGGCTCTCCTCCCTTTGTGACTTCTTGGGAATCCATCCACGCCAGCTTTGAGCCGTGTTCCTTGTGCTTCTCCCCTTAATCTTCCTATTTATTTCATTCCCACAGGTATTCCCGTGTAATCGCGGTAGCAGTGTGACAAGAAATATATCTCAGCTCCTTCATTGCAGGGCATCTGAAGCAGCATTCTGTGTTTCTGCATGGATGGAACCTGCTGCCCGCAGGGAAGTTGTCAGGCAGAGCTGGGAGATGCCAGGGCAGCACTGGTGCAAGTGGTGGTGATGGTGGCAGTGGTGATGGAGAGGCACCTGGCTCACAGGAAATTCCCTGTGGAGCTGGGGAAGAGGAAGGGAAAATGTGTGTGTGTGTATGTGTGTGTGTGTGTGTGAGAGAGAGAGAGAGAGAGAGAGAAGGAAGGTGAATCACTGCAACCCCGAGGATGGGCACAGGTTTCAGAGGGCAGGACTTGCATGAGCTTCCCCCCCCCAGTCTGCAGCAGGACATGTCCTGGTCTCCCCAGAGCTGAGCAGTGAACCAGGGAACAAAAGTAGATGCACAATCTTCCCTTATTTATAAGGACCAACAGCACTTGCACTTTATCAGAGGAAGCCTCCCCCCATCCATGCTGGGCCACTGCGGTGGAGGGAGAGGAGGAGGAGGAAGGGCTGGGATGGAGCTGCTGATGCAGTGATGGACGAGGCAGGATCCAGGCTTCCCAAGGTCTTGCACAGTGAAGAGAAATGAACTGTGTTGATCTCATTCCCTCCTATTGATGAAAGCCAAAAAACAAGAAAGAAATGAGAATAGAAAGTCACATTTCCACGGCTTAGTCTATTGAGGAGATCTTCCCACCGTGGAAAGGAAGGCAGGGAAGCATGGTGTTCTCAGACACGCTCCTGTGGGAGCTTTGTCATGTTTTGGGCACATCGTCTCACACCAAGGTCCTGGAAGCTTGAAAAAAGAAAAGTTTTGCTCTTTGCTTTGCTGTAAGCCCTCAGCCTGCTGCTGCTTGTTTGTTTTCAGTTCATTTTCCAGATTCCTTAGCCCCTGAACAATCCCTGAGAAACACACCATGGCAGCCAAGAGGCTGCCACATTCCCCAGACATGCCATGGGGTGTCTGTGTGTCACTCGTGGCTCTGTCTTAGAGAAAGTGGTGTGGCACAAACCACCCATGGCAAGGAGAGGTTGGCTTTCCTTGGGCTCTGCAGCAAACCCAGGCTTCCCAGGGTTGTCTGGGACTCTCTCCCTCCACATCCCTTGCAAACCCTGAGCAGGAGCCACAGGATGTGCCGCTCCCACCGGGCCAGGGGTCGGTGCCACTGCTGCCACCGGCACCGGTGGGCTTTGTCCTATGCCAAACTGAGCAGGTTTGGGGCTCCAGGTCTGAGCTCCCACATCATGGCACCAACAGGTAGGGCAGGCAGGGTTTGCTCCTCAATCCCCTGACCTTTGGAAGCCCCAAGGGCGGCTTCACCCCACAGCACCCCGGGCAGAGCCGGCCCTGGGCGGCCGCCTGTCTCTCCAGATCCGATCGTTTACCTTCACTCTGTCTTCCCAGCTGGAGAAAGGGCGGCTGGTGGTGGTGGCAGGAGCCGTGCTCCAGAGAACACCAGTGCTCCATGGGACACCATGGGGTCAAGGGCACCGAGCCTGCCAGGAGGTCACCGTAGCGATGGCAGAGCTGGCGCGGGGACGGATTTCAGGTTACCTCTTCTCCACTGGCAGCTTGTTTGCGAAGGAAGGTAGTTCAGCTGAAACGGTAGTTAAATAGTAGATATTCTACACATAATATATATTTTGTAAAAAAAAAAATTAAAAAAAAATAAAATAGAACAAAAATATATCTATCCTATCTCAGCCCACCCATTTCAGGATGAATGTGGTTGGAATTTTCATTCAACCAGATATTAAATCTGTACGCGATTTTTTCAAAACCAGCAAGAAATCCCTTGCCATTTCCAAGTCTGTGGGTTTGGTCTCCCGAGCTCATCTAACGCTTCTCACACATTTTTAAGAATTACTCTCAGCATTTGTAGGTACATTTTTAATAGTGTCACGAGTGAAGATAATATTTACTTTGAAAAAAGTATATGTTGCACAAAAATGTACACTAAGGGCACAGATTTCTGACCCAGATTCTTCTATTTTAGGTTCCAAGGGGTTTATTTTTTTTGTTTGATAGGACATGTACAGTGAAGTTTACACTTTATTTTTATTTTGCCAAAACCCGTTTTCTAACATGAGACAGTTTTACTTTGTAACCGGTTTTACATCACTGAGTACTTCTTTCTTTTCCTGGGAAAATCCTGCACCAGGAGGCACCCGGTGGAAGCGCCGTCGCCTTTTGGCATTGTGGCTGCCCCACCCGCCCACGGCGCGGGCTGGGGCGGTGCCAAAAGGACCTTTTTTCTTCCTGAGCGGTTTTTAATTTGTCTCTGTCCGTGGAAGCCGTGTATTTGGAAGCACTGTAAATGCCACCCTGTCCCCTTGCCCTCTGTATATTTAGTACTCTGATGTTGCTATTAAAACTGATATGAGAACGGCGCAGCTGCTGGTGACTGGGTTCCTCCGCGCGCGGTCCCTGGGGAGGCAACGGGGCTGGTTTGGTCTCCAGGAGGATCCATGTCTCAGCAAGGAGTCTTTCTGGGGAAATCCCCCTGTTCCCAGCTGTGCACACCTCGGGTGAGCAGCAGGGAAATAGCCCTGCCTTCGTCCTGGGAAGAGGGTCTCGTGCATCCCCTTGGAGTCCCCGCCACAGCAGTGCCACCTCCACACCCCGTGGCACAGGCGGGAGGGTGCCAGGTCCCCAGGCTCACCCAGTGTCCCCCAGGGCTTTGAAGGGATGCTGTGTGCCTTGGGACAGCTGCTTGGAAGAGGGAAGACATTGAACAGGACTGTTGGGGAGTTAATTAAGCATCACTAAAGATGCCTTAAACAAACAGCTCTGCTGTGAAATCACTTCATCCAGCTTCATCTTTTACCCAAGGAGGAGTCCTGGCCGTGAGCAGGTAAGTGGTGGCTCTGGTTTGCACATTGGGTGTGGAGCAGGTGATGATGGGTCACACTCAGGCTGGCCCTGCTCTGCTGCTCAACAGATGGACAGACAGATGGACAGACGGATGTGGGGACTGGGCAGCACAAGGAGGGCTCTTGGCAGGCAGCAGGGACAGCTCCCATAGCCCCTCTTGCTCCCACAGCATCTCCCTTCCCCAGGGCACTGTGGGACAGCGCGGCTGTCATCCTCACAATGCCATCTTGACCTGGAAAGGAGGAAAAGCTTTCATTGGTGTCCATGTTGGCTTTGAAGAGGGGTGGCCTGGGATGACAGAAACCAGCACAGCCACCTGCATTCCCAGGCTGTGGCAGCAGCCTTCCCGCAGTGCCAGCACCCTCCACAGCTCTCCATGCCAGACCAGAGAGGATGCCCAGCCCCAGCCCAGCCAAATTTCAAAAGCTCCATTCTGCAGGAAAATATATAGAAAAATGGGCAGGGACAAAGTGAGCTGCTCTTCATTTTAAGGCCAAATTGCCAGCTTAAATCACTGAGACAATGTGTACAAGCGAACAGGATGCGAATGGCCTCAGAGCTGCATATATCAGCCGGAGAACTCTGTTCATTTCCAGATGCAAGTGGGATTTCAGGGCATGAAATACAGTGTTAGGTTCTCATTCCTTTCCCTGCTATTTATCACAGCCGGAAACGTACTCACCAGCCTGAGCTGTTCCAAGTGACGCTGCTGGGAGCGTGGAGGAGAAATATTGTGCCGAGCTCTGGGAGGGGGATTGGGGTGGGATGAGGCAAGCAGCCAAAGGGAAGAACCAGCATCCCTACTCCCTCCAGCACCCCCTGTCCCAGCATGGAGCCGGGAGCATCCCCTCCTGCTGCTCGTCCTGTCGTGCAGTGAGGGCCAGGGCACTGCCACCACACACCATGCCCTGGGTTAAACGGTGCCACGAGTGGTGCCCAGGGCTGGAGGGGCTGTGACAGGGTCACTGTCCCCTTGTCAGCACTGGAGACTGCCAGCTCATGTCCCTTCCAGCACTGCTCGGCGGGGCGAGGCTGGAAAATGAGGCTGGAAACAAAACACCGCACACTGGTGCCGCAGCACACAGTTCTGATAAAAAGTAGGGCTAAGCATTATCCAAGTTTAATTATTATAATTATACCGGGGCGAAGTAATTGCTGGGGATATTTTAAGCTTCAATCAACACGCTATTTTGAAAACCGAAGCCTTGATTTACCCAGGGCGAGGTGGTAACCATCAACAGGCACCCGTGCTGCTGGCAGCCAGAGGAGCCCACCGGGAGGGTTTGTGAGCTGCTTGGAGCTTCTTGTCTTAAAATAGGGATTTGAGAGGGTGGAGGGGGGCTGAGACGGGCAGTGGGAAGGTGGAAAGGGGTCCCCTGTGTCCCAGAAAGCATTGACTAGAAGCCTGGATGCAGCAACAGGATGGGCTGCAGGAGCAGCATCAGCTTCAGGAAGAGAAGCCATGCAGGATAGGCAACCCCAGCTCTGAGGAAGACTGGCTGGGGCTGGATGATGTAGTGATGCTGAAATCATTTAAGCTTGTTATGGTGGTTTCTATGGCTCTCTGGCTGGATGTAACAAATTGTCTGCATCATTTTCCAGATGGATCATTCTTAAATCATCCAGGACAGGCTTCGGGGCTCTGCACTGAAGCAGCGGAAGGCACTTTGGTTCAATAAATGCTGGAACGGTTCTGTATCAAGTGCTATTTCTTATTAAAAGTGTAAGTACATCATCCCAGCTGATGGATCTCACAGCCAAGAACTCCATGCTCTGAGTGCCCTTAGGTCCCCAAGGGGATGGGGGACAGGAACGGGGGGCCCCATGTGGGTGCCCGTGGTGGCAGGCAGAGTGTCTCAGCAGCAGAGCAGAGGGAACACTGATGGATAAGATTGTCCAGCAGCTCATCCCTACTCCCTGCTTCCCCCTCCCCAGGCAGGTACCAACCCCCAGCACATGCCCAGCTCCTGGCGGATGGCGCAGCCCAAGCAAGCCTGAACAAAACCTCTTATTAAAATTGGAATTAGCTGACCCTTTATTATTATTAGTTGACCCCTCTGTGTGAGGAGAGCTGCAGCCACAATCCCTCAGTAAGTTCTGCTGCAGAACAGAGGGTTCATCACTGGTGCCCTCGCTGAAGCAGCCCGTGGTGCCCCGTGGCACAGCGAGATGCCAACGTGCCCAGCTCCGTCACCACTCTTGGCTGTGCCCAGTGCTCCTGGTAAATGATGAGGGCTGAGAGAGCAGTTTGTTACTGCCAGGCAATTTGGGCTAATGAGCAGTTCCAGGCAGCGACGCCTCTCAGCAGAGATGAATTATGGCAGGAGGGCTTGGGGAGGAAGAGCCCTGAGGGTGTTGCAGTGGAGGAGCCTGCATGGCACATGTTGGGACAGCCCATGGTGGGGCTTGTCCATGGTGGGCTCAGTCCAGAGTGGGCTCAGCCCAAAATCTCCTCCAGCCCACCTGGAATGGGCAGGGCAGCTGCTCATGACTTGTGTTGTGGATTGGCTTCCCCTGGGACTTCTCCTAAGGATTCAGGATGCAGTCCCCAGGTTTCAAATGCCAGGCTTGTATTGGATCTAATCTTGGGTATTTCTGATGCTGGCAGGGACTGAGCCCCAGGGCTGTGGGACCTGCTTGGCTCTGCCAGCAGTGACATGTCTCTCTGTGTTTAATAAACGTAGCAGAATGAAATCCCTGTTGTTCCTGCTCATCTTCCGAGCATGATTTTAACTGAAAACTGACATTTATCTTAGCTCCTTGTCAGGCCAGAACAGGGACAGACTTTCTTGGGGGGTTTATTATCTTTCCCTTGCAAATTTTCAAGCGTGAATAAGCGCTGTGGCTGGCGCAGAGGACGGAGGCGGGAGCTGGTGGTGGGTGTCCTGGGAGCCAGCTCCTCGCCTCTGCCACAACAGGATGAGAGCAGGAGGGGGAAAAACCCTGGTGGCACTTGGGGGGGCAAGGTGACATCGCAGTGTGAAGCCCGTGTGACACCCAGGTCACAGAGAACAGGCGGGCATCACTCAAGCAGCAATGCCAGGGGAAACACATCCACCGTGTCCTCCCAGGTGTGTTTATTGACCTGCCTGAGGGCTCTGAGGTGCCTGACCGCACTTTCCCCCTGCAGCAATTGATTCCAGCCGGCTTAGCTCAGGGAACAGTTGATTTCTCTGCCTGATACTCACTCTGGCCTTCAATAACACCGTGTTTAGGAATAGATCCCAGGATTCACTGGCAGGAGCGTGTAGCCATGAAATTTTCTGAAAAATCCCTTTGCCAGGATTTTTCTCCTGAGAAGCTGAGAAGCCTCAGAGGAAAAGAAAAACAATCATTATCTGCTGCTGTGGAATGCAACATGTGCATCTTTGATTGGTCCATGTTGGTTGTTTCTAATTAATGGCCAATCACAGTCCAGCTGTCTCGGACTCTCTGGTCAGTCACAAGATTTTATTATCATTCCAATTCCATTCCTTTCCATGCTAGCCCTCTGATGAAATCCTTTCTTCTATTCTTTTAGTATAGTTTTAGTATGTCGTTTTCTTTTAATGTAATATATATAATAAAATAATAAATCAGCCTTCTCAAACATGGAGTCAAGATTCTCATCTCTCACCTTGTCCTGGGACCCCTGTGAACACCACCACACCAGAGCTCCTTGTCTGCCTTGGGGATGAGGGAGACATTGCTCCATCCACAGGACAATCCCTCCTCACTTGGATATAAAGTGGCTTTTCCCATCTGCTGATTTGCTGGACCACAAGCCCCTGAAATCAGAGGGATGCAGGCCAGGTGTGTGTGTGAAGGGACAAGGTGACATTTCATCAGAAGCAGGGCAGAGTGTGAGGCTTTTGTCCCTGAATTGCAGCATGTCAGAAAGGAGTAAGCCTTTCAATGGGTAGCAAGTCAATAACATAGATAAAAAGCATGTGAATTGTCCCACTTGGAGATAAAAGCTCATTTCAAGCCTCCTTTACATCTTCCAGAGGAGGATTGGACAGGGCAGGGCTGACCACTGACCACGTGTCTGTCCCTTCTCCCAAGTAACAAGTGGTGGGACAAAAGGAAACAGCCTCAGGTTGCCCCAGAGGAGGTTTGGATTGGTTATTAGGAAAAACTTCTTCCCAAAATGATTGCCAGGCTGCCCAGGGAAGTGGCTGAATCACCGTACCTGGAGGGATTTAAAAGATGTGGAGATGTGACACTTGGGGATGTGACTGACTGGTGACCTTGGCTGTGCTGGGGGAATAGTTGGATTTGATGATCTTAGAGGACTTTTCCAATCTAAATGTTGCTATGATTTGGAAAAAAAATTCTTCACCAAAATGGTTGTCAAGCCCTGGAACAGGCTGCCCAGGGAAGCGGCTGAATAAATAAATTAAATGATGAATTTAAATTAATTTTTAAATAATTTTTATAATGTTATAATTTTAAAAATCAAAATTGTATTATTATTATTTAAATATTATTATATTTAAATATTGTTATTATTGAAATAATTTTAAAATTAATTTTAAATAAATTAAATTATGAATAAATAAAATAAATACCTTGAGGGATTTAAAAGATGTGCGGATGTGACATTTGGGGACATGGTTTTGTGGTGGTCTTGGCTGTGCTGGGTTAATTGTCCTTCCTTTGCTGACCTCCAAAGCTGGCTCAAGGTGATTTGACCTCCTGGCCACCTCCTCTGCTGCCAAATTTCTCTGTGTTCTCACTTTTGAGTGTCACCACTTATGGTGCTCAGCCTATTCAGCAGAGTCTGGATACTGTGGGAGAAGGAAGTAGGGATGGTTTCATCTCCCCTGGACAGCCCCAAAAAGTGGAAAAGTGCAGGATTTGTGCCAAAATGGATCATACCAGAACAAAGGAAGAGCCAAACAAGCAGGAGTAGCCTGAGGCCAAAATGTGCCATCAGATGTAAGAACAATGCAGCAGGGAAGGAGAGAGGGGGGCAGTGAGGGATCAGAGTCATTTTTGGAGAGATAGGGAAAAGCAAGGGAAGGATTGTAAAGAAAAGCTTATCTTGTTCCTGCCTGTTCTCCCACTGCCTTCGGGATTATGCAAATGAATCATTCAAGTAGATTTCCCTGGTAATTAAAAACTCTGCTCTTTTTAATTAAACTTTCCCTCCAGAGTGAGGGTTTTTTTGTTTTTAGTTCCCCCTTGAGAAACTAATCTCTACAAGACTTCTTTTCTTTCCCCTCCTCTCTTCTTGTCTTCTTTCTCTTTCTTTCCCTTCTCCCTCAAAATTGTCAAGGCTTGTCACAAACTGATCTGAGCACTGAGTTAAACTAGAATTTGCTGGAGAAAGCAACAGGAGAAAACTTTGAATCTGGGTTGAAGCAGCAAGTGGGAGTCAGACTTTGGAGCGTGGGAATGACTTTAAGGGCTTGTGCACAGAAGCAGAAAGAAAATATCAGAGGAAATCCAAAGAAAGGTAGGATGGGGAAAAAAAATTACAAGTTTGAGTGCTTCCAGCTCCTGAGATTTAGCTGATAGGAGGTCTGCAAGGAGTTATAATTAGTAGGAAAGCTGTAATGAACTCGAAGTGCTGGAATATTTAACTGCAGGTCATGAGAAATTGGCAGGGTTAAACCAGACGAACAATTACTGCACAATATCACTTCACAGAGGTTTTTTTTGCATTCCCAGCAGCTGATGGAATCATAGAATGGTGGAATATCCTGAGCTGGAAGGGACCCACAAGGATCGTCATAGTCCAATTCCTTCCCTGCATAGGGGACCCCAGGAATTCCACCATGGAGACAAAGTCCGCATCAAACAGGCTCAAATTCAGTGCTGGATTCATGTTCTCTTTTATCCATTGTCTTAGGATGTGGTGTTTCAATGCAGGACACGGGTGCCAGTGCTGTTGTCACCATCACCACCATCTGAGGGATTTTTTCTCCTTCCCTTCACTGGACCAGACCCTTTGGAAACTGGAAGGCTGTGAAAAGAAAACAAAACAGGGAAAGCAAGGAAAACTCACAGGGCTCTGAAGCACCTCGTCTAGTGGAAAATTGGCCCGTGGTGAGGGATTGGAATGAGATGATCTTTAAAGGTCCCTTGCAACCCAAACCGTTCTGGGATTCTGTCATTTGCCACCAGGAGTCATCTGAGCTTTCAATTCCCATGAGGATCTGGTGAATGATGCAAGGCCTGATATAACTTCTCAAGACCCTGATCACTTTGTCAGCCTCTGATTCTGGAGTTTGGAGCCAGGTTTTGCTCCTTGTACCCCTGTGAGCACCGTGGATATCAGGGGAGAGGGTGATAAGCAGACTCATCTAATTTGGGTGTTCTCCTTTGAGCACAGTCACTGAAGAGGAATCCAGAGTGGTCAGGGCTGGGTGGATCTCACCCCAAATAAGATTCCTGTGTCAGAGAATCCTGGATTGGTTTGGGTTGGAAGGGACCTTTAAATATCACCCAGTTCCAACTCCTTTCCAGGGCAGGGACACCTTCCACTATCCCAGGTTGCTCCAAGCCCCATCCAACCAGGCCTTGGACACTTCCAGGGATGAGCTTCTCTGGAAAACCTGGCCCAAAGTGTCCCCACACTCACAGGGAAGAATTTCTTCCTAATAATCCATCTAAACCTCCTCCTTTCAAGCAGTTTGCCCAGAATGCTTCACCTTGTGATGGATTGGTGATTGTCCCCTTGGCTTTAAAACACACACAGGGATTTGGGACAGTGCCCTGCTGCCTAAACCCGGCCTGAGCTCTGCTGCCACAGCTCAGGTTGGTGTAAAATCTCTCTCCACACACATTCCTGAGGCCCAGGTGACCTCCGTGAGTCTCTGCAGCCCTCGTGGGCAGCATATGGGGTGGGATGAGGCGCTGGGTGGGCCATAACTCAACACACGGCCCTGAACAGGGCAAGACCTCCTTGCAAATGTCCTGAGCTCTGCTCTGTGCTTGGAAATTACAGCCTCTCTCCGGTGCCAAAGGAAGATCTATGGATCCCCTAAGGAAAAGGCAGCATTTCCATTCACCGCCTCTTTAAATCTGCATCCTTTCCCTATCACAAGGAGGTAATTTTAGCCTTGATGCTTTATCTTCACAACACAAAGGCTCCTGTTTTTAAGTGTTACACTTTTTTTTTGTTGTTTTGTTTTTGGTTTTTTTTTTCCTTTTTGGTAAGGAATTTTCTGGTTTAATTTAATTTAGGTTTTTTAAAAACATGCCTTAAGCAGGCAGATGATGCAGATCAGGGAGTGTCTAAATGTACACAGACGTGATGGGAAACGGCAGATAAAGATCAGTGGAGTTCTGTGCTCCATGAATAAAATGTCTTTTCAGGATCAGTCACAAAATCATAGACTGGTTTAGGATGGAAAGGACCTTAAATATCATCTTACTCACACCCCAGCCATTGGCAGAGACAACTTCTACTAGACCGGGCTGCTCAGAGCCCCATCCAGCCTGGATCATCAAATACTTTCCAAAAGTTTGGAGCTGTCAAGTGTAAGAAAGCGAAGGAAAGAGGTGGGAGGTTAGAGTGAGATCACATTTTTAGTGTCGTGCAGAAAATCTTCAGCAGACTTTGGGATGAAGTGGAATTCTGCTCCAGTCAAAGTCAAACAACAGAATGAACACCATTTTCAGCAACAAATGTCAGGTA
This sequence comes from Tangara arthus, assembly GCA_035584835.1. Lineage (NCBI taxonomy): Eukaryota > Metazoa > Chordata > Aves > Passeriformes > Thraupidae > Tangara > Tangara arthus. Next base: position 151,091,706 of record JAWMQZ010000118.1, on the reverse strand, counting down.
TTGAAAAATTTCTTTACAATGTTGAAAAGGACAGAATGTTTCAGTCCTTCATCTGAAATTGCCTGTTTGGAATTTATCCTGTTCTTTTATCTGAAAAATTTATTTTAAGAATTGAAAAAAAAAAAAAAAGACACAGAAATAAACCTCAGAAAGCAAAACACTGTGTTCTGATGTCACTGAAACAAACCTTTGCTTTCAGCTGAAGTTTTTTGTTCTGGTGCTTTTGTTTGAAGCTTTCAGCATTTCAGGGTCTGTTCAATTTCAAAATGGAAATACCCAGTAAGTTCTGGAATTTTCCAGTAATCAGAAAGTCTGGTCCACTTTTAACTAAATCACTTCCAAGTTTTGTTCCCATCCACATCATGGTTTATTTCTTTTGAACAAGTTTTCCTTGGGATTAATTAAAGGGGGATTTTTTAAAAAAAAGAGGGAGATTGACATTTTACATAGACAGAGAGTGAGAGGACAAGGGGAATGGCTTTAAAATGAAAGGGGGAAAAGTTAGATGGGAAACTGGGGAGAAATTCCTACCTGTGAGGGTGGTGGGGCCCTTCCCAGAGAAGCTGTGGCTGCCTCATCCCTGGAAGTGTCCAAGGCCAAATTGGATGGGGCTTGGAGCAACCTGGGATAGTGGAAGGTGTCCCTGCCCATGACCATGATAAAATGATAAAATTGAATGATTTTTAAGCCCCTTCCAACCCAAACCAACCCAGAATTTTTTCTCTGTTGATATCATGTTACCTCCCTGAGTCCAGACCTCAAGAAAAAAATCATTCCCTATTTTATTTTTTTTTGGTTCTTCTGGACTCTCTTGATTAACTCTTGTACACGATGTTCTCTGAGAGGTACCTGCTACTTTCATGAGAAATGAACTGGAATAATTTATTCATTTGCGTTCAGACATTGCAGTGGAGACAGGAGAAGCTGACAAGTGGGCTCACACCAGCTGGTTAAATCTAGCATGGGAAAAGGAAAAACCCAGGAAAGGTTATTTTGCCAAGGGATCAATGGAGATGAGGTCCAAGAGAGCAATCTGCTTTAAAAAGAGCCAAACCCCTGTTCATGTGTGACAGTAAATAAGAAAAATAATTATTCTGTGTGCAAAATAGGTGGAAAGGCTTTCCCTTCTTTGCCAAGAAGAAATCTTGGGTTTCCCTGCGGGAGCCACTGACCCCTGGGAAAGGGGGAATGTCACCATGTCCTCTTTAACAAGGTCATACCTGGTTCTGAAGATTGTGGCTGCCAGGGTGGCTGATGGCAGGAGAGCTGAAGCTGATTATTTTGGGAGATTTTTCGCTTGCAAACCTGTAACGCTGCCTTTCTATCCCATGAATGATTTAGGATTCTTGGACTTTAATTTGGTTCTTTTCTTTCTTCCCAGTTTAAAGATTCAGGACCAGTGGCAGAGACAAATAACCAGCTGATTAATCTCACAGAAAATCTGAAGATTTTCTTCTTTTCTTGTGACAAAATTACTGCAGACTGCGAGTGAGCCAGAACCCAAAGTCTGGCAAGGCACTGACTTGGAAGCTCAGAAAAAAAGGGGTAATTTCAGGTGTGACCTCCAGGGTTTGGATCCCAAAGGAGAGCCCAGAGTGGATGAGAATGAAGAATATCCAGCTGGGAATGTCCATCCTGGAGAAGAGAAGGCTCCAGGGAGACCTTTGAGTCCCTTCCAGTGCCTAAAGAGGCTCCAGGAGAGCTGGAGAGAGACTTGGGACCAGGGATGGATGGACAGGACACAGGGAATGGCTTCCCACTGTCAGAAGGAAGGGATAGATGGGATTTTGGGGAGGAATTCTTCTCTGTGAGGGTACTGAGGCCCAGGTTTCTCAGAAAATTTGTGGCTGCCCATCCCTGGAAGTGTCCAAGGCCAGGCTGGACAGGGCTTGGAGTAACCTGGGATACTGAAAGTTGTCTCTGCCCATGGCATGGATGTGGAATGAGATGATTTTTTAGATCACTTCCAATCAAACCATTCCATGATTCCATGATTTCCTGATCCATCTTTTGCCCACAGATTGTGGGCACTCAAATGTCTCTTTCTTGTACCTTTCACTTCCTGGGATAAATGACGTCTGGTGCTCTTCTGCAGCTTTCTAACAGCTCCAACCCCAGGATTCCCAGTGGCACAATTCAAATTATAAATAGAATTCTAGGATGGTTTTTATGTTATCCTGCAGAATTTTTGTCATCTTTAATTTCATGTGGTTACCCTTAGTTACATAAATAAAGTTATTTTTTCCCATAGAAATGCCATATATTTCTATTAATGAATCTTTTGCTCTTCCTCTTGGGGAGAATCAAACAGATGGGATTTATTTTTTGAACATTAAAATGTTATCAAATTTTCATAACAAATAATTGCTTCATATTTAAACAGTGCTGGAACAAAAAAAGCAGGTACTGGGGACTTCCATCCTCCAAACACAACAGTGGGACATTAAGTCCTCATCTTCTTGCAAGGTCACACTAGAGACACACATTACTTAAATTAGTGGGTCCTGAGGGTACTTTTAAGATGCTGGATCAGTGGCATTTGAGCTTGGAAAATGAATGTAAGAGGAGGGTCAGGAAGTGCTTCTCCATTCCCTGCTAGATAGTGACACTTCATTTTTCTTTTCTAAAAGCCTTTTCTGGAAATCAATGAGCTCGAGCTCCCTGTTAGGAGCTTCTGTGGGGTGGCAAAAGCTGTGACTGCAAAGTCCAGCTTCTCCCAGGGACTGAACAAAGGTGAAAGCTGAGAACTTGCCCTTGGCAGTGACTGGAATCAGGCACTGAGGGACTGCAGTGAAAGGGGAATAGCGCTGGTTGGGAAGGACTTTGGTGGAGGGAGGGAGGAGGACTCAAGCCTTTTGTTTCTCACAAGACAATGTGTTGCAATAGGAAACAAAACCCCGTCACTTTTGCCAAGCCATCTCCTCCTTTCTCCTCATTTCTCCTCCTTCTCCTTCTCCTTCTCCTTCTCCTTCTCCTTCTCCTTCTCCTTCTCCTTCTCCTTCTCCTTTTCTTTTTTCCTTCTCCTTTCCCTTTTTCCTTTTCCCTCTTTCATCTTCCCCTTGCTTTTCCCCTCCCCTCTTTCATTCCCCTTCCCCTTCTCTTTCCCCTTCCCCTTTTTTCTCTTCCCTCCCCCTTCCCCTTCTGCTCCTCCTCTTCCTTCTCCTTTTTTCCCTTCACTCTTCCTCTCTCTTTCTCTTCCTTCCTTGGACTCCTCTCCCAGCAGGAGCTTAGAGGACAACTGATCACAGATTATTTCCCCCCCCTTGTTTTCTCTAGAAATAAAAGATTTATCCAGAATTAATCTTCATCCATGAACTTTCCTCAACAATAACTGGGAGAGGATGAAACCTGGTTCCTCACAGACTCAGTGCCGTGGCCATGCTGTCCAGTGAGATGTTTCAAAGTGGTTTATGTTGCTAAATTTTTGGGTGATTTCCATTTTAGTTTTGATTACTGGGAAGAAACAGTTGCAGGAAAAGAGAATCCAGCTGTTTCTTCCCTGTGCCTGGTTCTCCCTTTTTAGTTTTGATTACTGGGAAGAAACAGCTGCAGGAAAAGAGAATCCAGCTGTTTCTTCCCTGTGCCTGGTTCTCCCTTTTATTTAGATTAGCTCTGAAGTCCTGCACTGAATTCAGCAGCTCCTTTAAGTGTGTGCTTCTTTAGTACTCATTTTTTAAGAGGCCTCTCATTTTTCTCCCCAGAAAAGGCTCTTGGGCTGATCCCTGTGGAAATTTTATATTTTCTGTGCTGCTTGGCTTTGGGTCTGATATTAATAACTCAGAGTTGGACACTCCTTGGGTTCAAGGAGTCACTGCTTGAATGACAGTTGCTCCTTGCTCTGATGTTACATCCCAGATGTGACGTGAATAAAATCCACTCTGGTCTTGGGTGAATCACTGGCTTTTACTGAGGAAACCATTGGAAGAGAGGTGGGAGAAGTCTTTATGTGCTACAGAGAGCAAAGCCTTACTCACTGCACATCCTCTGGCTGAACTAATGAAAGAAACAGCCAGAAGTCAATTAATTTACAGCCACAAGCCCTGCCCTGACTTGTCCTTGCAGTGAGTTTGACTTTGGCTGTCTCTGGGCTATTCCACAAAATTTTGTGCTGGAAAACATTCACACTGTGGAATAACTGAGATGGCAGTGGGCAAATCTGGTCTGTGGGGATTTTACACAGCTGCTCTGAAGGATCCTCCCAACTCCCATCCCATCTGTGTCCTGCCAATCAGTGGGGTGGGCACTGCCCAAAGCAGATGCTGGAGCTCCCATCCCCTGTGGAATTAGTGACAGTGCTGTCCTAGAAAGGTGATAAATCAATAACGTCCTCTCTAGCAGTAGGGAAAACAATTTGGAGAGGAATTTGGTCTGTGCCGTGGGAAGCAGGATGCAGTACGAGCAAAGCACAGATGATGGCAGCAAAGTATAAACCCAGGAAAATATCAGTCCTATTTAATAAAGAGCTGAGGAACTTATTAAGAAGTTTCAGGGAAGCTGATCTTTGGGATCCCTACTGGAAATAAATCCTTCTGAATACACCTGCCTGCAGGACAGAAAATTTCTGTCATTACAAAAGAACCAAGAAAAATATTTTACAAGAGAAATATTTGCTTGTAACAGGAGCTCACAGTGGATAGTGAAGTGTAATTGTTCCCATGTTAATTAATACAGTTCTAACACAGCCCCCAAGGAACTCATTCCCGTTTTCTTTTGCTAAAAGCTTGTGAGTGTCAAAATCCTCTTGCTTTCAGAGAAGTTACAACTTTGGGAATACATCTGGGATCACTGGGAATGTGTTTATTCATGGACAGTGGAGTGAATTGCTGTTGTTTCTTGCCTGGGTAATTTCTCCTGAGTTCCCCTGCATTGGAAGTGTTCAAGGTCAGACTGGACAGGGTTTGGAGCACCCTGGTCTCATGGAAAGTGTCCCTGCCCACAGCAGGGAGCTGGAACTGGATGTTCTTTAAGGATTTTTTGGGTTGGAAGGGATTTTAAAAAGCATCTTGTTCCACCCCCCTGCCATGGGCAGGGGCATCATCCACTATCCCAGGCTGCTCCAAGACCCGTCCAACCTGGCCTAAAACACTTCCAGGGATGGGACATCCACAATTTCTCTGGGATACCTGTGCCAGGGCCTCAACACTCACACAGGGAAGAATTTCTTCCTAATATCCAATCTAAACTTACCCTCCTTCAGCTGAAGGCCATTCCCCTTCTCCTATCACTGCATGTCCTTATCCAGAGTCCCTCTCCTGTTTTTAGGAGCCCCTTTAAGCACTGGAAAGGGCTTCAAGGTCTTCCTGAAGTCTTCCCTTCTCCGAGCAGAACATCCCTGCAAGAATTAAAGGAACTGTGCTTATCCAGCAGTGTAGCATGATTGTGGGGACAATTTTCCAGAGATGCAGAGCCTTTGGAGTAGTTCTTCCTTGCTGGATGAGCAGTCCTGTGGCTCAGCAATCTGCATCAACTTCCAGAGCTCCACTAACAGATGTAACAGAGCCGCCCTGGAGCTGTCAAGTCCCTTTTTTTGCCATCTCCACGATGTGGAATCATCCGAGAGCTTGCTCAGTGCCTGGCAACCACAATAGGTGTTAAGAGCTGCAGTGAAAGGGCTGCTTAACTTGACAACCAACAACACCCCCTGGCCTTTCTGTGTCTGTCACTGTCTGAATAAAACATTTTGTCAACAGCGTGGTTTCTCTCGGAGCAAGTCGCCGCTGTCACCTGCTCGGAGGCAAAGCCAAGGGGAAGGCTGGGAGACAGAGAAAACTCCTGCTGGAACAGGAGCTGAGTCAGCCTGAATTCTGACAAGGTGGGGAAAAATCCACGTGAGAGTGAAAGCTTTTGGCAAAACATGAGAGTTTTGTTGGTATGGGATGGATGGAAAAAGGCATGGGCTGGTCCAAGGAGAGGAGCAAAGGGCACCACTTTTCAGAGGAGCAGATGGGTCCCATCAGTGATGCAACAGTGGGAGGGTGGGACTGGCACTGGGATGCTCAGCCCACCCTGTCCTCCCACATGGGATCATTCCTGGAATGCCTCAGATCTGAGCTGCTCTGGCTGCTCCAAGTGATGCCTTGTGAGGGCTGACCTAGAACAGACTGGACAGAGCTAAAGAATAAAGTAGGGATTTATTAGAAAGCCTCAGTGGATCCACCTTGGGCAGCACAAGAGCCCAGCCAGGGCTACACCCAAGATGAACCCAAAATGGTCACAAAATGGATAACCGGTCACAGGGTCTCACACTTTTATAAGTTCTGGTTTATTAGCATATTGGAGTTAATTGTCCAATTACAGACTTAATCTGTAGTCCCATCCTTCTTGTTTTTCTCTCCAGTCCACGTTGTTTGTGCTCTTGGGCCTGAGATTTGGATCAGTTGTCCTTGGTCCCCAGCTAGAGAAGGAATTGTTTTGTCTCCCTACTCTGTGAAGAGAGCTCACCATCCCCTTACATGAAGCCCAGATCCACACACTAAAGCAGCACAGAATCTGAAAAATACAAAAGCTAAAACCTGAGGCATCACAAGGACCTCGGGGACTGCCCCAGACCAGTCCAGGTCCATGGCTCAACATATCAGGGGCCAAGTCCACAATGATAAAAGTTCATATTTCTTATCTGCATTGACACCAGACAATGAAGGCCACCCTCAGTCCCAGGTGAATGTAGTCCTGGATTTAAAGTTGGTCTTGAGTCCCTCATTTTTTTTCAAGGCAAAAGCTGAAGACTAAGCCAGAGCAACTTTCCAACAGCCCTCTGGGTTCCTCATCGTGGGAAAAAAAAATCCAGAGCTCCTGATGAGACAATTGCACACTGCTGGAAATGGGGCCAGCTGAACATCGTGTTCCCAATAAGTCAGAGCCACACAACAGTTTGTGTTGGAAGGGATCTAAAAGATCATCTTGTTCTGAGATCCTGCTGTGGGCAGGGATGCCTTCCACCACCCCAGGTTGCTCCAAGCTCCATCCAACCTGGCCTTGGACACTTCCATGGATGGGGCAGCCACAGCTTCTCTGGGAAACCTGGGCCAGGGCCTCAGCACCCTCATGGGGAAGAATTTCCTCCCAATATCCCATCTATCCCTGCCTTCGGGCAGTGTAAAACCATTCCCCCTTGTCCTGCTACTCCATCTCTTTTCCAAAATCCCTTTCTAGGTCTCTTGGATCTCCTTTAGGCACTGGTAGGGCTCTGAGGTCTCCCTGGATCCTTCTCTTCTCCAGGCTGGACATTCCCATCTCTCCCAGCCTGGCTCCAGAGCAGAGGGGCTCCAGCCCTTGGAGCATCTCCATGGCCTCCTCTGGACTTGCTCCAGCAGCTCCACGTCCCTCTACTGTTGAAGACCCCAGGGATGGACACTGTGCTCCATGTGGAGCACCTCCAGAGTGAGCAGGAGAATCTCCTCCCTCACCCAGCTGGTCCCAGGTCCTTTAATTCAGCCCCTGACATGAGTGGAGCTGGGTTGACTCCCATTCCAGCTGTCTCTGGGTTGCTGCAGGACATCTACAGCCTCCCTGTCTGGAAAACAATGACACCCTGTTGGAACCCTGGTTGTTGAGAATTTTAGACTTTCTGTGTGGACAGGCACTGACCCCCAAGAGAACAGTGCATTTGACCTGAGGCTGTGGGGAAGGCTTCCAAAATTAAATAATAGAACTGGGATTATGGGTGTGTAGTTTGAATAAAAGTGTGTAATATCACAGAGCAGAAAACTTGTTTAAAGTTTTAAAATATAGTGGTAGATATAAAACAAGATTGAAGTTTTAGAGCAGAAGTTAGTCCTTCTTCTCTACCTTCTTCTTCACCTTCTTCATAAATTTAAGTAGTATTGTATAATTAGATAAAAAACTCTGCATTGTGGAACACGAGCAGTTAGTTATTAGGTTAAAATTAAAAATAATTTAAGTGTCATTTCTTAATTAGACAGTTTATCCTTAAAAAGCCATGTAGAGAGAGACACAACTCCATTTTAAATATTAGATAGAAGTACTGTAGAACTCACACCTTGTAAGACTGTAATTAAATAAGAACTAATAAACATCTGAGTCAGAACAAGAAATACCATCTTGCGATTTAATCCCGACCTTAACAAAAAAGAAGTAAAAAATTTGACATTAGTGGTGCCCTGTGTGAGGATTGAAGAAAAAAGAAGCAAAAGAATTGACAACACCCACACTCCCCAGCTGTGTTCAGGTTGCAATCATTCCAAGCTGAAATAATTCCAGCTCCTCACCTCAAACCCAGCTGATGTTTCCGGGTGCCTCTGTTGTAAAAATACTTGACAGGGAGTGTCAGAAAAAGGCAGAGCTGTGCTTAGGATTTGAAGTTTGCATGGAACCACAAGCAGTGGTTAAAGCTGAGGACTCTAAAATCCTGCCTGGATAATTCCAGCATTGCAAATGCTCCTCAGCTATTAAGGAATCTCCATCTGCCCTAAGACCCTAGATTTCCATACTACTGGAGAAGGAGATAAGCAAAATCTGTCTGAAGAGATTTTATCTAAACCCTCAAAGAAGAGAGGAAAAGAGACTCAAGGCCTTCTCATTTCCATGATGCTGAGAAAGCTGATCTGTGGCAGAGTAGGGAAAGCACGCTTGGAATGAGGAAATTTCTGCTTCAGAAGAAGCCTTTGTCCTAGAATTCTGACTAGAACAGGACTTGCCTCTTGTCACTTAATTTCTGGGGGTTTACAGTGAACCATCTCTTCTCAATTTCAGCAGCGTGACTGCTCCCAGCTGAGCTGGCTGGGCTGGAAGGTTGGGCTGTAGATTGTCCAGAGAAATTGTGGGTGCTGCATCTCTGGAAGTGTTCAAGGCTGACTTGGACAGGACTTGGAGCAGCCAGGTCTAGTAGAAGGTGGCCCTGTCCATGGCAGAGGGGTGGAATGAAATGATTTTGAAGTCCCTTCCAACCATTCCACGATTTTATGGCTCTCTACAAAGCCAAGCTAATTCTCAGAGCACCAGGAGCACTTTCTCACCTTGAGATCCAAAATGCCGGAGGTGCAGCTCCTCTGTAGGTCCAGCTTTGGAACCCTGGGCAGGAAAGGAGCTGCAGTTGGGTCACAGCTCTCCTTCTCTCGTGGATTAGATCCACAATCCTTTCCCTGACACATTTCCACAACTCACCATGGAAGTAATTTTCATGGCTGGGAGGTGGGAAAGCACCAAGTACTTGCTGCTGATGCTGTGAGCGTGTCCTCACCATTTCCTGAGGTGGAAATCCCTGGAAATAAGAGATGGAGACACCATCATCTTTGCTGAAATTGTAACTTTGAACTCATATTTAGACCCCAGTGTTGTTCCAAGAGTTTTAACTCTGAACAGCTCTCAGCAAGCAAAGCAGGAATTTCCAAGACATCTAATCCCCCTTTTTTGTATGGCCAGGAAACACTCACGGCTTTTCAAATCACTCCAAATCCTCCTTTCTTTCATTATTTTTCACAAAAAGCCTGTGCTGAGAAACCAATGTGTTACGGGGATCTGATGGATTGCTGAGTGTTTATGGAATGTCACCTAAAATAACTCACAGCAAAGAGGTGTTTGCCTGTTCCTGGGATGCAGCAGGAATCGCTTCCACACTATTGCACTGCTAGGAGATACAAATGGCAATCATTTAAACCAGATAAAGGCTTTAAATCACATAATACATTTTCTTTCAATACTTTGCATTATTTTTAAAGGCAAAAATGTCTGAGACATCCAGACTGGATTGGTTGTTCATTATTCCTGAGGAATAATCTTCAAGGCCAGGCTGGATGGGGTTGGAGCAGCCTGGTCTGATGGAGGGTGTCCCTGTCCATGGCAGGGGGTTGGAATGGGATGATCTTGAAGGTCCCTTCCAAGATAAACCATCCCATGAATCTATGCAGAGGTTTCCTTAAGCATTTCCATCAATTTAAACACACACACAAAAAGAGAAAAAATTAATAATAATATAATAATTTGGAAAGAACTTTTGGGACAATTTGCTCAGATCTTGCCTTCCAGAAACACCAAGTGATGTCAAAGGGGAAGCCTGAGAAAGCCAGATTTCATGGAAGGGAAGATGAAGTTGAGAATGGGGTCATCAAAAATGGGCTTTTGGTGTTCCCAAGGCTATGGAAAAAGGTTTGTTGGATCAGGCAGCAGATCTGGTCAGATCAGGAAGGACTTTCCCCTTATAATTTCAGTCATCCATGTCAAACTGACTTTTATTTTCCCTTTCCATCCTGCCCAACTAGAAATATTACAACAGACAAATGATAAAATCACCCTTAAGTGAAAACACAGATTTAATCTGCGACCTCTTGCTTCAATTAGTAATGGTGATATTTAACTTCTATAAAATCTCTGACTAAACTGGGGTTGTTGAAATATAGAGAAAAAAAAAAATCTCTCTGCATTCCTCCTCCTTTCCCAGCGCTGAGTTTGAGTCACAAGACCATTTCAAAGTCATTTTTAGGTTCATAGCCTGGAGTGTTCCTGGCTCCTGGCGGAGTTTGGTGCATCTGTGAGAGGATAATTTTGCACCCCCAGAGAGGGCTGTGCTGAGGAGCAGAACCCTGCTCCTTCTCACAGCACCAGCAACAGATGGGACCTTCTGGTGAAGGACTCCAAACCTGAGTGATCCACGTGCATGGGGAGCTGGGATCACCCTGTTCTGCAGGAGAGGCTTTGTCACTGTCATATTTTCTGAAAAATCCTCTTTGCCCAGGATTTTCTCCTGGGAAGCTGAGAAGACTCAGCTTCTCCTGTGTTTGCTGCTCTGGAATGTGGTCTGGAGATTGTTTATCCAACATGTGAATTGTTTTAACTTAATGTCCAACCACGGCCAGCTGTGTCGAGGCTCTGAGGAGTCACGAGTTTTTATTATCCATTCTTATTAAGCCTTCTGTCTGTATCCTTTCTCTTTCTTTAGTATAGTTTTAATATAGCATAATATGATATGATATAATGTGATATAATGTAATATAATATAATGTAATATAATATAAT
>JAWMQZ010000118.1:151041593-151080701 GCA_035584835.1 Tangara arthus | reverse complement strand
AATATAATATAATATAATATAATATAATATAATATAATATAATATCAGCCTTCTGAGAACTTGGAGTAAAATTCTCAATTCCTCCTTTGTTCTGGGGACCTCACAAATACCACAAGCCTTGGCTGCTTGGTGGCTTCTTGTTGGAATCCAAGATGCTGAGAATTGTAAACTTTGCATGCTGAAGGGCACAGACCCACAAGAAAATATGGTATTTGACCTGAGGCCATGGAGAAGGCTTCCAAAATTGATTGGTAGCACTGGGGTTATGGGTGTGGGGTTTGATTAGAAGTGTGTAATATCACTGGATGGAGTGAGACAAGACTTAGAATTTAAGGTTTTAGAATATAGCAATGTATGTAGGGCAAGATGGAGGTTTTGGGGTGGTGGCTGGTTGTTCTTCACCTTCTTCTTTGTGAGTTTGGGTGATATTTTGTAATTGGACAGAAAAGTCCACATTGCAGACTTTGAGTGATCAGTTATTGGGTTAAAAGTGGAAATAATTGATGTGTCATTTCTTAATTGGATAGTTTAGCATTAAAAGACCTTGTAACAAGAGATAGCCATTTTGTGTCCTGTTAGTGAAAGGCTGCAGAACTCTCTGCTGTGAGACTGTAACATTGACAAGAAAAAATAAACTTCTAAGCCTGCATGCAAACTGATGTCTCAAGTGCCTTCAATCCCAATTTCAACAGAGGTAGTTAAAAGAAACCAAAAACCAGCAGCTTCAGTTGGGACAGGATTGAATCGTTCCAGGAATGGACCAGGAGGTGGCACAAACACAGAGTGATGAGGTTCCAGCTCTCAAAGTGCCACAGTGCAGGTGCAAGACTAGAAGGAGGAGGTAGCAATGAAAAAAAAAATTCCCAAACAAATCCAAACAAATCCCAAACAAAGAAAAAAAAATGGAAAACCAGAGGGACACCACAAGGAATCCCAGTTAAGGCTCTCTTGAATGTCAGCAGTCACTGCAGGAGGTTGTGGTTGGTTCATCTTTAGGGATTTGGGGTTGGAAGTGATATGAAGATAAGGGGACAGTGATAAAATTTTTAAAAAGGAAGAAATTGAGGGGCTGAAGCATGCCCAGAAAAGGGAATGGAGCTGGAGAAAGCTCTGGAGCATCAGGAGCGGCTGAGGGATCCGGGAGGACTCAGCCTGGAGAAAAGGAGGCTCAGGGGGACCTTATTGCTCTCTGCAAGTCCTTGAAATGAAGTTGTATGGTCTCTTCTCAAATGGCCTCAAGTTGTGCCAGGAGAGGTTTAGTTGGATATCAGGAAAAATTCACCAAAAGGGTTGTCACAGTGATTTGAGAGCGCCGGGATATCTACTTGGGCATCTTGAAATAAAAAGAAATGGAAAAAAACTCCTAAACCTGGTTTATACATTCTCAGATAGAAATGCTTGAATTTAGGTCTCTGTAGGTCCAGGATAAAACATTTCCATTTTAAGCAGAAGTGAAACTGTTTCAGAGTGAATTACCTAAAAAAATGTTATTTTTTAAAGTCCCATTGCCTCTAATTTCCCTCCTGCTCTCCCCAGTTATTGTTCCCCATGGCATCCTCTCCCTGAGTCACTGCAATCTTCCAGGAGATCTGTGGATCCACGTGTGAGCTTAAAAATATTCAAGGAGAGCCTCACTGAGCACATCTGGGGTTTGTTACAGAGATATTCCTTCTCCTGGTATTTCTGCTCACTCCATGTCATCCCAAAACTTGGTCTGAGGATGGAATTCATGGTGAGTTTTTTTGTTCAGGCCTTTTCTGTTCAGACTTGTCCATCAAAATCTGCATTAATGACGGGTTTAATTTTGTAAAAAGTGTGTGGCTGAGTGTTCAAGACATCTGAGAGAGGGAAGAGCCCATTCCAACTCCCAATGCTGGGATTTCACAAATTTTGTATGAAAACCTTCATCTCCCACCCCCTCCACCTGTTTCTCTGGATCCATCCCAAAGGAACCCCTCTTAGCAGACCTAAGGATTAGGGCAAGGCCAGAAAGCAAAAGGATTTGTCAGTTCTTTGCCATCAAAGCACTGAGATATCAAAGGAACTAAAGCACCTACAGACACAGAAACAATTTTTGAAGAAGCCTCCTGGGTCTACATATTTATCTTGGCTTCTTTGTTTCATTTGATAAAAAAGGTGAGTTGTGATCCCACATAACCCAGAGCTGATCTCTAGAATTTTAATTCAGGTTACCAGGCTCTACAAAGAGCTGTCTGGAGGTGGAGATAACCCCAAAACCCCTGAAAAACCAGAGATGGGAAAGTCTGGCTGTTGGTTTGATCTGTGTCGCCTGCAAGTCAGGAGTGACCAGAGGGATTTAGATAAGAATATCTGGACAGGATCAGGATAAAGTCCCTGCAAAATGACACCAAATATTCACAGGAAATAAGAGAATGTGCATAAGAAAAGCTGTCACAGGGTGAGTATCACTGAATCCCAAAATGGTTTGGGATGGAAGGGACCTTCAAGATCATCCATGGGTAGGGACATCTCCCCCTGGACCAGGCTGCTCCAAGCCCATCCAGCCTGGCCTTGAACACTTCCAGGGATGGGGATGTAGTTATATACTCCCCTAAAGTGCTTGTCCCATGTCAGGACATCATGGTCCAGAGTCTTTGGACACAGACATGGGATTTTTATGATGTATATTCCAGTATTAATAGCTCCTCCCTTCTTCCCCCAGGAATTTATCCTGTTTTTAACCACTTTAAGTAGACACAATATCCTGTGGGAAGAATTTCACATCTTCCCTGTGTGTTGTGTCAGGAAATGGACACTTTGTGCCAGAGGAATTACGTTTCTGTCATAAGTCTGGGTAAGATTTTAGGTCACAGGGATCATCCACAATAAAATACAAGCAGTGCTTGGATTTCCTTATTTATTCCACAGCCTGGATGCTTAACCATGGATCAAAGCCCATGTTGTGCTGAGCACTGTGGAAACACAAAAATTTCTCCTCCTGCAGCAGAACAGAACACCAGAATGTCTGCAGGGCTTCTCCTTGGCACTGCTCCAAAGGCTGGACAAAGGAGCTGTCTTTGCAGAAAACCATGGAATCGTCTGCTCCAGGTCATGCTGGCAGAGAGAGGAATGAATCTGGGGAGCTTCCTCTCCACCAGCCTTTGCTATCCCTGCTGAAAGACCACAGATATTCCTTGTATATGAGGAAACATCAAGGCTGGAAGCTCTCAACTCTCACCTTGCACTCTCAGACTCCTCAGCATTACCCACAGTCTGGGGTGGGTTATTAATATTGACATCCCAATTAATAAATAAGACCCAGAATTAAATAATAAGTGGGGGAAAATAAAGAATTTGTTATTTGTTTACCTTCCTTCAATCAGACACTTGGGATCAGATGCCTGGGACAGGTGCATCTGGATTTTTATTGTGTGTTAAAATCAACCAGATCTGGAGGAGTTCTACAGGGGAAAAATGGAAAAATGTTATTTAATGTGAACCTGGTCAGTTTGGGCAGATTCACCTCAGAGACAGAGAACAGACCCTGCACTGATTTATCTCATATCACAGAGACTGGTTAAGAAATCATGGAATCGTGGAATGGTTTAGGCTGAAAGAGAACTTAAACATCATCCAGTTTAAACATCTGCCATGGGCAGGGACATCTTCCACTGTTCCAGGTTGCTCCAAACCCCATCCAGCCTGGCCTTGGACATTTCCAGGGATGGAGCAGCCACAGCTTCTCTGAGAAACCTGTGCCAGGGCCTCACCACCCTCACAGGGAAGGATTTCTTCCCATTATCCCATTTAAGCCCATCCTCTGTGAGTTTAAAGACATTCCCTGTGTCCTGTCACTCCATCCCTTACCCAAAGTCCTTCTCCAGTTCTCTTGGAGACCCTTCAGGCACTGGAAGCTCTCCCTGGAGCCTTCCCTTCTCCAGGCTGGACATTCCCTCCTCTCTCAGCCTGGCTCCAGAGGAGAGGGGCTCCAACCCTTGCAGCATCTCCAAGGTCTCCTCTGGACTCACTCCAGCAGCTCCACATCCTCTGATGCTGGACCCCAGAGCTGGATTCTGCGCTTCAGATGGGGTCTCATGAGGGCAGAGGAGAAGGGAAGAATCTTCAAATCGATGGCGAAGAATTTTGTGGATCAGGAATATTCCTTGCATCTAAACTTTCCACATCTAAGATGAAGACAGTGATCCTCTTAGGTAGATGAATTCCTTGATAATTGTCATATCCTTCTATTCTACAGAGCAGGAGATGCCTGAAAGTGGACTTTTTTTTTTCTAGTTTCTAAATGAAAGAGAAGTATTGTGTAATATTGGCACTGTGTGGGGTATAAAACCATGGACACAGACCTTGGCTTCTCCAAGAGATTTATGGCAGAATTCCAGACTAAAGCTGTCTGGATCTGAGGACAAGTGGCAAACTCCTCCTTTGGCTGCATCTGTGACAGCAGGACACCTTTCCCTGCTATCCAGGCAGAAAAACTTGCAAACAACACCTGCCAAGTTGGAGCAGGGGAAGTCTCCATTTGTTTTTGGGGGATGTGCCAGAGGAATAAAATGCAGACATGACTTGTTTGACTCCGGTGCAGAGTTAGCGAGAAATGAATGGAAAATGGGATGGAATTGTGCTATAAAACTAGACACTGTGGACTCCCTTTTCCCTACAGGGTTTGTTCCAAAAGAGAAAGTGCACAGCAGAATCTTTCTGACATTTTTAATGGGCAGTGGTCATTAGAGCCTTTCTCCTTGGGTGGACAATTAACCTCTCATTTTATGGAAGGTGAAAATGGTCATTCTTGATTTCAAGCATAAAATTTGCCTTGCGTTAAGGGGGGAAAATAAATCCTCCAGAGCACAGAACAAAATAATCATGATGAATAAAGATCTGCGAGGAATTGCTCTGCCAAATGATGATGGGACTCAACTAAAGATTTCTAAACGAGTTGAAAAGAAAATCAGTTTTAATTCCTTTCCCGACTCTCAGCACTGTCTGCTGCATATTTGAGTCCTGAATACTCATGAACAAAGCTCCTTAATTTAGCTGTTTCCCAATTTTTTGTAGATTACAGGTAGAAAACTGCAATGTCATGTTAAATTGCTCTGGATCTGTGACTGGAAAGCAGCAGTGGTTAATGAGTGTCGCTTAATGACAGAGCTGATGATGGAAATCTAAAATCCCTTCCAAAAAAGGAGCTCACATTCACAGTGGCTCCCTGAAACAACAAAATTTGGGCTTTCCTGCAAAGAAAGGAGGCAAATTTGCCAGACAAGGTGATTCTGGAACTGCTCTGAGGCCAATTTCTCTGGAAGGCTAAAAATGAGCTGATGGTTTATCTCCTCCAGAGATTCCCTTCCTGATCCTTTCCCTTATCAGGAACAAGTTTCCTATCAGTTGCCTACAGGGACATTAGCAAAGGAGACAACAGAGCTCAGCTCTCCAAACAATCCATGCTGGAAATGCATTTTATGCATCCCTTAGTAGCCAACCTGCACCCTCCAAGATCCAATTAAGGCTGCCTTGCCTTGCCTTGCCCTTGCCCTTGCCCTTGCCCTTGCCCTGCCTTGCCTTGCCTTGCCCTGCCCTTGCCCTTGCCCTTGCCCTTACCCTGCCTTGCCTTGCCTTGCCTTGCCTTGCCCTTGCCCTGCCTTGCCTTGCCTTGCCCTTGCCCTTGCCCTTGCCCTTGCCCTTGCCCTTGCCCTTGCCCTTTCCCCTTTCCCCTTTCCCCTTTCCCTTCTTCTCCTCCAGAGGGAACAAGGCTGGAACACGATAACTTTTTCAAATTTCTACACCACTTCTGTAAATTACCTAGAAGCATGGAATGGTTTGGGTTGGAAGATAACCTCATTCCATGGGGGAGTGTTGAAACAGGGATTTACGTCAGAACATCTTCCATTATCCCAGGTTGTTCCAAACCCCACCCAATTTGGCCTTGGACACTTCCAGGGTTGGGGCAGGCACAGCTTCTCTGGGAAACCTGGGACAGGGCCTCACCGCCCTCTCACAGAAAAATTCTTTCCCAAAATCCCATCTAAACTCCTCCTCTGTGAGTTTAAAGCTGTTCGCCTTTGTCCTGTCCCTCCATCCCTTGTCCCAAATCCCTCTCAGCTCTCCTGGAGCCCCTTTAGGCACTGGAAGGGTCTCTGAGCTCTCCCTGGGGCCTTCTATTCTCCAGGCTGGACATTCCCAGCTCTCCCAGCCTGGCTCCAGAGCAGAGGGGCTCCAGGCCTTGTACCATCTTTGTGGCCTCCTCTGGCCTTGCTCCAAGAAATATACATGATATCTCCAACAGAGATACATGAAATCCTGAGACAGTCTTGGCTGAGTTTGGGGCCAAAGGTGGAAATCCTGGGTTATTTTGATTACTCTGTGGTGTGACAGCAGGCTGGGCCATTCCTGCGGGGCAAAATCCCCTTCCTTGCATGAAAGAAATTTTCAGTCCCACAGTTCCTGGTGTGAACAGCTCCATGCCAGGATGGTGTGACTAAGAGCTGCTCCCTCCTTTCACAGTACATATATTTAGATCTCTGTGTGCATCTCTATCTATACCATATAGATCAGTATCTATAGCTACATCTATCTATATCTCTATGACAGAATCATAGGATGGCCTGGCTTGGAAGGGATCTTAAAATCATCCAGGTCCAACACCTTCCACTATCCCAGGTTGTTCCGAGCCCTGTCCAGCCTGGCCTGGAACACTTCCAGGGATGGGGCAGCCACAGCTTCTCTGGGAAACCCGTGCCAGGGCTTCATCATCCTCACAGGGACGAGTTTTTTCTTAATATCTGATCTAAAGTTATTTTCTACCACTTTGAAGTAATTTCCCCTCATCCTGGCACTCCATGCTCTTGTAAATAATCCCTCTTCATTTTCCTTATTGTCTCTTTCAGGTCCTGGAAGGCCACAATTAATTCACCACACAAATTCTCTTTTCTGGGCTGAACATTCTCAATTCTCTCAGCCTTTCCACACAGCAGAGCCACTCCATCCCTCTGATCATCCTGGTGCCTCCTCTGGACTCTCTCCAACATCTCCACATCCTTCCTGTGCTGGGATCCAGGGCTGGAGGCAGCTCTGCAGGTGGGATCTCACCTGAATGGGGCAGAGGGACAGAATTCCCCCCTCTCCTGCTGCCCAAACTGTGGGATGAACCCAGGACACTTTTGGATTTCTGGGACAGGAGCACACATGGCTGGGTCATGTCCAGCCTCTCACCCACCAGCACTTCCAAATCCTTTTCCCCAGGGCTGCTCCATGTGCTCATCCCCAGCCTGGATAGATGCTGGGATTGACCCTGGAGCAGCACCAATAACCAGTCTTGTTAATAAAAGCTTAATACAAACACAATATTAATACAATTACAATATTAATATTGATACAATAGATAATATACTGATATTTAATGCAAACCTATTTCCCACTCTCCTCTTTTTTTTGTACTGGGAATGGAGATAAATTCCTCTTAAATCCTTTTATGCTTCCGGACCCTCTTTTTGCAGCAGATCAAGAGTAGAAAATTAGGATTCTTCTCCCAGTTCCCCCTGTATCTCCTCTAAACCATGACTTGGAAGGCATCCCCTGACACAGCAAATACAAAACAGCATTTTCTTCTCTGTCCAAACTGTTACCCCAGAGTTTTGGAGGGTGAAAATCCTGTCTGCAACCAACCTCAGAAAAGGTTTCTCAGCAGGATGTGTGGCTTTCTCTTACAAGCTTCACTCCATAAATTATCTTTTGACAGAAATAATTTGAAACAAAAACAAAACAAAACAAAAAAAAGAGCCAAAAAAGCAACTTTAAAAACAATGACTTGTGCAAATAATGAGAGAAGCAAATGCCCTTGAACAGGCTGTCACTTACTGTACCTTGCTGAGGCTTTAGCAGGAGTCAGTGTGGGTTTAATTAACACCTTCCTTGGCCCAAAATCACCACGTTGTTCTCAAACAAGGAGTGACACCCGGGTGAGAGCCTCCAGGTTTTTGTTATTTGTTTACTTTTTGTTATTTGTTATTTGTTGTGAGCCTTGGTTAATCCAGGTTTTGTTCCATTTCCTGGGACAGCAGGCGTGCAGCAGAGTGGCTGGTGGCAGCTCTTGTCACACCAGGGCCTCCCAGATGTACCTGGAATCTCGGGAAGCCCAGGACACGACTGTGCTTGCAAACAGCATCCAGTGGCTTTGCTGGATCTGTGCCTCTGCTCCCCCTCAAGTGCCAGCAGCACAGGAGGGAATTTCTCCTCTGGATGCCCTCACAAAATTTTAGTGACAAGAGTGATGCCTCAGGTTTTAGCTTCTTTATTTTTCAGATTTTGTTTTTCAGATTTTGTTCTGTTTTAGAGTGTGGGTCTGGGCTTCATATTGGGGGATGGTGAGCTCTCTTCACAGAGCAGGGAGAAAAAACAATTCCTTCTCTAGCTGGGGACCAAGGACAATCCAAGCCAATCCAAATTTCAGGCCCAAGAGCACAAACAACGTGGACCAAAGAGAGAAAACAAGAAGGATGGGACTTCATAAGCTAAAGCTGTAACTGGACAATTAACTCCAATATGCAAATGGACCAAAACTTAGAAAAGTGTGAGACCCCATGACCAGTCATCCATTTTTTGTGACCATTTTGGGTTGTGCTGCCCAAGATATATCCATTGAGGCCTCTTAATAAATCCCTACTTTATTCTTTAGCTCAGTCTAGTCTCTGTTCTAGGTCAGCCTTCACAAAGTTTGCAACACTGGAGTGGAATTGGAGCCTTTTGGAAAGCGAGGGAGGGCAGCAAGGTCCAGATGCTGGGGGAGCCTTGGTTGAACTCTGAGAGCTTTTCCTTTAAACAAATCCTCCTCTTATCTCCCCTTTTCCAGCAAGGTCTGGAAGGGGATTAGGCTTTTGATGTTGGCCCACCTGGGAGCTGGCTCACCCCTTATCCATTCTGGTCCATGCTGTAGGATTTGACTTTGCTGTAAGATTCAGCCCCTGACTCCCTGCCCTGCTTTGTGGGGTCATGGGAAGGACATTGGACATGGGATGGTCCTTCTTGCCTGTGCACAGGATTTTAAACAGATTTAACATCTGCAGTCCCTGAGATCCAGGCTGGATCATTCATCTCTAGATAGGAACAAACGAAAAAATGGGATTTGAACTAAATTATCCTTAAAGTCCCTCCCAACACAATCCATTCTCTGCTACTACAATTCTTAATTGTTTTCAGACCTTTCAGGAATCTGCCTTCCATCACAATTTCCATAGGAGACAAGTTCAGACTGTGTCTTCCAACAAGTCTAAAACATTTTAAGGAAGAAACCTTGCCTTTTTTTAAGGGCAATGTGTGTTTTGCCATTTATTATCAGAGGATGCAGGATTTTACCCGCTGATTTCAGCTTCCAGGAGACTGAGTCATCTCCTCAAGATCATCTTAGAGATTATAATTTCTGAAGGGTGAAAAACTGAGATAAAGAGGGAGTCTTGGAAGCCAGATGTTGCATTAAAATTGTGGAATTAACCCAGGTGCAGTCACCTTAACTCTGACCCTTTTCCATTTGCCATAGTCTTGTAGATTTTGTGTTTAAGAACCAAGCTCTAGGATGTCAGTTTTGGTACAGATGACTGCTAGTCCAAGTGTGCTGTGCTATCTTTATAGCGTTTTTAGCATAATAATATATTCTGTTCAAAACTGGTGATGTATGAACATAAATATATCTTATTTGCCTATTAACGTTAGACAGGAAAAGTCATTCTTTGTGCAACATCTGTAATGCGATCATTTCAGTTTTATCTTCTCCTTTTAGGTGTCTGAGCAATAAACCTTGAAAGACATTATTTATGGAATTTGGTGCAATACCATCACTGTTATTACAGAATAAGAATTTTTCTATTCAAAGAAGTTCTAAAAGTTGGTTTTTTTTATTTTTTTCTTGTCCCTCTAGAGTTCTGAAGTGGGAAGACCCTGGCAAATTTCAGAGAATCCTGGAATGGTTTGGGTTGGAAGGGACCTCAAGGATCATCAAGTTCCACCCCCTGCTATGGGCAGAGAATTTCTGGGACACTTTCCACTGTTCCAGGTTGCTCCAAACCTCTTCCAACCTGACCTTGGACATTTCCAGGGGTGAGGCAGACACAGGTTCTCTGGGCAACCTGTGCAGGGCCTCATCACCCTCAGAGGGCAGAATTTTTTCCCAATACCCAATTTAAACCTATTTTCTGTCAGTTTGAAGCCATTCCCCCTTATCCTGTCACTCCAGGCTCCTGTAAAGAGCCTCCCTCTTTTTTCAAGGAGAAACCTTGCTGCAAGAGAGAGGGAAGGCATCACTTCCATGATTTTGGGTTGCATTTTTGAACGAATGGGCACCATGGCCTTGAGCATCATGAAGAGAAATTAAAACTTTACTAACAAAGAGCAGACTTGTCCTGATTGGAGACAGCAGCAAACCCAGCCCTAAAAAAATGCACACACTACATTGGGATGAATAAATAAAATATATTTGAGGGGATTTTTTGGCTCCAGGACCCCCTGAAACAGCATGGATCACATCCAGGGGTGTGACCGCTCATCCTCATCCCCTTGAAAGAGGGAACACTGCTCCTTGGACCTGCTGGGAAGAGCCCAACACAACTGGCTTGTGTTGTGTCCAGATCACACAAAAAACATCTGAGCCATTAAGAAGGAATTCTTGGCTGAGGGGGTTGTGAAACACTGGAACTGGCTGCCCAGAGAAGCTGTGGATGCCCCATTCCTGGGGATGTCCAAGGCCGGGTTGGACAGGGCTTGGAGCAACCTGGGATAGTGGGAGATGTCCCTGCCCATGGCAGGGGGTGGAATAAAATGGGCTGTAAGGTCCCTTTCCAACCCAAACCATTCCATGACTTCACCCTCAGTAGGTTTGACCATTTAATTATTAACAGAGAGATCACCTGTGACATTCTCACCACACCTGAAGGTTTTTATCTGCTCTCCATGTCCTGCACAGCTGCACAGCCCAGTCGCCAAAAAATCAGTGTTTAAGTGGAAACGAATATGAAAATGATTGCTACTGTGAGGCAGGGAATAAAAGACAGAGGAGGAATATCTTTTCTAGTGATAACATGTGAATAAATCCCTGTGGCTTATTTTGATATGGCTGACATTTTTCATAAAGACATTCTCCAAGGAGCCAAAGACATCTGTCAGCACAGAGTGAAGTGTGTACAAATGAAGCGCAAATCCACCCTCCTGAGGAATGACAGAGGTGTCGATAATTTCAGTAGCTGGGAGGGAGCAGTTCTGATGCAAAACCTGGAGGAGTGAATCCCAGTTCGAGGGGTTTTTAGCTCAAAATGGGATCACAGTGACGCAACCGTGGAACGGCATCACCCCGCGCAAGGAAAGCTGCAATCCCTGAAAATGCGTGTGGAAAAGAGAGGAGAATTCAGGATATGGCATCATGCCTGGCTTCTGCTGTGTTTCTAAAAATTTGTCTTGCAGGTCTCTTTTGGGAAAATAATAATTTTAAAAAGTTTTGGTTTTTTTTTTTTTTAATATGACAGAATTCAGTGAAGCTGCAGAGAGTACCTGGTTCCTGGTGTAGTGAAAAGTAAGGGAACCATAAGGAATCAATCAAAGGGAATTCCAGGGGACCAGGGCAGGGATTGTCCCTCTGTGCTGGGCCCCGGTGAGGTCACAGCTCAGGTCTTGTGTCCAGTTGTGGCCTCTCATGACAAGAAGGGCATTGAGGGGTTGGAGCGTGTCCAGACAAGGGAAAAAGCTGAGGAAGAGTCTGGAGCACCAGGAGTGGCTGAGGGATCTGGGGGGAGCTCAACCTGGAGACAAAGAAGGTTCGTGGGGGGCCTTCTCACTGTCCACAAGTCCCTGACAAGAAGGGGCAGCCAGGTGGGTCTCAGGCTCTGCTTGCAGGGAACAGGGACAGGATGAGAGGAAAGAGCATCAAATTGCATTCAGGTTGGACATCAGGAGGAATTTCTTCATGGAAAGGGCTGTCAAGCATTGGAAGGGGCTGCCCAGGGAGGTTTGGAGTCCTCATTCCTGGAGGTGGCCAAGGAAGGCCTGGACATGGCTCTCAGTGTTCTGGGCTGGTGACAAGGTGGGGATCGGTCACAGCTTGACCTTGATGGTCTTAAAGGTCATTTTCAATCTGAATAATTCAATTCTCTGATAATTAAATGTCTCTATGAACCTGTCTCTTCCTTTGCCACTTACAGCAGTGATTTTTAGCCCGTCTGCCCATCTATTTTTCTGAAGCAGAAAGAAAAGCTCCAGGACAGCAACCCTGACTGCAAACATCAGCTGCAAAATATTTAAGGGCTGTAAACTGGGAAATATTAAACTGCCCTGGGGCAGCGTTGGAGGTGAACGCTGCCCTCACGTTAACCCAAGAGCAGCGCTGAGTCACACCTGGAGGACTGCAAAACTCAGATTTTCTTTTACATCCTCCAGAAAATACTTGGGAATTTTGTTTCCTTTAGAGCAAATCCTGACACAAACACGCCAGGCAGTGAAACTCTCACTAGAACCCTTGAGAGATTTTATTGGGGTGTCAAAGGTTCCTTTTTCCTTCTGATAAATCAGAATTTGGGGTTCTGTGTGGCGAGGGACAGATGCATCTTGCAGGGATGTGCCTCCCAGGGCAGAGCACCAATTTGGGATAACTGAGGGAGATGGAAAATGCTGATGTTCAGCCATCAAAACTGATCCTGTGCTTCCCAAAGTTGCAGAAGAGTTTCACTGGCTACAGGGGAAGGTCTCCAGGATAGTTTGGTTTCCCAGCTCATCTCCCTTGGACATGTTTGGTTTTCAGGGATTAACCACCATGCAGGGACCACAGTGGGAATACAGGCAGACTCCAGGCTTTTTTTGAAGGAGAAACTTCTTTTCTTGATTTTGGCATTGAGATCTTCAGCCAAGGAGTGGAAGCTGTTGGGGCAACTGCGAGCAGTCACCAGCAGGTCCCAACAGGCACCAACTCTAAGGAAAAGGCAAGAGAGGGATCTCAGGGTTGGAATTATGCTTTTGCCTGGTTCACTTTGCTCTTTTCCATATTATTGTTCCCTCGTTTCCTTTAAAATCAACCCCATCCTGGCACACTACAGGTAATATCCAGTTAATTCACCTTTTTATGGAGAATCTGCATCAAAAAGGGACATGGGTGAGCTTGAAAAGATCATTTAACCCCTATTCTGTATAACCATGGGACATCATGCAGCAAAAGGAGCCCCTGTGGATAAAAAAACCTATATGATATTCCCTTCAAAAATCTTGGAATTATGTAAATAGCATCATTCACATGGGAGGCCACAAGGATTCAGGCGCATTTTTGCATTTCTAAAGGCAACTTTCTTGAAGGCCCCTCAAATGTAAAGAAGCCTGGGAAAAAAAAAAAGGAAAAGTCAAATGTTTATTATTCCAAGCCCCATCCAATTTGGCCTTGGAAAATTCCAGGGATGGGGTAGCCACAGCTTCTTTGGGAAAACCTGTGCCAGGGCCTCACCACCCTCACAGCAAAGAATTCCTTCCCAATATCCCACCTAACCCTGCCCACTGCAGTGGGAAGCCATTCCCTGTGTCCAAAGTTCCTCTCCAGCTCTCCTGGAGTCCCCTCAGGTACCAAAAAGCCACAATAAGGTCACCCCAGAGCCTTAAATTAAACTCTATTCCTATTTTTTTTTTGACTGAACATGAAAGCTGTGTGGTTTTAGGATGTGAGGATTGATTGATCATGGAATCATAGAGGAGCATCATGGAATTGCTATGGTTGGAAAAGACCTTCGAGATCAAGTCCAACCTTTGACTGTCACCCCTACTAACCCATGTCTTCAAGAGCCACATCCACAGGTTTTTGAACAATTCCAGGTTCCAGGTGGTTCCATTCCTACCCTGGGTGGCCTGTTCCAATGATTTACAAACCTTTCAGTGAAAAAAATCCCTGGTATCCAACCCAAAACTTTCCTGGTGCAACTTGAGGCCATTTTCACTTGTCCCATCCCTTGTTTCCCAGGAGAAGACACTGATCCCACCTCACCACAACCTCATTCCAGGGAGCTCTGGAGTGTGATGAGATCTCCCCATGCCAGGTGTGATGCTCCAGTTGTTTTTGAAGTTCTGTTTTGCCTCCATTGCGTTATTCCCCAGGACCATGAAGGAGTTCTGGAGTGGCTGGTTGGATGAAAATGTTCTTATCACCCAAGGAAAATCCAGGGATTAACTGAGCACTGTCTTGGACTATGAAGGAAGCTTTACTTTCTTGCTTTTTTTTTTCTTTTTTTTCTAAACCTCCCATCAGGATCAGCTCCAGGCTGATGCAAGTTCCAAGCACGCTGGGATTTATCCTTTTTTTAAAGCTCCAGTTTTAGGAAGTGGAGACGGGCGGCTTTTGCAATTCCTGAATCATCATGGAATTCAGTCCTGCCTACACACTTAAAAGCTTCTCTTATTTTCCATCAGGGCCTTGGCTCCCCTTTTTTTTCCAAAGAGTTTGCATGATAATGCAATTGTTATTTTCTCAAGGTTCTCTGTACTGAGATGAACCTCAGACAGAGAGAGGAGAATGGTTAATTAGCCAGACTAATGAGACCTGAGATCCCCAGTTTCAGTGCAGAGTTAAAGAGGGCTCATTAAAGCAGAAACCTCGTGGAATGAGCCAGCTCCAACAAAAAGGAAAAAGAAGGGAAAGCGTTAACCCTTAAGGAGGCTTTGATTTCCATCCAACATGGATGGGAGAAGGAAATAACACAGGGAATGGTGAATTCCATCCTGCAATGGATTTTCTGGGCTGCTGAGTGGGCAGATTTCCCGTGGAAAATAAACCAGCACTGTTCAAATAGTGACAGTTTTCCCATGGGAAAGGAGGGAGAGGGATAAAGTGCAGGATGCTGGATGAGAATCCATTGGGGTTTTTTGGAGGGGTACAGGGGGGAGCCCACATACATCAAATACCCACAAAAACGGGAAAAAAAAATAAGGGTTATCCTTTCCCTGTGAAATTCAGGGAGGCAAGGAGGTCACTCCTGGTCAGCTGGGAATAATTTCTCCAGTGTTCAACCAAATAAATGATGAGACACAACCCAGTCATGGAGATTGTGTTTTTCTCTCCTCTTTGCTGCCTTGGTCATTGCAAGCTTTGGTGCATTTGGGTGATGATCTCCAGGTTCAGGGTAAATATTAGGAAAAATTTCTTTAGTGGAAGAGTGGTTAAGCATGGAACAGGCTTCCCAGGGAATGGTGGAGTCACCATCCTTGGAAGTGTCTCAAAATTGAGTAGACCTGGCATTTCACCATATGGTTTAGTGGGAATGGTGGCACGTGGTTGAAAGTTGGACTTGATGTTCTTGGAGGACTTATCCAACCTTAATAATTCTAGATTCTGTGATTCATTGTCTTCATTTCTGTTTCTCTCAAGCCCTTGCTGACATAAAACCCCAGCTCTAAGGGAGCAGTTTTTATGCATTTTATATATTTTTTTAAATCTACTCTACTATGTACTAAAGTACCAAGGGAACAACAAATTGATTTACACAAAGCCCAGGAATTCACAGAGAAAAATAAACAGACTGAACCTTTGCCTTGCACTTTTGGTTGTTACACTGGTGTTTTCTTTTCTTTTCTATTTATTAATCCCTGTTTTGAAAAACAGAAGGGTTAAGAAAGCAGGGGCGAAAGCTGTCCAGAAGTTAATGAAGTGTTTTGTTTTGCTGTTCTTGCATCTTTTTTTTCTCATCTGCTTACACAAAAAAAAAAAAAAAAAAAAAAAAAAAGAGAGAGAAACACAAAGGGGAGCTGGTCTTTATACACTTTATCCTTTGGAAAATATTCCATAAGCTGTGTGCAAAGCCAAGCTAAGCCTAACTTTTAATTCTGCCCTCATTTACAGGGACACATCTCATTGACGTAAATCCTCGGTGGTGTAGAATCCTTTTCTCTGGGGGCCCTGGAGGATTGGATTCAGCTCTGGGGAAGTGGGTGGGAGCTGCTTGGATCGGCACAGCAACAAAGCCTGAGTGCTAAAGATGCAAAAACATTTGAAGGAGGCAAAACTGGAGGAGGGAAATTGGGGAGTTCTAGAATTCCTGGGAAACTGGGAGGGGTTGTAGAATTCCTGGGACTGCGGCATCCATGGCTGGACACGGTGGTGAATGGCCCTGTTTAGGTTAAATGTGATGATAATGGCACAAATTATGCAACTTTTTCTCCTTTTCTGCTGTCACTGGGTAAGAATTAGTAATGGGCAGCTCAGCTGTGTTAATTGCAGTGTTAATTAATAACAGCATCCCTGCTTCGATCACCTCACAAGGTAGAAATAGTCTTGGTCATTTCTCCAACTTAAAAGATGGAAAATATTGATATGGGAGTTAAAACCAGCAGTTCTGCTCCACTCAGCCGATGGAATTTCCGTGATGGATGGGACAAAAATGTTATTAATGAGGCTTTTTGAAAGGACAGCTCATCTACAGACTATCAACACACAGAGGAGCAACAATGATGAACCCAAAAGGGATTCCAGTGCGAGATGATGGAAACCACCAAGAATCTCACACCGAGGGATGCTCGTGTGCTTGTGGAATGCTGATGATCCAAAATGAGATGGAAAAGTCCTGTTTTTCTATATTACAATGTCCTTAAATTTTATATTAAGGAAACTGAGGCAAGGAGCCAAATGGTTTATTTGGCACCCGAAAGATCTGTTTGGAGGAGAAAATAACTGGTGGATGTGATCATTAATGAAATACATCTTAGTTTTCAAGAGTTAGGGAATGTGTTTGGAAATCTCACAGATTAGAAAAACTCAAATATAATGAAGAAATAGAGAAATTTTATAATGCAAAAGTAGATATGCTCTGTCTCACTTTATTCATGGCCAACGCCTGTTGAATAACATTTTTCCTTATAAAAAACATAATTATTGAGTGCCTTCTTTCCAGTTCTGAACTACAATTTAACTTCCAGTAAAATATTTAGATTTGAGTAAATTATTCTGTCCAGAGAGATCTTGTGGATTCCCCATCCCTGGAAGTGTTCAAGGTCAGTATGGACAGGGCTTGGAGCAACCTGGGATAGTGGAAGGTGTTGGAAAGGGTTGGAAGCGGGTGATCTTTAGGGTCCCTTCCAACCCAAGCCGTTCCATAATTCTGTGATTCCCAAAGATAGAGAATCAATGAACACCATAAACAAACTCAATTTTTTTATGCTTTGACCTTTTGCTTTTACTTTTAACAAGTTGTGTCTTGATTCAATTTCAGCGAATTGCTGTTTTTTTTACATCTTTGTAAAACTAAAACCCCATAATATTCCCATTTTCTCTCTTCCTGTTAAGTAAGTACTGGACAATGGGAATTTTTGGCTTCTTAGGGAACAGACTGGGGACAAGGGACAGGAATTGTTAACAGTATAAGGTAAACTCCCACTTCACCTTTCCTGATCTCCTCCAAAAAATCCCATTAATTCAATGCTAACAGGATGATTTATCCTTTTCAGGTTTTTATGGAAAACTAAGTGAACCCAATGTTGAGCAGATATAAGCCCATTTCAGTCCAGTTTGAAGTGATGCTGAGTTAGCATGCAAATGAGTCACTAAAAATCAACAGGAAATTACAGCCTGGAATATGAATCATCCATCGATCCCACAACCATTTGCCAGGGATAAGTGAGAAATTTTGGAGAACAGTGTGGATCCAAGGGGATGATGTCAGAGAAAAATGAAATTGCTGGAAAAGATAATCAGAGCAGTTAAGGACATAAATTTATTTTTTTTTAATGTGCACAGCATGGAAAAAAATCATACTTCAACCTCCAGAGAAGGCCTCTTGCCTGCTTTCCCCAAGAAAAATGGAAAAAAATGTGGAGATGGTTAAATACTGATGGTGCTGCCTCCCAGCCAGGCAAAAATCCATATATCCTAAGGAAGTGTCCATCTCTATAGAGCCAATTAAGTTTTTGTCTTATAATTCAGGATTATCAATATCTTATGTCAAGACTGCTGCAGCACTATTTAAAACCCTGATTTGCAGATGGGATAAGGCATCAGGAAATGTGTTGTACTTTCAGGGAAAGGAATAAAACAAGATGAAAAATAAGCTATTTTTTTAAAAATCTAAATCTTGTTACTTCAAGAGCAACAGAAAATTGAACAAACTCAAGAAGTAATTAGCAGGTGATTGGGGGAAAATTATTCATTTTGCTTCCTATTTGTTTTGAAGGGGAAAAGAGAAATAATTATTTCTCTGTTTAAAAAAACCTGTTATTTTGATGGGAAATTTTTAGGAGAAGTTAAAATAAATGCAGTCTTAATATACCTATATCCAAAGGTAGGGGGATATTGCTTTATCTTGGCAGAGGAGTTGAAGGAATATCAGGGTTCTTGCGTCTGGTTCTGAGCTCCTCATCCATGAAAAAGATATGGAAAGGTTGGAATGCTCCAGGGAAGGGGATGGAGTTGGGGAAGGGTTTGGAGCACCAGGAGCAGCTGAGGGAGCTGGGAAAAGCAGCTCAGCCTGGAGAAAGGGAGGCTCAAAGGAGACCAAAACTCCCTGATAGGAGGGTGGAGCAGGATGGGTGTCAGGCTCTGAGAGGACAGGAGGAAATGACCCCAAGTTGTGTCAAGGGATTGGGTATTCGGAAAAAATTCCGCAGGGAAAGGGTTGTAAAGCTTTGGAACAGGCTGCCCAGGGAGGTGGTGGAATCACCACCCCTGGAAGTGTTCAAAAACCACGTGGATGTGGCATTTGAGGATGTGGTTTGATGGTGAGCATGGTGGTGGTGCTTAGCTGAAGGTTGGATTTGCTCTCAGAGGCTTTTTCGAAATGTAACCATTCTGTGATTTTCTGATTTTCTCACTCACAGTCAATTGTTTCTCGTCTTGGTGTGGGTGCCAAGTGCACAAAGTCTCAACAGCAAAAAGCTGGGTTGTAGTGGTTTGGTTTGTGTCCAAGGTAATGAAGCCAGGCGTGGGCAAATTAACTCAGGTGTAGTGAGAAGGATTTTTATTTCATCTTGGCCTGGCTGGTTGGTGGAGCAGTGCAGGGACACCGAGGCTTTCAGAGCTGCTTTAGGTATTTTTACACTTGATTTTCACCTTGCTGTGCCTGACAACCCAACTCAACCAAGCAAACCACTGGAAAATGCAGCAACAGGCTGCATATTGGGACTCAAAATGGTTATCAAACCATCTGTAAAAAACAAGCAAATACATTTCCAAATGAACCGGATCAGATAAGGAGTTCATATTTATATTGCAGCAGCGTTCCAGCTAAGAAGAAATAAAGATCATTAATGATTTACCAGTAATAGCTGCGAGTACAGAAGGAGATAAGGTTCATGGCATGACTTCAGGGCTTTGGAATAACCTATCCTGGCACAATTAAGAATTTTAGAACTCCAGCATGGGTTTGTTTTTGCTTTTTAGTATCCCAGAGTGTTATTTCCTCCCTTCAGATTGTCAGTGTCCCAAAGGAAGACTGCTAACCAAAATCACCATTTTTATCTTAATTAAGACATGCCATGAAAATGAAAATTATCTATGTAAATGGGTGAAAAGGAAACAAAGCAATCGGCAAAGCTTTTAAGATTTTTGTTCTACATCAGAATAGAGCTGAACGAAGATATGAGGGAAATGGATCAGTGGAGCACCTCACGGGGGTGATATGAGCCAACAATGGGTCTAAAAACTTATTTTAGTGAATATATTCCTGATGAAGCCAATGGAGACAGCAGGATTTGAGGCCCTGAATTTTATAGTTTTATAGATCCATCAATAGAGGGGATTGAGCACATCTGATGAGGAGCAGCTGAGGGAGCTGGAGAAAAGGAGGCTCAGGGGGACCTTCTGGCTCTCCACAACTCCCTGACAGGAGGGGAGAGCCAGGTGGGATCAGGATCTACTCCCAAGGAACAAGGGACAGGAGGGGAGGAAATGGCCTCAGGTTGCACTAGGAAAAGTTCAAGTTGGATATTAAGATAAAATTCTTCCCTGGAAAGTGGTCAAGCATTGGAATAGGATCCCCAGGGAAGCAGTGGCGTTGCCATCCTTGGAATGTTCAAAATGAGCAGATGTGGCACTTGGTGATGTGGTTTAGTGGGAATGGTGATAATCAAAGGTTGGACTTGATGGTCTTGGAGATCTGCTCCAAACTTAACGATTCCATGATTCCCTAAATGCCACAGAGGTCACTCACCAGTGACAGGAGTGGGAGTTTACATTTCTCATATCAATTAATCTATACCTTAACCTCCTGCTGATTTCACCCTCAAGGCTCAAATAAAAAATTAAAATGGGTATTAACTACTTCTTTATCTGACTCACACTTTCAAATTCATGTACCACAACTTTTAACCTACAAATGGAACAAACTGATAAACCACACAGCTGAATATTCTGCAATTATACTTTTTATTCTACTTTTACCCTCTTTGCAGACACCTTGTTCCAGCATTCCCCCAGGGATGCACAGCCTCTCAGTGGACCTGGGATGCTACCAGCAATAATTTAAAAAATACAATAATTTAAAAATTATTACTATTATTGTAATTTTCTCTTGAGATATAGCCTACCTGCACTGGCTGCATCTGTCAGACTTTTTCATGTTGGAGTATTATTTTCCACAGCATGGAATTATTAAACAAAACACAGGTTTTCCATGGAAAATGAGGGGATCAGTTTAATTGAATATTGTGGCAGGAGCAGATTAAAGGGTCAAGAGCCTTTAGAACAGAAATTGTCTGTTCCTAACAGAGATTTTAGAGTAGACCAAGTGAACTATACCAGAAAATTACCTGGTTTTTGTTAACTGTGAAAGAGCCAAGGAGTGATCTGACAGGCATCTAAAGTGGTACAAACCTCCAGTATTTCCTCCAGTTTGGAATTCTCTTTTTATCTGTTTCCACTGGCAAGGGGAATGTAAAATTTTTGGGGAAGTGCTGAGCCCCCCAGCCCAGGGAATGCTCCCCTCTGCTCAGGCAGGGGTTAATGAAAGCTTTGTGCACAACTTCCCATTATTTTCCTGATTTTCCTGTGAGCAGGAACGTGGAGTTAAACCACTTACTCTCGTGTCTGATAGTGTCAGTCAGGGAAGATAAGTGGTGTGGAACGTGATAAGGTTGTGGGAGTGGTGCACCTGAGTGTAATAACAAGTGGGGTTTGCTGGGATGCTCCTCTGCCAGGATACAGGGAAAATCCAGGGAGCTGCACTGCGGGAAGTTGTCCTTGCCCTACAAATGTTGCTTTATAAGTACACATATGACTGCTTTAGTTTCCTCTCTTTTAATATCAAAAAATTAAAAATTGCTGTCTAATTTCCACTTAGGATGCAGCAACAGGGAGTGAAGAGAAAGTAATGTTTTGTTAATGAGGTGACACATAATTTTTGGAATTGATGAAGTTTGGAGAGTGGTCTGTGTTACAGATATTGAGTGTCCTGTAAATACGGAATGGATTCAGTTTCCAGCTTTTTCAGGATCATGGAATCACAGAATGGTTTGGGTTCAGAGGGACCTTCAAAATCATCCAGTTCCAACGAATTCCATTGGACCAGGTTGCTCAGAACCCCAAACTGGAGGCTTTTGGGACACTTTATGGCATCTTCTAGTGCCTAAAGGGGGTCTGAAGGCTGGAGGAGGACTTTGGGTAAGAACAGGTAGTGACAGGACAAGGAGAAATGTCCTCAAACTGGAAGAGGGCAGGTTTAGACTGAATATTAGGAAGAAATCCTAATGATAAGGCACTGGAACAAATTTCCCAGAGAAGTTGTGGCTGCCCCACCCCTGAAAGTCTCCAAGGCCAGGCTGGATGAGTCTTGGATCAGCCTGGCCTAGTGGAAGGTGTCCCTGGCCATGGCAGTGGGGTGGAACTGGATGATCTTTAAGGTCCCTTCAAACCCAAACCATTCTATGAGCCATTTAAAAACAAATAAAATACAAAAATCAAAAGCTTGACGGTTGCTCAAACCAACCCCTGAGGTCCTTATGAGTGAAACCTGCTGCTCAGCTGGGTAGGAAGGAAGCTTCTGGAAGAAAAGCTTCTGGATTTTGGTGGATCCCTGCTGATCAGCTCCATAGATTGCTCCTGATGCCAGATCTGGGATTTCAGAGAATAAAGAGCAGCTCCATCTGACAAAATGCAGACTCCCAGCACCAGTGTCAGAGTATTTCATTCCAAGTATGTTTTAGCATTCCAACTGCCTGGTCCCATAAGCTTCAGAGAAGTTAGAACTACTTGGGATTCCAGAGGAATACTCTCAGACTTAATAAAACTGTCTTGGGGACTAATGAATTATTTAAAGACTGCATAAAGAAAATGTAACCTATGCATTTAAAGTAGGAAAATCCACTTTAAAGTCATCATTCTTCTGTCTTTATCAATCTTACAAGGTTTTTTCTTCATATATTGGTATTTTGTTTGTCTAGGCCGGATGAATTTCGAATGGGAAGTATTGTCATTTAATTTAGGCCAATACTTGGCTCTGCATAAATGTATATTGATAATAAATATAAAGTCTTTTGCTTTATGTAGGTACTTGCCCTATTAAACAATAAAAAGTGCTTCATACAAAATTGGAAGGAATAATACAGAGGAATCTCTCACTCAGGTGTAACTTCCTTGGGAGTGTGAATGTTTTTATCCTGGAGCTCACCTTGACCGTGAGGATCGAAGATCTCTTTTTTTTGCTTTATAATGGGCTTGAATTTCAAGTGGTGAGAAAGAGAAATGTCTGGAGAGAAAACCAAGTAGCTCAATAGCACCTTGAGGGGTCAGAAACCTCCAGTGAGCTGAATGTGAAGGACTGAATAGGGAAGAGGGGAAAAATAGGAGGGAAAGAAAAACCTCTCAATAATGTGATAAGCATGAAAACTGTGGAAAATCTGGGCTCTGATCAGGTGCTGAGCCTACCCAAAGAAATGAGGAGAAAGTACTGGGAAGGAAAAGAAAGAGAGAAAATTCTATACTGGGGTCTGAGATGAAATCAGCAGAGGCCAAAGAGCACAAGCAGTGATGACATCCCTTTAGTTGGAGCTGTTGAAGCTTTTATTATTTGCAAAACCTTTGAGGATTAAACACAACCTCCCCCATGAAGCAGCTAAAGAGGGTGGCAATGTCCCTGGAGCTGGAGGTGTTTGGCATTCTTACATCCCCTATGGATCATGGAATCATAGAATCATTAATGTTGGAAAAGACCTCCAAGATCATCAAGTCCAATTTTTGACCAAACACCTCCATCCCCACTAAAGAACATCATGGAGAGCCAAATGAATCTTTACTTGAACAAATCCAAGGATGGGGGCTCCACCACTTCCCTGGGGAATCTGGGCACTGGGAATGGAAAAAGAGGGGAAAAAAGTGAGGCAGGTAAAGTAGGAAACTGAGAAAGAAGGTATTTTGTGTGTTATGCATAATTTTCAGCTGCGAGCCCTTCCTGAAGCAGGACTGATTTAGTTAATCCAAAGTTTTGGTTCCTATGATGGAAGCTGCTGTGTCCCACTCTAATTAAAACCCCTTGAGGAGGCAAAACCATGAGGAATAGCAGATATTGCATTTCTTCAGCAGGTAAAGGTTTGTTTTTCCAGGTTTTCTAGTGCTGGAGTGGGAACAAACAGCACATTTAGCAAAGAGCTTTCCCATTCTAGTCTATTAATCCTCGTGTTTAAAATTTCCAGGAATTACTCCCTCAACATTCTTGGAGCAGTTTCACCTTTGCTGAACAGAGAATGACTGTGTGAGGATAAAACTCCTTCAGGTGATGTCCTGCTCCCCAGAGAGAAATCCCAGCGGGAGAATCCGGGGTGTTTGGGAATGATGAGCCTCGCTGTCATTTCAAATCCAGCCAGCTGATGGCTGTGTCGGGCAGGAAATGAGCTCCCAAAAGCAGTGGAAGCTGCAGATTCATCCCTGTGGGGAAACTGGGAGGGTGTCTGAACTTCCAGAAACTCAGATTGAAGCTCCAAAGAGCCCCCAGAGGCTCTGCTCAGCTCCAAGAGGAGCGCGGGATGAAATCTGGGGAAAGGTGAGGAGGTGACTGACAGGGCAATTTGGGAAAAGGGAGAGAGGGGACAGAGGTAGAATCTGTTTTGGAAAGAGCAGCGGGGATTAGTCCCAAAAACAGAGCTGCTGAAAGCCTGGGAATGTTCTGGGAAGGAAAGGATTTGCTTGCACTTCTCCCTAATGATGTACAGGACCTTCTAGTGTCAGATTCCCTGCCTGTGGAAGGGGGGTTGGAACTGGATGTTCTTTAAGCTCCCTTCCAACCCCAACCACTCCATAATTCCCTGATAATTCTGTGATATAAACCACCAGCCCCTCTGCTTCCCACAGCTGTTCCTGTTCTGCTCAGGAAAATGTTTGATTTTGGAGTTTTTTTTTTATCCTGTCAGAACTCACCCAAAGGTGTCAGTTTTACTGAAATGTGTTCAGAACCACTCCTCCTCCTCCCTGCAATACAGGATTTTGGTAATACTGTCACAAACTTTTTCTGAGCTGGTGCAATTGGATTTTGGGATCACTTTTATTTTTGCTCCAAGGAAAAAAAATAGTTGTTATTTTTGTTACTTTTAAGTGCTAAAATGCAGAAAGAAATTTCTACTCAGACATGTTTTTTCTGTTGGCTTAATTTTTAACTTTGTTTTTGTTGGTTTTTTTTTTTAATATTTTTTCTAGTTCTTTCTGTCCAACACGTATTCTCTTAATCTTGGAAGGGAAATCACCTTCAAACTGCACCATTTCACACAGTCTGGAAAGTCCTTGATAAGCTCAATTGCAACTTAGTGTTAAGGACCTCTAATCATGAGTGCTGGATTTTTCCTATGTGAATTCCAGGAGTAATTCCCTCAGCTTGCATGGGTGGCAGAGTTGTCTTTCCCTGCATCACTTCTTCTACAGAGAGAACACTTATTTATTATTTATTATTCACTATTTATTATTTACTATTTATTATTTTTATTTATTCCCCACCTCTGGAAGTGTCCAAGGCCAAGTTGGACAGAGCTTGGAGTAACCTGAGACAGGGAAGGTGTCCCTGCCATGGCAGGGGGTTGGATCTGGATGATCTTTAAGATCCCTTCCAACCCAAACCATTCCATGATTCCCTGATAAATGCAAAAATAAGGACTTGGGTGGATTTGGCCAAGTTTTTGTTGCCTTTTAAGTGCTAGATGCAATTTTTTTTCACAGCATTCACATTGGACAGCATTCCCTCAAAACCCTCTGATATCTTTATTTGATGTATTTATTTGGGATAATTTCCTGATGCAAGGCCCTGTTGAGCAAAGAGCTCATCCCCAGCAGGAAGCCAAGAATTTGCTCTGTTGCCATCTCATTGCTCTCCTTTTCCCCAGTCCCAGAGCACAAATGAAATCATCAGGGATTTCAACCTGGAAACGTCCCCTCCAGATAATAATACCGATTTCTCTGTGAGTGTTTTATCAGTTCTTCCAGCACGCTCCATCACCACAGGAATACACAGCTGGTGTCTATCTTTATAGATATCACTATATATCAACTTCTTCTTGAATATATATTCATAAACATTATTGAACATATATGCAGATTTATATAAGGATCCTTAAATCAACTTTTCTTTCCATGGCAATTTCAATTTGGCAATAAAAAGTCAATTTGATGGATGTGGCTCTCTTTTCCGTGCAAAAGCTCAATATAGATCTTTCAGTATCAATAATTCCAGCTGTAAAATATGTATCTATAAAACACTCCAGTGCTTAAGACTGGATTAAATTAGTGAGATTAATTCTGATACCTATGAAAATAAGTTAAAAGGAGTTAACTGTAAATTTGGCTCCTTTTTTCCCCCTCTCTCCTTGCCCTGGCAAAGAGAGACACATTTCATTTCCCACTGATCCAGCAGCCAGCAGTAATTGGTCTGCAATTTATTGTGAGCGGAATAAGAAAGGCAAGAGAAAGGAACTGCAGAGGAGGGCTGCTCCTGGTTTGCCAAGAAATGTTCCAGGCAGCCTCACACAGCTGGAATTTTTTCCTTTCACCACCTCCAAGCACCTGGAGGATATGGGAATAGAGGAATCCCCTCCCAAAGCCCTGCTGTTGGTCCCAGCCAAGGGAAGTCCTACACTCAAATCCATGTAGGACTGGAGAGATGATGCCAAACATGTCCAGAGAAAAGCAAGGAACTGGGAAAGGGTCTGGAGGAGAAACTAGTGGAGCTGGGGGTGTCTCAGCCTGGAGAAAAGGAGGCTCAGGGAGACCTTCTCACTCTCTACAGCTCCCTGACAGGAGGCTGTGTTGAGGCGGGCGTTGGCCCCTTCTCCCAGGAAAAAAGCAACAGGACAAGAGGAAACCACCTCAAGCTGTGCCAGGGAAAGTTCAGGCTGGATTTTAGGAAGAATTTTTTCACTGAAAGGGTTGTCAATCCCTGGAGCAGGATGTCCAGGGCAGTGGTTGAGTCACCATCCCCGAAGGGACTTAAAGGATGTGCAGGTGTGTCACTTGGGGACATGGTTTAGTGGTGGCCTTGGCAGTGCTGGGTGAACTTGATGGCCTTAGAGGTTTTTTCCAACTGGAATGATTCCAGGATTCTCTGGAATTTGCTTTACACAGCCTCTCTTTCAGTGCCTCTATCTTTGTGTTTCACAAACAAATCCATCTGGCCAAGCCTGAGATACAGCACACGATGACACGAATGGGAAGAGACCTCCCTGAGTTTGGTGAAAATTGGGCAAGAACAAAAATCTGACTTATTCTACAATTTTCAATCAGGAGAGGAAAGGGAATTTTAGGGAGTTGTAGCCTCTACAGCCACATATCCTGATCCCAGCAGAGGGCAGGGATCTCTCTGGAGAAACCAAGAAGGTGTCTGTCCTCCCAGGAACTCAGAATCCACCTGCAAAGGGCACTGAGACAGCATGGCTTGGCTCCAGGGCAGGCACAGGAAGAAAACTGGTGGATTTGGGAAGATGGAGTGGGAGGAAGAGGAGACCAACAGGAGCATTTGGGAGGAGGAACAGTCTGCCAGGTGGAGAAGGGATGAAAAGAGCACCTGCAGCACCACTGCCCACATCTAGAGCTGTTCTTTCTCTGAGCAGAAGAAAGCCACAGTGCCCAGGGCAAGCCTGTTTCACATTCCTGGAAAGTTAACATCTTAAAAACCTGAATAATTAACACTGTTTAATCAACAAAAATTTTGGTTTCTGCTCAGGATGGGTGAGGGTAACTCCACAAGGTGATCCCAGCATAGGAGAGCAGAGGAACTTTGCACAAAAAGGGAATTGAACTCAACCTCCAGGTGTGCTGAAAACAAACTGACAACAGAAGCTGAAAGCAGCCGAATCCAATAATTTTATATCCTGGAAATCTGTCCCATGCTCTTCATGAGTCCTGATCCACATCTGTGTTCAAAATCCCATGTCAATTCTGCCGCCCCACAAACCTTTGGCCTCTGGTGCCACATTGCACCAAATCCATGGATGGGATCTACCCGAGATTCAGCAGCTGCTGCCTCGTGTGAGCCCTGGGTTTCCTTTCATGGCTCATTACAATAAGTTAGATTAGAACTAGAGTTAATTGCTGTTGCTGTAATAGTTTACAGGAGATGTTGTTACTGTTTGTACATCATGGAGTTGGCATAATGACATGTTGTCTTTCCTAATTATATCAGCCAAATAATTCCCGCTAAGTACCGGCATAGAGTTTTAATTAATATTATTACCCCTGGATCTGTCACAAAGCTCAAAAGTCTGGAGCTGGAAAATGACTTCTTTTGTTTTCCTTTGTACCTTGAGGAAAGTTGAGTGGAAACCTGGAGGTCTCGGATCTTTTCTCCAAGCAAGAGAGAGCTGGGTTTGATTGTTATCTTTGCCAAGGGCATAACCGTGGGTAAATGAGGCAGAATTTCACTGCCTCTGTGAAAAGGGGAGAGAATATTTAAATGAACTTCTTTTGTCTCCAGCATATGGGATTTCAAGGAATTCTTGACTTAGAAACTGAGGATTTAGTGAATAGGAATTAGCCAGAAAATGAGTTTGTGCTTCAGGCCTAGGCTCACCTACACTTAGGTGTTTAAATTAACATTTAGCAATTAGTGATTGGATAAATTAGGATTCAGTTACCCAGGCTGTTTGCAGGTGAAGGGAAACAGGAAAACATCTCTGGAGGTGACCTTGATCATTAGTTTGCTGTTTTTCCTTATTTAAATAGGCTTTAAAGTTATTCTGTGACACAGTTAAGTGGCTCAAACAAGGTGAGGGATCTCAGGAACTTGTGGTCATAGGTCCAGGACCCACCCACATCCACATTTCTAGTCTCAGGTGCCCTCAGGTGGGATCTGTGGGATTTGTTCTTGTGCTGGGAACTCCACTGATGTCCAGACCAACCTTCTACACAGAAATTGTGTAACTGAACCATCAGCCATGGATGAGCAGCCTGGTGTGGTGGAAGGTATCCCTGCCCATGGCAGGGCGTTGGGATGAGATGATTTGAAGGTCCCTTCCAACCCAAACCATTCTGTGATTCTGGGATTTGGTGATTTGCAGAATCACAGAATGGGTCAGGCTGGAAGGGACCACAGTGGAGGTCATCTGGTGCCACCTCCCTGCTCAAGGAGGGTCATCCCAGAGCACAGGACCAGGATTGTGTCCTGACGGTTCTGGAATGTCTCCAGGGAGGGAGACTCCATGCCATCTCTGATCTCTGTTCAGCGCTTGGTCACTGCCCAGGGAAGAAATTCTGCCTCATGTCCAGGTGGAACTTCCTGGGATCAGTTCCTGCCTGTTCCTCTTGTGCCATTGCTGGGCCCCCCAGAGCAGAGCCTGGACCCTGCTCAGAGCCCTCCCTGCAGACAGGGACAGACAGGGATGAGGTCCCCTCTCAGCTGTGTCTCCTCACGAGGCTGAACAGCCCCAGCTCCCTCAGCCTTTCCTTGGCAGAGATGCTCCAGTCCCTTCATCATCTTCATAACCCTCCTCTGGACCTTCTCCAGGAGCTCCACGTCCCTCCTGCCCTAAGGAGCCCAGAACTGGACACAGCATCCAGATGTGCCTCACTGAATCTGTATTTATTTCTCTTTGACTTATTGGTGTAAGTTCAGCAGTGATAAAACTGGCCTCAAAACCAGGGGGGAACATCCCGAGTGCTGAGGCTGCTGTGACTCCCAGTGTGGAAATGCATTCCCTGGGTGATGGGAACAGCCAGCTACAGGAGCTTGGCTTTTCACAGCTTCACAATTATCTGCTCCATAAAAAGCTGCTGACGGTTTTGTCACAGTGTGAGCACTGCAAGATGCGCAGGGGACAGTTTGAGTTCAGGAACTTGTACTTTGGGGATGAAGCACCCCATGGTGCATTGAGGGGTGTTTTAGAGCCAGCTGGATCTCTCTGAGCTTCCCTGGGAAAAGGTTTGTGTTGAAAGTGCTTTGTCACCTCTAAAATGGGGACATGGATACATGAAATGGGGAGGTAGAGCTGAAATAGGGATGAGACAAGGGAGCTGGTGTGTCAGACTGCCATGATCTCACTGCTGACACCAAAATAGTTTTATGATAACTGAAATAATGTTAGGGTGTGATTATTGAAAGATGCCTCTGCCTGAATTAAGGTGCAAAGGAGACCATAAAAATTAAGAGTACAACTTTTATTTAACAGCAAGTGTGAGGTAAAGAGTGGGAGAGAAAGACAAAGAGAGGCAGATTAAATAAAAAGAGTCATCCCCACATGGGTCTCTGTGGTGTCCCACTGGCCCTTCTTCTTCTGGTCTTCTCAGTGTGGACATCCCCAAACGTTCTTCTGCAGGCACCACTTTTACATAGCCCAAGTCCCGGGTATCCAGAGGCATCCATTCCATTCACACAGCTTGGGATGGGCTGTGTGTAGGCAGTTGCTTCCTTTTCCCACAGTTGTGTGGGAATTTTTGTCTGGATCACTTACCCAGCTCTGCGTCACCAGCTCTGGAATCTTCCCATTGTTGCATCTGCACTGTGGAATTTCCTCCAATTTGGGCAAAGCCTGAACCCTCACCTCTGTTTAGGTCTGGTATTAACACCCTCCCCTTTGACATCTGGGCCTACCCTAAGTTGCTCTTATGTGGTTTTTCTTGTGGAAATTTCCTTCTTTGGTAGTGCTTTGGGATGAGTTGACAGAATTCTTTAAGTCCTGACAGAGGTAACAAGGGGAGAAATTTTGGAGGGTGCAATGACTTCATGCCTTTGTTGGCCCAGCTACTGCCTTGGGTCAACACCGACCACATTAAAATAGATCTCCTGCCACACAGAACTTGTCCTCCCTGAGAATATAAATCATATTCTGTGACTGTTTTTTTCCCATCTGTCAGAACAGGACAGACAATGGATTTTCTGTTTGTCTAGAATTCTTTTTTCAGTTCGTTTTGAAGCTGCCTGGAAGAGAACCATGTAGTGGCAAGGTATCACATGATCTTTGGAGGCCAAAAGCTTCAGTTAAATCAAAACATTTAATTTAACCAAAGCAGAAATGGGCTCCTTTGATTTTTACTTTTTAATTTCACTCTTTATGACTTAACAGAATATACAGTCAGTGGGAGGGAAAAACTAAGAATAAAAGTAATTTGGAAATGAAGAATGAAAATGTTATGTGCTGGAAAGGTCAGAGAGGCAGTTTCAGCTTGATTGGAACATTTTGCTCGGGTTTTTTTTTTTTAGTTTCCCAAGAGATACTTAATCAAAATCCACAGAATGTTCCCTCACCAATGAATCAGCAGGGCATTTCTAACCCACCCATTTAACAGGATCCACTTTCACACATTTCACACCTGCGCCACAGTCATGCCACAGGAGGGGACAATGATCCCGTTCTGCCCAAGTGCTTTTAGAGAGAACACTGCTAGGCCAGGCTGATAGAACAGCTGATTCAGCCAATTAACACTCATTAGTGTGCCTGGGTGAGGTTTTATCCTGACCCAGAAGACTCCTTGCATTTTCCATGTTTGCTCTTCAAAAGGTTGTGTGATTGAGAAACCCAAAAACATCTCCGAGGTTGGTACCAGTCCAGATGGAAGCAACACTGGGGAACTTTTCATGGGACCATTTATGTTGGAAAAGACCTCCAAAATCATCAAGTCCAGCCCTCGATCAAACCCCACCATGCTCGTCATAAAGTGCCACATCCACTCATTTTTCAACACTTCCAGGGACTGTGATTCCATCATTTCCCCTGGACAGCCTATTCCAATGCTCGACCATCCTTTCAGTGAATAAATTTTTCCTGAAATCCAACCTGAACCTCCCCTGGTGGAACTTGAGCCCATCTCGTACCATTTCTTGGTGTGCAAGCTCTTTGATTGCGATGGGTGACTTCCACTGAAGTTGGGTTAATGCACAGCGTGTGATTTGATAAGAAAACTGCAGTGGAATGAAATTGCTAAGACTGGTGTGTGTCTCTGTGCCCAGTGAGATTTACAGAGCTCTTGGAAGCCTATCCTAGAGAGGAGGGGTCTGCACTCACTGTGGTTTCCAGCTGCAACCAGATGTTTGAAAAGCTGGGCGAAAAGTGAGTGGAGAAAACTGATTTTTAACTCCATTCCTTACATCTCCATGTGGCTGTTGGACATGAAGATGGCCAG
The DNA here is from genome assembly GCA_035584835.1 of Tangara arthus. Lineage (NCBI taxonomy): Eukaryota > Metazoa > Chordata > Aves > Passeriformes > Thraupidae > Tangara > Tangara arthus. Next base: position 151,049,212 of record JAWMQZ010000118.1, on the reverse strand, counting down.
AAGATAATGGAATCATGGATTGGTTTGGGTTGGGAAGGATGTTAAAAATTATCTAACTCCATCCACTCTGCCTTGGGTCACCTTCCACTATCCCAGGTTGCTCCAAGCCACATCCAGCCTGGCCTTGGACACTTCCAGGGATGGAGCAGCCACAGCTTCTCTGGGCAACCTGTGCCAAAGCCTCAGCAACCTCAAAGGGAAGAATTCCTTCCCATTATCCCATCTACATCTACTTTCTTTCAGTTTGAACCCATTTCCCCTTGTCCTGTTTCTCCAGGTCCTCGTAAATAATTTCTGTCCATCTTTCTTGTTACCTCCTTCAGGTAATGGAAGGCAGCAATTAGATCATCCCAAAGCTTCTCTTTTCCAGGCTGAACATCCTCAACACTCCCAATTTTTCCTCATAGGAAAGGTGCTCCATCCCTCTAATCTTGGTTGGTGACACTGTACCATTGCTGAGCTCCCCAGCACAAAAATTCCCTGAACAACCAGCAAAGAGCTTGATGCCACTAGAAATTAGAAAGTGAAAACAGAATTTTGTTCTTCCTCATTCTTTTAACACCCCAAAATTTCTGTCACATTTTTTTTCCTGTGGGCCTGGGGGTAAGCTTTCACTCATAGAGAATTCATGCAGCTCATCAAAAACATTCTGGGATATCACGGGCACTATGCTGCAGTTGGAAAAATACTTATTTATGAGTCTTGCATACTGTTAACAAAATAACAGCTTTCATTTTGCTCTCATATCCCATGATTCAGGGTGTTTACAGAATAAGCTGCATCTCATTAAATTTCGAACTAAGAGCTGGCAAAAGCCCAGCTTGGCTGAGGTTCCACTGAACAAAAGCTGAGAATGCACCTCAGAGGTGAACAGCAGGCCTTGACTTCAGAAAAAAGAATGGAAAAATGGAATGCTTGCTGGTTTGAGTGGGTCACAGATTTCAGCTGAACTGAACAAAGTTCAGTTTTACCCATTTGTGATGGTTTGGAATGATGGTACAGCAGGCACAGATTCAGGAGATCTGGATTTTATTCCTCAGCTTGTGGGAGATACTCTGTAGAAACCATTTGCCCTTAGCCCAGCCATTAACTGGAAGTGACAAACCCTGATTTTAATAGGGTCCTCTAAAAGCTGCTGTCAGGCAGCCTGGCACTGGGGTTCTCCCTGCTGGAATAACTGGTCCAGAAAATAACAGCACCAGGCTTATTTGCCTAAAACAGGCTGAAGGATTTTATCCCAGCGCCTGAGCCAGGAAATCAATCAGGAGCTGATTTCCATCAGGCTGCACTGAACAGGGGAGTTGATGGATCTGCCACCTGCGTGGGACAATCCCAGGGATAAAGCTGTTCACAGCTCTTAGAATCATGGAATTATTTAGGTTGGAAAGGATCTTTAGGATCATTAAGCTCCGCTGTTAGCCCAGCATTACTAAGTCCAGCACAAAAGTGTATCCCTAAGTGCCAAGTTTTTAAACACCTCCAGAGGCTGTGACTCCACCACTGCCCTGAGGACTCTGTGCCAGGGCTTAAAAGCCATTTTAGGTCAAGAAATTTTTCCTAATGTTTGACCTAAACTTCCCGTGGTACAACTTGAGGCCGTTACCGCTTGTCCAAGTGCTTGTTACTTGGGAAAAGAGCCTGACCCCCACATGGCTGCACCCTTCTGTCAGGGAGTTGTGGAGAGCCAGAAGGTCCCCCCTGAGCCTTCTTGCCTCCAGGCTGAGCCCTCCCAGCTCCCTCAGCTCCTCCTGATACTTCAGACCCTTCCCCAGCTCAATTCCCTTCTCTGGATATGCTCCAGCCCCTCAATATTTTCCTTTTCTTAAGAAACCCAGAACTGATCCCAGAATTTGAAGTGTGGCCTCAGAAGTGTCAGTACAGGGGAACAATCCCTGCCCTGGTCCTGCTGACCACAATTTTGCTGTCACAGGTCTTTGATGTTTTGGATGCCCCCTCCATGTCCCTGTTATCCAATGCTCAGCCCTCAGGTGTCTCTACCAGGGCCACAGGATTTGAATCACAGCACAAGGGCCTGAAATTTGCTCATCTCATTCACCCCAGGTTGGAAAAAACATCTGAAACCCTCGGCATGATCAGGATTGGTTTGGAAATGGAATTTGGAAATGGAATTTGGAAAAGGGTGGAGAGATAATGAGGTTGGTGGGATGGAGAAGGAGAAGAACAAGGAGAAGAACAAGGAGAAGAACAAGAACAAAAAGGACAAGGACAAAAGAGGAAGGAGAAGAACAACAACAAGAACATGAACAAGAACATGAACAAGAAGAACAAGAAGAACAAGAACAGGAGCAACAAGGATTTGCAGTGACAAAATAGGACAATACTAAAGAATTAAAAATAGCAGTGAAGGAAAGAAAACACCTGTAGGCAAAAGGATTTGCAGAGCAAAAGGGAGCAGACCAAAAGAAGGAAATGGTTTTTGTGGAGGTGAGAGAAAGGTGGTGAGCAATGGCTACAGATGAAAGCAAACCAAAACCAAGCAGAGTAACCTTGACCAAATGAGGGGAAAAAAAGACTAGTGTCAGTCTAAAGGACTTTATTTCATCCCCAAATTATTACTGTGCTTCAATGAGGGCTTTTTACACCCTCTATTTAACCTCTCCACCTTTTTCTTCACAGTGACATTTAAAGGATCAGTATAGAAATCAGAAATCAAAATGTACTCAAACACATTGAAAGAATCCAAATGAAATTTTTCAGCATTCATTAGAATTCACTGAAACACTGGAACACTTTGTCCATTGCTCCATCTTTCACCCACCTGCATTTTCTTACATTGCTTAGTGGAGGAAACCATTGATCCATGCAGGCATAATTACTCAATTACAGCCATCCTGAGCATCCTGTCTTAAACCAAATATGTACAAATTTATTATTAATTTATTTATTATCAAGTAGAAATTGTGATGTCCAAAGGGTTGGACTGCTCCTGTGTTAAGAGGGGAAAATGGGATGTTTCGAAACTGCTCTGTCAGGATGGTGTTGAGGGATACAGAGGTTGATGGGTGCCACTTCAGCTGGTGTTAATTGCAGGGAAGGGTAAAATTCGGGCTTGGTAAAACCCTCTAAACAGCTGGGTTTAAAAACCTCTGAACCCTCTGGGATAAATGGGATGTAACTGGATTAAACGCCTGTATTGACACAGCCAAGTAAACAGGACCATGGCATGGGATGAAAAAAAAACAAACCAACAAAACCAGGCGTAGTTTAGGAGTTAAAACCTTCTGTAAAAGACAGCTGGGATTAATCAACTCTGCTTTATGGGGAAGGGTTGGGAGCATGGAGTCAGGCTTTGTCATCCCAGTTGGAGTTTGGGCCAGAGAAGAGCTCCAGATCTTTAAATTCTCTTGTGCTGAATAACTCATGGAGCAGAGCTGACAAAACGAATCCTTTGGGGGCAGGATGTGTTGTTTTGGGTTTTTTTTTAACCTGTGGATTGTTTTTTCTAAGTCTTTATTGCAGTCCTAGCCCAAACTGGGCACTTTGACCACATCCTGACACTGTCTGAAAGAACACAAGGGCAATACATTCCCTTCTTAATATCCCATACTCTACTTTCCTTAGGCAGGGAAATTATGGATATACCCTCAGGATGTCCTGGTGTGCACAAGTGCAAGTGAGGCTGGACTGCCCTGTGGAATAATGTGGTGCTGCTGATGTTGAAACAGAACCCCTGGAGATGATTTTAATCTGAGAACAGCAAAATACTCTGGGAAAAATCTTGGTGGAGAGCCAGGACGTGCACTCCAAACTCTGAGTGCTGCTCTTGCAGGAGAAGATGAACCACAAAATGCCTTCTTTGAGGAATTGCCATCTGTTTTCCAGTGGGTTTTTTGTTTGACCTTTACTTTCAATCCTCGCTTGTCCCAGCAAGTGCTGGCTTTGCTGATCCCTGGCGTTTCTGGAGAAGATGACTTTCACCAGGATCATGATTTCAATCTCTTCAGGGAGCACTGAGTGCAGGCCAGCAGTGGGAGGCTGAATTCCTGGTGGGAGGGAAGAAGTGACCTAAATGATGCCAATTTATAGCCTTGGAAAAGCTGCATCAGGGTTTGTGTGGCCCCATCTGGGCTGTGCAAGGTTTGCAGGGCTAGGAGGCTGCACAGTTGATTGTCCTCCATCCAAAACCATGTCCAGACTCCATGAACTTCCCAGCCACAATAAAATAAAAAAAATCATTTTCTACTCTACTCAACCACTGTGTTTTAATTCTCTCTCAGTGCTTTATGGACTTCAGATATAATTCTGTGCAAGAACTTGTTTAGGAGACACCATGAACTCGCATGGAAGAGTGACTTGGAAGTTCAGAAACACATTAAACAAGCAAATAGAGATGTCCTTATTCAGAGGGAATTCTGACCTGATTTGTTTTGATTTTCTCTCAGTTTGAACTGAGAAGGCTTGAGTTGAACTCACTAAACTTGTGAACATGAGCTGGTGGTCACAAAAACAATAAAAATAGTCGTAGGTCCAGACATAAGATCTGAGCTGGGTCCTAATTGAAAGACACACTGTGCAGCCTAAGGAAGGTATTCCCAAGGTCTGGACTCCAACGAGTTAATTAATCCATTGTTTCCCACATTTAAGCACCCAAAGTATAAAATCCATGTAGAGACACTGAAATCTGGGTCATTTATCCTGGTGTTTATTCAAATTTTACCTAGCAGTAATTATGATTAATAGATTGTTTGATACATATTTCACCAGTGGTTCCTGAATTAATTCAGCTTCTTATAACCAGGGAGAATAATTGAATACCCTTGTTACTCATGTGTTCACAACCCTCCCATTGTTGTAATTGGGTCACTCCAGTGTTCAGATGAAATCAGGTTTTAAAAATAAGCCATATTCAAATGGGTAAAAGGGAAATCATGACATCAAACCTCAGAAAGTGCTTTTTAACAATTTAATAAACAGCCTATGTGTCATGCTGTTACCCAGCACCTGGATAAGGATGTAAGAAATTAATTTTTGGATCAGAATTCTGTTCTTCTGGCGCAGGATTCCCTGTCCAGCATGGAAATTTGGAATTAGGGGGGTGAAAAACCTCATCCCCTTTCTGCAGTGTATTCCCATGCACCCACAGCTGTTCTATTAGAGGGAACGGTTCTGCCAATTCCACTTTATGGCTGTTTTGAGTATCTTTTGCCCTTACATTTTGTTGTCTGACTGCAGTGCCATGGACAGCAGAGAGTCCCATGTTCTGTCTGTTTGATTAAGAAGCAATCTGGCCTTTTTTCTGTTCTTAATTTTGTTGAAAACCAGTCCCCATTTGGTTATCCCACCCTCTTCATGATTTTTTAATCCTCAGCCTCATCCTCCACTTCCCCAGATTTCTTCTCTCCAGACTGAAGAGTCTCTGCAGCCTTGTCAATCTCTCCTCTAAAAGCAGATACTCCATATTCCTGATTATTTTACTTTATCTGGACTCTTCTCTTTTCTTCTCTTCTCGAGAGGCAGAGAACAGAACTGCACAGACAACTTAATGTGAGAGGACCTAAAAATTCAGTGTAACAACAAAATCCCTCCCTCTGTCTTGTTTCCAAAAACCTCCTTGGTGATTCCCAGCTTTTTTGCCAGCATTTTTGTCTGTTGTGGCACACAAAGCCAGGGATTTCATGATGCTCCCAGTGACAACCCCAGGATGTCTTTCCTGAGTTTTCAGACACTTTGGAGCACAGCAGAGGGCAGGCACAGTTTAGACTGCATTTCCATGGACACAAAAAATATTTATGTGCAGTCATTTGGACCAGGGTGTTTGGGAATCCATCCAACCTGGGCTCAGCAGACATTTTCTTATTTGTTTAATTCAAATCCCAGTGAAGTTCCTCTGGAGCTCCATTTGGAATTTCATCCCACTCTTCTGTATCCTGAGAAGCAACGATTCTGAACATCTTTTCCTTTTAAACTCTCTCTTAAAGGATTGGAACCTCTTCTCCCATCCTGTAGCATGTTATATTTTTAAATGTTCCTTTTTGAAGGAATTTTTGGAAGGGATTTTGGCTTTTTGAAAGCCCAAACTGGATTTCCACCAGACTCTTGCTCTCCCTGAACTGCTGCTCATCTGCCTTTACAGAGCCACATCGGCTCTTCCCCAACAATCCATATTTGCCATAAAATCACTCTTTCCTGTAGAATACTGATTTTCCAGGGAACCAGGCAGGAATTTTCAAGACATAAAGAGTGTAATGCTAATTAACCCATATTTTGTAGATGGGAATTAGATCAGTTGTTTCAGCCTCTGAGAGCTATGGCCATTGGTAATGCGAGGTTTTATATCTCAGCCAAAATTTCATATGTGAGTTCCTTCAAGATTCCAGTCCAGGGGATGCTTTGGCATTGAACTGATTTGTTTAATTGGTGGATATCAGGAATTAACAGGTAATTACAGATGAGAAAGTGGGATTGATACAGATATTTTTGGTTTGAAGGCAAGAAGTTATTTGAAAGGAGGTTTGGGTTGGATATTAGGAAAAGGTTTCTCATCCAGAGGATGGTGGGGCTCTGGAACAGGATCCCAGGGAATGGTCGCAGTCCCAAACCAGAGCTCCAGGAGAATTTGGACAACGCTCTCAGACACAGGGTGGGATTGTTGGGATGTCCTGGGCAGGGCCATGAGTTGGACTGATCCTTTTGAGTTCCTTCCAACTCAGAATATTCCATGGTTCTGTGATTTTTCTGTATCTTCTGGGCTGCTCAGCAGCCAGCCAAATGCAGCAGGACCCTCTGTTCTTAAACTGGATTATCAATGCATCAAATCTTTGGTAGACAATCATAAAACTGATTATAAATTAATTTGAAGCAAACATGGGTATTTCTATTTTTCATTTCAGCACCCAACAGTCCCAAATAAAAATAAATTCTTACAGGCATGAAAATCTTTACTGAATTAGGCTGAATTTAGAGGCATTTTCACCCAAAATTGCCAACAATTAATGTGGGAATATGCTTAAATGTCAGGGTGTTTCCCCTATATATTTTCTAAATGAAAAGTTTCACTTTGGAAATGCCAAATCCCTTTGTTTTGACATTTTTCTAAGTTAGACCTTTTCATCCTTAATTTCAAAATAGCAGTTTTTAATTTTGAAAAATTGACTTCAGTATAAATGGTTGATTTTTTTATAGATGGACTAACTTGAAGAAGCACTTCTGAGTCAAAAGAAAGAGTTTAGCTCTAGCTCAGGTGCTGTTTTACCTTTTTTTTTTCCCCTATTGAGAGGGAGGAGAAGTAATGGAGGGGATTTTTTTTTCCATGCTGATTTTTGTTTCAATTCTTAACTGCATCAATTGCTCTGTTCTATCTGCAATATCCAGGAAGCAGAGTTTGAGAGAAATTTCTCTGGAAAACTCATGTAATGTAATAATCACAGAGTCCCAGAATAGTTTAGGTTGGAAGGGACCTAAAAATCATCCAGTTCCTCCCCCCTGCCGTGGGCATGGACACTTCCCACTGTCCCAGTGGCTCCAAGCCCTGTCCAACCTGGCCTTGGACGCTTCCAGGGGTGGAGAATAAATAGTAAATAGTAAATGATAAATGATAAATGATAAATGATAAATGATAAATGATAAATGATAAATGATAAATGATAAATGATAAATGA
>JAWMQZ010000118.1:151017551-151041493 GCA_035584835.1 Tangara arthus | reverse complement strand
ATAAATGATAAATGATAAATGATAAATGATAAATGATAAATGATAAATGATAAATGATAAATGATAGTATAAATATCCTAGGGTGCTCCAAGCCCTGTCCAACCTGGCCTTGGACACTTCCAGGGATGGGGCAACTTCTCTGGGCAACCTTGTGTCAGGGTTTCACCTCCTGAGGCACCCTAACACTGCTTAATGTAATTCTTGCTCCTCTCCAAGAGGAGACTCATACCCAAAATTACCTAATTAGTGGCTCCAGGCTTCTATACAACAATTAGCAGGGCTGGAGGAGCTGCCAGAATCTTCCCTTCTCACCTACACCCATTTTTGGACCTCTCTCAGAGCAGGTGAACTGCTGGGAGCTGACGTAGCTCCCATTGTGAAGCCAGATCACCCTCTTAATTTCCTCTTTCTGAATCATTCGTCTGACGATCGTTAATTACCAGATTAATTACCTGTTGAGGTGCACAGGTAGCGACAGCAGCTCCTGTTACATCATCCCTCCAAACCGTTTCCTGCTTCTCTGCTCCCGTCAGCTGCTGGCAGAGTGGGGTACCTATAATTCTCCCTAATTGTGTTTTAACAATCACATGCCTCCCACTCCCACCTCACTTCCAAAGGCATCCTGCATCGGAGCCAGATCCATTTCTGGGGGGATGGACCCTGATTCCAAACCCTGTTTCCAAACCCTGATTCCAAACCTTCTCCCTGCTGGTGAGTCAGAGAGCGGGAAGGGCTGGGAGAAGGGAGGTTGATTTTCTTCTCTTTGCCTCCAGGGGAAGGGATGAAACAACAGAGGAATTGCTGAAAGGTGTAATTACAGGAGTGTGCTGTCAGGGAGAGGTGGTTTTGTTTGGATGTTTTGCTGGAAAGCACAGGTTTTGGAAGAACAAACCTCTGGTAATCCCTGATGGAATAAACTTCCTGCAATGTCCTCAAAAGGAAAGCTACGGAACTGTTGGAAAGGCAGGAAAACGAGCTCAGAGCTGGGTTTCTGTCACCTGATTTCAGATCTCATCTCCCCACATTGATTTCCTTTATTTTAATAATTAGAGTTGGTTTGTTCAGCCTGGAGAAAAGAAGGCTCGAGGGAGAGCTTAGAACTCCTTCCTGTTGGAGTCTGAAATGCAGAGAATTCTCAGAACTTTGGGCCTGTAAACCAAAGCTTAGAATTGAACTCAAGATTTGATTTGAGACCTTGGAAAAGGCTTCCAAACATAGGTACTGGAAGCAAAAATCTGGATTTACAGTTTAAAGAAGAGACATGTTAAGTGGAAGAAAGTTTAGAGTTTTAGAGTTTAAGATACAGAAAAAATAATAGTTACAAAGGTAAACAAGGAGTATAGAATGCAGTACTGTAGATTTGTGTATCAGAACATGATTGGCTAAGAAAGCTTACACTGTAGCATGAGTCCATAAGATGAAATATTTAAGGATTAGGTCAAAAACATAAATATGCTTGTTGGCAGTGTTTTATGAGTCAGTAAATCCTTAAAAAGTCTTGTAACTAGGGGTCTCGTGACCTTCTGAACCATGCAGTAAAGATGTGAGCCAATCTCACCCTTCCTGCCTATGTAGAAGAAAAAGAAAAATAAATTGGGTCATCAAAAACAATTCAGAGGCCCTGTCTCTAACTCATTCAAAAATCCCTCAAAAATCCCCATATTTCCAGTGCCTAAAGGGGCTCCAAGAGAGCTGGAGAGGGGCTTGGACAAAGATCTGGAATGCCAGGACACACGGAATGGCCTCCTACTGCCCGAGGGCAGGGATAGAGACGATATTAAGAGTAAATCTTTCCCTGTGACAGCAAACTGGACACCAGCAAGGTTTCCCAGAGAAGCTGTGGCTGCCCCATCCCTGGAAGTGTTCAAGGTCAGCTTGGACAGGGCTTGGAGCAGCCTGGGATGGTAGGAATCGTCCCTGCCCATGGCAGAGGGGTTGGAACTGGATGATCTTTAAGATTCCTTTCAATCCAAACCATTCTGTGGAAGTAAAGAACCTCCAGAGATGTTGTTGTCTCACCTTGCGCAGGTGCAGAGTGGAGATCACATCCCAAACTCCAACAATCCCATTGCCTTGCTCTCCAGAGGTGGAGCAGGGAACCTCCAGTGATATTTCTCAGCTGGAAACACGTTCATCAGAAACACCCACCCTAAACTGTAGAAACACAAAATCCCCGAATTATGGAATAGCCTGAGCTGGGGGGGACCCATGAGGATCATCAAATTCTCATTTCTTTCCCTGAACAGCACCAGACAAACCCACTGTTGGTTTCCTGAAAAAAAAAATTATCCCCAGAGCTGAGGATCAATGTGGATCCTCTGATGTCAAATCAGGGTGAAGGAGTGACCCACCTCACACCTCTTTCTATTCTCCTTTCAAGCCACAGGTCTCACTGAAACTAGGAGTATTTTAATCAATCTTCCTCCTGACCAATGATATTGAAATTATTTGCTGGCTGTATAATTTATTAAGGAGGAACACAGGAAAAGGAAGAAAGAACAAATGGAATACGAGGCAGGAAAACCATGTCAGGTGATAATGAATAGTTTAGTTTCGTTTGGATTTCATAGAGAAAAAAACAAACAGAGAAAGGTTTTCTTTGAAGTGCCTGGTAGTTTAGCTTTTTCAGAGGGATTTAGTTCAAAGTTAGGCCATTAATTTTGTCTTAATTTTTAAATTGGCCCTTGTTATTTCTCTTGAAAAATGAATGGAACCGAAAGAAGTAGCATTGGCAAAACGTCATGAAAATCACTTTCATTCCACTTCTTTTTTCTCGTGTTTCCACAGTAAGAAGATGGGAAGTGTGAAGTTAAAAAGTGAGAAATCCAGCCTCTCAAAGAGAAGTGAAAATGTTCATCTCTTTAAAAGTCAAAACAAGCTGCAAAACTCTTCATTAATTTGCTAGTTGGAATGTTCTTCATAACAACATCGAAAATGCCACTGAAATGGGTGTGATTTATCTGAATGTTTACATTTTAATGGAATTTGCTTTTTTTTTTTTTTTGTGGTGAAAAAAATGAATTCTGTGGTTTTCCATTAGCAAGTGTAATACTAAAGACTAAACTCTCCTGAAATCCAGGAGTGGGAGTGGAACAGTCTGCTCTGAAGAAGATTTTACACATTGAAGGGGGAATTATAAGGCATTCCTCAATTTACACCATCTGCAGAATGTGGTTGCTTCTCATACTTTGCTGACAAAATAAGACTTGTTATAAATCTGGAAGAAGATAAAACGGCATTAAAAAAAATTACTTTTTCTATTTTTTTTCCTACAGGAAATTGAAAGGGTGAAAAACAGCCAAAACCAGACATGTGTTAGACAAAAAAATAGATATTTCACTCAGAAGATGCTGAGGAAAAACAAGTCTGTCAGCAGGGTTATGTCACCTCAAAGCTGCGTGACACCAAATACTTGAACCTGGATTTAAGCAAAGGTTCTCAAAGAGGCCAAAGTACAGAAGAGTCTAGAAATTTTATTTTCAATTTTTTAAAATTATTTCTTCTTTCACTTTGTTGCTGAGTTAGAAACGAAGATGGAGTGAAGAGAGAAATAAAATTCATGTTACACACCCAGGCTCCATCTGACAGTCACTGAAAGCATTGCAGCTACCACAAATCAGGAGGAATTTCTTCATTAGGAGGAATTTCTGCATGGAAAGGGTGGTCAGGCAATGGAATGGGATGCTCAGGGAGGTGGTGGAGTCCCCATCCCTGGAGGTTTCCAAGCAATGACTGAACATTCAGTGCTGGTGACAAGGTGGGGATCAGGCACAGCTTGGACTCGATGATCTTGGAGGTCTTCTCCAACCTCAATGACTCCATGATTCCGGGAATTTCAACATTATCCAGAGAGAGGGGCATTTAGCAGGGAAGCTAAATAAGCTGAGAAGAGAGTTTAGCATTAAATGCATCATTAATAATTTAGTTTTTTGTTCTACATTTTTTGTAACACATCCCCATGGTGCAAATATTGAGTGCCTGAGAAACAACTGTGAGACTCTGAAATCACTCCAAGGGTTGGGAGTGATAGGAAAAGGGGGAATGGTTTCCCACTGAAAGAAGGTTTAGATTGGATATTGGGAATAAATTCCTCCCTGGAACGATCCTGAGGCTCTGGTACAGGTTTCCCAGAGAAGCTGTGGCTGCCCCATCCATGGAAGTGTCCAAGGCCTGGTTGGACAGGGCTTGGACCAACCTGGGATAGTGGAAGGTGTCCGTGCCCATGGCAGGGGGTTGAACTGGATGATCTTTAAGGTTTCTTCCAACCATTTTAGGATTATACATCTCTTTAAAGCTGGTTTGAGTCACCTGACACACAAGGAATCCCTCACAAGAGTTTGGGGGGATCCCAAACACAATACAGAGGTGCTGCCTTTCCTCTCCTGATTCTTGAGGTCTCCACCTTCAGTTCTCTGCTCCAGACAGAAAAGCAAAGCAGCATAATTTTGATTTTTCTTTCTTCCCCTCTGAGGAAAGTCCCATCTTCCAGACCTGCTCCAGCATTGCCACTGCAATGTTGATGCTGAAAAATACATAACTGGCATTTTTAATTTCATAAGGGGTTATCTGACAGAGAATTTTGGGTGGAATATTTGCTAGAGACACGGACTATCCATGCTGCAAATTATCAGCTGTAAGAAATAGGATAAACTGGGATTAACAGGGATAAACTGGGCAGCTCAGCTAAGGGATCTGCTGGGGTAGAGAATCACAGAATCATGGAGTTGTTTAGGTTGGGAAAGACCTCCAAGATCTTTCCTTCTTAGCATGAAGTTCCTGAATTCTTCAGCTCAGACCTCCACAGAAATGGAAACGAGGGGAAGGCAAAAGAGTTTGGGTTTTTTTTTTTCCTTCTCTCTGCTGTTTCAGAAGCTGCTAAAGATACCTATTTCTTCAAAATATCAAACCACATTTTGGTGTTTTATGGGAACTTGTTGGCTGGAGCTGTAATTCATTCACATAAATCCATTTGCAATGGAAAATGAGATCCAGCAGTGAAAAAAAAAAATCCTACTTTATATTGGTTGTTAGGAAATTTCAGGAGAGTTGCTGCTTCCTCCATTGACTGTCAGTGCATAACCTGGGAAAAAAATCACAAAACAGTTCTGCATCCTTGCTGCCTACCATTAAAACAGGGATAAAAACCTTCCTTTTTCCATATGCTTTATCTGACTTCTTTTCCTCATTTGTAAATGCTTGGACATACTGACTATCTTTGGTTAACTATATATAAATAAATGGACAATATCAATACTTTTTTATTTTTCTTGTAGTGTTCCAACTGTTTTTTAATTTTATTACAATAAGCATCACTGCAGTGATTTCTAGTTCAGTTTTGAAGAGGTACAAAGGATTGTGATGGTCACTGATCTCTAATAAGGGTGGTGCTCACTTGAGAACAACTTTTACAGTGGAGGAAATCAATATAATTTGTAAATTTTGCCTCCGTGATATATGCAGGTGACAACTGAGCAAATGGAAATTCCTATCTTTGCTCACATGTGCAAAAAACCTTAATTTTCTGAAGAAATCAGGTTGGAAAAGCACTCTTAAGGTGTCATTTAGCCTTCAGTTACTGACCTTGAGATTTCAGGAGTATCACTGGAGAATCATTGAGTTTCCTTAATGCTGACTAAAGTTCATTATTGGGCATTTTTTTGTCATTGACCAGGTTGTAGAAAGAGGTCTTGTATATATTGGTATTGATGGTGGGGATTAGAGATAAGCTAAAGTTAAAAGAAAAAACAGAATGAATCCAAAGAAACCTGGGCTGGATGTGAAATCTCCCATCAACTCTGTAAATGAGAACCATTAAAACAATAAAAATACCAATCTTTATGTTCTGAGGGGTTCTGGGCAATCAGGAAATCCATCAGAGGAGCTGCTTCCTCATCTCCTGCTGTCTTTTTCCACATAAAAACTCATTTTTCTCTTGGCTGGGGTTACGTCCTGCCCAGCCTCCCTATGCCAGGAATGAAGCTTCAGAATATTTTCTCTTCCCCCTGTTAATGAATTGCAATTTGGATAATTGCTCTTGTTTGTTGGATGGTAGGGGTGGTTTGTTTGAAGATTTTGTTGGAAGTATCCTTTTAAATAATTATTTTCCAGATTTTTGGATATGATTCTGTGTTTGGTTAATTTTTTTCTTTCTTGGCTGTTATTCAGGTTGTGGCATTTCCTTCTCACGTGGATTTAGTGTCTGCCATCAATAAACTCGCTCTCTCATGAGATATTTTCCAGTTATATTGCTTAGGAAACCAAGGACTGGGGGATAGAAAGTAGGAAAATAGAAGGGAAAAAAATCAGAATTGACATGAATAAACATAACTCCACAGCTACAGCTGAGAACAAGAAATTCAAGTAGAACTGCAACCTCAGCTGGGAGAAAGCAAAAATGTCACCCTGTGACTAAAGGAAACCCTTGGATGTCCAGACAATTTGAACATTTATATTGGATATTGGGAAGAAATTCTTCTCTGTGAGAGTGGTGAGGCCCTGGCACAGGTTTCCCAGAGAAGCTGTGGCTGCCCCAGCCCTGGAAGTGTCCAAGGACAGGTTGGACAGGGCTTGGAGCAAGCTAGGATAGTGAAAACTGTCCCTGCCCATATCAGGAGGTAGAACTCGATGATCCAGTTCCCTTCCAACCCAAATCATTCTGGCATTTTATGAAATAAATCCTACAAGTGTGAAAAATCCCATTGCATGGGAGTGAAAAGAGGAGATTGTCGATAAGGAGATGTCATAGCGGTGGACAAAATCCCACTTTTACCGGGGAATGGCCACTGGTCTGTGAGTTTAGGGGAACAAATGACCACTATCATTATTTACAACCATGTCTTTCCCTTGTGCCTCACAGGAATCAGAGCATCAATGGGCCATGAAAATCTCAGTGTGATCTTCCACTGAGGAATGACTGAGACAGCAAAAAAAGGGAGCAGGGAATAGATGGGGAATTAATTCTGGATGGGAAGTTCAGCTGTTCCCCCACATCTTGAGCGAGGAGAAACTCAATCCCCAATGATCCTATCCCAGCATTTTAAGTTCAACTTACTTGCTTTCAAAAGGATTTGTGCTTTTGTTGCCCTGTCACTGACATAACCCCCAGCCTGATGTGATCCATGCAAGTCTGCAGGCAGAGGGACCCTTTCACAAGGCTGGAGGGTTGATTTTCCCCTCACTGCTGTTTTTCTTCATCCCAATCCAGTGCCAGAGCTTTGCCAGGCATCTTCAGAACACCTCAGAACAGTGGTAAACAACAAGGAATGAAAGTTGCTGTCGTGGCATTTTTCCTCAGAGCACCCTGGGAGGCAGCTGGTTGCCCACAGAAACAAAATAACAAAAAAAAACCCTTCTAGTAAAACACAAATGAGTCAAAAACCTTGAGCCTGCTCTCCAGGAGATGAGATTGTTCCCTGTTTGTAAAAGGAGCTGATGTTGTCCTCAGGAAAGTTTTGTCACACTGTCCTCAGGATAAGGATAAGTGGTAGAAAATGACCTGAGCTGGGTTTAATATTCATATTTGTGAGTTTCATCAGTTCACAAAGTGGGACCTGGTTCAGGATGCAGCAGAACTGGAACTGGTGATGAAGAAAATTCTTCTTTTTTCCTCATCCTAAAGTAAAGGTGTGAATTTAATGTAAACTCACTAAATATTCCAAACTTCCACTTACACACAGACATAACACCTTAATTCCTCTTGGCTTCTGTCACTGGAATTCAGCAACAACTGGGGGATGAGTCTGAACTCTCAGAAGGCTTCAGTGAGGAAAATCTCTTCCTGTCAACTCTTCTTTGGCGGTGTGAGGGAACACTGACCTTCAGGGGATGCTGAAAAGGACAACAAGGAAGCTCCTGGAGCTCCTGGAGCGAGTCCAGAGGAGCCACCAGGATGATCAGAGGATGGAGCAGCTCTGCCATAAGGAAAGGCTGAGACAATTGGGATCATTCTGCCTGGAAAAAGTTTTGGGATGACCTAATCGTGGCCTTCCAGTGCCTGAAGGGAGCCTGCAAGAAAGAAGGAGAGAAATGTTTTACAAAGGCCTGGAGTGACTTGAGACTGAAAGAGAGTAGGGTTAGGTTGGATATGACAGAATTTCTTTAGTGTGAAGGTGGTGAGGCCCTCACACCGGTTGCCCAGAGGAGCTGTGGCTGCCCCAGTCGCTTGAAATGCTCCAGGCCAGGCTGGATGGGGCTTGGAACAACCTGGGATAGTGGGAGATGTCCCTGCCCACGGCAGAGGGGTGGAACAAGATGAGCTTTAAAGTCCCATCCAACCCAAGCCAACCTGTGATTCTGTGGAAACAAAGAGGACACAATCAATTAGAAGGAGCACAGATCATAGAATCATGGAAAGGTTTGGCTGAAAGGGACCTTAAAGATGATCTAACTCCAACATGCCCACCATGGGCAGGGATCCCCCCGCTAGACCAGGTTGCTCAGGCTGGATATTCCTGCTCTGACCACTGGCCTTCAGCAGAACATTGTTCTTATGAGGAAGTTCATTATTTAAGAACTATTTCCAGTCTTTTAACCTTCAGATCAGAAATCTGGATCCATTCACCACAGAGAAAAAGAGGACACGGATGGTTGGATGCAATAAACTCATTAATTCCTGAGGTTTTGTTGTGTTTTGGTTTTGTTTTTGTTTGTTTGTTTGTTTGTTTTTTGTTTTGTTTTGGGTTTTTTTTGGTTTTGTTTTTTTTTTTTTTGTTTTTTTGCCAAGGTTTTGTTTTACTGCCAGAACAGATGAGTTGTAAATTGATGTCCAGGAAAACTTTGCTGCTACTTGAAACAAATATGGGATGCTGATAATCAGAACCATCATTTGATGGTGTTGGGTATCTCTCAGCTGTTTTCCTCTGAGGAAAAAGAGGAGGTTGAAACATAGACTGGATTTAATGCCAGAGTCTCCACAGAAATCTGTCACAGACCACTGTGGGAACAGAGTCTCCTTGCTGATGGGGCTTTGTCACTCCTCAGCACAAATTCCAGCTGCTTTAGAGGATGATATTTTCCTTTCTCTGGCTCACCTCGCCTTCTCTCATCCCTGATGTGTTTACAACGAGCTTTAAATCCTCCTGGAGCTCACCAAAGGACACTTGCCTCACATGGATTCTCCAGGAGAAGGAACTCTCAGATGGTTACGTTGACATTTGTGGTAAAAACAACCTCTCCCTACCTTTCCCATGGTGCTTCTGTTCATATTTGAGAATTCCCAGGAGTGGATTTGTTCATAAGAGGGCTCTTGGAGGGAACAAAGGAGGGATCAAGGCCTGTTGTTGAGGAGTGGAACCCATTGTACTTTTCCTGGGGCTGTAGAGGCTGAGTATAAGATTATTCCTGGAAATTCTTCTGTACTGAGGGAACAAACGGTTGTGTAAAAGTTAAAAGAGGACTTGTTGGCTGTTTGGACCTAAATCCAGAAGATTTTTTTACCTCAGTAGAGTGCTACACTGTTTACTTGTGCTGGCTTTAGGATCTCTCCAGAACACACTTTCACCATCCTTTGTCTGACAGACAAAAGGTTCCTGATCCTGTCTGGGCCTGGGATAAAAACCAGACAATTCAGCCCCTTTTAGGGAATCCAAAGATGTTTTGCAACTCAAAAGTGTGCATTAATATGCAGACTTTTTGTGCATATTAATATGTGTAAGTAAGGCCTCTTGGAAACAACATCAGTAGAGCCATCACCTTTTGCCCCTCAGAGCAAGAAACTCCCAGATCTAATCAGTGTTCATATCCTTGGGAAGCAAAGAGAAGAGAGAGAAAAGGATGGATTAATGTGAAAGAGATTTGTCCAGTGTCTCAGACAGCAGCTGGAGCTTTAAACCAGCCAAACTCAATTTCTTGCCAGAAGAAGTTTGTGTGGTCAGAATCAATATCTGTTAATTCAGGGCTCACCATACAATCCCAATCCATTGATCAGGCACATTTTTACAGCTCCAATGAGTTGGAGTGGTCTGCTGGCACCAGGCCTGAGCAGGCCTTGACTTGAGCCAACCTCTCAATTTGCTTTGGAATATTATGTTGTCTTTACTCAACCACACGAGTAAAATTCTGCTTTTCTTGGAGGCAACAGATGAGTTAACTCTGCAAGTCAAGCTAGAAATAAACCAAAAAGTTTTGGGGTTTAGGGTTTTTTTCCAGTCAGTGAAAGAACCATGAAGATGGTAATTATCACTAGAAATTCTGTGTGGAATGGCAAGAAATCCTCTGATCAGCTTTATGGATTAACCAATTCACCTAACCTTGTATTTGTCTTGGAGAACCCTGTATGGGAGGCCCGAAATACATTGGCTACTCTGCCAAAATTGCTCCAATGGAGTTTCTACAGAAGTCTTTTAAAAGTCCTGAGTGCCACAATCAGATTTTGTCCCATGGGGGACAAGATGGGAACAAGATACTTCAGAATTAAATACACAAAATCCTTACGATGATTCCAAAAGCCTAAACAAACAGTCAATTTTTCATCTTCCTACAGCATGCTTACCAAGGGTTTCCCTAGGATACTGCCACTGTATGACAAAAGAAAAGGAAAAAAAGAATGGGCTGAGTGCAATAAAATGGGTAGTTGATACTGGAAAATCTTACAGGCTTAATAATACTTCCCCTCAGCTCCTGAAAAACACAGGGAAACACAAGAAGACAATCAGCTAAAGTTAGCTGGTCTTCCTTCCCCTGGTCAGGAGCTGGTACTCTGCTTTGGTGGTCTCAGTATTTATGATATTCCTAAGCTTTCCTGATATTTATTCCATAATAAATCCTACAGGTTTAATAATTCCTCATTATTTGTGCATTTTGAGCTGTCACATGGTGGAACTGCTCCTGAGAAATTCCAGGTTTCAGCCCAAAAGGAACTCTAGTCTCCAACTTCTGTCCTGCCCCAGGTCTATCCCTGCTCTCCTGGATTCTTCATGAATTACTGTAGTTCAACTATTTCTTTCTACCAATCAACTGTTTATTTACTATCAGTCAACTATTTAATTGCTATAAATCAACTATTTAATTAGAATAAATCAACCCTTGTCAATGGACATAAGGGTAAGAGTACTGGTTTCCTAAGTAATTCAGGTCGCTCAGATGCTAACAGTGATGTTCATTAACATAAAACTAATGAGTAGGACTAAGTTAATCGTTCTGCAGCAATTCTGGAATAAAGAAAGGAGAAAAAAAAATCTAAGACTGAATTCCCAACCTATTTTAATTTCCTACCCCGCTTCCCAAAAGAGTTCTCTGAAAATCCCAACTGCCGAGGGTGGAGTAACTGCTTGCAAACAAATATTGGGAATTATTTGAACAATCTGAGACTCAGCAGCCATCCCTCAAGGCTGCCTGGGAGAGACCTGTGCACTGTAGGAGTTGAAGGATGGCTTAAATCTGCACTGATTTTTCGGGATCTGGTGTTTTCCTCAGGCCACCATAAATGACAATTGAGTAAAAATTTCATTTCATTCTGTATAAAAAGTACAACAAGAGGAGGAAATTCCAGAGAAAGCAAACATGGATAAAAGTACAATATTAACCCTTTGTCACTGTAGATAATTTCATGACCACAGTGATGTTAAGGAATAAACTCCAGTGATGCTTTAAAAAGATCTGGGTTAAGATGACACAATTTTGAGCAATTCATTTATGCTGAAGGCAACTCTCACAAAAAAAAGAGTGGAATTCTGAACTGGAGAGAGCTGCACAAAGATTCATCTCAACTCCCAAAGAGGAGTTTTTCAGACATTTCCACCCAAGCAAAAAGAAATCTTGCAAACTTGTTCAAAGTTTGTGAAGTGGCACACAATGATCCCACATGATGTCATGGATTTATGGCTGAATGGTGATGCCAACAATCCGCCTGCTCACATTTTATCTCCTCAAATATCTGGGGATAAATTTCCATTGTTTTTGCCTTTGCTGTTACAGCCACGTATCAAGTGTGGTCAAAATGATTGGGATAAGGAAGCTGTTTCTCTTCTGGATGTCTTCAAAATGCCTTATTTTATCAAAATATTTAATAATTTTAATTCATATGCTTGAAATGCCTGTGTTTATGAGCAGAATTCCATAAAGCATTGTGTACCTTGAGCGTGGGATGTAGGGAAAATCAGGAAGGATATTGCTGTGATGTACAATGGGACCCAGGAGAGAGAAAAGAAATGGTCTGAAATGAAAAATATGCTCACTTGAATAATTTTCTAACAAACTACTTATGCTGTTAAGTCCTTATCCAATCAATACATCACTGACTTCGCTTTAAATGATGACATTTTTTTTCTTATATGTTGTTAAGTCTAATTAAAAGGAATTAGTCACGAGAATGACAAATTTGAAGCTCACTACAGAATTACTTCATGTGGCATTTATTAGATGTCAAACATGGGAAAAGTTTGAATCAAACTGGCAAATTCAGCAAAAGTTGTGTCTTGGCATCAAAATTCTTTCTAAAAATTAAGTAATTTGTTATTAAGGGGAGTCTTATTTTTTTCTCAAATAACTTCTTTTTCTGTACTTTCTTTCTGTTAGGACTGGAGAACACAGAAATTGTATAATAGTGAGTAATAAAATCCGTCATTCTCGTGAGTAATGCTTTGTAATTAGATGAAATAAAAGTAAAGTAAGTTGAATTGTGTGGAGTGCAGGGCTGGGGGTGGAGTGCTGCACTCAAAGGTTTTTGTATTATTAATGATGCTGAACTTTCAGTGCTGGAAGGTTCTGTTGGAATTGACATCAAAAGCTGGTTTATCTCTATATCTCTACTTTGGGCTCCCAACGCTGCCACAGTGACAGTGAATTTGTCACACAGGGAGAATCAGGAATGATCTTTCTTTGCTGCAAGCCACAGGTGTGAAAGTTTTGAGAAGAAAACCGCTGAAAGTCTGGCTGGCTTTGCAATCCAGCCCCTCCATGGCTGAGTTCCCCTCTCAAAGGAACTCCACAGGATTATAATTTCCCTCCTCCCAGAATCAACCTTGCTACTCCCACTGTGCTCCTTTTGCCACAAAAACTCATGAAAATGACAGGACTTTTGAGTGAAAGATTTCATTTAAAATTTTCTTCAGGTTCACAGAATCACTGATTTTGGAAAAGACCTCCAAGATCATCAAGTCCAACCTCCAGTTGGATTTCCACCTCCTCCACTAAACCACACCAAAAAGTGCCAGGTCAGCCTGGTTTTTTGAACATTTCCCAGGATGGTGACTCCAACCTTTCCCTGGGCAGCCTGTTCCAGAGTTTAGACCCTCTTTCAGTGGAGAAATTTATCCAAATATCCAACCTGAGCCTCACCTGGTGCAACTTGAGGTGTTCCCCCTTTTCCCATCTCTTGTTGCCCAGGAGAAGATGTTGACCCTCACCACACCACAACCTCTTTTCAGAGAATTGTAGAGATGCAGAAGGTCCTTCCTGCACCTCCTTTTCTCCAGGCTGAGCCCTTTTCCTAGATGCTCCTGGTGTTCCAGACCCTTTGCCAGCTCCATTCCCTTCTCTGGACACTCTCCAGCCCCTCAATGTCCTTCTTGTCACAAGGGACCCAAAATGACCCCACACTGGAGGTGCCTCGCCATTGCCCAGTTCATTCCATGACCTTTAATCAAGTCCAAAGCTGTGTTTCTCAAAGCCAAGAACAGTTTTCCTCACACCATGTTGACCCTTTGCTGGATTTATCCAGAGCTGGGTGTTTTATCTGCTGTGCCCTCTCCAGCTCTGGAGCAGATGGCTCTGATAGGGCTGTTCCAGAGCTGGGGATTTGGGAAAATGGATATTTCCCAGCCTTGGGCAGTGAGATGCAGGATCTGCCCCAGAACTGGGAGTGCTGGGAGCCACCTGCAGCTGCTCAGTGCAATTAGCATTCTCATTAACCAGCATTTAATGGGCTTGCTAATTGCCAGCTACTAATGAAGTGTACAGGAGTGTCAGATTTACTGAGCAACTTCTGGGAGCTTGGAGCTTCCAGTTTCATGGAAATGTGGATGATTTTTGCTTTTTTCCTCATTTAAAAGATGTCTTTCAAAAAGGCCAGCAAATGGTAAATTCTGATTTTCAGCAAACTCTGCTGTCTATTTCTGTCTCAGAGATTCCAGGGAATACTTAGTCCACTCTGTCCACTTTTAAACTCCAAGTGAATATAATTATTTCCACTTCTTGGAAATACTGTCTTATTTCAAGGCTAAATTCAACTAGATTCAATTTCCAGCACTTTGATTCATGCAACTTCCTCTTGCATAACTCAAAATTACAAAATTTTCCCTCTTTGCTATCTCAGATATTGTGTTAAACGCTGAAAAACTTCACAAGAAAACTGCTCCTTTTCCACTTGAATGAACTGATGTGATTGTGCACTTTAAAATTAATACAGGATCATGGAATTATGGAGATTTTTGGGTTGGAAGGGACCTTATATCACCCAGTTCCACACCCCTGCCATGGGCAGGGACACCTTCCACTATCCCAGGTTGCTTCAAGCCCTGTCTAACCTGGCCTTGGACACTTCCAGGGATGAGGTAGCCACAGCTTCTCTGGGAAACCTTTGCCAGGGCCTCACCACCTTCAGAGTAAGGAATTTCTTCCCCAGATCCCATCTAAAAGCTACTCTTTTTCAACCCATCTTCCCTTGTGATAAAAATATTGAACAATATTTGCTCAGAATCTTCTCTTCAAGATGATTGCAATGAAGATAAAAATCACTGCAAATCCTTCCCTCCCCATTCAAATTAGAATTTGCTGGACTGAGACGGGTTTTAATTGATGTGTCTTTTTGTACCTTTATTTGGCAGCAGCTTCAATCCTGAAAGCACCTGGTTATAATCCAGTGGAACCAAAGTAGGTTTTATCATAATGACTTTCGTTATCACCCAGACATGAAATCTCCCTGAACAGAAAACAGATTTCTTTGACGAGCCCTACTTTCCAGGGAACAAAGTCATCTGGTGCTGGAGAGATATTTTTAACTTTGAATTTTCTATTTTGGAGAACTTCTGAGCTAACAGGGATTTTGCTTGTTGAGGATCAGACTTTACAGCCCAGCATTTACCACATGGAATCACAGAATATACCGAGTTGGAAGGAGCCCTCAAGGACTTGATGAAAAGTCCACAGGCCCTCATTCCTTTGGAAGGTCTCCAGTTTTTGAAAATGTGTTGAGAGGAATTCAATCCCAAAACAGCTTCTAAAACTCTTTAAATTTTTCTAAGGAGTTGGAATATCAACTTCCATGCTGCTGAAATTCTCTAATATTTCATTGCAACATCTGTGGCCTCGGTTGGTAAAATTTTAAGTGCTGTAACCTGGTCCAGGAAAGGTCCCTGCCCATGGCAGAAGGTTGGAATGAGATGATCTTGAACAACCCAAACCCTTTCATGATTCTATAAATGTTTATAGGTTAAATCTATTGGATATTTACTGCCATAATGGCATTCACTAATCCAGGTGCACTGAGAATATTGTAACACTCAGCCAATGGATTTTCACTACAAACCTGGGGTTCACAAATGATGGGAGAGTTTTGGTGCCTCCATGTGTTACAGCCCTTCTCCTTCTACATAAAAGAATTTACAGCTCCATTTTGTCAGCCCAAATGTGTGTTTAGGCAGTGTTCTCAAACAGTGGCTCCCCCATCATGCCCAATAAAATTTAAAAGATAAAAATACACCGTTATTTCTGTGAGATGTTCTCTGCAGCCAGAACACCACAATGTTCCCTGAAAATTCGGGAGAAAAGGGTTATTTTCTGCTTCCTTGTCCCCACCATCCACAAGGCAAGAGTGAAGGTTGACTGCTGTGCCACTTCCAGCCCCGTTTCATCTCCATGTGCAGAGAGAGATGCAATTTTCTTACCGGCACAGCAAACTGCTGAATTCCTTAATCTGTTTGTCCTTTCTGCAGCAGCACCTCCGCTTGGTAAATAACCCGGAGATGGGAGTAATCAGAGTAGTGAGGCAAAGCAAAGTTATTATGAACTTTTTGAAATGTATGAGGGATGTAAAATGTGAGATGGAGAGGAAAAGGGAGAAAAAGAACGTCCCAGGGGCACATTTCATTGCTCAGGAGGCATCAGGTTGAATAAGTTACAAATAAGCTGTCATCTTAAAAGGTGCCAGACACTGACGCAAGTGGAAAGTTAAAACAGCAGCTCTTTTTGAGTGTTGCAGGCAGCAGCTTTTGGTGTTTTAGTGCAGTCCTCAAAATTGAATTGTGCATTGGGTATGGTGCATTGGCAGTGACTTTGCTGCTAGACAGCTCATATTTTGCTTTTCTTTGGGTTTTTTTTAGCTCTGGATGGTCTCTGTTCTGACTATACTGAGGATACTGGCCAGAATAAATGTCCAGAATGTTGTCCCTGGTAGGTTTGTGGCCTAGGAAGGTCAGCTTAACTTGTGGTGACCACCCCACTGTTTGCACACAAGAAAACGTGGATTTATTTCAAGCTTTGAAAAGAGGGAATGGAGCCTAAATCTGAGAGCCTAAATTTATGAAGGTCCTTGTCTCTTCTGTCTTGTTTACGTGGCTTTCCTAATTCCTGGAACTACAGGTTGCAGGAGTATTTGTGCTTCCACCCCTGAAAGTGTTCAAGGGATTGGATGTGTCTTGGAGCAACCTGGGATAGTGTCCATGACAGGGGTTGGAACTGGATAATCTTTCAGGTCCTTTCCAAACCAAACCATTCTCTGATTCTTTGATTCTCTGATTCTACTTTGCACTTTGTTTTAATACCTTTCCCTATACGGCCATTTTTCCAAATTCCGCAAATTTCCAGTCTTCACCAAAAGTTCCCCCTAAGTTTGCTGGTAAATATAGGAAGAGACATAAATCAGATTTAATCTAAAGCTAAATGCTGTCCTCTCCCAGCTCCCTTCAGGATTTGGCCAAGGGATGAACTTCTATCTTGGTTCTCTCAGGAACACAGAGCTCAGTGTTCTCCAATCCCTTATGCTCTAATCCTTAACACCAGAGAGTTTGTCTGTATAAGAGAACCCTTGCTCAAGTTTGGAACAAGTTTTGGAGCCTGAATTTGGATGTAGAGGGGCTGTGGCATTCATGGCTCCAAGGTTCTCTTCACTGAATGAGAATTATTGAACCCTGGAATGGGAAAAATGGCAGAGATGCGTTTATTTCCATATTGATAATGTGTGACGAGAAGGTTGAGGGATCCCACCTGGAACAGTCTTCATCTCTGAGGATCCTGACATAAGAAGGATGTGGAGCTGCTGGAGTGAGTCCAGAGGAGGCCATGGAGATGCTCCAAGGGCTGTAGCCAGTCTGGGAGAATTGGGAATGTCCAGCCTGGAAAACAGAAAGCTCTGGGGAGAGCTCAGAGCCCTTTCCAGGGCCTGAAGGGGCTCCAGGAGAACAGGAGAGAGACTTTGGACGAGGGATGGAGGGACAGGATGAGTGGAATGGCGTTAAATTGACAGAAGGTGGGGTTAGATGGGATACTGGGAAGAAATTCTTGGCTGTGAGGGTGCTGAGGCCCTGTCCCAGGTTTCCCAGAGAAGCTGTGGCTGCCCCATCCCTGGAAGTGTCCAAGGCCAGGTTGGACAGGGTTTGGAGCAACCTGGGACAGTGGAAGGTGTCCCTGTCCATGGCAGGGGGTTGGAATTCCATGATCTTTCAGGCCCCTTCCAGTCCAAACAATTCCATGATTCTGTGACTGTGGAGGGTTACCACAAGAAGCCACAAGTTTGCCCTCCAGAAGAAAGTTGTGAAGAAACTTCCTAATGCTGAGATTAGTCAAATGGTGATGTAGATTTCCCAGGATTTTCAGGCCTCTTTGAATAGAATTCTTAAAATCATCTCAGACTGATTTTTCCAGGAATGAGGAAAGCCATGTAAACAAGACAGAAGGGACAAGTACCTCCATAAATTTAGGCCCTCAGATTTAGGCTCCATTCAGACGTGAACTGCTTCAGAAAATAGAGTCACATCTCACTTGTTATTTATTAAGGCTGAACTGGGAGACCAGATCAGTATCAAATAAAACCCTCAAGGTGAAGTTAAATGTTCCAGGCACCACTGAGTACAAAAAGATTATTTTTCCATTGTTTCGTGGTTCACAAATTTGATTTCTTGATCTGCAGCACAGAGCAGAAGTTTCCCTTTTTGGCTACAAAATCCTCTTACCCAAGTCAGGGAAAGGAAAGAAAAAAAAATATTCTTCCCCCCAAACTCTGCTCTCAGGCTCGTGAAGACCAATCTGGGCAGCCCTCAGGAATCTGCTTTCCATTTCTGCAGTGGATACCTATTCTTAGCTACTTTCACAGGAGTTTTTATATGCAAACAGCACCTTTCTCATCTCCTCAGCCAAGACTCTGACATTCCCCACTCTCCCTGTGAGCCGTGGATGTGTTTTCCCCCTCGTGTGGTGCAGGGATGGCTCGTGCTCTACATAGCAGGGAGGCAGAAATAGAGGTGTGCACGCGCCTGTAAATCCCCTTTTAGAAGGCAGAAAATCCCAGTTCCTCCAGCACCTCCAAGTCCACTCCATAAATCTCAAGTGGGAATTTTGTCTCGGCAGGGCACAACTTTGGAAACTATGCACATATTGAGGAACTTTGCTGGAAAAGTGGGGCAACACAGTGTTATTTTAAAATTATGTCTTCATAACTTGTTGACTTGCTATGATATTTTTCTGCAGCTTTAACACTGGCTGACCAATTTATAAAGGATTGTGTGTGGAATACTGAAATGAATTCCTAACCACTCTGAATATTGATGTTCCATGGAGAAATAGGCTTCCAAATACTTTCTGGAAGTGGGAAACTTTATCAGGGCATTTATAAAAGTATCATGAAGTCCCTGCAGAGACTGCATCTTTATTTCTGATAAACACATTTTCCAACCCAGAAATGACCCCCCTTAATAGGAGACCTTGTGGAAAATTGATTTATTATTTTCCTTGTGGTCTACAGCAGAAAGAAAACCCAGTAGCCTATTTTGCATAAAGTCTGATCAAACATTGTTTTCCTCTGGTAGACTAGAAAGTTGATAATGCTTTCACTAGAAGGGAATGTTTCACTTCAGTGCTCAGATTTTGATTTATGTTCAAAAGTACTTCTGGTGGAATAAATGTCATTTCCAATCAGAAAATCAAAATATTTTTTAAATGAGAGGCTGCATCTCCTACACATTTTCTGCTTCCTGCTGTTTTTTATTTGTCTGTCTGAGACCGACTAATTTGTGAAACTAAGACAAACTCTGGAATAATTTTGAATTTACAAAACGGGCATTTTTCATCTGTTTTTAACATGAGAATTTTAGGTTTAATGGAAACTTCTAGTGGCAAGAGTGACTCAGGGCTAACCAAATGTTCCTCAGAGCTGTGACCTCACATCAATGTGTCTGGCACATAATGTTGGGAATTTCAGAGCTACTATAGCATCAATTTAAAAACCTATAACACCCTTAATTACCATTTAAATATGACTTAGTTAAATTTCTTACCATGTTAAATTGTAATGAGAGATGAAAATCTTCAATCAAAGCTCTGTTTTTAGTAAATTCCAGAAGGTCTCTGATTTCTACACAAGAGCTCTGATTGAATGTGGCCTTCTCTCTCTATGTCAAATGAGCTGAAGCCACAAAAAGGGGCATTTGGAGTTGCTTCTAAATGCAAATTACCCCCAATTCCAGCTTTGATAACAATCCTGTCATCCGAATTAGTGGTTGACTGAATTAAACAGAATGGACTCAAATCCACCGCCCCTTTCCCAAAACATCCCTACAAAAAACAGCCTTCAAGTTGCCTTTGAAATCCTTGGAATTCTTCCTTTTTAAAACCCCTGGAATGTGTCCATTAGAGAAATAATGGCTATTGCCATTTTCTGGTAGGTTTGTACTGTACGCTCTGGACAGAGAGGACTTCTCCAGAGACTGGATCATTTCTCCATGATTTTGGTGTCATGAGATGTGTCTGGACTTTTCCAGGCAAGTTTATAGGGAAGGAAGGCAGTTATTTATGATGGAATCATAGAATAGAATCATGGAATGGTTTGGGTTGGAAGGCACCTTCAAGACCATCTCATTCCAACCAGGTTGCTCCAAGCCCCCTCCAACTTGGTCTTGGATGTTTTCAAGGAAAAGGAAAATCACAGCTTCACTGGGCAACCTGTGCCAGGGCCTCACCACCCTCTGAGTACAGAAATTCCACCTAAAATCTGATTTAAATGTCTCCTTTTCCAGTTTGCTGGCACCTGCCTGGATGGAGCTGGGCCCCCTGAGAAAGTGGGGTGAATGCGTCTTTCAGTTATTTCTAGAAAAATTTGGAGTTGGGCACCCAAATGGTTGACAAGAGTTTATCCATTGTGGATGGTCTAAGGCACACCACATCTCCTTGTGCCTGAGGATTCCCATCCACTCCACACTTGGGTGGTCCCTGGGATGGGACAGGGAGTTCCATAATGAAAGAAAAAAAAATAGAAGTCAGGACCTGGGTTGGGTAGACAGATGGGAAAGATCTAGGAACAAAAGCAGAAGTGTGATTCAAGGTGCCATCAACAAAGATATTTTATTATTATTTTCATTATTTTGTCATTTATTATTTTTATATTTATATATTTTATTGATTTTTATTAATAATACTATTAGTTTTATTATTTTTAATTGTTTTATTATTTTTGTTGTTTTTATTAGTTGTATTATGATCTATAAATTCGGAAAGTTTCTTATTCAGTAATGAACTCATTTTCAGGATTTTATTATCTATTATTTTGTTTTAGAACTGTGTTTCCAACACAGTGTCTGGGCTCGACTGTGGCAGATAAGAGAAATGAAGATGTTCATGGGCAAAGGATCGCATCAGGAATTTCACATCCTTAATTTTACTATCAAACCCATCAGAATGATGGCACATTGCAGACTTTACCCTCTACACAGGAGTTTTAAGCAGTTTGGACCTGTGGGGGTTTGTGACATCCAGCTGGAAGTTTTCAGGCCAGGCAGGGTTTAATCCACCTCAGTTTGCAGCAACAAAAAATATTAACAGTAAAAATGTCTGGTCCTGTGAAAGAAATGGGAAGTGGGGACACTTTTCTGTCTTTAGGGAGGACCTCGACTTGGCTGCTTTCTTGGCAATCTAATGCAATTCAGGATGGACTGTGTGGAGGAATTTGGCTTGGGATCCACCTCATCTCATTTCAGAGAACTACATCCCAGCTGGTCACATTCAGACCCCCTTATGACAGAATCATGGAGCAGTTTGGGTTGGAAATGAACTTTAAATGAACTTCTGGTCTTCTAGTCCAGCCTCCTGCAATGATCAGGGACGTCTTCAACCAGATCCTGTTGCTCAGAGCCCCATCCAACCTGACCTTGAATGTTTCCTGGGATGGAAATTTCTCTGCATAACCTCATCTGGTGCTTAACCACTCCCACCACAAAAGATTTCTTCCTTAGAGACAATCTAAATCTCCCCTCTTTGAGTTTAAAACCATCACCTCTTGTCCTGTCCCTACACATCCTACAAAAAACTTTGTTTCCCTCTTTCTTTTAAACTCCCTTTAAGTATTGAAAAGCTTTAATAAGTTTTTTCCTGGATCTCTCTATTTTCCATGCTAAATAATCCCAACCCTCTCATCTTTTCCTCACAGGAGCAGTGGTCCATCCCTCTGAAGGAATCAGATGAGTGAAACTTTTAGGATTCCTCCAGCATTAGAGCCTTTTCCAATGCACATATGGGAAAGGTTCAGGCTGTTTGAATGCTGGGAATCACAGGATCTTTCAGGTTGGAAAAGACCTCGAAGATCCTCGAGCCCGACCTTTGACTGATCCCCACCTGTCACCCAGCACATGGTGCCACATCCAGGCTTTTCTTGAACCCTCCAGAGATTGTGACTCCTCCACATCCTGACCCTGCAATGTTCTTGCCCAGGAACGAGCTGGGGAAAAAAAAAAACCTTAAGGTGTGAACTGCTCACCTTGCTCTAAATTCTCACCCAGCTCTGAGTTTTACAGGCTCAACTCTTCTTTCTCGTCCTGAAATCCTGGGTGTCATCAGGCAGTGGCAGTGGTGGTTGTCTGCCAGACTTGCTGGGGCTGCAGAGGGACACACTTGTCACTCACCCAGCAGGAAGGTGGCCCTCACAAAACAAAGCTTTTTGCCATGACCTACAATTGCCAACACCCCCCAACACCACGCGTGGGCTGTGTCTCCTCCTGGGGGAAGCCCAGCAGCTGCGTGGGGGTTTTATCCCAATTTGTTTTCACGTTGTCAGTGAGACAAGGAGACATCCTGGTGTGTCCTGCGTGACAGAATCCTGCCAGCAATAGAGACTCCCACTGCTGCTGGGAAAATATAATTTATTGGCAAGGCTGGCCACGGTTTTACAGATATTTCTGCTGTTTCGTGGAAAGAATAATTTTATTTTAAGAATGTATATCTGCCTCTAAGCCTGGGTATCTATAGCCCTCTCTACATACAATACTTGGCTGGCATTTCTCAAAGTCAGCCATGTAATTAACAGAAGTTTGGGCTTTTTTTAATCCCTATGTGTTATCAGTTACCAGCCTGTACCCTTCCATCTTAGGGACTAAAGATGAAACTCCAGGCCCCTTCTCAGAGGTTTAATCATCAGTAGATTGGATTCCACATCCCTGGAAGTGTTCAAGGCCAGGCTGGATAGGGTTTGGAGCAAGCTGGTTTAGTGGAAGGTGTTCCTGCCCTTGGCAGGGGGTTGGAATGAGAGGATCTTTCAGGTCTTTTCCCATCCAAACAATCCTGAGCCCTTTGCTGTTATTTTTGTGTTGCTAGAACCAAGTGAGTGCATTCTCACTGCCCACATGACCCAGAAGAAAAGGACAATATCCCAGAATCCACAAAATCCTCCCTACCTGTAGCGGGTCATACCCAGAGCTCCAAAAGCACCACCTTGGTGGCTTGAACCCCCCAAAAAATGGTTCAGGTTTCACTTTTAGGCTTCACCACCCATGGGAGATGCCAACAGCTGCTGTTCACATCCCCTGTCCTAATGGACACAACAACCCCCTGCCACCTGCTTCTGCTTGCATTGGGAAGGTGGGAAAATTATGGCCTTTCTGCATCCTGGAGAGATTCTGGGAAAAAAAGAAGAAAGGTTGGTTAAAAATAGTCAGGCTGTGGATTTGCAGGCAGAACTCTGCAATTAGTTGGGGTCTGTTACTCAAGGCTGTGAGAACAGAGTGAAATGCAGCAGATGGGGGAAGACTCAGCAAACATAGAGTTTGTTGTCTTCAAAAGTTTCCAAAAACATCTTTTTTTTCCATTTTTTCCCCTTTTCCCTCTGGCTGTTGCTTGATGAACATAGTTATATGTTTGGAATAAATCAAAAGCCTGGTAAATGTACAGTTTATCAGCTGTCGGGAGTTTTTAGATGTGGTTTATCTTCCCTCTACCTTGTTAACCATCAGGAGAAGCTTTATTTGGATTATCACTGAACTTCACCCTTAATTTGGGGCAAAAAAATGCTAAAGGACGGTAAATTAGATCAGATTAGATTTTAGGAAGAAATGCCTCCCTGTGAGGGTGGGGAGGCCCTGGTATGGAATTCCCACAGAAGCTGTGGCTGCCCCATCCCTGGAAGTGTTCCAGGCTAGGCTGGATGGAGCTTGGAGCAACCTGGGATATTGGAAGGTGTCCCTGCCCATGGCTGAGGAGTTGGAACTGGATGATCTTCCAGGTCCCTTCCAAACTAAACCATTCTATGATTATCCAATTAAATTAAAGTTCTTTACTAAGAGAAATATAGGGTTGGTGCTGAAGTCATTTAAAAATTCACTGAGGGCCAAACATTTTTCCCCCTCAATTTCCTATATATTAAATAAAAAAGAAGACCTTTGCTTCATAACCTTGTACCTGGACTTGTGTCACGGTTTGACACTGGCACAATGCCAATGCTCTATGAAAATACTTTTTGCCTGGTGCTTTACTGTGAGATGTGATCAGGAATGAGCAAAGCAGGCTTCTAGTTTAGGAGTAGAGGGAACAAA
>JAWMQZ010000118.1:150968055-150998792 GCA_035584835.1 Tangara arthus | reverse complement strand
CTTTCTTTCTTTCTTTCTTTCTTTCTTTCTTTCTTTCTTTCTTTCTTTCTTTCTTTCTTTCTTTCTCTTTCTTTCTCCTTTCTCTTTCTTTCTCTTCTCTCTCTCTTTCTCTCACTCTTTCTCTCTTTCTCTTCTCTTCTCTCTTTCTCTCTTTCTCTCTCTCTCTCTTTCTCTCACTCGTTCTCTCTTTCTCTCTTTCTCTCTTTCTCTCTTTCTCTCTTTCTTTCTTTTCCTTCCTTTCTGCAGTAAAAGATTTTAACCTCCTGCTGAGTGTTTCCCATGTATTTATCTCTCTGGTCTTTCCATTCACGCTCCTCATCAGCTGGAACTGTGAGGTCAGGGTGGGGTTGTGAGGATCGATCCCTGCCGAGCTCTTGGCAGCAAAGGTGGAGAGGGAAGTTCACGAGGACTGGGGAAAAGCAAACCAGGACTGAAAGCATTGAGAGAAAGAAGCAGAAACCACCAGAATAAAAGGCAGAGAATCAGAGCTGGAGGGCACCGGCAGAGCTGTTTGTGGGGGGGAGAGCTGCGGGTTGGAGCAGGTACTCGGGGAAAGATGAATTTTTGGGATCTGCCGTGCTCTGATTGATCGGTGTGGGGGCTCTGGAGGGGTCTGAGCGGGGGTGAGAGGAGGGGGCTGAGTGAGAGGGGGCTGCAGGAGGTGCTGGCAGGGCAGCCGCCCCCGCCGCCCACCGCGGTTATTCATCCCGCTCTTCCCTCGCAGCATCCCCGGGAGCACGGGCAGGTTTTAACCCTTCTCTCAGCCAAATCCAGGGAAACTTGCCAACTTCTGGTGCTGTGTTTCAGCCAGGAGGGGACTGAGTTGTCAGAAGGAGGAGGGGAAATAAAACTTCTCTCATCTCCTCTCAGAGCTGTGCTGTGGTCTCTGGGATTTCTGGATTTCCTGAGTGCTGACACCAGTGGGGACATTTCCTTTGCCTTCCCACAGCTGTGGGTCAGGCTTGAAACCGATTTCATTGGAGTTACCCCCGTGTGCTGAGCTCGTGTTCGAGGCCAACAAGCCCAGATGTCACTGTCACCTCCACGGGCACAGAGGTACCTGCTCTGGCTGGGCATCCCCTGGTGCTGGCTCTGGAGAGAGAGAGCAGAGACTGGGTCAGGAGGGGGAACAGGTCCCCTGCACTGGGTGTTACAGTGGCCAAAGGAAATGGAACTGCTCTGCCCTGTTTGTTGAGACTAAACCCATCTGGCAGGGCTAAAACCTCTCCCTCTCTGCCCCAGCAGAAGTCAGAGAATCACAGATTCATGGAATGGTTTGGGTTGGGAGGGACCTTAAAATCCTGTGGTTCGACACCTTCCACTAGACCAAGTTGTTCAAGTTGCTCATCCAGCTTGGACAAACATTTCCAGGGATGGGGCAGCCACAGATTCTCTGGGAAATAGGTCCCAGAATTTTACCACCACCACCACCACATGGAAAAATTTCTTCCCAATATCCCATTTAACCCTGCCTGCTGGCAGTGGGAAGCCATTCCCTGTGTTCTGTCACTCCATCCCTTGTCCCCAGTCCCTCTCCAGTTCTCCTGGAGCCCCTTCAGGCTCTGGAAGGGGCTCTGAGGTCTCCAAACCTTCTCTTTCCCAGTCTGAATAATCTCTTATTATTATCTCTCTCACCTCTCAGCATTTCTTCAAAAATAGACCTATTAAATCCAAACCACTTCCTGGGAATTGTTCCTGGCTCCTCCTGTGCAGGGAACTGTGTCTGGGCATTGTCTGGGAGCACACAGATTTTCACATTTAAACCATTTGGGTCACCATCAGGTCTGTGTCTCTGGTATGGGATTTGCCTCTCTCCTTAGGGCTCAGGGCTGCCTTTCTCCAGGGGTTTAATGAGGTCGGAGCCTCTCAGCACAGCCACTGTGAGTGAACTGTTCTTAAACCTGAGGGCAATATTTGGGATGTTCATAACACCTGAGCTCTGCTTTCATAACAAAACGAGGCCCAAGACACGCACAAAATTTGATATCATTTAATCCCACACATGGACCTTGCAGGGAGTTCTGACCTACTTTGATCCAATTTGGGGACCAGGAGGCTCCTGCCTAATTTAGATCCCGGCAAAGACAGCTGGAGTAAAGGCTAATTTCCAGCTGGTGCATCCCTGAGCCAGATGATCCTGCCTGAGGGCATCAGGTCTGCAGAGGTCCAGCCTGAGTGAGCAGCTGCTGCATTTGTGGTGTCGTTTTTGTGGTGTTGCGTTTCTGGTGTTGTGTTTGTGGTGTTGTATTTGGGTGGTGGCTCTTGGCAGAGGCATTTGCCCAGCAGGACCCAAGGTATCTTTTCAAGGCTTAAGCAGGTGATGATGTTTTTGGTTTATACACCAAAGTTATTTTAAACACATCCCGGTCAGGGAAGTATTTTTTGGAATTTCTGGACATCAGATAGCCTGATGTCCACGGTTTTTAGAGCACCACTAGAAGGAAAAGGGGGGAAAAGTCCCTGTCATGCTATGAAGAAGAGATTGGATGAGCACTGGGGTTGATCTTGAGAAGGTCAAGGGTTTGCTGCTTCTCAATTGTCTTTTTGGACAACTGGCATTTCGTGTCCTGTCTCTGGTGTTGGTCTGAAGGGCTCCATGGAACAAGAATAAGAGAGGAACAAAGGAGCAAACACAAAGCAGAGTTACTCAGTTTGGCGGGGTGTTTGCAAATTGAACGCCATCATTTGACAAGGGTCAGGTAAAAATAGGAAACAGTCAGGAAAGAGTAAAAACTTCATCAGGGAACCATAGAGTACCCTGAGCTGGAAGGACCCACAAAGGTAAAACCATAGAACCATTAAGATTGCAGAATATTTCCAAGATAGAGTCCAAGCTTTGACCCATCAACTAAGCAAGATGCCTGAATGCCATGTCCAGTCATTTCCTGGACACATCCAGGGATGCACTATTGATTCCAACTGCTAAAACTCTGCTGAAGCCCGGGATTGAACCAGGGACCTTTAGATCTTCAGTCTAACGCTCTCCCAGCTGAGCTACTTCAGCCTTGATAACAGGATTTGTTTCCCTGTAAACAACAGGTAAACACACTGGAGCCCTTCAGCCTGGAAAATACAAATTTTGGGGAGAGGAGTTGCTTCAAGGTCAGTTGTGATTGATGCTAAAAATCACTTTCATGGATAAGGGGTTTTTCATATTCCCCAAGCCCAGTTTTGATTTCCTGCTTGGCCATACACCAAAGGCGGGTCAACCTTTCTGCTTCTTCTCAGGGCAGTCCATGCCACAGGACTGGGAACAGGCAGTGGAAGGAACAAAAATCCCTTTATATCATGATTTTGAGTAAAATAATTGAATTGTGAAACCCTGTCTCTCTTTCGCAGGCTCAGACTGGTTGAGGTCCAAATATTCCCAAACTCTGGAATTCCCAAATCCTGGAATTCCCAAATCCTGGAATTCCCAAATCCCGGAAATTGGGATCCCAAAGATTCCTGAGAATTCCCAAATATTCCCAGAATTGCCAAATCCCAAAATTCCCAAATATTCCCAAAATTCCAAAATCTCATAATTTCCCATCCCAAATATTCCCAAAATTCCCAAATCCTGGAATTCCCAAATCCTGGAATTCCTGATCTCAAATGTTCCCAAAATTCCCAAATCCTGGAATTCCCAAATTCTGGAATTCCCGATCTCAAATGTTCCCAAAATTCCCAAATCCTGGAATTTCTGAATCCCAAAATTCCCCAATCCTGGAATTCCCCAGCTCAAATATTCCCCAAACTCCCAAATTCTGGAATTCCTGATCTGAAATATTCCCAGAATTCTTCCATGAGGTCCCAGCTCCAAAGCCCTGCTCAAGTAGGACCTACAGCCCCTTGCCCAGGACCATTTCCAGGTCCCCATATTCCCACTTGGGAATATGTCAGAGAAGGGGAGCTCCACACTCTCTCCAGGCCGCGGGGCCCAGTTTCTCCTCCTTTCCCCACAGCTGAGATGCTCCTGTCCCCTCCAGTGCCTCCCAGTGCTGCTGGCCCTGGGCTGGACTCTGTCCTGGATGTGCAGGTCTCTCCTGTAGCGCAGAGGCCAGGCCTGGGCACTCAAAAGTGCAGGAAAAGTCTGCTGAAGCCCGGGATTGAACCAGGGACCTTTAGATCTTCAGTCTAACGCTCTCCCAGCTGAGCTACTTCAGCTCTGCTGGGGCTTAAATTCTCCCAAAACCTGTTGGAACACGATGAGATTTCAGACTTCTGCCACTCAAGCTGGCTCAGTGGACACTTGACTCTTTTTAATTCTTTTTAATCTATAAACACCTGGCCCAAACATCAACTTTCAGACCCCAGAAAGGTCAACAATTATCAAAGGTGTTTAAATGAGAATGGCTGTGGTGGATAAATACCCAACACTGGAATTATTCTTACAGCCACATCTGCAGTGGTAGCACCCAGAAAAACTGATTCTCATGGATACATGGAATGGTTTGGAATAGAAAGGATTTGAAAGGACGAGTTCTACCTCCTGCCACAGGCTTGGACACGTTCTGCTAGACCAGGTTGCTCCAAGCCTTATCCAACCTGGCCTTGGACACTTCCGGGGATGGAGCAGCCACAGCTTCTCTGGGAAACCTGTGCCAGTGCCTCACCACCCTCACAGGGAAGAACTTCCTAATATTCAGTCCAACCCTACCCTGTGTCAATTTAAAGCCATTCCTTGTTGTGGTGTTGTGAACCCCAGGACGAGATGAGAGATCAGAATTTGACTCCAAGTTCTCAGAAGGCTGATTTTTTATTTTACGATATTATATTAAGAGAAAATTATATACTAAAATGATACTAAAGAAAGAGAAAGTATACATCAGAAGGTTAAAAGAAGAATGAATAATAAAAACCTGTGACTGACCAGAGTCCTGACACAGCTGGATTGGGATTGGTCATTTAAACAATTCACATGCTGAATAAACAATTCTCCAAATCACATTCCAAAGCAACAAAACAGGAAGAGGCTGAAGCTTCCCAGCCTCCCAAGAAAATAAATTCTAGTGAAGGGATTTTTCATAAAATATCACAGTGACAATTCTCCCTTGTCCTGTCCCTCCATCCCTTGTCCCAAGTCCCTCTCCAGCTCTCCTGGAGCCCCTTTGGGCTCTGGAAAGGGCTCTGAGGTCTCTCTGGAGCCTTCCCTTCTCCAGGCTGGATATTCCCAGCTCTCCCAGCCTGGCTCCAGAGCAGAGAAGCTCCAGCATTTGGGAATCAATGGACTCCTTTGGATTCTCTCCACATCCTTTTGAAGTTGGAGGCTCCAGAGTTTTCTCAGAGGCTGAGCTAATCTGTCCCTCCACAGAGCTGCCATCATCCCCGCCCTGATGGCTCTCAGTGGGTGACAAGGATCCATCTGCAGGGTTCTCCCTAGGAAAGGGAAGATGTGGATGCCTTTGTCACTTGGACTTG
Source organism: Tangara arthus (assembly GCA_035584835.1). Taxonomy (NCBI): domain Eukaryota; kingdom Metazoa; phylum Chordata; class Aves; order Passeriformes; family Thraupidae; genus Tangara; species Tangara arthus. The sequence continues at coordinate 150,993,392 of JAWMQZ010000118.1, read as the reverse complement.
GTTCTGCCTTTCCAGCTGGTCCTGCTTTTGCTTCAGCAGCTTTTTCCTTGTCAAGGAAAGTGGCTTCCCACCAGCTTTCCTCAGACAGGAAGAAATGATCCCAACATGGAAACTGTGGTATTTGACAGCCCACTCTTCCTCACTGGAAATACTGAAGCTTCAGCTGGGTGCAGAATTCCTGTGGAAAGCTGAGCTGCGCTGCCACTTTGCAAATGCTCAGCAGTGTTGGTGGGAAGGGAGAAGTGAAGGATCTGATAAAGAACAGGCCTTGATGGAAATGCTACATTGCAGTTAAATTAGAAGTTTGAGGAGCTGACTCACTGGGAACTGGGGTTTTTCAGCTGGTGGAACACCAGAACTGGAAATCTGTGGGCAAAGTCATCAGAAGTCAGACTTGTGGAGCCAGTTTGACGAGTCACATGGAAGAAGTTGGAAGATCAGACTTTTCCTTATTGAAGAGGAAGAAATTAAAGCTGTTGTTCCAGCTCAGTTCAGACCTCAGGGCTGGAGCTCTGTAGGGAGAGAATGAAGTGGGAGGAGGAGCGAAATACTGGGATATCTCCTGTTGTCCTCTCTCCCCTGTGCCATTCCCCCTGGAAAAAAAAAACAACTATTGTGTCATTCACATCTTGATTACTCTTTGGAGTGTTTTTTTGGTGCCTTCATCCCATGAAGGATGTGAAAAAAAACCCTTAATAAAGTACCATCTGCACAGGGAATTGCTGTGTAAACCTTGTTTATCCAATCAGCGAAAAAAAAGAGTAAAGGGAAGGATATTATAGGATCTAAAGAAAGAAATGGTATTTTAGAATCTAGAGAGAAATCATTAGGGGTTCGTGGCTTATTGATTCTTCTGATGCAGGAACTAAAGGTTATCATTGGAAAAGAGCAAGTTCCAAGCTTGGAACAAAGAAAAAGAAGACATTTCCTCACACAGTGTCTGGTTATCTGTGCAAATCCCTGCTATTATAGATCCCGAAACCGCAAAAATATTCAAAAGATGACCAGGAAGATTTATGGAGGGAAAAAAAAACCTCTGCAAAGAGCATAAAAATATGGAACTCCCTTCTTTGGTTCATGCAGGACCTGAGCCACAAATCTCTGGAGATCAGAGCATCTGGTGATATAACACCCTGCTGGTTTTCCTTTTCTAGGCGCTAACTCACAGAAAATGTTGCAGGCTGGGTTTTTGAGCTGGATGTTCTTCTGTACATCTCCTCTGGCACCTCCTTGTCCTCATGCTCTGGCTTCTGGAGGCACCAGGATGGTGTCAGCCTGTGAAACCCTGCTGGCACCTTATGCAGAGCCGTGCTGGAGGTGTCATTTCATGCCACCAGCCAAGTGTTTAATCACCACTCCCACGCGGGTGGCTCAGGCTCTGGCCATGACAAACAGATGACAGGCCACTCCTCTGTCCCCGCTTCCCCTCCTCCCTTTTTTCCCAGTTTTCCTACCACTCCAGCCTGATCTGCCTGTGCTTTCTCAAATATCCATCTGCCATCAGGCAGAAGAAGCTTTCAAAGGTTGTGGAATTACATCCATAATTACATTTCCAGTCAGAAAGCTGATTTTCCTGGGCTTCATCCAAAGAACTGCAGGCAGCAAGTGAGGAAGGGGATTTTGTTCCTCTGTTCCAGCCTGGAGAGATCCCACCTGGAATGTTGTATCCAGCACATAAAGGACATGGAGATGTTGGAGGAGTTCAGAGGAGGCACCGAGGTGATGAGAGGGATGGAGCAGCTCTGCGGTGAGGAAAAAAATGACAGAATTGGGAATGTTCAGCCTGGAGAAGAGGAACCTGATTGTGGCCTTCCAGTACCTGACAGGAGCCCACAAAAAAGATGGAGAGGGATGGAGTGACAGGAAAAGAGGGAATGGCACTAAGATGACTAAGAGTAAATTTAGATTAGAGATTAGGAAGAAATTCTTCCTGTGAGGGTGGTGAGGCCCTGGCACAGGTTACCCAGAGAAGCTGTGGCTGCTCCATCCCTGGAAGTGTTCCAGGACAGGTTGGATGGGGCTTGGAGCAATCTGGGATAGTAGAAGGTGTCCCTGCCCAGGCAGGAGGGTTGGAACTGGATGATCCTCAAGGTCCTTTCCAACCCATTTCTGTGATTCCATGATTTGCTGAGAGTCACCACCAAATTATCCCAACCTCCCTGCCCCCACCCAGAGCCATGCTGGCCTTTGTGTTCCAGTCTGGATTCACCACCTCTTGTGGAATTCACTCTTTTTTAGTTTGGGCAAGGGCATCAGCCTTGGAGGAACAGAGAGGTGACCTTTTTCACCCAACCCAGCTCATCAAATTTGTCACCCACGTTAGTTTTTCCTGCAGACATCCTGGCACCAAACTCTGCCCCTGATGGGATTTTGCTGCATTTCCCCACTCTTTCCTCAACTCTGTACCAGGGGAGTGACATCCAGCTGCAGGGTTGGGATGTGATTGCTTTTCACTCCCTGACTTGGCTGTGATGTGTCATAAAAAACACATGTTTTCCTTTAGGCTTCTTGAAATTTTTCTGTCTCATTACACCAAGAGGGCTCTTGGTTTACTTGAGATAATCACTAAAAATGATCTCTATTTTGCTGTCACTATTTTCTCTTTCTGTTCTCTCCCCAGACTTTTATGATCTCATTATGAAACGTGGAACTCCTGTTTCTGAGAAAGGTTGCTTGAGGTTTGTAAAGGTCTCTCAGCAGGAAGCTTGCTCAGCTCCATTTTCCCCTCTGGTTGAACAGACCACCAAGTGAGCCCATTAGGGGAAAATGGACTGCTTGAAAATAAAACAGTACAAAACATGCAACAGCAGCAGCACCTCTGAAATGTAAGGCTCCAATAAGCAACAAACCATATTTGCAAAACTCCTCTTTGATGGTAGTTTAATATGTTAGGGAAAGAAAGAGATAATGGCCCAAAGGGCACTGGGGGTGCTTCCCACCACAATGGCTGTGAGGAGATGGAAGATGAGGCCTGCGATAACATCATTGTTATTCTGGAGACACAAATGCAGCTTTGAAAAACAGAGTTAATGAAGCCCAGCTGCCAAACTCTGCCCGTCACACAGCCATTCCCTCTCCCTCCTGAAGTCTGATGTCTAAAAGATGCTGAGATTGTCAGTCCATCACTCAGGGGGGGTGGCACTGGGGGCTCTTTAATTTTTATTTTTTTTAAAGTTAGGAATTCAGGCTATGAAGAACAGCTCTGCTCTCCTGAGGTGCAGTATCCCTGTGATGTAAACACACAGCTTGGATGGAGGAATGCAGAAATAATCTGGGCCAGGGTGAATATTTGCAATCTGCCCTGTGGTGAAGTACCCACAAACTCATTGCTAGGGAGGCCTGGTGAGAAAAAAACCCAGACTTGGAATTTAAGTTGTCCCCAAGTTTAACCCCCTTTTTTTTTTCTGAGAAAAACAATGTTTTAGTGTTTTGTGGTTCTCAAAGTGAGAGACCTGAGAGATCTTAGAACCCTCCAATGGTTTGGGTTGGAAGGGACCTTAAAAATCATCACATTCCCATCTCCCTGCCATGGGTCTTCCACTATCCCAGGTTGCTCCAAGCCCTGCCCAACCTGAACACTTCCAGGGATGGACAGCCACAGCTTCTTCTTTGGACAGCATCTTGGATGCATTTCACTCAGAATGGAAGAGAAAATTTGGAAAAGCAGAGGTCTGTGTTCACCAAAGTGTAGTTTCAGACAAAGGAATGAATTTAAGGCAGAACCTTCTGAGCTGGATGAGGGCACCTGAGCTCTGTGTGGAAAAAAGAGGGTAATGTCCATGTCCATGGTTGTGTCCTGCATGGACACAGCTGACCAGGCAGCAGGAGAAACCTCGTCTGAAAGTCTTGGAGCAAGCACTGGGAGACACAAGCCTTGCCCTAAATTTGTTTTGTGCCAGCTCCTGAATATTGCAATGCTGCAGTTCAGCTCAAGCCCTGCTGCTTTCCCCAGCCTTAATAACACTGGCAGATCCTGCTCTGCCCCCACAAACTCTCAGTGCCTGTGCCTTCCCCTCATCTTCCTTCCAATATGGATCACCCACTGCCATGTCAACCCAGCAAAACTTCATTTTCAGCAGAATAAACGAAACACATTTGGGAATCACCAATTTAATAACTGTCAGTAGACCAGAGGAATGAAATAGGTGCTAAAAAGACAGAAGAGCAGCACCAAGGAAATATTTGTAAAAAATAACAGGTGTTTTAAAGTGTGTAGGGGTGTGTAAATATATTTATAAGATATTAATACACAAGCCAGGTGGCCCTGAACCTCATTAGGGAGCCAATTGTTCTTGCCAAACATTCTTTGGTAAGGTTCCCTGAGAGATTTCCCAGAAACTCCTAAAATTAATAGTAAACAACCATTCTTGGGGGCTGGGAGATATTTTCTGCCTCTGCTCAACATCCCAGCCTCCTTCTGGAGTTTTTCATTGCTTTGCGAAACATCCAGAAGGTACAGGGGGAAAAAAATAATGGAAGAAAAGGAGGGGGGGTTAGGGGAAAGATGAATATAAACAGAACGTACAAATAATGGGCTTCACATCGAAAAGCACAGAATGATTGCTTGGACAGTGATTGTGTCTTGATGTATAAACGGGTTTGTTACTTAACTCTGGTGATTCATGCTTCAGGCACAGGGATGAGGCAGCTGCCAAATTTCATGCTGGGAAGGAATTTTCACTCCCAGAACAGATTGGCTGGGAATTTATAAAGATGAAAGATCAGTCAACAGGGCCAGGTGTTGTCAGGATGAACATGTGGGCAAGAGGGGGGACATCACAGAAGCCATCCACGCCGTGTTTTGTCTCATAGTACAAAGTATCCCCCAAAAAAATCAGTGCACGACCCTTTATCCCTTTCTCCCACACCTCCACCAGACCTGCAATCCACAAAGGAATTACTTTATTGGCCACTCTCCTATCTGCAATGGATGAATCCTGGAGCAACATAAAATATTCTTCACAACATTTATTTCAACTGTGTTTCTAAATAAAGCTGGGCTGAAGCTACGTGAGATTTAGTTGTTGGGTGTTTGGGGTAGGGAGGGTTTTTATTTTTTCCCTTTTGTCTTTAAAGAGTGTCTAAAGAACATGTTCCAGCTGTCTGGAAGGAAAGAGCTAGAAAGGAAAAGAGAACAAAGGGAAACCAGTGGAGATATTTAATTGAGATAATTTTAGCTGCTCTAAATGTCACGGGCAATCTTGTGCAAGTACTTGGGGAGAGGAGAGGAGGAAGAAAGTTCTGTGCTGGTCATTCAGTGCCCAAATTAAGGAGAGGTGGCTGTCTTTTCAGAAATCAGGCAGGACCCTACCTGGAAGCTCTGGGGTAACTGCTTTTTGACCCTCAGGGGTCTCCCCTAAACCCACAAGACTTCAGTGCAAACCACAAATTCATCCAGACCCAACAGCCTGAGGGGAAACCCTCTGGTTTTGGGGCTGAGAAAGGAAACAAGGTGCTCTTAGGGGTGCTCAGCCTGGGTGTGGTGAGTTCAGGTCCCTTCTTGGTCTGGACCTCTGTGCCTTGGGTGAACAATTCTGTGTCAGAGCACGGCTTGGTGGCATCTCTGTGTGTTCTGCGTGACCAAATGTGCACAGTCAGGCAGATGGGTGTTGGAGAAGGCTGCCTGTGGCAGTCCTGGAGTCCCCACCCCTGGAGAGATTTAACAGATGTGTAGATGTGGCACTTGGGGACATTGGCAGGGCTGGTTTAATGGCTGGGCTTCATGAGCATAGAGGTGTTCTCCCACCTAAACAATTCTCTGGTGTTGGCTTTCCTGGGACAGCTGGGACGCATTGCCTGGGGTGGGTACTCTGAAATTTAAAACAGGTTGATACCTTGGTCTGGCCTGGTGGATGTTTATTATTATCCAAAATGTAAAGTTCTTGCAGAGGTTGGGTAGTTGCTAATGCGGGGGTCAGAACTCTTCAGCTGTGAAGAAACCACAATTCGTGTCCCAGTTAAAATACATGTGCTCTGAACATGGTTTCCCAAAATTCCTGGGAAGGGAACCCTATCCCATGTCTAGTTTGGACAAAACCAGACTCATTTTTAATGATCTGAGGACATGGTTTAGTGGTGAACACAGTGGTGGTGCTGGGTTCATAGCTGGACTTGGTGATTGAATTTGACCACTGATGATCATGGAATGGTTTGGGTTGGAAGGGACCTCAAAGATCATCCAGTTCCACCCCCTCTCATGGACAGCGACACCTTCCACTGTCCCAGGTTGCTCCAAGCCCTGTCCAACCTGGCCTTGGACAATTCCAGGGCTGGGGCAGCCACAGCTCCTCTGAACACCCTGTGCCAGTGATCTTAGAGGGGTTTTCCAACAGTAACAATTCCATGACTCTGTGTAAGTGACAAACACGATTTTAATACAACCTTCGCCTCCTCATCCTCACTAAAACTTGAGCTTTGGGTAGAGATTTCATGTTCAGTACAATTCCTGCATGACCACTGACAGAAACCTGGGGGTACCCTGGCGAGATTGTGTCACCCTCACAAAACTTGGGGAGGGAGTTGAAGGATTTTGGAGAACCAGCAGTGGATGGGAAGGAAGGATCTGCCTGTGTGCATCGTGGAGGCCACAAAACTCCAAATCTTAGGGTTTCCCCCTCCATCACAAACTCTGCAAACATTGTTCTGAGCAGCCTGGTCTAGAGAAAGGTGTCCCTGCCCATGGCAGGGGGTTGGAATGGGATTATTTTTATATTATTTATTATTATTTATTTTTACATCCATTCCAACCCCAAATCCTAGGATTCTAGGATGGTATGATCCCTTCAGAGAGCCTTCCTGGCTCCCAGCAAAGCAGCACTGCAGGGGCTCTCTCCCCCTCCCTGATGCATTCTAAAAGAGGAGAAAACCCGGCTCTAACCCCCCCCAGAGTAGGCCCCACATTTGGGGGGAGATCACCCCTATTTTAGCAATGCCTTGGGGGCGCTGCCGTGGCTCATTTTCACCCACCCTGGAAAGCTCCCCCGGCATCTGGGTGTTGGCAGGCAGGTGGAAGAAAGGCAGGAGCGTGCGGCAGATCCCCCTGCACACACACACACACACACACACGCACACACACACACATACACACCCCTCATCCCTTTTGTCTGCCCCTCTCCCACTCCCCCCTTCTCCCCCGCGCTCCCGCCCACCGCCGGTGTCTCATCCCGGGATGGCTCATGGCTCTCCAGGTACCTGCAGGGATGGATGCTCTACCCTCGGCTTCTCCTCAAGGAACCCATTAACGCCGAGCTGCCGCTTCGCCTCGGCCTCCCCTCCCTCCCCTGCTGGAAAACAAAAAAAAAAAAAAAAGAAAAAGAGAAACAAAAAAAAAAGAAAAAAAGGAGGGGAAGAGAGGTGGGAAATCCAGGATAGCGCATCCTCCCCCCGCAGCGGGGGCTGAGGCTCCTCGGGGAAGGTCAGCGCTCTGTGTGAGAGGGGAGAGAGGGCAGCGATGGGCAGGGAAGGGTTGGCAGGGCTGGAGGAGTGACCCTGCATCCCTTCCCCCCAAATTCCTTTTCTCTGTCGCAGCATTCCTGCGGGGATCCATGGAGAACTCGATCCCATTGTACTGGGAGGGAGCTGCCAGCGCCTCCCCAGTATCCGCCAGGCTGGGAGCAGGAGCACAGCACCAGGGGAGTGCTGCCCATCCCATCCCATCCCATCCCATCCCATCCCATCCCATCCCGACTGCCCTACAGCGGGATCATCCCATTTTTGTTCTTGTCTGAGGGACACGAACAAAAAATTCTGCAATCCTTAGGGATCTGTCGCTAAAATCAGGCTCAAGTAACTCCATCTGTCACTATGCTGTTAGATTTTTTTTTTCCTTTTTTCCCTATTTTCTTTCCTTTTTTTTATTCCCCCTTTTTCCTCTCCTTTTCTTTTTTTAATTTTTTTAATTTTTTTTATTCCCCTTTTTTTTCCTCTCTCTCTCTCTGTTTTTTTCCTCCCTTCCCCCGTTGTTTTCATTATTATTCTTTCCCCTTTTGGTCTTGCTAAGATTCAACAGATATATGGGGACAAAAATTTCTATAAACAGCTTTTTTTATTTTTTTTTTCTAGATATGACCAGGCCTCTTGAAAGATAACCTGAGGAGAAGGGAGATGGAATAAAAAATATTCCAATGATTTTGTGAGGACAAGGAATAGATTGGTGTGAGGATCACCCCTGTCCCAAGTTTATGCTTCTAATCCTGTGGATATCTCACCCCTGGAAGTGTTCAAGGCCAGGTTGGATGGGGCTTGGAGCAACCAGGACTAATGGAATGTGTCCATGGAAAAGTGGTGGGAGCTTAATGCCCCTTCAAAGGTCCCTTCCAACCCAAACTTTTCTAGGATTCTGTGACCTCAAGCCTGAGACCACCAAGAAGTTGTGTTCAATGCTGGGGAAGCGATGTGCTGAGGAGTTGTGAGGGGTTTTTGGAGCAAGGAACTCCTGAAAAATCTTTCCACAGCAACTCACTCCCCAGCTCCTCCCACCCCTGTTTTAATAAAGTTTTTAGTGACGTCTGGGGCCTCCTAGATTTGGAAGGAAGAAATTAGCACAGTCTGCTGCTTGCTTCTCACGTTATTCTGTTTCCCTCAAGCTTCCCTGCTGGCCCTAATTACCCATCTCTCATTTACAGGTGCTTAAATAAAGGAAATGGGAACGCTGCTAGAATTGGGCTGGGATGAGGATGTGCTGAATGAGGCTCCCTTTATTCCAGAAGTGACCTGGCATCACCCCTGCTGTTCCCAGCGATGCAGGAACCTCTTTGCAGGTGTTCTGTTGTTTCCTTGGGACAAGGGGACAATTTCTGCGCTGACTCCAGCTGTGGCTCCCTGTGGATAAGCGAGATTAGCGAGGATACTTAGAGGAAATCTTTTGTTAAGAGAGATGCTTGGTGGGGACAAAAATAGGGGAAACAGCTTAGAAGAAGGAGAAGCGATGTGGAAAGGTGGAAAAAAAGGTAAATTGAGTCACAACTTGGTGACAGAACTGCTAAAAAGAGGAGAGCAGTGGCCTAGTTTGTGTCTTCAGGGTGCTGATGGCTGTGAGAGCAGGGAGCTGACAGAGCTCTGGGGACACAGGTGGGGCTGGGAACAGCAGCCTGGCGTCCTGCTGTGATCATGGAAAGGCTCCTTAGTGTCCCCTGGAATGCCCCAATGGAGCCCAATGCAGACAGACAGACAGACACACATCCCTGTTCAGAGATAGGTACAAACCACGCCCACAAAATGAGTTATAATAAAGCACTGAGGTTTTCCCGTCATTTTTAGGAATGTCCCATCACTGAGGACGCTTGGGTTGAAACCCTGGTGCCAAATTAGGCAGAACATGGCTTTAAACCTGTCTGAGGTGTTGTCCTAAGACATCTTTGTGGCCAAATCCTGGACAGGTTTGGAAATGCTTTGGGATTTCAGCCCGAGTGAGGGAAAATAAAACATTTAGAGGGTGTTAGGTGTTCCTGGAGAGAGAAAAACCATCCATCCATTCAGCAAGGCAATATCTGATCAGTGGTTCAGGCAGGGAGGAAAATGTTTGGATGATACCTTGGAGGACACCTGCAGCACCACATGCAAAGCCTTCCCTGAACATTCCTTATCTTCCTTAGGTGTATTCCCTCATGGAAGCAGAGGTGCTGCCACTCACAGGAGAGGCAGGACTCTGTAATTTGATGTGGAAGAGGGGCTGTGGTGGATTCTCCATGGAATCAGCTCTGGCTAATTCCACCACAAGGCAGGATTTTCTCTTGTGGCCACAGGACAATCCCATTTCTCCATCCTCCCCACAGCCCACAGCAGGGAGTCTGAAGATGGAAATCTTCCCATGAGCCAGCCTGACTTCACTGATGGAAAACGAAGCTCCCACCACCCCTAAAGTCCTTCCCATGCACTCTAGTGCAGGAGAAAAATCCATGTAGGTGCTGAGCAAAGTGAAAGAGATGCTTAACATGGGAACAGCAGGATGAGCAGGAGCAGGAAAGGTCTGGAGCAGCCTGAGCCCCTCACTCCTCATCCCCTTAGCAGCTGGTACAGCCAAAATCCTGTGGCTGCACAGCTTCCCTTGGTCACCACAGGAGTCATCATCATCAAGGGTAGGATTTGATGCCACCAGCAAGGACCATGCCCCACTTTCCCTGTGTGGCTGTGACATCCCAGTGCCCCGCCACCACCACCAGCCCTCCTCTCACAGGGCCTCGGGGGTGTCAGTGTGAAGCCCAGATTGAAATGGGATGCAGGGGAGGAGGGGACTGGCTCCATGGGCCACAAATGATCCGTAGATCTCCGTGGGATGATGGTAGAGGAAGAGGAGCAGAGGGAGCAGAGCTCTCCTGGCCTGGTGGGACTCTGTCAGCCAAGCCACACCAGCAGAGGAATCAGGCCTGTTCCTCACAGCCACCCCAGTGCTCTCCCTTTTTATAGCAGACCTGTGATTTGCAGTGTTTGCTGCTGAGGAGGAGTAAAAAACAAGCATTAAAATCAGAAACTTTTACTGGAGCACTTAGAGGGACACCCTGAAGGGGGGCAGGTGGGCGAGGAGTCAAGTGTGAGGCCCAAAGTGGGCCAAACTCAGCCGTAAAACGTGGCAGAAGAAATGCCACAAACCAGTTGTGAACCAGGCCCTTTTGACAGGGCGACAAATGTGTTTTTCCAGCTCGCCAGGGCTGTGCAGGGGAGGAAAATGAAGTTCGTTTGGAGATGTCTTTCTATTTGTGTTGACCTCGGGAGGGTCATAACAGCCAATGCCAGAGTGTGAAAAATGCTGATACCTCCTTTGACTTCCTTGCTTTTAGCCTCAGGCAGGCTTGAGGAGGCAAAAAAGCAGCACAAGAAGAGACTCATTAACATTTCCTCTGCCCAGCAAGGAAACCAAAATAACAAACACCTCATTAAATAAGAAGAGGGGAGAATTACAAAACGCGGCAGATATTTTTAGTTGGAAAACAAAGCACTTTATCGTCCTCTCAAAGTAGGGCTTTCCAGATGAAAAGGAATTACAGAGAGAATTCTGCACCAGAAGGAGTGGCATTAATAACAATCATCATTATGGGGTAATATTGATAGCAGGATGCCCTCAGATTCCCAATTGCTTCCACACCCTCCCAGTAAGTGACGTGGGCCTGGGGGACAATGGGTGGCCAGGAACAAAGGACCTACTGACGTGTGAGCCATGTTTTAAAAGCAAAACTCTGCGTTGTGAGTGCCAGCTCCAGTGCAATAAAGTGTTCCAGGGCTGGAGATGGATGAATAGAAACGTATGGTGCAAATTAAATGTGCTATTCTTTTCCCTCTTTCGTTCCTGGCGAGTTTAAAAGCCCAACACCTTGGTTCCTTCTTAATTTTATTTCCTTCCGAGGGGTTTTGCTACCAAACAAATGACTGGGCAGCTTTGTCTGGTGAGCTGTAGGAGAATTATTAGGGATTGAAAGGATGTGGAGGCAGATGGGGGTAAAATGTGGTTTCTTATTTTCTTCTTTTTTCTTCTAGAAAGAGGAAGCAATTATGGAAGGGAAAGGGAAAATTCTAGCACAGGGAATATAGGATAATGCAGAAAATCCCTTGTTCACCACTAGAAGATATTAGTTCCTGCAAGAATATGGGATGAATTGCCCACATGGCTTTATGCTTCTAATTTCAGGTGCTTCAAAGAGTCCTGGGTAAAAGAAAGGCTCCTCCAGACAGTGATTCCGAGGAGGAACACAATGAACATCTCAGTGCACAACTGGGGAGGGACCCTGGCAGCACAGGAGGGCACTTCAGCATCCACCAGAGCTCCTCAGAGCGTGTGCAGCACAAAATCAGCTGCACCAGAAACTTCCCCAAGTTTCCCTCGGGATCTCTCCCTTCTCGCTCACCCACCAGGTTCATCTGGCTCACAGCTCAGGCTGCTCTCCAAGGAGTGACATCTCCTGCCATAAGGAGCCTCTGAGCAGAACACTCATCCAGATGAGGTGGCAAAGGCCTGTCAAACCCCCAAAAAAAATCCCCAAACCAAACACATTTGCTCTAAGGCAGAGAGAGCCCACAGCCTGAACTGATGCCAAGGGGTGAGTGCCACCAGGCTTGGGTGTCCTCAGCAGACAGTGACAGCACCAGGGAAGGTGCCAGTGGCTCAGTGTCCCTTTATTCAGGTCCCACTCCCCTCAGGGGAAGACTCAGTAGCTGCTCACTGCCACATGCTCCTTTTGCTGCCTTTAATTGATCTGTTGGCTTTTCCCTTTCTCTCTCCCCATTTTTTTTTTATTTTTTTTTTTTTTATCTGATCCTAACCTCCAGTGCTTTAAAACTCTCCAGGAAGCTCTAGGGAGACAACCCACATTGACACCATCCCTGCTGAGCTCTGAGATGTGGTTTTTTTGCTATTTTCTCTCCTTCCCTTGCTTCAGCTGAGCTCTTTTGGAGCAAACTGCTCGCCCTCATCCTCACTTCCCACTTTCCTTCCTGCTCTTCTTGCCCCTCTCTTACCTTGGACACCCTGTGGCCACGCAGAAGAATTCTGCCTCCTCCCCTATCCTGTCCCAATCCGTGGATCCTGTCTTTGCATGCCTGTCTGCCTCTCTGTGCCTGGAATCTTCCTGTCTGCCTCAAATTGCCTCTCTCCATCACCTCGCTCCACATCTCCCTCCTCCCTTGGCTTCCGGCTCCCCTCTCTCCTCCTCCTCTTCCCACGCACCTCACTTTAATTAGAAAATACAAAGAAAATGCTTATCACACACGTCTTAATCAGCAACTCGGTTCCCCAGCAGGTCCAGAAGGAAAACCCCCATTCGTCCTCGCTTCTGCCACCTCCCCCACCACCTCCACAGAATTAGGAGGAGAGTGATTAGGGGGAGAGCTCTGTGAAAGGAGGCTGAATGAGATTAACCCAGAGACCTGGAAAAGCTGGAGGGAAGAGCCAAGAGAAACGTGGTGATGTTCAGCAAGGGCTAATTCTGGAATTTCTGGGGGGAAAGAGAGTCCCTGGGCAGCAACAGACTGGGAGAACTAGACCTGGGAATGCTCAGCAGGCTGAGGATGATACAGCAGCGTGTCCTGGTAGCAAAATAATTATCCTGGATTGAGGGAGCATAAATACAGCCAGGAGATCATGGAAGTGATTATCTCCCTCCAGTCAGAGCATTTTAGATCATATTTAGCTGCTGCAATCAGGTTTGGGCCTCTTAACACACGACACTGATCACAGGGAATGAGTTCATGCCATTGGGATGGTCAGAGCTGGTGCCTGGTGTGGGATTAGACACTGGAGAAGTGATGGATTTGGGGGACCTAACAGCAGTGTCCTGTCCCTGTGGGGAGGTTATTAAGGAGATAGAACCAGGATCTTCCGGTGGCTGGTGAGAGGACAAGGGGCAGCAGGTCCAAATTCCAACAGGACACTCAGTTTGGGTACAAGGAGAAAGGTTTTCCCTCTGAGGAATCAGTTTTCAGTGTCTGAAACCATCTCAGCTGACCCAGCAGCTGACTCAGCTTGGAGTAGGAGATTGAGGTAGAAACCTCCTGAGTCCCCTTCATCCTTAATAATCCTGAGATCCTGCGCTGAGTGTCAAACGAGGCCGTTCAGATCCAGGATTCCTCCCCAGCTGAAAAGCAAGGGAGGAGCAAAGAGAGGCAGCAGGGCCTGGAAAAGGACTCATTTATTGGAGCAGGTTTAGGAGCCATTTCATCCCAGACTCTGGCATTTGATGGGACAAGGAGAGGCTGAATGCAGGTGATTTCACAGAGTTAATGCCACTTTATATTGTCCTGATCCTATGGGTCATTTCTGGGGTTCCTGGGTGAAAAGCTCTTCGGGAAATATCTTTGCACCAATACAGAGGTACAAAGGTTGCAGAGTCTCTCCCAATCCACGTTATCTCTTCCTGCCAGAGCATGTTTGAGGCAGATTCTGGGGTGCTGAGACCTCAGCATAAAAGGCTCCAGATCTCTCCCAACCCCTCAAGTGATCGATGTTTGACTTTTCCTGAACACAAACACAGCTGCCCCAAAATCTTGTGCTTAGGAAAACTGGGTGAAATTGGAGAAGCAAGCAAAGCAGAGGGCAGTCAGAAGTGGCACTGGGAGGGGCTGCTGGATTAGGAATTCTGTGTTACACCCTCAGGGTCCCCTTCCCCACTCACTGTGCTATTCTTTTCCTCCCCTCCCTTCAACCAAACCATGCAGCCCTTCTAGGTCAGCTGCTGCTGCCCTGAGTAACCCTCTTGCTCCCTGAGAGCCATCACCTGCCAGGGAACAGACATGGACCCTCCTGCACCACATAGATTTGAGGGGAAAAAAGGAAATCCTGAGCCCTGCCCCTCACACCCTTCAAATCAACCACCACCAGTTTGTGATTCTGCTTTAACCTGGGCTCACCGGGACCTCCTTCTAGCAGGACATCACTGGAACACCCTCCGCCTCCTCCTCCTCTTTTGGCTCCTCTGGGATGGCTGAATTCCCACCAGGACACAGCGAGCCAGGAGCTTTGGGACTGAGGACCCACCCTAAGCCTCCTGGGCACCCTGCCCACCATCCTGAGCACAGGCAGGGCACCCCCCCCACCACCACCCCGCTGCCAACAGGCTCAAACCCCCTTTTGGGATTATCCTGATGGATCAGCATCCCACTGCCTCCGGCCACTGGCACTGGGAAAGGACGAGAAGGCCCCAGATGTCCTCAGCACCTCCCCGAGGGTGTTCCGGCAGGGAAACTCTCTCGGATTAGGGAATCCTTTATCTCTGGCTTATGTAAGACCCGGAGACTCCTTTTATGGTTGGCTTTTCCTGCCTTGTCAAGAAGCGAAGAACAAATGTAGCTTCATCTGCGCTGGTGGGCTGGCTCACTGATTAAGCATCTGATTCAAAGCTAAGTACAGAACAGGCTTTTGATGGGCGGATTTAATTCGGTGTAAAAAAGCCAGGATGATGTCCCCCTCCCTCACCCAAAATTCCCAAGATAGTGGTTGGTCTGGTGCAATTAAGCCGCGGGGATGACTCCCACCTACCAAAGCCTGAGAAAGTCCAGAGCGCTCCAATTTGTGCTGAAGTGGCTCCTTTGAGTGTTTCCCCCTCTGCATCCCCCCCCTTTGCTTTTCCTTTCTCTTCTCTCCCCTTTTTTTTTTCCCTGCTGCTGATTTACCACCATTCCCAGGCATTTGCATGGGGAGTGAGCTCACCCTGTGTGTGTGTGTGAGCTCAGGGGGTGTGCGGGGGCGTCTGACACACCGGATTCCTCCTCATCCCGCCCTCCCCGAGCCCTGCCAGGGGACGCATGTTAATGATGACCTTGCTGAGTAAAGAGTTGTGGAAGGAATAAGTGTTTTTCCTGCGCTCCGAGAGGCGGAAGGTGCGATTACTCATCCATCCCTCCAACTGTCTCTCCAGCACCTTTCAAGCGCTTCTCGCGTCGAGTCTGGGGGCGTGAGCGAGGGGGTGGCGAGCGAGGGGAGGCTGCCAAAATCTGGGTTGCCACAGACACCGGCCTCGCTTTTCCTCCAATGAACGCTGCGCTGAGAGTGCGAGAGGAGGCTGGGCACCACCCACATGTTGAGCTGCGTGGAGTATAAGTAGATGGAGGAGCCTGGACTAGTGGCAGTTCAGACAGGGAGGAGAAGCAGCTCTTAGCATCTCCAGTGAAAGCGGTTTTCGACTCACCTAGTTTGCCCGAGGAGAAATCACCCGGATTTTTTGCTGCAGCTTTTTTGTGCATCTCTGTGATTTTTCTCCGGCGGGGACTTTGCGGCGTTCCAGATTCCCAGCGGGATTGGAAATCCTATCCAACTCCTCTCTCTCTGTTCCTGGAGGATCCTGGTTCTCTCTGGGACTCCCCTGAACACGTGAGACCGGCGTTTCCAGCTTGGCACCGGGAGAAATTTGCCTACAACTCTCTCTAGGACCCACGTGGACCGACCAGCTCGCTCTGCGGTGATATCTGATTGGGTTGTGTTTGTGTCCAAAAGTCCTTGGAGGGGGGTTTAGAAGTCTCTGTGTGTCTCTCAGGAAGTGTTGTGGTGGGGTTTTTTTGGGATCCAGCTTTAGTGCCAGGGGCTTATTACCCAGTTCTTTCTGTGTTTGCCACTCGCACGGTCGGAGCCATGCAGCTGGACAATGTCACCAGCGCGGGCGTCCACTCCTTCCAGGGGCACCGTGGAGTTGCCAACAAGCCCAATGTGATCCTGCAGATAGGGAAGTGCAGGGCAGAAATGCTGGAGCATGTCCGGAGGACCCACCGGCACCTCCTGACAGAGGTCTCCAAGCAGGTGGAGCGGGAGCTGAAGGGGTTGCAGAAATCCGTGGGGAAGTTGGAGAACAACTTAGAGGACCACGTCCCAACCGAAAACCAGAGGTGGAAGAAGTCCATCAAGGCCTGCCTGATCAGATGCCAGGAGACCATTGCCCACCTGGAGAGGTGGGTCAAGAGGGAGATGAATGTTTGGAAGGAGGTCTTTTTCCGCCTGGAAAAGTGGGCTGACCGCCTGGAGTCCATGGGAGGCAAATACTGCCCTGGGGAGCAGGGCAAGCAGACGGTGTCCGTCGGGGTGGGAGGCCCGGAGATAAGGCCGAGTGAGGGGGAGATTTATGATTATGCCCTGGACATGAGCCAGATGTATGCCTTGACCCCTCCTCCCGGGGAGGTGCCTAGCATCCCCCAGGGCCACGATTCCTACCAGTGGGTCTCTGTGTCGGAGGATGCTCCAGCCTCCCCGGTGGAGACCCAGGTGTTTGAGGATCCCCGGGAATTCTTGAGCCACTTGGAGGAATACTTAAAGCAGGTGGGTGGAACAGAGGAGTATTGGCTGTCTCAGATCCAAAACCACATGAACGGCCCAGCTAAAAAGTGGTGGGAGTACAAGCAGGACTCCGTCAAAAACTGGGTCGAGTTCAAGAAGGAGTTCCTGCAGTACAGCGAGGGAACTCTGACTAGGGATGCCATCAAAAGGGAGCTGGATTTGCCCCAGAAAGAGGGGGAGCCCCTGGATCAGTTCCTCTGGCGCAAGAGAGACCTGTACCAGACCCTCTATGTGGATGCAGATGAGGAGGAGATCATCCAGTATGTGGTAGGCACCCTCCAGCCCAAACTGAAGCGTTTCCTGAGCTACCCCCTGCCCAAGACCTTAGAGCAGCTGATCCAGAGGGGGAAGGAAGTCCAAGGCAACATGGAGCACTCTGAGGAGCCCAGCCCACAGAGGACCCCTGAGGTTCAGCCGGGAGACTCCGTGGAGACCGTGCCCCCCTCAACCACCGCCAGTCCCGTGCCGAGCAATGGGACTCAACCAGAGCCCCCCAGCCCCCCAGCCACTGTCATATGAGCTCCCCTCAGCGGGGTCTGGGTTCCGTGGAAGGGAGAAAGGGGGCTTATTTAGGAAGCTTCTCCTTGGAGGGAAGTTCTGGCTGAGACCTGAGGAGCGCTCAGTCCAACAGCCCAGAGCAGAGGGATTGGCTTTGCTCCTGGGGGGAGGGAGGTGGTGGGGGAGAGGCACCCAGGATGGGGCTGCCCCCCTCACCCAGGCCGTGCCATGCTGTGGTGCTGGGGACCCTGCTGGCACCACTGCGGGGAACAGCCAATTTTATGACAATTCCCTGACAAGAAACTAGA
Source organism: Tangara arthus (assembly GCA_035584835.1). Classification (NCBI taxonomy): domain Eukaryota; kingdom Metazoa; phylum Chordata; class Aves; order Passeriformes; family Thraupidae; genus Tangara; species Tangara arthus. The sequence continues at coordinate 150,975,839 of JAWMQZ010000118.1, read as the reverse complement.
GACAATCCCCAACTTGTGAAGCGGCCGCTCGGTGCTGGCAGCTCTCAAGGACTTCACACGAGTGCAGCAGTTGGTGGAGGGTTCCTACCCATCTGGATCTCTCTTTTTCCTTCTCTCCTCCCTCCTCCAAGAGGGTGGCCCTGTCGTGAGGAGACAGCTTTCTTTCTGACCCTTGCCTGTTTTTGATTAACCTCTGGGTTTCTGTTCACTTGGTAATCTCCTGCTCTGACTTGCTCCAAAGGATTAAAGTAATTTTTTTATTATTTTTTTGGTTTAAGAAGAAAAAAAAATCCTATTATTTCAGGAATTGAAAGCTTTAAGAATCTGGATTATTTTCTGTGTTTTTCATTTCACTGCACCTAATACCTGCTTTAATGTGTTTCCTCTCAAGAGGCTCTTACTGGTTTACTTCTTGTCTTAGTTTCTGCTCACTCTAGTTCAAGGCCACTGCAGTGCAGAGGCAGATTTCATCCTTTCTCTGCACATTATCCTGTGCATTCAGCAGGAAACAGATCTTCTAATTAAATTCTGAGCTCATTTTTTGAAGGAGCAGTCTCCTTCCTTTCAGAGAAAAGAGGGTGTTTAAGGTAGAGAGAGGAGACACCAGAGCTCTTTTGCAAGAGACTGGGGGGGAGGGAAGGGAAAAAAACCCTTATTCTTTGAATGAAACAAACAAACACACCCTAAATTCAGAGCAAAATATCCCCAGAGCAGCAAATCGAGTCCATGCTGATGTGTGGAGACAACAGGAGCTTTTGCCATGTAAAAGCCAAAAGAAGTGAAGAGAGGATCTGTGTGCCCCAGCACAGTTTTAGCCTGTGCATCGCTGCAGGGAGTTTCTGCTCACACAGACAGACTCCAAATGCTCCTGGAAAGCCTGGCACCCCTGTCCTGGAGCACCTGAGGACAGAGTGCTGTCTGCTCACAGAGGAATTCCTGCAACATCTCACCACAGATGGAGATGGACTTGGACTTTGTGACTTCTTCCGTGCTGAGACAGGAAACACTCAGCACTCACCTTCGGCCAGTGCTTGATGACAGGACTGAGAGAAGCAAGACATTCCTGAAGTTTGGCTCTCCAAAGCTTCCCGAGGCTGGACACATCTTGGGCATCATCTGCATCCACCTCCAGACCAAATAAACAGCAGGGATGCAGCAGCAGGAGTGACCCTGGGATGCTCCTGGCACTGCCACAGCGGTGACACGTGGCCCTGGTGGCTCGGAAGGCCTTTGCTGTGACTCCTTCCAAGAGGCTGAAGGTAAGGAAGCTCTCTGGCATTCTCTCCTCAGAGCTAAACTGGGCATAGAATGTCCACTGGAAACTGGGATAAAAACCCAGCAGAAATGGGATATGAAGCATTGGGATTGGGAGAAAGGGAAAGGGAGAGCCAGCCAAAGGGAAATACAGGAAAGGGAAAAGTTTCCAAAGAGGGCAGTATCCTGCACTTTCTGATTAATATGGGAAAAGAATCAGAAGCTTTTTAATTAGCCCAGCCCCAGAACCTGCCTTGTCCTTCATGGAGAACCGCTGTGCCTGAGTCCCCACCTGAGGCAGCACATCCCAGGTCCATACACAGCCCGGAGGAGCTGCAGCTCTGCTCTGCACCTTGCTGGGAGCTGGTCTCAGGAATGGTGGGAGCTCTCCTCTCACTCGTTCCCAGTTTGTCAACAGCTCTGAGTGCAGAGAAAAGGAGCATTTCTCACTAATGACCCGGGCTGAGTGATGGGGGAGTGGGAGTCACTGCTGAGGATGAGCTGGCCGTGTATTACAAGCTTTGTCTCCTCTTGCTTCCAGTGACTCACTCAGATCCTCCTCTGAGAAGGAATCACTTCGCAGCGTGCAGCGTTTGGGAGGAAAGCCACAGAAAAAGCTGCAAAACAAAGGCCTCAACATCAGACCTGCTCTCAGGACCCTCAGCCACCAACGGCCAGATCCACCACCTGAAGGAAAGACTGGCACAGGTAATTACATCCCATATTGCCTTGTGGGTCTGCCTTAATCCCCCCAGTGCCCTGACCTGAGACATTGAACAGCCCAAGTGCAAACAGCTGTGCTGGTCTTGAAACCTCAGTCCCAGGGGCTGTAGCAGCCTGGCACCACCTGAGAGGTGGGATTTCAGCTCCTTGGTGTCAGAACCCAAGCACCAGCCCCAATAATTGATGCTCCAGGGACTGCACATTGTGGCTTTCCCTTGGCTGGACCATGTGCAAATCCTTAAACCCCAACACTTGGTGGGTCCTCCAGGCTGCAGGCATAGCAAAATTTAATCCCAGCTCCTGAGAATTTCCCCTTTCTCTCCACTTCAAAAATCTAATCAGAGTTGTTGCATTTTTTTTCTTTTCCAGCAATCCCTGCTGCTGTTGCTGAGATTCCTTCTCTGTGTCCAAGAGCTCTCCCAGGGGAGAAGAAAGTGCTGCAGGCAGACGGAGGGCAAACCATGCACCAAAGAGCCTCCCACGCAGTGCAATGCAAACATTCAAGGTGCTGAGAGCCAGAATGAAACTGGGAAGCTGCTTTCAGCAGGACAAAGAAAAGCCTGAGCTGGTCCAGGTGCTCCAAGTGCTGAGAATGGAAAGAGAGGCCAGAACAGAAGAACCAAGTCCAGGCTTTGGGGACAGCAGGGATGCTGACTGTCTGTGGAGAGGATTCTGCACACCTCTGCAGTCTGGGGCCGCTGGGACTCGCCTAAAGAAATCTTCACTAGAAAATGATCCTCACTGAAAAAACCCCAAACTTTCCTGATTAACTTTGCCAAGGGGCTGATCCTGCCTTGGCTACGAACCCTCCCCGCTGGCCGTGCTGTAACTCACCTCTCCTGAGTCCTTTCATGCGGGTATCAGTTCCAAACCTCAAAGGGCTCCCGGAGTTTGGAGAAGCATCCCACGGTCCAGATGCTTGTCTGAACTGTTGGAGCCTGCACATCTGGGCCAGCTGTCTTGCCAGCAAGGAGCCTTGTGAGACAGCAGGCGCTCTCTGGGTCTGCATGGGCCAGAGTTACTGCAAGAACTGGAGTTCTTGTGCTGGCTTTGGAGTGACTGTTTCCATCCAGACCCAGGGAGCCCAAAAAGAGCTCGAGTGAGCTGGACAAGACAGTTTTGGTTCATCTCTCAGCCGAAGAGGTCCAGTTGGTTCTTCTCTCTTCCAGAGCCAACTGTCCTGTGTGTGGGTGTGGGTGTGGGTGTGGCGGGGGGTGTGTGTGTGTGTGTGTTGAGCAAAAAAATCCACATTACTTAAATTCTGTGGTGTTTTGTTGCATTTGAATTAAGCCAGAGGGACCTAAGGCACATTCCAACAAGGCTCAGCAAAAATGTCCAGGACTGGAAAATTCTATAAAACCATGTAAAGGCAGATTCCCAGGCATCATCTTAAGGTCTAAATGATATTTGATTTTGAGGTGCTTAATTTCCACAGTCTCTTCCAAGGGACTAGACTGCCTCAATAGGCATTTTATTTTTCCTGCTTTTTTAGGGAATTAGCCTGTCTGTGCTACTTGGTCATTTGGTCCTGAGTTTTTTTTTACATTTTCAGCTGGCTTTTTGGAGTGTGCAGAACTGAATTTCCTGGACTGATTGGATTTCAATTGTTGCTCCCAGCAAATTGGGGCTTTACTTGTAGCACCCTGGTTTTTATTACCAGCCTCTCCAGGAAGGACTGGTAGTTTATTTTCCTGGGGCAGAGTCACGTGAATGAGAAGTGTGGATGTGTTGTACCTCTGGAACTTTAGCAGATTTCAACCACTGCATTTTTTTTCCCTCCCTAGGCGATTTTGCATTTACTGATGAAACTACTTTAGAGGTTTTATTTTTACTAGAGATATCATTAATTAAGGAAACCTTGTGCAAAAGGCAAACGCGTTGAATCGCTGCAGGTTGTAGGGGTTGAAGCCAAAAGGTCTTTGTAAGCCGACATCACCTGCCCTGGATCTGACTGGATCAGGCAGTTTATTCCTCATGTGTCATGTTGGAGTTACAAGATCACACCAAGCCACTAGAGCCTGCCAGTAGAATAGTGCTACACTCGATTTGCTATTGTAGCAAAGCCTTTTGTAGATTTATACAATAAAACTTTGAAATATCTGCTTCAATTGCTTCCTGCCTCGTTTTCTGCTCTTTCTTCCTTGGTTCATGGGTGACTCAAGTATCTACTGCCCTCTGAAAATCTGGGGTTATTGGCATTACCTGGCTTGTGGAAATCTTTTTTCTCAACAAAAGCATGTGGTTGACATAAAAAATGAAATGCACTGAGTTGTTCAGACCTTAAAACTGAGTCAGATGTAGCCCACGAGGTTGGGAGAAGCTGCCCTTTGTGGGACTGTGGATCCTGCAGGGCTCTGGTTGGGTACAGCTGAGAGAAGAATCTTTGAAATGAGGACAATCACATTCCCACCCATGTTTGAGAAATTTACAGAAGAACTGAGGCAAGACAGGACTAGGTAAAGAAATTAAACCTCAATCAGCTCCATTTGACAACCAAAGAGCCTTTGGGAGTGATAAATACCGTCACCCAGCAGAGATCCAGGAGCTGGGGCTTTGTTATCTGATGCATTCTCAATTCCTTGAGTTCATTACCTCTAAAACATCTTGGGGTTATCCTGCCTGATGTCAGAGAACACAGCAGGGAAAGGAGTTCAGAGTGTTTTAAACGAAAATGTTTCTTTTTAGCAATAGATTGATTGGCCCCAAAGATGTTCAGCTAAAGGGCTCTGCCTCTGCAGATCCTTTTCCAGAAAATCTTTGCACTCGGATTTAGCCACATTCCCAGCTCCATCCCTGGTCTTTCTCCAATGAAGGAAAACAGTCCAGGGTGGGATGCAACTGGTAAAGTGCACTGGGGTCGGTCAGCTGGAGAAACAAAAGGAGTAATTCCATTTACAGCAGGGAATAAATGCCCAGTGGGCCTCCCAGAAATCCCTTTTGAGCTCAGGTTGGAGAGGCAGAGATGATCTGAAGGCCGGAGATGCCTCAAGGAGGGCTGCTGAGTCTCCAGCTCTTTGGAACTCATTTAGCCACAAACTCTTAGCAAGAGTGAGAAGGAAATTTTTGAAGGTGCAATTTGATTCCACAGCTGAACTCTGCCTTTGTTGCCAGAATCAGTAAAAAAGTGGGGGGAAAAAGCATTGAGGGGACAGACCAGTGACAGAAGTGCTTCCAGTGCCACCCCAACCTGTGACAGTGTAGAGAAGCTACAGGTGAGCAGGTTTAGACTTCTCATGGTCTATGGACATGGCCAAAAGTGCCATGAGCAACCCGATTGTTGCAGAACAAACCAGCAAGAGCTGCACCAGCCCTGCCAGAGTTCAAGAAGCATTTGGACAATGCTCTCAGGCACCTGATGGGATTTTTGGGGTGTTCTGTGCAGGAGCTGGATTCGCTGATCCTTGTGGGTCCCTTCCAATTCAGGAATTTTGAGGGTACTGAGCTCAGCTGGAGGTGCTGAGCTCTTCCAGCAGAGGGGGGCAGAACTCCACTGTACGCTGTGGGAACTAAAACCGGGAAAAGCACTAAAGAGGGAAAAACCTGTCCTTGTCATCATCCATCCCCACACGGCCCATTCCCACAGGACACAACATCAGGGGTTGCTTCAGTGAGGGAGGTCTGAGAGAATGGCAAAAGAGAAGTCACGTGGAGAAGGATGAGGACTGAGGGCCAAAACTGCACTGGAGGAACATGGACAGGATGGGGATGGGAGGTGGAAAAGAAAGGTGAGGCTGGAAGATGCCTGCTGTGCCAGGTAAACTCATAAGGTTTCCAATTTTGCCCCAGAGTCTTCCAGGTTTGACTGTAATCATTATTATTTCCTCACTTTCTGACAGTTCCAAATGAAAATCCCTAGAGAATCTTTGGACCTACACTCATTAATTAATGGAAAAATGCCTTATTACTGCTCCTGGCTCTCAGAGTAGGGAGCCACCTGGAACAGATGCAGCCCAGTGATGGATTAACTGCCTCAAACTACTGAAATCCCCTTCAAAATCAGAGTAGGAACTACCCAAGATCCAAAATGCAGAAGTATTCACAGAGGAAACAGCCTCAGGTTGCAGCAGGAGTGGTTTAGATATTGGGAAAAAATTCTTCACTGGAAGGGGTCAGGCATTGGAACACTCTGGAATCACCATCCCTAGAAGTGCTCAAAAGCCTCATGGATGTGGTACTTGGGGACAGGGATTGGTGGTGGATCTGGCCATGCTGATGGTTGGACTGGATGATCTCAGAGGTCTTTTCCAGCTGTAATGATTCCATGATTCCATAAATGCTGGAGAAGACACGTGAGGCCAAGAACTTACAGAACTGAGAAAAGCATCATCAATTCTTGTTAATTTTTACCTGATAATTTTTATTTTCTCCTGTCTTTATTGTGACTAGGTTGACAGGCTCCTTAATTTGCTTATTCGGGACAAATTAAAGAAGGAGCCAAGATGGAACTATTGCACATACAAATTATTTTATAGAATCATAGAATGATTTGGGTAGGAAGGGATCTTAAAGATTACCCAGTTCCACCCCCCTGCAATGGGCAGGGCCACCTTCCACTAGACCAGGTTGCTTTGTTTCTTTTTTTTTTTCCCTTGTTTTTAGCCTTTTTTTTTTGTCTTTTATCTCCTTTTTAATCAAAGCGATTGCCCCGTTCAGTGACGTAAATCATATTTATTGACTTTCCGGGCAGGCCTTGTGTGTGTGTGCACAGCCCAACTGCTCCCTTGGATCTCCTTTTTCCACGTAATTAAGGAAGGCTGTGAAATTTCCATTATTGACACAACGGGCTCTAATGGCTCCAATTATCACATCCGAACTGCTCCAGTGAGTGCTGGGTGCTCCCATCATGGAGCAGGAAGTTGTCCCAGAACTCTTCCTGCAACACTCATTTGTACCAAGGATGAACTGCAGGCAGGTTTTGTGTTTTTACAGCTGATTTTTAATCATTAGGAATTGCAGGGAGGGTTGTGTAGATCCAGCTCTATTCTTGACACAGTTTGTGGTGATTTTTAGGGAGGACATGGCCATTTTCATTACTTTTTGGGATATATTTAGGGATTTTTAGGATCCTGTTAAATTAAAGTGAGCCTGCAGTATCTGTGTGGTTTCCAGTCATTTAATCTCAGATGTTTGTCAGCTTTCAGCTCCTGAATTCATATGCCTGGAAGGGAGCTGGAGTGGGAATTTTACAAGGGCACGGCATGATAGGACAAGGGGAATGGCCTTAAGATGAAGAAATTTAGATTTAGATGAGGCATTGGGAAAAAATTCTTCCATGTGAGGGTGGGAAGGCCCTGGAATGGAATTCCCAGAGAAGCTGTGGCTGTCCCGTCCCTGGAAGTGTCCAAGACCATTTGGACATGGCTTGGAGCACCCTGGTCCAGTGGAAGGTGTCCCTGCCCATGGCAGAGGCTGAAATGAGATAATCTTTCAGGTCACTTCCAAGCCAAACCATTTTCTCATCCCATTAATTTATATCCTGCAAAACCAGGGATTCCCAAGCTCACTGAAAGCCTTCATTTTTCTGATATGGAGCTGATGAGTTTTTCCATCCCTCCTACATGTACTCAGACAATGCTACATTAAAAAAACTGAAATAATGCAGAAAATCAGATTTTATGAATCTGACAGAACCACAGAACCACTTAGTGGCATAAAGTGTTTTGTATTCTTCTGAAGGAATCAAATCTTGACATCTTCAAAATGAGCATTTTTGACTTCTTCTTTCTGAAAAATGCCACTTAAAAACTGACTTCAACTTCAAAAAAAAAAAAAAAAAAAAAAACAAAACAAAAGAAAGGGGAAAAGAA
>JAWMQZ010000118.1:150921602-150936802 GCA_035584835.1 Tangara arthus | reverse complement strand
ATTATTATTATTATTATTATTATTATTATTGTTGTTGTTGTTGTTGTTGTTGTTGTTGTTGTTGTTGTTGTTGTTATCATTATTATTATTATTATATATTTTGTACAGTCAAAACCCATAGAAATTAATTGGTTGGATGTTCATTGGTCCCAGGTGGTGCAGTTCTTATAATGTATTTGGGTTCCTGTTGGATATGGACTTCTTTGCCTCTGATATTAATTATGTTCTCATTCTCCTTTCTTTTATTGCTCTTTTCCCAGACCAGGTGTTTCAGACCATGCCAGAGGTGATGGTTGTGGTTAATGGTCATTAACGGTCTTTATCTTTTGTGTATTTTCTGAGCTACTCCCAATCTGCTGAGATGTTCAGACCTCATCAGACCTCGCCTGGTAAAACAATCTTTTGCAAAGAAACTTCAGTTCCCTTCCCGCATGACAAAGGTGAACAAAAACCCCTAACTAAAGTTTTATAAAAAATTTTGAACTGGGTATCATTTCCAATAGTAGGACCCAAAGGAATGCTCTGAAGATGTGCCAGAGGAGGTTTAGGTTTGAAATTAGGAGTTTTTCACTCAGAACTGGTTGAACACTGGAACAGCTCCCCACGGAATTGTCACAGCCCCAAGGCTGCTCAAGAAGTGTTTGGAGAAGGTTCTCAGGCATGGGTGGGATTGTTGGGATGCCCAGGACCAGAAGTTGGACTCAATGATCCTTGTGGATCCCTCCCAGCTCAGGATATTCACCTTGCGAAAGACATTCTGAAGTATTAGAATGACATTATAAAGTATTCTGAAGTAAAGACATTCTCCAGTAGTAACACAATGCCCAATGTTTTAAAACTGAACATGTTCTTGACACATTCTGCTGGGTCATTTTAAAGGGGAAAACCAGGCCATTAACTGAACTTCACTTGTCACCAGCCTGTCCTGAAGTCCCCTGGCCAAGAGCAGATTCCTGCTCCAGAATATTTGGATGCCAATCAAAGTGCTAGCCATGCTGCAAGGATGAGCTGCTGAGATTATTCTGACTTCAGGAAAACCACAAAATTCCTGTGAATTTGAACGTTAAAGCTCATCAGAGAAGGAGCAACTTTTTCCAAGTTGGTGTCCACTTAAAAGTTGTTGGAACAAGCAAATTCCATGTTCCTGTCTCTCTGTTTATCCACCCACCTGCCTATTTATGCAGCTAATTTTCCTCAAGAGCTTCAGAGTTCCTTCTGGGTTGCATCATTTTGTGGGGAGGATCTTACACCTCATGGGATCAGAAAATAAATATCTCTCCCACCATCCGGCTTCTGCAAGTCAGATTTGGGGAGTAGAATGTTAATTTCCTATAAAATTCCATGTGAAAAGCACTGGTTCCCTATATATATATATATGAATACATATTTATGTGTATATATAAATATATGTATGTGCATCTGTGTATATGAACATACACGCACACATGTATATATGAATATATATGAAGTCTGGAAGGCACTGGAGAAATTTCTGGGGACATATCTTTCTCCTGCAGTGAAAGTTTTCCTGGAGAATTCAACCAATTTTCTTCTCTAACATCAAATTCCAGTGTTTCTCCTACATGGCCCTGTTTCTGAGGTGTCTCGAAATTGGACTTAGTGTGTCCAGAGGAGATTTTGGTGTCTTCCTGCCTTTCCAAGAACCCAGGAATCAGAGTAAATTCCAACCAAATGTCTCTTATTATATAATCCTGTTTATTAAAAATTAGTCTACAGATGGTGTTTCAAGTCCACCACTGAAAGCTAGAATTATTTTTTTGGTTGTTTCTATTTACAAACAACAATAACAACAAAAGATGATGAATCATCATCATTTATTCTGTAAAACCCCTGACATTTTTCGAAAGATTAAGATTTTAACACAAATGTTACATAACAGGAATGTCTACAAAAGAATTCATTAAATTCCAAGCAGTTCAGGCTGTATTTTCTTTCATTTCCCACTGCTCCTAATAACATTATTTGTTCCTCTCTAACCCATTCTTTCTCATACTTTGTTGGTTTTACATTCTGCAAATGCCTGTGGACAGTTCTGCTCCCCTTAGTCAGGTATTAGACAAATTGCACACATTGTTTCCTTTTAATCTCATATCCCTCCTGACTTCTGAAATACTCAGAGTTGTTCTCCACCATCCTCAGCAGTTTGCCAACACTTACTTGATATTTTGATGTGCTGAACCAGCACCATTCCACAGTGGGAGTCAGCTGATCCCAAAACACTCAATCCTCTCTGTTCAGCAGCAGTTTTGGGGGATGCATCTCATTGCTGATTGCACCAGAACATCTGATTTTGAGAAAACTGTTGCACTCGGATATTCTAATTAGAGACAAGGCTTGGTGTCTTTCTCCCACACAATTAATGACAGGACAACGGGAGACGGCCTCAAGTTGCACCAGGGGATATCAGGAAAAAAATATTCACTGGAGGAGTGGTCAAACATTAAAAGAGGCTGCCCAGGGCAGTGGTGAAGTGCCAACTCTGACCATGACAAAAACCTAAGGTTTTATGTTCTCAGTTAGACTTGGGCTCTTGCAGCAGCCAAGCCTTTCCTTCCACAATGTCTGTCTCAAAGGAAGAGTTTATTTTTTTAACTTAAAACTTGAAATTCATCACTGCCCTGATATCAGCTCTGCACCTTTTTTTCCCCTTCCCCATAGCAGAAAAGGTCTTTTGGCAATGATATTTAAAGGAAGGTGCACACCTGAGACTGCAGAAAGTGCTGCTGCGTTGCTCTTATTAAGAAAGTGAAGATGGGATGATTCATTTGGTCCAATTTCTTTGCCTTTCAAGACAAACCAGTTTTCCTGCTCTTTTTATACATCTTTGTTTGCTAGACTCCCCTGTCTGCCTGGGGGGCACACAAGGATCTCAAGGATTTGCTACTGGTTTTGAAAATGAATGATGGAAGAAATCCAGTCTGGGATTTGATTGCAATGGAGATAAGCTATGACCAAAAAATTCTTGTGAAAGAGGAGTGGAGCAGTTATTGCTGAGAGTTCCTGCTCTGACAGATGAGGATTTTTCTACTACCAGCAGTACTCAAACACTAGAGGGCTGGATAAAACACTTAATAAAAGACATCATCTCAAGGAATTTGCAGCATAAATGTTATGAAGCCTCACATGCATTAGGGAAAAAATGGTGCAGTAAAAAGATTGTTCTGGGTTTAACTGCTGCAGCTGCTGCTTTTTATTTTTTTTTTCCCTTGTTGTCTTGTTTATGTTTAAAGAGGATTTCTGAGTTTAAGAACCACAGAATTGATAGGTTTGGCAAAGACCTCCAAGATCATCACATCCAGTCTTGGACCGAATGCCACCATGGCCACTGAATCATGGCACAACGTGCCACATTTATTCATTTTTTGAACTTAGCCCATTGATCCAGCCTGTCCAGGTCCCTCTGTAGAGCCTTCCATGCCTCAAGCAGATGGATTTCAATCCCAACACTGGCATGGTGGCTCACAAAGCCTGGCTTTATCCCCTTTCCCTTCAAATCTCGTTTAAAGCCCTCAATCATCTGCAAAACTCATGGCTTAGAATTCTTCTCCCCCCTGAGACAGGTGAGACCCACTTGCCACCAGCATTCTCAGTACCTGTAAAACACCAGAAAAGCCAAAATTCCACCTGAGCCAGGTGGATCCTATGGAAAAATAAAACCACTCCCACGCCAGGTGTTGATTAGTGGGAGGGGCAGTCTTTATGAACATGAACAACATGAGCAACCAATAGTGGGTGTTAATCCCTGGGACAAAACCAGAGAGATTTCCAGGAATGTCTCTTGCACAGATAGGCAGCAGAATTCCCTGTGGAATGGCTCTGGCCAGCAAAGGAGTTGTCAGGAGTGGGATTCGAACCCACGCCTCCAGAGGAGACTGCGACCTGAACGCAGCGCCTTAGACCGCTCGGCCATCCTGACCCATAGAATCTGCTCTCCTGCATCCTAAAATTCCCAGGAAATTGTTTTCCATCGAGTTTTTCCTTTTAGTGTGTGGAGCATTTCCTTGGGCATCCAGGATTTTCCTCTGGGAAGCAAAGAACACCCTGAAATCTGGAACTGACAGGAGAGTGCAGCCAGGTAGGGGTCGGTCTCTTCTCCCAAGTAAAAAAGAGATAGAAGAAGAAATGGCCTAAAATTGTACCAGGAATGGTTCAGATGGGATATTAGGACAAATTTCTTTAGTGAAAGGGTGGTCAAGGATGGGAATGGGCTGTCCAGGGAAATGCTGGAGTCACCAGTCCCTGGAAGTGTTCCAAGGTGTGTGGATGTGGCTCAGGGATATGGTGTGGTGGTGAGCACAGTGCTGGGTTAGTGATGGGCCTCGGTGATCTCAGACGTCTTTTCCAAATTTAATAGTTCCATGAAAAGGCTCAGTTTTATCTCTATCCTCACTTACAGCTAAGTTAACAATTAGTTAAGGGGTTAATAATTAGCTTAGCGTGGGCCTAACCAATGCAAATACCAAAGACCAGCTTAATGAAGGAGGTAAAAACCCCAAAGAACCTCGAGAATCAGAATAAAAAAGAGCTACAATAATTTCTGGCATATCCCGTTATCTCTGCCAGCTCCTTTTTATTTCTTTCTCTTTGTTTTTTTTTTTTTTTCTTTCCCTGCAGAGTGCTGGAATTTGTCCAACAGACTTTAGATGAATTGACAGTGGCATATGCATGAGCTGATGGCTGCTGCAGCGACGAGGTTTTCCCCTCCTCCAAAGCTCAGTGCAACTCCCCAGAGAGGATCTGAGCAAGGTCATCTCTTTCCTTTGAAGGTGGAAACAGGGAAACAGCAGGACTTTGCAGGGTCCAGAAACAGGGCTGAGGAAATTCAGTTTCAATTGAAAAGAGAGATTTCATTCCAAGAGAAAGGGAAATCGAGGTAAGCAACAAATCTTCCAAAGTGAGCAGGAGTGGTTCACAAAATATATCTGAAAAAGAGAAAGCCATGCAAAATAAATTTCACCCTTTATCAAGAGATGCTGGGGGGCTGGAACTGGATCTTTAAGGTTTCTTCCAACCTCCACCAGTTCTGTGATATTTTAAGGAGGTTCAGTGGTAACAATCCATGGCCCTGAACAGGAGTGAGGGTCTTCATGAGGGTCTTCACAGGAGAAGAGAGGTGATATTTACAGAGGCAGAGGGGGAGAGGGCTCAGAGCATTCAAAGTCCCTTCCAGCTCAAACCATCCTATGATTCTATAGCTCTCTATAAAACCCCATTTTAGAGGATTTTACGTGGAACTCTTATAACTGCATCATTACAGATGAAAACTTCAGCATCCATTTTAACTTTATCCTGCTGAAGGATTTCCTGAGCTTGTAAGGGAAGAGTTGCAGGATTTCTATAATTATCAGCTGCTTCTGCCCACATTCCTGGCTGATGGGAAATCGTTAGTCTTGAGCCTTGGCTAATGGGCCATGTTAGAGAGACAGAGGAGATTTTGGCACTACAAATTCGAAGTCTGTGTCTCCACTGCCCGTCACAAGGATGTGGCCTTAATGACAATGACCCTTTGCCCTGGGAGGCATCAGTGGCAGAGAAGGGAATCAAACACCTGGGAATAGAGTATCAACCTGCCATCAAAGCGATGTACCTCATGTCTTTTATAAATTTAAAGGCAGAAATTGAGAAAAAGGGCAGGAGGACAAGTCAGGGACTTTTGTGTTGGCTTAAGAGATGTCCTGGTCAACCCCTGTTCCTCGAGCTCCTTCAGGCCTGGTGTGGGTGGCATCTGGGTGTGGGTGGCCATGGGTGAGTAAGAAAGGTATTTTTCAGAGCTCCAGCTGGCGAGGAATGAGCTGTGCGAGGCTCCAAGGGGGAAATACAATGCCGAGGGGTTTCCATTGGGTAAACATTCCGCATTTGGATTGCTTTGTATGAGAATAAACAGCCGGCACAAAGAAAGCTGCCAACTCCCCATCAACACCGCGTCCTTTTAAGGCTTTTTTTTTTCTTTTTAGCAGCTTCACAGACTCCCAGGCAGGATCGTGTAGCAGTTTTGAAATCAATGAGGCATTTGCCATTTCCCTCTCACCTTGCCTGCCTTTGGATTGGCACAGCTCCACAGCTCAGGTTTTATGCCTGTGGATCTCTCTTGCTCTATCTATTGTTAAAACAAATGATGCTTTGGCTTATTCTAGCTTGGGAAAGGAGAAGGAGAAGGAAAGTTTGCTCATCATGGCAGATAAGTCATGGACTCAGAAGGAGATTTTGGAGGATTGGGGTAGCCATCACCTGCTAAGAACGAGGGCAGAGCTTCACTCCAAGGTCAGGCACCTTGAAGAGACCTCCTTCACTAAAGGTCCCTTATCTAGGGGGACATCTCCAGGATTTTACGTCCCCATCCCATGTCCAGCAAGTAGGATCTTTAATCAGAAGAGGCCATAGCTCTCATTCCCCGTGTGAGAAGGGATCCTTGATGAGATTGTCTAACACTTCATCCAATTTCATCTCCATGGATTCATGGAATGGTTTGGTTCAGAAGGGACCTTCAAGATTATCTGATTCCAGCCTCTACCATGGGCAGAGACAACTTCCACTGGACCAGGTTGCTCCAAACCCCTTCCTTTGGACACTTCCAGGGATGGGGCTTGAAACACTCCAGGACTGGGGACTCCACCACATCCCTGGTCAGGTTGTTCCAGTGTTTGATTGTTCTTGCTGTAAAAAGAAATTAATAAAATATTTCTTATCTTGACATGGAACCTTTTTAATGTGTCCACATTGGATGCAGGCTCCCACTGCTTGGCAGAGATTTGTGACTCTAATCAATGATTATTAAGGGAAACTATTTCAGAAATCTCTTATTTTCATTTATTGCTTGAGGCTGGGTGGAGAAAGGGTGTTCATTTCTTGAATTTTCTAAGCCGTGGAGGGCTTTAATTCCTCATCAAAAAGTGCAGTTAAATCAAAACCACTTGTTTAATAGTATCCAGAGTCTCATGTGCATGAGAAGAAAGGGAAAAGCTACTTGGCCACAGCTTGGGATGTTGGACGGGATTCTAAATCACAGCCTATAAAAACCAACCTGCAGAGAAATTTACTTTTGCAATTGAAAAAAAAGAAAAAAAAAGAAGAAAAAAAAAAGTTTTGTACATGGATTTACCTGAGCCTGAAGTGCCAGAGGCATCTGTGTACAGTGCTCCATCTGTGTACAGTGTCCATCCGAACATGACCAGGGCGCTGGGATGTCACTGCCAGACCCTCGGAGAAGAGCGGGGACAGCAGCGGCACTGTGTGTCTGTCCATGAGCATTGCTGCCCTCTCCTGGCTCCAAAGCACACAAAACCAGGGAAACTCGGCTCGGGAAGGACAAGGATGGCAGCAGGGAGCACAGGGATGGATGCAGGACAGGTGGGACCTGCGGAGATTGTTGCTGCTTTTGGGGTAAATGGGCTCATCCACGCTGCTGGCAGATGTCACCCCAAATAATCCCAGCCACCGGGGTCCTGCTGACCAGCTCTGTCTGCTTGGTGGTTTTGTCACTCTGCAGGGGTCACAGAACCATGGAACGGTCGGGGTTGGAAGGACCTTAAAGATCATCTCATTCCCTTTGCCATGGGCAGGGACACCTCGCACTATCCCAGGTTGCTCCAAGCCCCATCCAACTTGGCCTTGGACACTTCCAGGGATGGGGCAGCCACAGCTTCTCTGGACAAGGCAAGGCAGGATCTCTCTGCAGAGGACTCCAAAGCTACTTTCAGGTAAGGGAACTGGGGTTTCAAGTGTTTCCCCATGAAGCTCAGACTTTCTTTGACCTTCCACATATTTGCTCAAGGTTTTTCTGACCTGTCAAGCAGTGAGGCTTTGCTGTGAGTTCCCCAGAACCCAGCAAGGGACTTGGAGCCTTTCTTCTCCCAGCAACCACTGTCTGCCCCTAGAACAGGTATCTCTTCTCAAAAAATCACAGAATGGGTCAGGCTGGAAGGGACCACAGCGGGGTCATCTGGTCCCACCTCCCTGCTCAACCAGGGCCATCCCAGAGCACCTGGCACAGGATTGTGTCCAGATGGTTCTGGAATGTGTCCAACGAGGGAGACTCCACACTCCCTCTGGACAATCTGTTCAGGGCTTGGTCATTGCACAGGACAGAAGTTTTTCCTCATGTTCAGGTGGAACTTCATGGGCATAATTTTCTGCCTGTTCTTCCTCTCCTATTGCTGGGCCCCATGGAACAGAGCCTGGTCTATCCTCTGACCCCTCCTTGCAGATATCACTGGACATTGATGAGGTTCCCTCTCAGTCACTTTATTTGAGACTGAACATGTTCAACTCTCTCACCCTGATCTCATAACAAAGATACTCCAGTCCCTTCATCATCTTTGTTGCCATCTTCTGTTCTTGTCTCTTCACTTTCTCTGCCGCTGAATCTCTACAGCTGCAGGCCCAGGCCTAGAAGACCACATAAAAGAGCTGGCACACGTCCTTAATCCCAGAATCAAAGTGTTTTAAGAGGGATTTGGTCCATATGGACAAAGTCTCACCCTCCTTTCCACCCTCAAACCAGGGATTCACATCCCTGGCACCTCCCGGGACTTGTCTGGTCTGATCAAACTTACAAACTAGGCCAGAACACCATCAGGGAGAGGTTGGCAAGAAAAAAAGACCTTAGCAAAACATCCTGAGAGATTTGCTTCCAGTGTTGGAAATGTGGAAGTCTTATTTGGGTCTGACAAGCTGTTGGCTCAGAAAAATCCGACATTTGCTGAACTGTTAACACGAGTTTCTGGAAAGATGTGCTTGGGTTTCTTACTCACGTGGCACCTTCATGTGGAGCTTCAGGAAGAAAGAGGGTCATCTCAACATTTTCCATAGGAACAATGTTACCTGGAGCAGTGCTGTGTGTGAGGGAGAGGGACAAAAGTGTCCTGCTGTGGTGACAGGATGTCCCTTGGCAATCTGTCGCTGAATTTTGTGGGATTATGTCTAAATATTCACAAAATTGGCTTCGCAAATGTTGCCTCTGTTGGGGGCAACTTGATTAATTCCATCTTGGAAATCCCTCAGCTGAAATCCTCTCCCTCTCTTTTCCTTCACAGAGAAAGAAATAAAACATTGGTAAATAAGCAACCACTTCCATTAATCATCACTTTTTCTCCAGTCAAGCAACAAATGAAAAATATCTCCCCCACCCCCACTTGAACCCTGCTGAGTGCAGGCCAGTCCTAACAGAAGAGAGTTCTTGAAAATAGAAGAGATAAATGGTAAATAATCACATGAAGAATGAAAGAAAAACGAAAAGAAACTCTTAAAAATGAAAAGAAATTTCTAAAAAAGAAGGAAAACTTCCAAAATCTATTAAGGAACACTTAGACCCTGAAGACCTTTGTATATGAAGCTGTGGAGAGCCTGCATCTCTGGATGAGTCACATCTCCAGCCAATAAATTTCATATTTCTCCTTTCCAGAAAGGTGTCTCCACCAATCGCAAGCACAACTTCTTCCAGCACAACTACTCCTTCCAGCAGCTTGGAAATGAAGAGAGGAAATTTATTCCTGCAGCAGACAGGAAGACTTGGAAGAGCTGCAGAGCTGTCCATACCTATCTGTGGGTCAGCTGAAGCCTAACCCTTCTCCCTCTGGGTTTTCTCCTGTACTCAGCAACCCCCAGCAAATGCCAGGAGCTGCTGTTCCTGGCAGTGCAGCCAACAGTCGTGATTCCTTGGAGCTGAAAATAGGACGGTGCTGGCGGCAGCTGATGCTTTTGCTCACAGTTCCCAGCTGAGTGGGCTACCTCCAAAAAAGCAGATGGCCAGGGAGGAACTCCAGCAATTTGCTACCAAGCAGCTAAAAAGTCCCCTTCGCCCACAGCTCTGAGAGCATCCACAGCATTTCATGACACCTAGTGGGCAAGGCAGGCACAGTGACTTGTGTGGAGAGAAAGCCTTGGAAAAAAACAACAAATAAATTGATCCCCGAGCAAAAGCAGGTATAGAATGAAATAGGAAAATAAAGAGAGCTGATTTCCTCCTTTGAAAGAGTTACAACCTCAGCAGTAACTACAGGGGGAGACAGGGAAGAAAAACAGAATTATGAAGAGGACAAGTGATTTGAGAAAGATCAAACATCAAGTTAGCTCAATAAAGGCAATTATATTCAAGCCCAGCCCTCCTCAGCCTCAGTCTGTCCTGTCTCCTGGCTGGAAGGAAAACGGAGCTCTCTGAACAGGGACATCACCCAGAAAGTGCCAAAGAAGGGAGAAAATTTCCTAAGAGTAACTTGTGGATCTATATTACAAAATCAGAGGGAGAAACCAGGAGTGTGATCTCATAGGTGAAGTGTGACACTGGGACACGTCACCCAAGTGTGGGACGTGGAAACCTCATGGCAGGGAAGATATTGAGGAGCTGGAGTGTGTCCAGAGAAGGATCTGGAGCTTGGGAAAGGTCTGGAGCACCAGGAGCAGCTGAGAGAGCTGGGGGGTCTCAGCCTCGGGAAAAGAAGACTCAGGAGGGACCTTCTGGTTCTGCACAACTCCCTGACAGGAGGGTGCACACAGGTAAGTGTTGGTCTCTTCTCCTGGGTGACAAGTGACAGGATGAGGGGAAATGGCGTCAGGTTCCATCAGGAGAGGTTTAAACTGGACATCAGGAATAAATTCTTCACTGAAAGGCTGGTCCAGCCCTGGAACAGGCTACCCCTGGACGTGGTGGAGTCACCATCCCTGGAGATGTTTAAAAGATGTGTAGATATATGGTGGCACTTGGGGACATTGTTTCAGGTGGCCTTGGCAGTGCTGAGTTAAAGGTTGGACCTGATGACCTTTGATGTCTTTTCCAACATAAATGATCCTATGATTCCTTGTTTCTGTGTTCTCCCCTTGTGCTTTAGAGACAGACTGCAACACATTAAAATCACCTGCCCATTCAGTTTTTAAACCATTTTTGATTCATCTTCCCTAGTATCATTATGACAAGGTGCTCAATTTCATAAAAATTCAAAATTCCCTCAATTTCCTTAACTCACCTCCAGTCATGTATCTGGAGGAATCTGTCAACATCTGATCAGATGAAACCCATCTCAATGGACCAGAGCATCCTCACCCAAGTTTTTTTGCAAGTTTTAGCACAGGGTTATGCTGTAACTCAATTGATGGAAAAAAAAATGGGTGAATGTAAGATGGATTTGCAGGTCTGTGGTTCTCCAGTGTTTTGCAGTTGAGTCTGAGGGGAGAGATTGACCCTGAAGCTGCCAGGGAGACTTCTGAAGCCATGGAGGATGAAATGAGAGATGAGGTAGTGCCA
The DNA here is from genome assembly GCA_035584835.1 of Tangara arthus. NCBI lineage: Eukaryota > Metazoa > Chordata > Aves > Passeriformes > Thraupidae > Tangara > Tangara arthus. The sequence goes on along the minus strand of JAWMQZ010000118.1, from coordinate 150,925,545 downwards.
TGAAGCCAGAGAGGACCAGTTTCATTCTTTAAGGACGCCACTGTGTGTTCAGCACATCCCAGTCCTTCTATTTTCTGCCTTTTTTTATCCTTGTGAGTGTCTCTAAACACCTTCCCTCCCTTTCCAGTGGCTCTAATACACATCCACCCTTTACTTTCCTACTGAGAGAATCACTCACCCCATTCTCCAGCCTCCTGTAAGGAGCAAAGAGAATTTATTCAAGTTGCAAAATGTGGGTTTTTTTGCGCTTGCCCCAAGATTTTTCCCAAACCTTCTATTTGAGAGAATCCCAGGAGCTCCTGTTTGCTTTCAGTGATTACCTCAGTGATTGTTGCTGTGTTGTCTTACTTTGCTTTCCTGGCTGTTCCTTCCCAGAGCTGTTTCTATTCCAGGTTTTCTGACTTGTAGAGGAAAAGAAAAAAATATTAAACAAAATAACTTCTTCCTTTGAGCCAAACACAAATTAGGCAACTGAGCAGACAGAAATGCTCACTGGTCCAGGGGAGAGTGGATTTGTAATCTAAATTACTGTGGAATAAAAGCATCATCCTCCCTCTGTTCTCTAATTTAAACATTGTCTCCTGTTCTTCTTCCCTTTTGGTTTGACTAATTTAGTTGCCTTTGGTCTAAGGACAAGGAAATCTCATTTGCATACTGTAGAGGACATTAATTACAAGTCCTTTTACTTCAAGCCCTGCTCCTCCTGCACTGACTGGAAGCCTCAGTCTGACTGCAGCCCTGGTTCCTGCGAGGGTCGTTAATTATTGAGCTACACCTGAAGATAACGAGCTCAGGGATGAGCTGTATGTCCCTGGGGGATGGGCTGGAAGGAGAGGACGGGCAGAGTGAAGGGGACAAGCCACAGCAATCCCAGTTCAGGAGAAGGTGTGACTGTCAGAAGGACAGAGTGAGTGTCACAGAGTCACAGAACTGTGGAATGGTTTGGGTTGGAAGAGACCTTAAAAATCATCCAGTTTCAGCCTCATGCCATGGGCAGGGACACGTTCTATTGGATTAGGTTCCACAATCTGAATTCCAGATCCACAGCTTCTCTGGACAACTTGTTCCAGGGCCTCACCACCCTCACAGTAAAGAACTTTTTCCTAATAACTAACCTAAAGGCGACATCTCAGTTTGAAAATAATTCCTCCTTGTCCTGCAGTATTGGGATATATTGAGTGGTGAGGCAAAGGTACAGGTTGGCCAGACAAGCTGTGGATGCCCCATCCCTGGATGTGTCCAAGGCTAGGTTGGACAGGGCTTGGAGCAACTTGGGATAGTGGAAGGCATCCCTGCCTTTACTATGGGGGTTGCAACAAGATGGTTTTTCAAACCCTTCCAAGCCAAACCATTTAATGATTGTGAGATTGAAATACCCTAATTCTGACCAAGAATTCCCATCCCACAACGCCTGGAGTCACTAGATCCAGGACTCCAGAGAAGATCACCTTTGCCTCTGCCAAAATTGAGGAGACCCCAGCACAACTGTGGGAGCAAGAAGAAGCCTCAATTCATGCAGAGGCATCTCTCACTAATCAAATCTTAACAGGGGCAATCTTTTGCACACAGCACTCGAGGTGTGACCACACTAACGCCCAGCACAGGACAATAAATGTCCTGGTCCTGCTGGCCCCACTATGACTGACACAGAATACCAGGATGCAACTGGCATATTCCTGACCAGAATTCCAACCCCCTCGCCTACCTCTTGATGAAATAACAAGTGAAATTTTCCTTGGTCATTGTTTCTTATTGATTGTTTTTAAAAACACACTTCTTATAGTCTTTCACAGTAGCCACCAGATTAAGTTCAAATGGAGCTTTTGCCTTCATGATGATCATTGTACAAGAAGATGGAACTGAGGGCTGAGGGACCCATGGTGGGCAGGGTGGGGAAAAGCAGATTCGCACTTTGGCACAGGGCTTCCTTGGGTGTGTTTCAGGGGAGGAACAGTAGGTGGGACAAGAGAGAGCTGCAGGACATTAAAAGAGGAACAAGTGTAGGCAAACTTCACGGGCAAAGGCATTAAAAAGCCTTTGTGTCCAGGAACATCAGCATGGAAAGCACCAGGCCTCTGGGAGAAAGGGCGGCCATGCCCACCAGGCCTTTGCGACCCGCAGTGACATCAAGTCCAGAGGCCATTGTGACATAGGTGTATGCCATGAGCCTTGGGGCTGCTAATCCCTGCAGTGGCCACTCCCAGGAGAGCAGCTCTCTGAGGAGGCAGCAGCTTCTCTGGAGGCAGCAGCTCACCTAGGAGATTGTGGCCAGCGCTCATCAGAGCACTGCCACAATGTGGAAAAAGCAGGAGGCGAATGCTCATGACCTGCCCCGTGAGGGGCAGCCACTGCTATACCGGCGGCGGCACCAGGTGAGGGTAGGGGAAGGAGGGACAGCCTGCAGTGGGACCTGGGGGAAGTCCTGGGGCAGGGACAGCCAGGCCTGGCTCCAGGCCATGCTCTGTGCAGGGCCCAGCACAGGGATGGCCCAGGCACAGCAATGGCCCAGAGGCAGCGAGCCCAGCTGGGAACTTGGTTCAGTCTGGCTGCTGTGGCCAGCACCTGCCTTGGGGCCAGGCCCGGCCTTGCAGGCACGTGGGGGACACTGTGCTCACACAGCCACCTCCATCCCGTGCCTCCTCCTGCTTCCCACAGGTGACCCCCAGGCAGCCACAGGCGGCACCTCAGGTCACCTGGACGACCATCACACCCATCCCTGGGGACAGGCCCACTCTGTTCCCCATCCGGTCCCGGAGCCCCACCATGTCCTGCACACGCAGGGGCAGCCAGGAGGGCGGGCACTCAGTGCCCCGCAGCCGTGTCACAGGGCCACAGAGATTGTCCGTGTCGGACTTGCCGCCTCTCCACGGCCCTCACTTGACACTGGCACCTCCACGCCAGCTCAGTGGCCAAAGCTCAAGAGCATCCACTGACTGCGTTAAGCTGCCCCCTCTGCCAGCAGCAGCAGCCTCTGGATCCTCTCCCAGAGGCACAGCACGTGCTGTGGGAGCAGCCTCAGGCAGTGTCAATCTGCCCCCTCTGCCAGCAGCTCCAGCAACAGCCGCCTCTGGGTCATGTCCTAGAGGCACAGCTCGTGCTGTGGGCCCCATGGCCAGGGGCCAGCCAGAGCATGTGCCACCTCCTCCATGGGGCACTCTGGCTGCAGGCAGAGCTCAGGGAACACCTTCCCTGGAGAGCAGAATGAAAGGGCTCTGGCAGGCGTCAGTGGAAAGGGAGGGCCATCACCTGCCACCCGTGACACCTGCACGCAGCGTGCCGCTCTGCACTGGGGCCCAGACAGGTTGGGAGCACCTGGGACGCTCTGAGATGGAGAAGCTGAGTGAGGTGCAGGCAGGGCATGGCAGAAACGCCTTCAAAGGCCCTCATGGAGGCCTGGGCCCATACCTGTTAGAAGACAGGTCCATGGTATCCACCTGCACTCGCCAGCAGTCAAATGCCATCCAAGAGATGGACGTAGAGCCCCATGAGCTGCCCAGTGCTTGCAGCTCAACCACAGGCTCCACAGGAGAGGCAGTAAAGTGCCCTGAGCTCCCGGTCCCTGCCCAGTTGGCAGAGCAGAGCCCGGCCTCTGGAAACCAGCACCCCTGGGACACTCCTGTAAAGGAGCTGGAAGAAAAGCAGGAGGAGGAAGAGCGCCCAGAAATGCAGGCTGCAGGGGAGCAGGACAGCGACCTGCAGAGCGTGTCGCTTTCCCTGTTGAAAGAGGCCCAGGTAGAGGAGGAAATTTGTGTCCTGGCTGGAGATCCCTGGGACGAGGGCCACAGCAAGGTCCTCCTCACATCAGACCCTGAGGAAAGCTCAAACTTCTCAGCTTCTCCTTTGTCTGGAGTCTCTGGTGAGGACACGGCAGCTTGTTTGGCAGCCAAGCAGGCTGCACTTTACACGCAGCTGTGCATGGGGCTTGATGCTAGGCTCCAAATTA
>JAWMQZ010000118.1:150882934-150903571 GCA_035584835.1 Tangara arthus | reverse complement strand
CTTCTCTTCTCTTCTCTTCTCTTCTCTTCTCTTCTCTTCTCTTCTCTTCTCTTCTCTTCTCTTCTCTTCTCTCCTCTCCTCTCCTCTCCTCTCCTCTCCTCTCCTCTCCTCTCCTCTCCTCTCCTCTCCTCTCCTCTCTTCCCTGTCTCCCACAGTGTCTCCTCACAAGAGGGATATTCCAAACTCCTAAATAACAGGGATCAACCAAGCCATAATGAAGAACTTGTGCTGTGCTCAGAGTTTGCAGTCAGTTCACAAAATGAACATTTAATTGGTGGCTTTATGAGGTTTCTTAAGCTTTCAGCAATGTCTAAATGTTTTGGAAATATGAACATAGTCTGAAAGTGGAGTAACCCACAGCTGGACCGTCCTGGAATTGGCTGGGCATTGGCCAGCAGGTGTGTATTGTGCATCACTGATTGCTTGAGTTTTATTTCTCTTTCTCTCTCTCTCTCTCTCTCTTCCACCATTATATTATATAATAATAATAATAATAATAATAATAATCATCATCATCATCATCATCATCATCATCATCATCATCATCACCAGTATTATTATCTTTTACTTTGCTTTAATTATTAAACCATTCTTATCACAACCCATGAGTTTTTGCTTTCCCCTGATTCCCCTCTCCACCTCCTTTATCTCTTGACCTGGGTTTCCCTAACAGCCACATGTTTAAGGCCGGGATTGAAATGAGCTGGAAATCTTGGAATCACCAACACTTGGCCATCCATCTCCTAACCTTTGCTACTTCTTTTGTTTCCACAATTCACGTTCCCAGCCATTCTCCATCCAGATCATTTCCAAAATTTCCATCACAGTCTCTGTGACAAGTTAGCAAGTCATTTTCCTTTCCTGTTGTCCAGTTTGTCCTATCACAGATACAGGAGGAGATGAAGAAAGAGGTTCATGATTTTTCCCTTTTTAAGTTGCTTTAAGTATTTTCTGAAGTGGGAGATCAACCAAAAGTGACATGAGGACCCCAATTTCTATTTCTTCTTTCTCAAATCAGCTTCTCCCTTCCGGATGAGAATGGGCAGCTGTGCTGAGGGCATTGTACCCAACCTTGGCTTGGGCAGGACTGCTGGGGAGAAAAGGGAAGAAACACCCAGGTGTTTCCCTAAATTACCTATTAGAGAATCCTCCTGAAGTGTCAGCTTGAGTTTTCTATCCTGCAGAGAGCTGTTTTCCCCAATCCCTATGCTGGAAACACAGGCTGTGGACAAGCTGCTGCCCTAACTCTGGGAAAACCTTCATCTTTAAACCAAGGGTTAGGATTGTGAGGCCTGAGGTTGGAATTAAACTCTGGCACTTCAGCATCTTATTTAAAGGCAAGATGTGGTGGAAAGGGGCAAGAATTCTAGAGGGAGATGGTTCATATTAAAACTGAAGAAAGCACATAAAACATGAAGAGAAAAATAGGAAATAAGAGTCTGATAGCAGGGGCGAAAATTAACAGAGGGGGAAAAAAAGGAAGGAATTTAAAAATAACCCCCACAAACCCAGACACAACAGACAAAGCCTCTGGCATCTGCAGTGTTGCTCTGAGCTGGTACCAAAATATCTTTCCCCATTCTTAGGCTGGGACAGCTCCATGCTGGCCTGCTGGGACAGAGCAGTGTTTGAGTCACTGGTACCTGTTGGTTGATGTTTCCAGCCTACCTGCATGGATTTGTCCAGGAGGAAAACAGATCTGGGGGGTGCAGCTGCCTCAGAGTGCCCTGGACTTTAAATCCCTGAGAGTTTCACAGAGGGAAAGACGTTTTTGTGCAGGTGTAAGAAGAGATCATGGAAAGAGTTTCAGGCTGTATTTGAAGGGGCAAATAGACCAAACCAGGCTCACTGAACCCAGCCAGGATCCCAGCAGGACCACCACATTCGCTATGTCCTCAAAAGTCACATCCACAAAATTTTTATTTTAAAAACCAGGGATGGATGCCCCACCACTTCCCTGGGCTGTCCATTCCAATCCCTGACAACATCTTTGGTGAAGAAATTTTTCATAATATCTCACTCAACAACTACTCAGCAAGCAGAAGAACAGCCTGGGAGGAAAGGGAGGTCTGGATGCAGTTTCTCACAGGCCTTATAACAGTAAAAATAAATTCTTTATTTTTATTAGAGTTATCCACATTTCTCACCAAGAATGAGTGCAAAGATTTATTCTGTTTTTCAAAAGATTTTTTTTCCTCTCAGGCTGCAGAGCGACCCCACTCTGCTTCTGTCATTTTGTTGAGATGCACTGCAATCCCTTCAGCTTTTTAGTGAATGGAGCCACACCTCTTTCCACAGCCACACCTTCAAAAAGGTTTAAATTTCCCCAAAGGAGGGGCAGGAGACAGCATCACCTGGGCTGGTTGATGTGAAAAGTGCTGTGCCATTTCTGTCACCCACAGACAGCCATCCTTCCCTGAGCTCTGACTCTGAATTACTGTTGAAGCTCTGACATCATCCCCTGCTCTCTCTTTTTCCCTCTCAGGCTCGAATAAATTGTGAATTATTTGGGTTTTTTCACCCACTTCTCCTTGCTTATCTGTGAAACTGCTCAACAACAGAAATCTTGGGCTTGCATGCAGAGTGAATTGTGCTTTTCAAAGAAATAGAGTGATAAGGTAAAAGCAGGGAAAAGCAAATTCTGAACAGTTGGAGGTTTTTTGTGGTTTATAAGCAAAAATAATGTGCAAACTCAATTTTCTGATACCCAGGCAGTATCAGACTATTCATGTGCTGCCAGCGAACAATAAAAGGAGGAAAGATGGTGAGATGGATTGAACCCAAACACAATGGATTTTTCTAGGCTTCAGGGCTAATCAGGGACTATTTGAGGCACCAGAAAAGATTCCTGACTACATTCCCTGAACACAAAGCCACTAAACATCCTGTGGCTTCTGCCTCGTGCAATCAACCACAGCCCAGGGTTAAGAAAAAGAGAGATAAACCAGACAGGAGGGTGGGAGGAGGGAGGTGCTGGTGGGTTTAGTAGATGCTTCTGATCTTCTCCCAGTGGAAGAAAACAGGAATGGAACGGAATCAGGATGGCCTAGGGGCAATTTCACCAGGAATAGGCTGCCCAGGGAAGTGGTGGAGTCACTGTCCCTGGAAGTGTTCAAACAGTGAGCTGATGTGGCATTTCCTGATCTTGTTTATTGGGCATGGTGGTGTTTGGTTGAAGGCTGGACTTGATGACCTCGGAGGTCTTTCCCAGCCTTAATGACTCAATGATTCCATGATTTTGTGATCTGCCAGCAGTCAATTCTTGGCTGCCATTCCCCTCCAGGGACTGCTCTTTCCCTGATCTCCTGGTAATTCAGCCCTGCACAAGTATCCCATTGCCAGTGTGTTATTTGTTCATTTAGCACGGCCTGTCTAGCTCCTTTCATTCTTCCTTGCCCATTTCCCACTGTATCTCTTCCCCTTGTTTGTCCTCAGCAGCTTTTGTTTGAATTAAATCTCTTTTATTTGCTCTCTGGGGGAGGGAGGCTGTTCAAGCTCCGTTTGCCTCAGAGCAGAGGCATAACAAGATGGGATGTGCTCAGCCAGTGGCATTTCATCCATCAGCACTATTAACTCAGGAGCAGAGTCCTTTCATTTTCATTCTTTCCATGTTTCCTCCACATCACATAACCAATTCTTCATTTTTCCCTACATCACTAACTCAATTTTTACATATTACCCCCCTCCCACCAATACTTTGCAGCCTCTATAAAAGATATTTATATTCTAATTATTGCTTTGGCCCCTGGTATAACTTCTAAGGAGATTAAACCTCAAACATATTTTACATAATGCTGCTCCCTGCTAGCAAAGGTTTGTAGGAAACGTCACTGGAAGCTTTGTTTAGTCCCAAATCCTTCAGCCTTTTACATGGACACAGCTGGGAATGCATCCTGCACCTGGACCCATGAGACACATGCAAGGGAAAATGGCCTCAAGCTGTGCCAGGGGAGGTTCAGGCTGGATATTGGGAAAAATTCCTGCACTGGAAAAGTGGTTGAGTACTGGAATAGACTGTCCAGGGAAGCAGTGGAGCCACCACCTCTGGAAGTTAAAAAAAAACACTTCACAATGTGGTTCAATGAGCAGAGTGGTAAAAGGCTGGACTTGATGATCCTGGAGGTCTTTGCCAATGTTAATGATTCCATGAATCCAAAATCACAAAAAGCCAAGACCTCCTGGTGAGGTTTTCTGGAAGAGCTTTGGAGGTGAGAAGTGGGAAAAACTGCACCATGCACTGAAAAACTGTGATCTTGGAGATCTCTCCCACCCTTAATATTCTCTGTGAAATAGTATTTCCAGCAGGATGACAATCTTGAAAATCCTTTCCTCATACCTCTCCCTTTCCACTAGAGGGCTGGAAAAGCAAAGCTTGTGCAAAGTGCAGTAACACACACATGCAGAAACTCATTTATTCCTCATGCTTCTGCGGTTATGCAAACTAATTCTTTTTGAATTAAAGGGAAAAAAAAGAACTATTTTAGGTATTTCCTTATTTCATCTCTTAAAATGTCAGCCAGGAACCTTTGCTGTGTGAGTCCGGGATGGCACCACGGGCAGAATTTATATGAAATAAAGCAGAAGCTTTATTTCACACTGGAAAAAAACCCACATTTGTGTGACTTGGAGTCTCCTGGGCCACAAACAAGGTGACATCTTTCTTATTTTAGACACATCTCTCATTCCTGTCCGTCCATGCAGCCATCCATGTCCTCTGATGCTTTTATTCTATCAACTTACCTATTAATTTCTCTAATTATTTAAACAAAATTATTTCCTGCCATCTGGTTGTCTGCCTGTTCACTCCACTGGGATTTGACTCCAAAGCTGGTATGGCTGTTGTTCTCCTACTGAGATTTCTGCCTAAAAATCAGCTTTGGGGTATGTTTGAAGTCATTTTCCTTTAAGGAATGTTGCAGATAAACAATTCCCCTTCCTAACTAGCCATGACCTCCTCTTCAGATGCAAATTATAAAATTTTTGGATGCAAATTATAAAATTATCTATGGATATGAATTATAAAAAAATAAAATTATGCAAATGTTTTGCTGCAGGCTGGTGTCTAAGGCTAAATTTGAGGACAAATTTAGCTGTTTATCTGATGCTACATTTAGATTGGATATTGGGAAGGAATTCTTCCCTGGGCGGGTGGTAAGGCCCTGGCACAGGGTGTGCAGGGATTCTGTGGCTACCCCATCCCAGGAAGTGTCCAAGGCCAGATTGGACAGGGCTTGGAGCAACCTAGGATAGTGGAAGGTGTCCCTGCCCATGGCAGGGGTGGAACAAGATGTTCTTTAAGGTCCAACACAAACCATTCCATGATTCCATTAATTTTGAGGGCTTCTGGAGAATCAATCACTTGGAACTACCTACAGACTCAATCTCTGCAAGGCCCAAGGAAGGCAGAGAGTTCTTATCCCACATTTCCTCATTTTTAGGGTAAAAGGAGCATCTTTACAAGGGCCACTCTCTTCAGGGTGCACAGACACAAACCCTGTTTACCAGCAAGAAATAAAAAAGCCTCACTAATGAATTGCTGCTCTCTGATTCCTCCTCCCTCAAGCCTCCTGGTTAATGATGAGATGAACTGTTGCTGTTGTATTACTCTGACATTTAGAGCACTCCAAAATTGGCACAATGTGCAAAATGGGAGAATTAAACACGGAGAAGGCAACGAGTGATGGCTGGGCAAGGAGGGGAGATCAGCCTTTGCTGACAGCAGAGAGTGGCTGAACTTTTTCCTCTCTTTGTGCTTGGCAGAGCTGGCTGGGCTTCAGCAGAAATGCTGCCACAGTGAGAGAAAAGGGCAGAGAAGGAGGGAATGCTGTTTACACTAAAAAAACCCTAAAGTTGTTACTGAATAAATCCACAAATAAGCACTAAATATTCGTGTTTAGGAATCACATGGCTCAGATTGAGCTAGAAGAAATGCAGATTGTATTTTTTTTCATAGAATATGGAATAATTTGGGTTGGAAGGGGCCTTCAGGATCATTTATTACCAAACCCCTGCCATGGGCCTGGATAAGAGCAGGCTTCTCTTCCAAGCAATTAAATATATAAACAGAAAGAAAGTAGCAGAGAAAAAGTTTAACAGCAGCAAATAATAATAATAAGGAAAAAAAGCCTTCTGAAGCTTTTGAAAGATTCTGATTTGCACAGAGGGTAGCTTATGGTGTCCCTGTAGCTGACCCCTTCTGACTTACCAGGAAAATTGGGTTTGTATGGCAAATTTTTGTCCTTGTAGCTGATACCTTCTGACTTACCAGGAAAATTGGGTTTGCATGGCAAATTTTTGGTAGTGAATGGCTTCAAGGATGATTTAGGCGAGAAGCTGCCAGAAGGTTTCCCAATGTCCAACAGGAACAGTGACTGCTGGCTCCAGGATGGATCTGCAACTGGCCAAGGTCAATCCTGCCAAGAATAGATGGAACAGCTCTGGGATAACAAATTTTATAAGGGAAAAAATGGCCTGTGTTGGCTAAGAGAAGAATGGGAGAAACAGCCCTGCAGACACCAAGGGGTGAAGAAGGAGGGAGGGAGGTGCTCCAGGCACCAGAGCAGAGATTCCTGCGTTCCTTGGTAAGGATCTTTCTGCTCTCTAACACTTTTCAGTCCATTTTTTCAATCCATCACATCTTCCAGTTGCTCCCTGGGAAAATATAACAAAAGCCTTGTGGGTCAAGTTGAAGGGCTGGGAGAGATCACTGAGCAATTCCATCACAGGCAAAACAGGCCCAGCTTGTGGAAATTAATTTTATTACCAATCAAAATCAGATAAGAACCTTTCCTCCACACCTCCCTTCTTCAGGAAGGAAGGAAGGAAGGAAGAAAGGAAGGAAATAAACATTCCGTACCTCCTTGCAAGGCTGTGGAAATCCATTGGCATCTCCATCCTAGGTTTCCATCTGCAGCTACTCTGCTTTCAGTTCCTCTGCTTCTCCTGGTTGAGATGTCACTGGAGCTCCTGACAGGACAAATAAAGATCAGCAGGGACTGACTTATTCATCAAATCCTGCCCTCTGAAATTTCCAAGCAGATTGGACAGTAGGAAGAAATTCTTTGCTGTGAGGGTGGAAAATGTTACCCAGAGAATCTGTGGATGCCCCCTAGAAGTGTTCAAGGCCAGGCTGGGGTTTGGAGCAAGCTGGTCAGTGGAAGATGATCCTGACCATGGTAGGGGGCTGGAACTGCATGATCTTGAATTACCAGAGAAGTATTTAGATGGGTTTAGTGTAATAATTTGTTATCTCTAATATATTCCAGCACTGCTGTTGCCCTCATCTCCTTATTCCAGTTGTTTCCAGCTTCCTCCTTCTCTGATGACTTCTGTTCAACCTTCATTTTGCTCTCCTTGCCTCCCTGTCCTTGCTTCAGTGGAAATGCAATTCACTGTCCCATTAAATTTAACAAAATTTGATGCAACTTAATTCCAGCCTGTTTTCTGTGGTTTTTCATTCAACACACCCTAATTCAATCTATTTCGACTAACTGCAACACACTTAAATGCAATTCCAGGAATTCCATTAAAAATAATTTGCTGCAGAGGAAATAAATAGTATTTGCTCCAAACAACCACCAATCGATGGGATGTGATTTGCTTAAATGCAATTGCATCCAACAGAAGGAAATTAAATCAAAGCTATGCAGTGTGCTGCAATTAAAATTCATCCCTGAGAATCAGGTCAAAGTTTAATTACTGCCAGAGAGGTTTTATTTATCTTTCTTGAATATATTTATGCCTGGGACAAATTAGTAGACCTTGATATCCTTGTGCATAACACTGCCATTGATGGAACATTTTTGCTGTGATTTTACAAACATTGACCCACAAGGTTCCTTCCAGCTCCACTTTACTGTGTTTTGTGATGCTTTTTTGTCCCAACAGCCTGCAATTGTTTCCCTGAGCTGCCATGGGATGAAATCCTGTGATTCCCAAATGCTCAGGTCAGTGAAGAGCACAGACATTTCCTGTTCTGCTGCCAAACATTCAGAGTCACCTCTCTCTGCTCCCTCCTCTTGAAGAGCAGAGACAAGGATTAAAGAGAAGCTGTTTGAGCATTTTGGGAATGAGTCTGGCTTGATATTGGTCTCCTGTCAGTAGCTTATCCTGCCTCAGATATTTCCAGAAAAAATTCCTTCCCTGTGCATGGGACTTCATTTATAGAACCTGAACCGTGCCTGTCTTGGTTTGAAAAGACAGGTGTCTGCTAAGGAAGGCAGGAGCCTCCCTTGAAATGAAAAATGTAAACCCCCTACCTCCAAATTACTATAATTTTGAAATTAAGGGGTTCTCAGCAAAGATATGAGAGGAGGAATAAAATAAAAATAAAACAAAAATGCAGTAATACAAAACAACACTGACAGAGTCAGAACAGGACCTGACATCCTGTGGGTCAGGATGGTGGCACAGTCCCATTCCATGGTGGCTCAGCCCTCCTGCAGTGCCAGCTGTGGTTCTGGTGGAGCAGGGATCCTGGACAAGGGTGGAGTTTTCCTCTGAAGGTCCAGGGGTGGTTTAGATGGGCCTGGTCTTTCCCTGGGAGTCCAGTGGGGAAGAAAGCTGCTCCTTTGGGAATCCAGTGGGAAAAGGCTGCTGTTGTGTTCCAAAATCTCAGATTATATCCAGGTAGGAATGCTTGGCGCCTCCCTCTGGGCAGAGCATCTCCCAGTGGGATGATGGAATTTTATCAGCCGTACAGTGACACTCAGAGGCCATGAACAGCAGAGATCTCCTGGAGGAAGGATTGGTTGTGGAAGAGATAAAGAAAAACTGCGCAATTCACAGAAGATAACTGCCTCACCTCAAACAGATGGCAATAGAATACACACCCCCAGCCATATCTTGCATTTCTAACCTCAGCCAGTGCCTTTGCCTGTGAGGGAAGATAATGGGTCTGGTGTCCACTTCCACTAATTGTGGTCCCAGCTGGAGGCAGCTCCAGAGAGATTTGCCTGAATTTGTTCATCAGCAGATTTTAGAAAAGGGCTCATCTCCTTGGGATGACATGGGAGTTTCCTTGTGGATGATTTGTCTTAAATTAGATGCAGAAAATAACCCTAGATTAAGTGAATTTCTCTCCTATGACTCAGAGGACTGGTTGAGATTTAAGTTGCACAAAACTAAACTGCATTTGAAAGAATATTTTTCTTTTTGCTCCCGTTCACTGTTTGATGAAAGGTGAAGGTCTCTACCTCCCAAAATTTATATCAATGTATTATTTTCTTCTCTAACTGGACCAGACCTTGAAAACTTAATTCAAAAACACAATAAAGGCCTGAAAGAAACATTACATCCTTATAATCTCTACATTGTGGTCTGATTAATATAATGTACACCAAAAATGAAAAGGGAACATCCGAATGCACAAAAGGAAAAAATTCCATCTGAAATTCTTCCTTTAAAATTAATTATAAATCATTGCGAATAAAACACTCCTGGAAAACATTTCAGTGTTATCTTGACCAGAGACAAAAGTGAATTCAGCTCTGTTTTAGTGGGAGATGGCTTTTGTCATGACTCAGAAGGAAAAGAAAATCAAAAGTTTTGCCTGTAGTTTGTCCCATTTTAGTTTTGCTTCTTTCGTGCAGTGATTTGTTCATTTTCTTCCTCTTTCTTCCTACTCTTGATCGACAACTTACAAAGCAGGGACTTGGCTTAGACCCCACAGAACATCTTTGAGAAAAAAGAGAAAAAAAAATGCTTTGAAGCTTCGTTATGCTTTTGCAGAATTCTGGAATCTTTTTGCATTGCAAGATTTTAATTGGGGTTTCAGCTCAACACACCCAAATCAAATACTGGGAAAAAAAATTAAAAAGAAAAAAAAAGAAAAGCAAAGAGCCCCAGCTTTCCAGACTTCCTGGGTAAATTGACACTGTAAAAAGCAACTCTGGGTCAGACTCATTAGTTTTGCAAATTAGTGAGCTCAGCATTACACCAGCCCCAACAAAATAAGGTTAAAATGTGTTGGTTTAATTAGATTCTCTTGTGCTATTTTTCATGGAAAGTATCAAAATATTAACAAAATCAGATAAACTCAGATTTCCCCCAACCAAATTGCGCAAATTAACAGGGTTTTGAAGGTCTCTGTAAAATCACTGAGCGCCACAGGGATGTGAAGGTGGGGAGAAATGTTCTCCCACTTTCTGGGATCAGATCAAGTTTGTGAATCACAATAATTTATCCTCAGGCCAGAATCTCACATTTCTGGTGGTTTAACACTCATTATCATTTCCTGTTAGCATTTGTCTCCCTATAATGAGCTGTGCAGTTCTGAGGGAGATGTGGTAGGTACAGGAATGATTAATATGGTAAAAAGGCAGATTTACACTCATTATTTCCTTCTGGTTGGCCTCAGGTCTACCTCGGACAAGATTCCTGCTGTGCAAAGTTCTGTAAAAACATGGGACCAGAAGTGAGGTCCAACCACAGAGCTGAAAGAAGGATAGGTTGGGAAAATTTAACTGTATCAGGAATTTCAGCCTGGTTGGGTGAGAGATTCCCTTTGATTCAGGGATTTGTAAGGTTTCCCTACTCATCCAGGTTCAGTTCTTGTTATTGAAGTGGTCTGAATGGGCACAGAGTAAAAAAAACAGAGTAAAAATTCACTTTCTTGATTCCGTGATGCTATGGGAGATGGGTGGTTTAGACCCCATTCTGCATCAGGCAGAGAAAAAATTGACATTGCATAATCTAATCCCCCTTTCCAGCTGCTGCCACCCCTGTCAGAATAGACAGTCCTAAATCCCCTGTGCCAAAATGCAGCAAATCATGGATTCACAGAATCATGGAATCACAGAGTGGTTTGGGTTAAAAGGGACTTTAAGGATGATCCAATTCCCGTCCCTCTTCTATGAGCAGGGACACCTTCCACTAGAGCAGATTATTCCTGATTTTATGAGGTTCCACCTTCACTCATGGGCTATGAGTCCCACAGTAACTTTTCCAAAATCCCTCTCAGTATTCCCCTTTAATCTCACCCTTTATCTTGTAGCCTTACACAACAGCAAGGATTGTGTATTTCTCATTTCAGCTCCTCTTAGATTAAAGCCACAAGGCTCAGATCCAAGAAATATTTACAAGACAAAGGATTTTAAAAGGGATTTAGCTCCTTAAACAGGAATTAAGTGTGCAAATACTTATCTGGATTTCTAAGACTCAGATATGGCAGCACAAAGTGATTTATGAAGACAACAGAGAGGCTGGTTAATCAAGGAGACAGGGAGACAGCTGCTCCTTTGCTTTTTTTTTTTTTTTAATGCAACTTCCTGGAAGAGATTCATCCACATCCATTCATTCCTTCTTCTGCCCTAATCTTATTTTCCTTGTTTTTAGGATCATTCCAGCACCCACTAAGCAGTGACAGCCTTTGCTAACACCCACCAATGTCAATGACACATGAGCACCAGAGAGGAAATAGGAGTTTGTGTATTTATTGCACCACCAGTTCTTGGAGACCTCCTAGTTTATGCAAAACCAGTCAGAATTTGCTGTCTTTTGGGGGCTGAAGCTGATGAAAAGTTCTAGGAGGTAAAACCTTGAGGAGACCCTTCTGTAGGAGTCTCCAGGTGCACCCCATCCATGGAGCACATCCCTCATCCTTGCTCTGGGGTCTAGGGGTTGGCAGGTCCCAGAATATTTCTCTTGCAGTCCTGTTTTCTAATCAATGTGCACATGGAAACCACCCTGGCTCAGTCCTAAAATGACACAATCCAAGTGTACATCCATAACCTGGTGGCTTTTCAGCAGCTTCAACAAATTAACAAATTAAGGGCTACTGCTGAAGGCTGGATGTTGTTAAAAAGGAACTTCCTTTGAATAGTGGGAGAGAAAACCAACCCAGGTTTCCTTTCAAACCTTGCAAAGCCCTTCTGAGAACCTTGTCTGACCTACATTGTTCAGAGCATGAAATATCCACAAACTGTCCCATTTATTTCTCTTAAACTGCATTGAAAACTTTTTTATTCTTTCCTTTTTTTTTAATAGGGGAATACATAATCTTCCCCTAAAGAGAATAATTGATGAGAGAATTTATCACGTCCACCGCTTGTCTGCTCTGAAGGTTGATTTAACCTCATGATTTAAGATGTACATCTCAAATTCAGTTCTAATTTCGCTGACTTGAATTTCCAGCCACTGGAACTTGTTATGCCCTTTTTTTTTTTTTTTTTGCTTGGCTCAAGAGCAGCATCTGAGAAGTAATTAGAAGCTGTAATCGAGTCATCTGCTAAGCTCCGTTTCACTCCACTGAAGAAATCATGTTCCTGATTATCACTGAAGGGCTCATCTTTCAATTTCAGATCAATCTCCCATCACATGTCCAAGCTATTCCCAACAGCTTCACAATTATTTTTATTTTTGTTGCCTTTTGAAGAACAACCAAAAAAAATTTAAAAAGAGGTATCTATCTATACATATATATAAATCTTTTCTCTGGGGATGTTTTCTATTTCATAACCTGTCCTGAATTATAGTTTTTTAAAAGCAAGAATAAAAAAAATCACACATCTTTGGTGAAAAAAAGAGAGTAGGAAGGTAGAATAGTGCTAAGCAATGACAGTTTTGACCTAAAGCAAAGGTGCCTAAACACAATGTACTCAGGAATAAGAGATGGGAGATGTCCTATGAGAAGGAGGACATTTTTTTCACAGCTTTTTTTCTGAGCAGGATTTCTCCTGGTTTTTCTGGCTGGCCTGGTGGATAACCTCTTTACTGTTTGACCTCACAAACATCTGAGTTGATTCCTGTGCTGTCCAGAAAAGTGTCTCTGTTCAGATCCCTGAGAAAACTCTTATGTGGATATGTAAATCACAGGAATCCAACTAAACAACTCTTTCCCTACATTAATCATATCCTAATCTCACATTATAATGTCAGAAATCTTCAGCTTTTATGCATGTACCAAACCCCCAATGATTAAATAGAGTTCACTACAAAATAGCATCTGCATAATTGCTTTTATCTTCTTTCTGTATGGTTCTGTGATGCACTCCATGATTTTCAACTTTCTTCCCCAAGAAAAAAAGCACTGTTGCTTTCCAACTGTGTTGTCACGGTGCTGGTGGATGTAAAAATGTGTTTATCAGTAATTCAGATTTGGTTGATTATTTGATACCTCCTGTAGCTCAGCTGTTTCTTGAGGTTGGGTAATTGGCCTGCATGGTCTGTAAAAATGCCCTAAAGATTTCTTACATCTACACCTCCCTCCTCCCATCACCAAAGATGATTTTGACAACAAACTGTGCTGTTTTTATAAGTCAAGGTGGCACAATTCCCTCCCACCTCATTCTTCTTTTCACCTGATCCTTCTTGCTCTGTGGTGGACATAGGGACATCACACATCTGGGGAAGGAGCTTTTTTCCCTTCCTTTTTCCCCTTTTTAATTATTGTTTCTAGTACATAATTGAATTTACACATCCTCTCTGCTTGATTGGCTTTTACCTTTGCAGCTCTGACAACAGATTGGTAAAACTTGACCTTAATAGCATGAGAAATATTCACAACACTCAGAGCTTTGCAACGTTTCTATTTCTATTTCTTTCTCTTTGGGCATCAGATACTGACTAAAGCTGGTTTTAAAACATCAACCCTTCCACTCCAGAGGGTATGAGAATTTTTACCATAGAAAAATTCAAGCTTGATCTTTTTGGGGGGAGAAGGATTTTTTTTTTCCCCTAGTGGAATAAAGCAGCGGTGCAACAGGCCACCAGGGATCTTGTGAAATCTCATTTCTCAGAAATCTTAAGGATTGGAGGCTGGATGAGGAACTTCCAGACATCTTGTCCACCTTGTAATTTTGGGATGGGGAGCTCTAAATGTAATTCAGAATCAAGCTAGAGCTTTTGCCTGGATATTCAATCATTCCTGTGTCCTGATGCCACAGTTTGTCACTCCACGAATCCCACTCCAGGTTTCCCCATGTTTTCTTCTGTTTGATTGTTCTTTGAGGTTCAGATCTGGTTCTCACCAACTCGGACCTACCCTACACCCTCTCAAATCCTTTTTAAATCCCACTGGCATCTTACCAGTACTCTCTAAAGGTGGCTAAGGGAAAAATCTCCTGTCTGGACAGTGAAGAGATCCAGAACCTTTCCACTGTACAGGGCAAGAGACAACAATGCCTGGGGTGATTCAGAGCTGCTTTAGGCATTGGAAGGTGCTCTAAGATCTCTCTGAAATCTTTACTTCTCCAACTCCTTCCATGAGCTGTGTGCTTCTGACATGAGAGATTTGACAAAGGAAAAAGAAATTATTCTTCCACCCCACCTTGGTGTAGGTTTGAACCTGAATTATCCACGCAGAACACAAGGTGCAGCTGCACCATCATTTCCAGCCACAAAGATTCAAACAGACACAGCTCAGCCCAATAATAAACAGGAGAGTTTAGGGCTAATTATAACAGGCCTTTTAATTTCCATCTGGAGTCACAAAATCAATGGAAACTCCTTGCTTCATTAAATAATTGCAGTTGCCAATAGCTGGAGCTGTTCCATTTGCAGATGTGCTAAAAACCTGTTTATTTAGTGGTTATCTTGTTCCAAAACCCTTTTTTTTCCCAAGGAATGAAGCCACAAAGCTGCAGAGGAAGGGAGGACATGAGGAGGAGGGAACATCTTGGGCTGATGTGAAAGAAATAGGGTTTGTACTGCGTTTTCCTCCAAAATTCAAATGTGATGGATTCTTCCTCCTTCCACCTCTAAATCTCCAGTAGTGCATGGAGAGATGAAGGCAAAGTAGTTTTTGTTTAAGTGGGAGAAAAATTTAATTTTCTTGGCCAAATTCTTCATGGGGGTGAGAGCAAAATTTGAAAATGAAGTCACAAAGATTATTCTGGTAGCCATGGACTAAATAAGATTCTGGAGGTGAAGAAATGAAGCAAAGCTCATGTAAAAACCACTTTTTTTCCCTTTACAAATCTGTTTTGTGTACTGGGAAAAAAAAAAAAGAGAAGACAGACCAGTAGCATGTCTTGAAAGCCCTCAATTACTCCTCTCTGCACAAATCTGTCTTGTCATTTGTTATCTTCTACAGACTTGAAGTGCTCAAAATTCATTTAATCTTCTCAAAAAATCCAATTGGATTTGTACGTTTCTGGAAATTTTATCTTTCCAGGGTAGGAGGAGACAGTAAAACCTTCAACCAAAGGTTGGACTTTTGGTTGTGTATTGGACTTGATGATCTTGGAGACCTTTTTCAACCTTGATGAGTCCATGATTCCAATAAGAGGAGTGGATTTAAGGAGATATCCTACAAACGTCTGGAATTTGCTCTGACAAATAAACTTCAAGTCTGCAGACTGATAATTTATGGATAAATTCAATTTTTTACCCCTAACTCCCAGGAAATAGGAGTTGTAAAGGTGAGCACCGCCAAGAGGAATGGCCTTCATTGAAAGTGAGGATGAAATTGAGTTCCAACATTAAAACAAAAATGGAGCTGTCTCAGGCTGTGGGATATTCTGCTGGCTGGAGACACTGGTGACTTGTGCTCATTCTCTGCTCTCTTGAAACTGAAATTCTTCAGGAAAACAACCAATTATGGAGCTTCTTCAAAAGTCTCCCTTTGGTAATGAACAGCCTGATGCCTCCCAAACCAATCCAAGCCGCAATCTGTTCTCCTGCTGAGCTCCAAACAAGTAATCAGGGTTTCTCGAGGTGTTTACACTGAATTGTAACAAAAATCTATTAGGATTAAGTGATGACTGAAACAAGCTGAACTGGCAAAACGGACAGCAGAGTCTATCAGCTTTTCCATCTCCCATCTAAATATTTATGAATCTGGTTTTTAGCAGCACCAGCTGGTTGGGAGCTGCCTGAATATGTGGATGTCTAAAAATCTTAGGTTCATTCCTCAAGGTCTGGATAAAGGCAGGCCCATTATTACCTATAAGAAGAAATCTTTATTTTTGGGAATAAAATCTGTCAAAGCACTGGGCATAAACAACATGAGCACTTTAATCAAATTTTGACTCACCTATCTTGCAACAAAAGAGAATACCTGACATTTTCAGGGAGTAGCCAGGTTGTGAGGGTGGAACCAAGGAAAGTCAAGGAGTATCATGTTGGAACAAAACAGACAAGTGTCACCTTAGCATCAACAGCTTGGAACAGCCAGGAAATATTCCCTGGCTTGCAGCTTAAAATGAACATTTCAGTTGTTCCATTCACAGTGTGCCTAAGGCAGTCTGTAGTGAAGGGTATTAAAGCATCTTTTAAAACACATTTCCTCCAAAAATCCTTGGCTTTGAGGGGACCTTGAACAAAAAGTGAATTGGAAACAAGGAGAATTATGTAGCTGAATTCAGGTTCTGTCTGAGCTGTTTCAAATGTATGGAAATGGAAGAGGAGGCTTCATTCTTTGCCACGGGGAAGGGAATTTGCCAGCCGTGCTTGTAGCTGTTGTTTGAAGAGTGGTTCAAGACTTATCAGTATTCTTGAGTTTTGTATTTGCTCTCCATCCATCTACCAGAATCCATCATATTTTTGGTCATGGCCCTGCTTTGAAAGGTTTTTTTGGTAGAGGCTTTTGGGTGATTCTACGTGAGTTCATAGAATCATAAATTCATACAATGATTTGGGTTGGAAGGGACCTTAAAAATAATCTCATTCCAACCCCCTGCCATGGGCAGGGACAACTTCCACTATCCCAGGTTGCTCCAAGCCCCATCCCAAATGGCCTTGGACACTTCAGAGATGGGGTAGCCACAACTTCAGCAGAGAAAGGACATATATTGAAAGCAGGGCAGTTGGAAATGAAACTGCAAATATCCACTGTGTGGAATATTGCACTCAAGAAGGAAGCAGACTGCGAGGACTGGGGACTGATACCCAAAACAGGGAGAAATCCAAGTGTATATCAGACCTTAAGGAGCAGAAACAAGAATACAGCAAATTTTGGGAGCATCTTGGGCCTGATATTTCCTTACTTTTTTTATGTGTGTAAGTGACTGAGACCAGGCTGGATAAGGGCTGGTGGAAGATTCCCTGCTCATGGTAGGGGTTTGGAACTCGATGATCAATCCAAAACAAATAATCCAATCCAAAAGATTCCATTATTCTATGCCTCTGTGACTCTGTGACTGCAGCTCCCATACTCTGAGGCCTGGGTAGTTCCAGGTCATCTCAGCCATGGCCTGGTGAAGCTGCCTCTCTTCTCCAAACAGTTTTTCCCATTAAAATAAGGAGATTTTCTGTCCCCTCACAATGCACAAGAGGAGACTGGGACCTGAGTTGTGTTAATGCCAGGCTGTCCACCCATCCAATCCTTGTACTCCCAGCCTTGTCAGTCTCACAGGTGTGTCTGGGCCAGATTAACTCGAGTTGCCCAAGCAGAGCTTTAAAATTGACCCTGTTCAGTGAGCAAGGGCACTCAGCCTTGCAAGGACAGATGGTGCAATTAAGGAGAGCAGCTCTGCTGCCACATTCAACATGGTCACCCTCACTGCCGTATGTGTCCTGTCGTCTGAAGAGGGCTGGAGGCCAGCCAGACATCCCTGTGTTTGTGTTTCCTTGGCAGGTACCACTGGAATAAGATTAAACAGCTCTGCTAGACCCAAAGATTGTGTCACCTGCAAGGCTGGTGGTGAGATGGTGACCCTCACCTCCTGCAGACCAAACAGCCTGAATCTGTATCCACTTTGGGCTTCATTTCCCGTCTTTACTACTCTGTGGGAGCTGAGGATCAGTGTAAATGAAGATGGTGTTCCTCTTTTTGATAACTGAGCTGAAAATTCCCCCCGTGACAGAGAAATAATCAAGGAATGACAGCACAGAGCAAATGTAGTTCAGCAGCCAGGTCAAGGATAAGGATGAGGGACAACTGTGGAGAAAGATGAAGAATTTTGAGGATACCCCAATGGGATCCTGGGATGCATTGGGAACAACATTGCCAGCAGGTCAAAAGGTGCTTCTGCTCCTCTGCTCAGCCCTGGTGAGGCACATTTGGAGTGCTCTGTCCAGTTCCCAGAACAGGAGGGACATGGAGCTCCTGGAATGGGTCCAGTGGAAGGCAGTGAAGGTGATTTGAGACTGGAGCATCTCTGCCAAGGAAAGGCTGAGGGAGCTGGGGCTTTTCAGCCTTGATAGGAGACACAGCTGAGAGGGGACCTCATCCCTGTCTGTCCCTGTCTGCAGAGAGGGCTCAGAGAGGGCCCAGGTTCTGCTCTGAGGGGCCCAGCAATGGCACAAGAGGAACAGACAGGGACTGATCCCAGGAAATTCCACCTGGACATGAGGCAGAACTTCTTCCCTGTGCAGTGACCAAGCCCTGAACAGAGATCAGAGGGGGTGTGGAGTCTCCCTCACTGGAGATATTCCAGAACCCTCTGGACACAATCAATGTGCTCTGGGATGGCCCTGCTGGAACAGGGAGGTGGGACCAGATGCCCCATTGTGGAATCTTCCAGCCTGACCCATTCTCTGATTCCATGACTTTGTGATTTTGGGAAGCTCTCATGCTTCTCTTATTTTGGCCCAAATGAGAATGAATGGATGGACACAACCCACAGACACAGGTCTGTGCCAGTTGCTGAACACTCCCACATTTCTCCACCAGAAGACAGAGAAAAGCTCAGGAATCTTTGACCAGCTGGTTTTCGTGCTGGGAAACAAATCTGAAAATCCAGTCTGGCAGATAAAGCTTCAGGAGTGTAAACAAGGGGTAGAACAGTCAGATGAAGATTGAAATGGATCAAAGAGATCAAACAATGGTCTTGCCTGTGGGAAAATAACACTTTGGGGATCAAACTTGGATTCAAAACTAATGAGAACCTGTGTTTCAATGCCACAAGGACTACTGTGAAGACCAACAAAGAAACTGGGTATTAGAGTATCTCATACCATTAAGTTCTCCCTTAAGCTGGCTGGTTTGCTCATTTGCCATGGTATGTTTTGGAAGTGATAGAGGTGGTATTTGAGGATCCCAGAAACTTCTGGGCTGGAAAGGGGAGTTTTCCATTATCATTAGGGGAAGGACACTGGTGATTGCTCAGGAGCATATGTAAGGGCAAGTGGGATGATTCAGGGAACTCGTGGTCTTGGTTATGAGAAAATATTATCCAGACATGACCTTTAGTTAGATCACCTCAGATGAATAAAAACACATCCTACCTCTAGAAGATTCTGGAGGCACAGCCATGGGGAGATTTCCAGGACTTTTCAAGGCAGTAACTAATTCAGAAATAAGACCTGATAGGTGAAAGAGGGAGGAGATTGTCAGAAGCCTCAGGAATCCTCAGGACAAATCACAGGGAGTTATTTTGCAGCAAATGCCACCATACCAAAGGCTCTCATACCACCTGCCTCAGACAAGGAATGAGCTGATTGGTGGCCACATCAGCCCAGAATGTGACTGCCTGGGACTTGTAATGCACTAATGATTTGTTAGAAAACTTGATTTAATTGTCCTGAGGCTCAGGGCTTGGTGGAATCAAAGGCTGACCTTAAAGCCCATCTGGTTCCATGGGCAGGGACACCTCCCACTATCCCAAGTTGCTCCTAACCCCATCCAACCTAGACTTGGACACTTCCAGAGATGGGGCAGCCACAGCTTCTCTGAGTGACCTGTGCCAGGGCCTCACCACCCTCCCAGGGAAGAATTTCTTCCTGATTTCCAATCTAAACCCACCCTGCTTCCATTTAAGTCCATTCCCCCTTGTCCCCTTGGTGACAGTTCTGGTGAAAATCTTTCAAACACAAATCAGTTTTTGTTCTGGCAATATTCATGAAAGAATTTTAATGTTTCTCCACAAACCATCTTGGGAAAAAGTGGAGATTTTGCCTTCTCAGTTTTTTTCCTGAGGTTTTATTACCCAGCTGTCTAAAAGTCCAGATGAGATGAGAACAGTTACTGGTAAAGAAACGCATCTTTCCAAGATCGCCGTGTCTTTTGTTACAACTGGTGCAGGGATTGAAACATTTATTGTTTTCCCGCAAGTTCAGATCCCACAATCCCCCATAACTCTTACTCTGACTGCTTTACAGCAAAATTCAGCCTTGAGAGGGCATGTGCTGTTCCCTGAGATATTTAATGATTGCTGAGCACAGGTAACTGTTTCTACCTGCCATAAAGTGGGGTTTGAGCAGCCATCAGCAAGAATTTGCAATTTAACGCCTCGCCAAGGCATTGTTTAATTGACAGTAACTCTCTGAACTCAGCACTGCAATATTGAGGAATTAGACAGGAGAACAATTTGTGTACAGCAAGTAAGTGCTGAAGCCTCTTCCTCTTCAGCTGTCTTGTCCCTTCAAGCTGTCATTCAGAATAGTCCCTCATCTCATTCTCCTCCACTGCCTTGCCTGGGTTCACCTTGGAAGGGCTAATTAGCTACTTGTCAATCACTGTCTCCTCCTGAGTCCTGAAAAGGGGAACTAAAATCAATTTGTCTTTCCAGTAACATCAACCAAGAAGGAAGGAAGGAAGGAAGGAAGGAAGGAAGGAAGGACGGAAGGAAGGAAGGAAGGAAGGAAGGAAGGAAGGAAAGAGAAAAGAAAGAAAAGAAAGAAAGAAAGAAAGAAAGAAAGAAAAAGAAAGAAAGAAAGAAAGAAAGAAAAAGAAAGAAAGAAAGAAAGAAAAAGAAAAAGAAAAAGAAAAAGAAAAAGAAAAAGAAAAAGAAAAAGAAAAAGAAAAAGAAAAAGAAA
>JAWMQZ010000118.1:150843239-150882834 GCA_035584835.1 Tangara arthus | reverse complement strand
GAAGGAAGGAAGGAAGGAAGGAAGGAAGGAAGGAAGGAAGGAAGGAAGGAGAAGGCAGGCAACAGAATGAGTGGCAGGGAATAGTGAAGCCCCTGAAAATAATTATACTGAGAACTTGGATGAGTTTCTATCAGTTTGATGAGGAGAGCCTGGACTGAATTATTCTATTTAAAAGAGAGACAGTGAGGCACAAAATGGATTTACTTATGGTCAACCATCAGCAGGAAGAGGAGTTCATGGAAGTTTTTGTGGATAACTCCACTGGCACTGCTGCATTCAGTACCTTGGTCCCAGGTGTAGGGAGGTCCTTCCTGAGTTTAGGTGAGAGGCCTGAACTGCAAAGCCCACAAAGAAAAGGGATTTCTGCTACAGAATCATGGAATTAGGTAGTTGTTAAGGCTGGAAAAAACCTTCAGGTCCAACCTTTGACCAAATACCACTGCACCCAATAAACCAAAAAGCAAAGCGAATATCACAAAGTGGATAATTTAGAGACCTGAGCGTCCCAGAGATCCACTATGAAAGGCAGGAATCCCAGAGAAACCAGCTTAATTCCCAAAAAACACCTACTAGTTATTTTTTTTTATTATTCTTGAGGAAGTTTTAGAGTTGCCATAACATCAGAGTGCTTTGGGTTGTTAGATTCATTTTGTGGAACTCTCTGAGGTCAGAGAATTTTCCAGTTGTTTGGGTAAAGAATTTTCTAAGAGTCCCCAGACAGACTGTATTTTTTTAGGGAATACAAGCAATTGGCCACTCCAAGAAAAAAGGCAGTTGCATTTCATGAAATGCCATATATATATAACAATAAAGATTCATTTTTCTCTAGGTGTTTTGCCTCTGTTTTTTCCTTCATCCTACAAGTCCTTTGGGAAAGTCACTTCAGGAAAAAAAATAAATTGGAGGAAATTGCTAATATTGTTTAATACCTGGCTCACCACATCCAGGAAACCTGCTGTGCCATTGTCAGTGGATTTGAAATAGGTATTAACTCCAATTTTTGAGATTTCTGCTACTGGAAGTCATTATTTTAAAGCATAAATATTTTCCAAATGGATGATTTTTGTGCAGATTAATTACTTGTTCCCGTATTATTTACCACTGGCCCATTTTCGTCAAAGGAAAACAAAAAACCCTCTTTCCAAAGGCTTCTAAACAGTGATAATTAATATATGGCTTTTCTGGGGCTCAGTTTGTTGCTGGGTTAAGTTAAATCTCAGAGTAACAGAACTGTTCCAGCTTCAAAAAGCAAAATCCTTGTAGATGCTCCCAGGGAAGGCTCCAAAGCCAAATGGGAATTTTGAACTGCTCTGCTCTGTCTGGACCTGGAGGCAAGGCTGCAGGCAGGATTTTCTCCAAATTCTGACCTTTTTCAGTCACAGATCTTCAGGTCCTCTTCACCTTCCAGAGGATTTGGCTGTAGCACCACAGTCAGTGCAAGGAAACTGCAAAGGGTCACATCCACCTGCCCCTTCCCCAGGTAAAACTTTTTCCTGTGCCTTATTTAGAGTCTTCCATGCCCTATTTAGGTACTTCCACAATAACTTGCAACGTTGGAGAGGAAGAGACAGGGACATTGAGCTCATGCAAGATGTATGGTTGCATTTGTGAACAGGAATGGAGATTGCCCCACTTATTTCCTCAGGAGAGGTTGAAAGTGCCTCACACCCATTTAATCTTATTTTTAACTCTAAGTGGGTGCCTGAATTGCATCGCTTTCAATGGGAAATGAAAAGTGTTTCAGTTTCCTTGCTGAATAGGAAGGAGTCAAGCCCCAAATCTGGACATTAAATTCGAAGGCACTGACAAATAAAGGATGGGATTTATTGTTTTCTTTTTTGACCATTTTGCTTGTTCCCTGGATGTCACCCACTGAGTGTGATACATAGGACAGATCCACATCATATTTAAGACCTCAAACTGGGCAACCTCCAAAGGCTGCTGGTTCTGTTTTCATGTTTTGGTGTGCCTGAGGAATCTCCAAAATTTAGGCAGAATATCTGGTACAAACCCATACTTGGTGCACTTTCAGTCTCCACCACTCCAGCTTCTCTGTGACAAGAATTCCTGAGTGTATCCAGAGTTCTGCCCTGAATTCAGACACTCTGGGCACCTGACCCCAGACACCCCCAGTCTGCCCTTCTCCCTTTTAGGTCACACACATTCTCTCCTAGGTAGGTGGCACTTCAACTTATGTAAGTCTTGGGACCTTCCAGGAAGTCCTGAGACCTTTCAGGAAGCCCTGAGACCCTCCAGGGTGAGGTCCCCTTGCAGACCCTAAATGTCAGGTGTTTACAACAGATGTTTCTTCATCTGAGGCAGCTGATTGTGTTCCCACTGTGGGCAAAGGAGGTGCAGTCAAGAGAATCAGAGAATTCACCTCTGGCCAACCCAAGGACCCTCATCTATTTCAGGATAAAATGAATTCTGGAATGGTTGGGGTTGGAAGGGACCTTTAAGACTGCATAGCTGCAGCCCCCCTGTCGTGGGTAGGGACAACCAGAGTAGGTTGTTCCAAGCTCTGTCCAACCTGTCTTTGAACATTTCCAGGGATGGGGCAGCCTCAGCTTTTCTGGGAAACTTCTGCCAGGGCCTCACCACCCACAGAGAGAAGAATTTCATCCCAAAATCCAATCTAACCCTGCCTCCTCTCAAATTAAAGCCATTCCCTGCTTGTCCTATCACCCCTTTTAAGAAGGACAAAACCTATTGCCCTGACATCTGCTCATCACATTCCAGAAGTCCACAACTTTGTCTCTTTCATTTATGTGAGAGCTGTGGATGTTGCCTTTTAAGAAACCCTCTCCATATCCCTACAAAAAGCAGGACTTTCCAGACTCCTTGAGGTACTTCCTGCTCATTTGAGCATGATGGGGATCCCTCCAAGAAGGAATTTTGAAAACTTCTAGGGTTGGTGACTGCACCACTTCCCTGGGACCCTGTTCCAACGCTTACCCACTCTTCAGGGGACATGGAAAGCTGTGATACGTTGGGACCACTCCAGATTGGTCATAAACCAACCTCTGACAGCTGTGGCCCAGCTCATCTTCCATCCCCAGAGCAGTGCAGCAGCTGGATGGAGCAGGAGGCTCAGTCCTGTACAACTGTAATTTATGCCTTGACATGTGGGGAAATCTGTGCAATTTATGATTCTACTGCAGATGTGACCTGTTCGAGCAGGACCCCACTTTTTGGGAAACTGAATTGTGTTCAGTGCCTAAACTAGAAACATGTCTTTTGATTTCTCTTTGCTTTAATTTATGCTAAAATATACATTTTGCATGGAGAAGGGAAAGCAAATTAACAAGGCAGGACTCTGAAGGAATATTCCCTGTCTGCAGCAACTATTTCAGGGCTGGAATAACTGGAATGCTACAGCTTCCCTCCTCTGAATGGGCCCCAAAATCTCCAGATCACTCCAGTCTCATGGCATTTCTAAAGAAGAAATAGTAAAAATATAGTGATTACTGGTTAATAAAAAGATATTTGATAGAAGTAATATGGCAGCTCCAGCAGCTCCAGGACTTCACAACGCTTTTTATTCACAATGTAAAGCATAAAAATACTCCTGGTCTAAACATGGGAACCCCAAACCCACTCACAAAGCAAAGGAAAACCCAAAACAATCCTGGCTAAATGGGTGAGCAGCCACTGCTAGATTTTATAGCCACCTCTTTGTAAGATCTCTGTACCTTCAAGCCCTTTGTTATGCATTTTAGTCTCAAATTCCACCTAATAATGAAAGTCACATCACTTCTTGGTGTATCCAGAAAAACTCTTCCCACTCTTTCCTTCTCACCACTTGATCCAACCAAGCAAACCCACTCTGATCTGAGAGATTCTTGCCAGGAGCAGCAGATGGAGGGTCACCAAATGTGCTATGTTTGCAATCTTTTCTTTCCCCTTCTTTGGTGTTATTCTTCCCTCTTCTGACATTTGACAGAAACCAGTGTGAAAACAGGAAAACACGATGGTGTTCAGCCCTCTTTGGGGCTGTGAATGTGAAATTTTATGGCACTGGAGAGACAAAGGTCACCCTCCCTTCCCCTGTCCCACCTCCGTTTACATTATAAATCTCTCCCTCATGTATAAATTGAGGAGTGTTGCTCATCAGTAACCTCCTTCCTCCAGAAAGGTTTTCAGCTCCCTTGTTTAAAGCTGGATATTCACAAACCACCAGGAGATTTCGTCTTATTTTCTAAAGGGGTGTGAATAAATTACCACAACTTAGGTGGAGCAGGCAGCACATGGGGACCTTTGAGTGGGAGGTGAATGCCACAAGAACCTTCTCATGCTGTGCTCTGATGTTGGTGCCCCACAGCTCATCCTTTAGGTTTCCATTCCAAGAAAAACTGGGATTTTGTTATTGTTGTTATTATTATTATTATTATTATTATTATTATTATTATTATTATTATTTCCTGGTAATGTTTTGTAAGTCACAGCAACAACACGATAACAGCGAGCTCAGCGTGTTCAACAATATGTAAATATTTTCCTGTGGGAAATGAGATAGAAAATTCATGTCCACAGATTTCAAAAGGTCACTTAGGCAACAGTGTTTGAACACCAGCAATCTGCATCCCAACTGCCTCTGGCAATAATTCCTGTTTAGGCGCTTGCCAGGCATGGAGAGCATGGGAAGTGAGGTGTGTAATGGGGATGGAAGACGGATGGAGGACAGGAGACCAAGGCACCAAACAGGAGAGGTGAGAAAGAGACACAGCAAGGAGGGTTCTTCAGACACAGAGTTTGGCAGTCTGAAGTTATGCTAAAGGCATTTCTCAAAATACTCATCTACAAATGTCACTGTTTTTCTGTTCCAGGGCATTTTACAGCTTTTGGAAAAAAACAAAGAATCATGGAATGGTTTGGGTGGGAGGGACCTCCAAAAGGCACATGGTGGCACTTTTGGGGTGTCCTGTGAAGGACCAGGAGTTGAATTCCATGATCCTGATGGGTCCATTCCAACTCAGCATATTCCATAATTTTGTGATTCTGTGGTCATCCAGCTCCAACCCCTGCCGTGGGCAGGGACAACCTGGAAGTGTTGAAGGCTGGGTTGGATGGGGTTTGGAGCAACCTGGTCTAGTGCAAGGTGTCCTTACCTATGGCAGGTGGTTGGAGATGGATGATCTTTAAGGTCCTGTTCAACTCAAACCTTTCCATGATTTTATGATCTTTTTTTGGGGTTTCCCATGGAGGAGGAGGTTTTGCACACTGTGTCCTGTGCCTGATTTATTTTAAAAACACTTTGCTTTGCCAGGTTTCTTTCAGTTGACACATTTTATTTTCTTCATTGAGTCTGATTTACATTTCCTACTCAGGCAACAACTCATGCACTTCTTTATGTTATTCATCCTTTGTCTTTAAGGCTGTTTATTTGTGATTGACTCCCATCAGCCCTTCTGAAGCAGACTGAAAAGATTAAGAGGTTGGAGATGACAAAAAGAAGAGCCTGTCAGAAGAGGGAAACCTTTAGCCTTCTTTAGCTGGGTGCAGAATTTTGGCTTGAAGTCGGTAAAATTAAAGTGGGTTTGTGTGTACATGTGGTTGGTGTTAGATCCTCTCCTCTGTGTTTCTGAATGCTGGGGAAGTGGAAATAATTCCTCCTGAATTTGCAGGGGTCAATGCACAAAGAGACACAGACCACTGAGTGGTGGCCCTGTGGTGGGCCACAAGAATCAAGATGGGTAGAAGGCGCTGACGCTTCAAATATCTCTGTAAAAATAATTTAAATTGTCTCTGTAAGATTCATTCTAAGGTTTTCTTTAAGCAGGTCCTGAAGTTAAAGTACCTAAGAGGGTGTGTTTGAACAGTGCGAAAATGTCACAGTATTTTGGGGGATACAAATCTTTGTTTTTCATCAGGCCCTCTGGCAAAGCACAGCACAAAGGACAGAAATCCCACATCAATGAAATGAGTCATTATTGCAACCACTTTTGGACTGGGAAATGGAAGCTTGGACTTGCTCAGAGTGAGGAGCTTAAAGATCATTCCAGTAACCAGGATGAGTTTGATAAAACCTGATTTTCCCTTCCTAAAGTCCTGAAAAAGAGCTTTTACCTCCCTCCACGTAAGTTTTAAAATAATGTCAATATTGAAATAACATCCAGGCTTTCCTGCCAGGTTTTCTCTCAGGCTTTTTTTCCTCCCTTTCTTCTTTTCTCTCTTGACAAAGGCTCATTATAGAAAGTTACAAGTCACTTACACTGGAGTCAGTACTTCATCTTTTATCACACAGTTGAAGTACCACAGATTGGTCTCAAATATTTTCCTCTACATGGTCAGTTCCAGGTATCAGCCTTTTGTAGTGCATTTTTTACTGATAACCACTTTGCACTGAACATTCTCCAAGTCCCTCTAGCATGGAAAATGGCTGTGCAAGGAAAAGAGGTTCAGCATTGCTCAGAATTCTTAATTTTTTCCCTGATAAAAAATAAGTGCTGCCCCCTTGGAATGTAGTGGCTTCATATGAAATAATGGATGAGTTAAGTGCTCTGTGTTATGTCCCAAAGTCCTTCTAAGTTTTAATTTTTCATTTATAAAAACACAATAATTGAAATTAGGTTTTCTTCCCAAAACCAAAGGATTTTGCTGTCGAACATGGCATTTTTCTACAGAAAGGAATTATTTACAGACACAAGAATTCCCGGAATAACTTTGTGGTTGCAGGGCCATCCCTCCACAGGTGCACACTGCATCCTGAGCTCAGTGTGACATCCACAATTCCCTTCCTGCCTCTCATCCTGCTATCAACCCGAGGTGGGCTTTGGGTGCAGCTCCAGGAGTTGTTGCAAAGGCAGAGAGCCCAACATTCCCATACCCTTTGTTCTAAACAAGAAATAGTAGAAATATAGTGATTATTGGTTAATAAAGAGATTTTTGATGGAAGTAGTGTGGTAGCTTTGGCAGTTCCAGGGCTTCACAAGGGATTGGGAAAATCCTGGTTTACCAAATGGTGACCCAAGCACATGGAGACTGATTTGCTCTGTTGACAAAGTGGGAATGCAGAGAGAGAGATTGATCTGAATTTGAAAAAGAAGAGGGTTGTTTGGTGCTAATCCAGGCTCCCTGATACTGAAATGAGATATTTGGATTTCAGTGTCAGGTGTCTGTCTTGGCTGGCTGCCTCCTGCTGACTCTCTGGGAATGAAAATCCCTCTTTGCTTCAGTCCTGACACAGGCATGGAAATGTTTTCCAGCGGAAAGCCAGGGGAGATCTAGGAGCTAGGAAATCTTCCACCTTTTATTCCATGGGAGATTTAAACCTGTTCCCAGCCTGGATCCAGCCTGTGATGACACTGCAAACCTGCTTAAAAGCATTAGTCAGAATGCCAGCATTTATCCACTCAGCAATGACTCCTAATTCCCATTACAGGCAAATCCCCATCTCTCGCTGCAGCTTGATTACAACGGTGATTAATTTGAAAGTCAACATATTTACCCAAAATACAACATCATTAAAAAGACTAAACATAAACCTGCATATTTACAAATATCTTAACTTGACGTGATTAAAACAAACAGCCTCCTCTCCGCTTGTTTGGATCCAGGCAGATGATTCTCTTTTCCACCTTTATATTTTCATGTCAATAGATGGCACTAGCATTTTCTCAATTTTTCACTGCAATATTAGATTTCCTTATGATGCTTCCTGCCCTCACTCGGGTTTTCAAAGGATGGAATTGCTCATTTCCAAGGGGATATTTTATCCTTAGTAAATATATAATATCACTCCAGTTTGGCTCTCAGCAAGTAAATCTTTGCATACTTCATAAAGCTTCAATGCCACAAGACTGATTTTTTTCCCATTGTGAAAACAAAATTAATTTAAAGTTTTCATTTCCATACTGATGGGATAGTTCAGCAGGAAAACCCTGTAGGATCTCTGTATAGGGTGCCTTAAAAATCTTATGGCTTTTACTCCATCATCACAGTGAAAACAGAAAGACGTTGCTCCTTTTCAATTATATTTTTATTTGAAGAATGAGCAGTGGGCTGCATGAAAAGCAGAGATATTAAAAACTGTGAATAATATTCCTGGTTTGTTTTACTCTACCCTCACAAATACACGAACTGGTGAATCTTCCCTTTTCATACCAGCTCAGCTTTTCTAATTAAACCTACACTTTAGGAAAACATATTTTAACATTCAAGCAGATGTTCTCGTAGCTGTCAGTACATAGTCCTCTTGAATTAAAACAAAAATTCAGCTGGTCATCGCCATCCCAAACAATTTTTAGTTTTGTTTGTCTGTGCTTAGAGAGGATATTGATGTGAACACCTCCTTCATGGTGGGAGAACCAATGGATTTGGATATCAGAGGTAACAAGAGTAAAAAGGGCACAGATTCAGTTTCTTGTCTTGCCAGAGAGGCTTTGTAGGAACAGTGTCAAGACAAAATGAAAAGTTTGCTGTCTCGGTTCCCCACCTGTTCCTAAAAGCGATTTCTTCAACTTGTGAAGTTATTGGTGAGGATAAAGATAATGGCAGGAATTCTTTTCCTATTTCGTAGAATCACAGAATGGTTTGGGTTGGAAAGGACCTTAAAAACCACCTCATTCCAACACTTCCACTATCCCAGGTTACTCCAAACCCTGTCCAACCTGGCCTTGAACACTTCCAGGGATGGGGCAGCCACAGAATTCCTGCATGACCTGTGCCAGGTCCTCATCACCCTCACATGGATGAATTTTTTTCCTGTTATCCTATCTAAGTCTACCCTTCTTCCTCTTCAAACCATTCCCCCTTGTCCTGTCCCTGGGGCGCTTTGCCACGCGTGCCACACATTGAACAGGATTCAAAAGGAACTTGAATGAATCCATCAGCCATGGAATCTAATTAATAAACATGCAAATTTCCTGATATCCACATATTGGTCATGCTCCCAGTCCACACAGATTTAGGAAACAGACACAAGTTAAATCAATGGCAGGTCAGAGATGGGAAAGTCCTCCTGGTGCTGTTCTGAGATGTAATCAGGTCATGACTCAGGAATTATGATGGGAACCCAAAGGAACAGGTGAGCCCTGGACCCCACGAGGTTTATTCTCCTCAGATCTCTGCATTACAGACAGATCTGTTTAACTCTGGCAGGTAATTGTCAGCTGGCCCAGGGCAGCAGCATTCTGCTGTTGCAATTTTATGCCTGTAATAATCGTGGTGCCTCCATTTATGAACACAGAACTAATTAACATGCCAGTTAAAACACCTGGGTTTTGACACAGGGGCAAGGAGAAAGTGCAGGAATCAAACCACTACAATTAATTATGTTCACTTCTCAGAGCAAGGCACTGGTGTCCTGGGATTTTCTGCCTGTCTTCATTGCCTTTGTTCATCTCCCTCCTTGGTAATAATGCAACACTTGTAGAAATTAATTTGGTGGAAATTGATTAAAGGTGGACATTGTTTGCCCAGAAAGGTAATTGTCTCTGACACCTGGTGTTGGGAAAGATGTGCACGCAGAGATGCAGAAAGGTGCACGTTAATCTTCTCCTCTCGAGCTGGAAGTGCTAGGAGGTGAATCAAGGGGGTGAAATCAGCCAGAAAACATGGAAAGGAAGAGAAATAAAATGCAGGCTACATGTAAGGAAAGTAAGTTCATCTGCAGAATCCAGCAAGAGAGAGAATTTCCACAGAATCATAGGATCAGAGAATGATTTGGGTTGGAAGGGAGTTTTAAGACTGTCCAGTTCCATCTCTTAGGCAGGGATACCTTCCTCTGGACCAGGTTGCTCAGGGCCTTTAGCTCCTCCAGGGATAGAGAAGTCAGAGCTTCTCTGGAAAATTTCTTCAAGTGTCTGATTCCCTTCACAGGACAGAATTTTTTCCTAATACCTGACTTAATTCTACCCTCTTTCGGTTAAAAGCCTTGTCCTGTCACTAATTCCATTAATCTAAAGGATTAGGCCTAACTGATCCAACTCAGTGAAAATCTGCTCACACTTGAATATTTGACTCTAATTTCTGGGCATTAATATTTCCTGTAATTAGAGTTTTGACTCTGATCTTCATTTCTCCTCCAGTTTATGCAGGTAAGACTGTCCAGGGAACAGGTCAAGCACATCTTGTGGTTCCTCCTGTAATAACTTGAATGAGAACGGGTTTTAATTAGTTATTTATTTATCCAGCCAGTCTGGAAGGTGTCCCTGCCCACGGAAGGGGGTTGGAATGAGATGACCTTTGAGGTCCCTTCCAACCCAAACCATTTGAGGATTCTATGATTTCTCCTTCTGATCTTACACCCCCAGATGATCACTAGAGGCGAATCTCTCCATCCAGATGGTTTCCCTGTTATCCCATCAACAAATGAAGGAAAGCTCCATCCTCTTCCATCCGTTTTTCTGCCAGTGGAAGTGGAAGTCCTGGGTTTCAGCTAAAACCAAGGATTGCTCTGTGCCATTTGACATCACACACAAGAGCTGATCCAAATGGATTTAGCTGGAAGTCAAGGATTAAATTACAGAAAAATTACTGAGGCATGAAAAAGAAAATGGGAAAGTAAGGAAAGGTGATTATGGAAAAGCACACAGGGTAAAACCTAAGAGCAAAATTCCAGACAGGGAGTAAGAAAACCCTGTTCTGATAACAGGATCCCAACTGCCTAATAAAACTTCAGCAATTTTTCCATTATTAGTGGAGTCTGAGATCATAAATGAAAAAATTGTAAATGAAAAGAGAGCAAAGCAAAAATCAGAAAGAATAAGTTGGGAACGCTGCATCTTCATGAGGGATTTAAGAAAATTTGCTCATCTCTCTCTAACATCATTTTATCTCTCTATTTCTTTAATATCGATTCTTTTTGTCAACCAGACAAATTATTCTGCAGTATTTTTAACACTTTTTCAGAGCACCATCTGTTTGCATGATAATTTCCCCCAAGTCCTTATAAGGGCTGTAATAATCCCGTCATGTTAACTTTTATTATTTGATTTCCAACTGCCTTGGCTCTGAAGGAGCAGCACGGGGAAATGTGCGTATTAACAAATAGCAGTTTCCCACAATTCCTACAGAAATTAATCATAAAAAAAGGATTAAGTTTCAACCACCTCATCAGGGCACAGTATTCACACAGGTGTGGGTTGGACTCATGAGGACAGAAGTGCAGAGGAACAGAACAAGCACAGCCCAGCTCCAAAATAAGTTAAACTTGAATGTTTGGGAAAGAGTAAGAACAGAGCAGGCAGAGATGATGCATTCTCGATTTTCTTCCATTTTCCAATAAATTTGAGTTCCATATCTGAGATTTTTGTAACTTGCCAATTTATAATCAGCAACAAGAATCTTTTCTAAGTGTTCATTCAGCTTCAAAGGATGGCTTGAACCCAAATTGCCACCTTACATCTTTTGCTCTACCTATTAAATTGTCTTTATTTCAACTTGAAATTTTCAGTTTTTCCCTTTTGGTTCTCTTCTCCCTCCGAAGGAGGTGAGAGTGAATGTTTGGATGGGGCTGAGTTGTTGGCTGGGGCTAAACCACAACAAAATATTTTAAAAATCGCATCCTTTTTTTTTGTTTTGTGTCTGTCTTCCAGTCATTTATTCACCAAGTTCTGGCAGAATAGGGTGAATGGCCAGCCCTCACCCTAAAGGCTTCTGGTCTTCCAGCAGCAAAAAGGGGGACACGGATCTCTCATGGAAAGGACTGGTAAGATGAGATGAATGGAGCTGAAGAGGATATATAAAGTTTTAATGCATATGTTTATATGTGCAGTACTCAAATAGTTCAGGCAATTAACCACACACACCATAATATTCTATCACAACAAGGGGACATTTGTTGTTGCTACAATATTTAAAGGGGTCTTCAACCTTCAAATCTACCAAAATCCCTTCCAAATACTTCTCCCTCCTCTCACAAGGAAGATAATCCTGAATACACATCAGACCTGTGCTGAGACCAACAAAATGCACCCACA
The DNA here is from genome assembly GCA_035584835.1 of Tangara arthus. Lineage (NCBI taxonomy): Eukaryota > Metazoa > Chordata > Aves > Passeriformes > Thraupidae > Tangara > Tangara arthus. The sequence continues at coordinate 150,870,913 of JAWMQZ010000118.1, read as the reverse complement.
GGGCATTGTTACAGCATTCACCTCTGTCATACATGAAAATTTGGACCCTGTGCCCTGGGTGTTTCCTTGTTGGGAGCCAAATTCCCCATTCTATGATTGTCCCCACACTTTGGTAGTATAACCTTTGATGTTCACATTCCAATATTGGATTAAACATTACATGAAGACTTTGCCTTTCAGATTCCTTTTGCTGCACATTATAAATTTGCCTGCTCTGCAGAAGAGCAGCACAAGGACTTTGTTCTTTCATTCCAACTGAGAGACAATGTCAATAGATAAGTGTGTATTAAAACTTCAAGATCGTTTTATTTAGACTTAATTCAATTAAACATTTTTTGTGCTTTTGTTGGCAGTTTTCTATTAAGGTCATTCAGTCGAACTTATACTTAAAAAGAAATAGCTGCAGAGTCTTGCTGCTTAATATAGAGGAGTGCTTCAGGTGCCAAAGTCCAAGGTGAGTCAAAGGGAACTGTTCAGGTAGATCAGGATGTGCCAGCAAACAACTAACCCCAGCCAAGTCATTACTGCCAACCCCAAATAAAGATTCTTTTATCACTTGATTGTTTCATTTGTGTCTTCTCTTTATAGAGGACCTGCTCACTCCAGAGAAGGGTGAGATTGCACTGGGTTTGAGAAGTCTCAGCAGTGGAGCAGGGTCCCAAGAGCACTGAGAGCTTTCCAAGGGGCAAAACTCATCCAGAGTTTTAAGAACAGCAAAGATATTTTTGAATCTATGTGAAAATCATCATCTGTGGGAGGAAGGTTGCTTTACAAGAACATAGAATGAGAGAATCACAGAATGGTTTGGGTTGGAAAGGACCTTTAAAGGTCATCCAGTCCAACCCTCCTGCAGTGAGCAGGGACATCTTCAACTAGACCAGGTTGCTCAAAGCCCCATCCAACCCAGCCTTGAACACTTCAAGGGATGAGGCATCAACCACCTTTCAGGGCAACCAGCTCCAGGGTTTCTACACTCTCACTGCAAAACATTTATTCGTTATTTCTACTCTAAATTTCCTTTTTTTTAAATTTAAAACCATCGCTCTTTGTCCTATCTCATCAGCCCCCACAACAACTTGGCCCTGTTTTCCTTATAGCCCCACTTTGAGCACAGAAAGGCTTGTACAGTATCCAATACTCCCCCTCTCAGAGCCCACCTTCAACCAGATGGGAGCAAGGCTAAAGAGATTTGCATTTTGGATGGGATCTAAATCCTGGAAGATGCCACCTGGTCAAGAAAATCAAGGAAAATGAGAGTATGAGGTGTGCTTGAAGCTTAAACAGATTTGGAAACAGACCACGATCACCCAGAATCATGGAATTATTAAGGTTAGAAAAGACCTCCAAGATCATCACTTCCAGTCTTTGACCAAACACCTCAGTTTTGGTGGGACCATGCACTGGGGCTTAGAAATCCCTGAGATATGGAACACATTGAAAAAGGTTTTACTGCAACATCAGCAAAACCAGGAATCCTTGGCTGCTATCCCAGGTAAATTAACACTCGTGCCAAGTGCTGAACTGTCTGTAACAAAGGCCTCTGAGTTTGCCACAAAGTGTAATTAATTGGATGGAAAGATCTCCCTGGATTTCAGTGGGATCTGCATCAAGACTCTCAGCATCAAGGATAGGTTACTTCTGACGGGACGAAGGTCAAAGCAGTGTCCTGCACACTCTTGGCTTTCATTTGTCCCAAGTCTGAAACTGGAGCTGGCAATAAATATCTTCAATTATTAGTGGAAATCTTCAGTTCAGCGATTTTGGGATGTTCCTGCCAATAGGCATTTGCAGTGACTTGGTTGATGTCTCTGCAGAGGCATTTCCTGTTTGCAAATTTCTGTGCCTGGAAAGATTCTCTGTAGTGATGTGAAGCCAGGGCTGCCAAGAATTGTGCCAAAGACCAAACTCCACAGATTTCACCAGACACCGAGATGTTTCAGACCTCTCCCCATCCTACTTTCTCAATATACTATTGATTTTAAAAAAAAATTTATTTCTCTTGAAACAAGTCATTCTATGGCCTGAATGGAAAGCAGAAACAATAATACCTCACCAGTAGATGGCTGCAGGCAGACAAAGCTCATGAATAAATAATAGATAATAGATAGATAATAGATAATTTGGATTTGCTGGTATTGGATAAGATCTCACCATGTCAAAGTTCTTTCCGTGCATGTGTTCATCATGATGCTGCTGTCCTTCTAAGCTCCATTTAAATCTACCTTAATGAGTTTTAAAATGAGCAGAAAGATACTAGAATTGATGAAGAGATGCTGTTTATACTAGGAAAATATATTTTAATTCTATTTGTAAGAATAGACAAAAACCATTGCAAGGAGAATGCCAGTTGTGTCCAGGATCGACTCTGAGAAATCTTCTTGTCAACTCCTGTGCTGAATATCTTTTTTTTTTTCCAAAATATTTGCTTCTTTGGAGAATGAATAGTAGCAAACAGAGGGTTGGCATGAAATCTCCTTCTTTAAAGGAAATTATGGGGGAAGAAAAAGAAGGTAAAGGAGATTGAAAGACTCCCGAGAAGATTGCCATGAAAAACATTGATTTATACAGATGCAGACCAAGTAAATATCCAGGAACACATTCAAGGCAATAAACTATCAAAAAATACACTATGTCCAAAATAACACGGCCAGCAGGACCAGGGCAGTGGTGAGGCCACACCTCGAGTACTGTGTCTAGGTCTGGGCCAACAATTAAAATATTTAGGGGTTGGAGGTGTCCAGAGAAGGGAATGGAGCTGGGAAAGGGTCTAGGGAATGAATCATGGGAGGAGTGGCTGAGGGGGTTTAACCTGGAGAAAAGGAGGCTCAGGGGAGGCCTTATTGCTCTCCACAACTCCCTGACAGGAGGGTGCAACCGGCGGGGGGTCAGGCTCTTCTCTGAGGGAACAAGGGACAGGACAAGAGGAAATGTCCTCAAGTTGTGCCAGGACAGACTCAGGTTGGACATCAGGAGGAATTTCTCTGTGGAAAGGGTGGCCAAGCACTGGAAGATGCTGCCCAGGGAGGTGGTGGAGTCCTGGTCTCTGGAGGTATTCTAGACACAAACTGGATGTGTCACTCAGTGCTCTGTGTTAAGGTGGGGATCAGTCACAGGTTGGACTCGGTGATCGTGGAGGTCTTTTCCAACTTCTATGATTCTATGATTCTATGAAAATGGGGTTAAAAGAAAGACTTCCTCAAAAATGTCAGACATCTTTGTCGTCCTCCTGCTTCTGGAGTGGGTGAAGTAGAAGCTCTCATCTCTATCACAGACTGCGTTAACACTATTTTATAAATCTCTTTAGTCTGATTATTCCCCTGCAAAGTGTTCAATTGCCACTCTTTTTTTACAACCAGACTAGCATATTCCTGAGATGTTTAGGTAATTAATTACCATACTGCTGAGGACTGCATTTCCTGGAGTTTACATGGATTTTCTGTAATTGTATAATAGAATCATCACAGGAAGGTTTAGGCTGAAAGAGACTTTGAAGTCCATATGGTTCCAACCCCTCTGCCATGGGCAGGGTCATGTTCCACTATCCCAGGTTGCTCCAAGCCCCATCCAAACTGGCCTTGGGCACTTCCAGGGATTGGGAAGCCACAGCTTCTCTGGGAAACCTGTACCAGGGCCTCACCACTCTCATAGGGAGGAATTTCTTCCTACTATCCAATCTAAATCTGCTTTTTTAGTTTAGTTTGTAGCTGTCATCACCCTAATTTCTGTGTGTGCTGCAGACATGTAACTATGAGAAAGGAGTAGCTTTAAATTTCTGCAGTTTATTATCAAGATCTATATTGGCTCTTCTTGCCAGTTTAGCATCTTGAATGTCCCCACACATCAATGCCAGGGGAAAAGTTCCTGCAGCAGAAAGGCCATCCTGTTTTACATTTACAAGTTCATCTGTGAGGCGCTGTTACACACAGATTGAAGCATGAGATGCAATTATTCTGGAGCCAGGGAAAGGTAATAGGATGGCTCTACCTGACCTGACTTTGAAGTGTGGTTAAAACCACTTAAGAACAAGAAGAAATGTGGCTCCCTGATGCTCATTTTCAGGGGTAAAAAGTGAATCACAGAGTAGAGCAGAAAAATATTCTCTTATTACCAGAAGTTATTCAAGGATTTGATGGAGATGTGCAACAGGGATGTGAACTGCAAGATCAAGTGATAGATCCAGGGCACCATGGTTGAAAATCCCATTGTGAGCTTCTTAAAATGCTGGGTTTTTCTTACATGCACGGAGCACTTTCGAAATCTAAAGATGGAAAAAGCACTCAGTGCTATTATGAAAGATTCCTCAATAATTGATTCACTATGCTAATCCTTCTCCAAAATCAACCTACATTCTTCTTTCAGTCTCTGCTGCTCAAATCCAGTCACAAAAAATGGGGAAATGAACTGCTTGCAACCAGTCTCAACAGGGAAAATGACCCCAAAGTTCTCTTTCTGGTTGTTTTTCTTTGTTTATCTATTTTTTCTTAGTGTGTGGTTACAATTATTTTATTACCTCCTTCTTTGATAAGTTCCAGGTTTACTGAATAGAATTGTCTTCTCATAATTGGTATTTGAAAGCTGATATTTTCATTTCCAAATTTCAAAGAGCAGGAATGACCTGATGCAGGAATCTGGTATTTTTGCAGCTGAGTCTATTGGCAAAGTCCATTTTCATGTAGTCAGTTTTTCAGCACTTTTCTACCTGTTGACCACACCAGGATCACTGGATTTCCAATTATAGAATTCCTGTAAAATTCCATCATGTAGAAACTTCATAAGTGCAGCCAGCTCTTCGCCAGGGAGAAAATAAAACCAGGAAAAAAAGCCAAAAAACCTCAAACCAAGTTATGTTTTGCCATAGTGAATCAGACTTGTGTTCTTCCTGTCCCTGCATTAGAATAACAACCTCAGGGAAGGACACAGAATTTATTCTTGGAGAGATCAGGGTGAAAACTACATCTAGTAGTTTCTAGAAGTGTAGGAAACTATATTATATCTAGTATGGAGATCAAGACCAATTGACCACATTTTGGGTGTCCTTGCTTGCTCCTTTTTCTTCCCCCAGATTTTCAAATCTGGAGAAAAGCCAACATTTCTCTTGCTGAGGAAGTCAAACCATGGAAAAGGGAATATCTGACTCCAGAATTTAAGCTAGAGGCCATGGGTGTGTGAATTACAGAATCACAGAATGGTTGGAAAGGACCTTGAAGATCATCTCATCCCACCCCCTGCCATGGGCAGGGACACCTTCCACTGTCCCAGGTTGCTCCAAGCCCTGTCCATCCTGGCCTTGGATCCTTCCTGGGATGGGGTGTCCACAACTAAAAAGGCCACAAAATTTTTCTGGGGAGCAATGGGCACAGCCTGGAGAGATCCATAAAACACAGCTTCCACCCACAGCATGGGGAAGGTTGGGCAGGCAGTCACAGCGTCTAAAGATTCTCTACAGCAGCTCCTGAGGACCTTCAAACTCAACAGAAATCATTGTTTTGCAGAAAAACAAGTCCTAACCATCCTCAATCCACCACATCTTGCTCAATTTGAATTCCCTGGCCTCTGCTTCATGTTTTTTATGTCATATCTCATCTCTTCTTTAATTTATGAAGGACAAATCACCTGCCATGTCACTCAGGGAAGATTGTTTTTCCCTGTTGCCTGGTCCACACCAGGAGCGTTGGAGTGGCAGCTGAGGGAAGCACATTCTTGCTCACAGTGAGGGAAAACAGAATCCAAGGACAATAACGGCAGGATGAGGTTTCCATGTCTTGTGAGTTGTAAAGTCTTTGATTGGAAAAATAAAAACACGTCTCAGTTTAGTTTAATATTTACCAAATAAAATCCAGACGAGCTCTTGCTGCTTGGTTGGCAGAGCAATGGTTCAGGATAGAACAGAAAAACCACTGAGGTGAGACCCCCTTCAATGGCACTCTGAGGTCCTGTACATGAATTGTCACTGTTGTCATGTTTAAAGGCAGTGGTGTAGATCCCACTTCTCATAATTACTCTGCAATAAACCAAAAACCAATTTTTCAATTGTTTCCTCTGCCGGTTGAAATACTCCCAGTATCTACCACTTTCCTCAGTTCCTTCAAGTAATCATATGAATTTCAAGGATTTGATTGCAACTTGGAGGCTGCTTTGTAAGACCAGAGGCCATAAAACAAATCTTATCAGCCTTGGTAGAGACACTACAAACGGTACTGTGGGTTTTGTGCCTTCAGGGCGAGGGAGAATGGAATGGTTTGGCAGGGAAGAGGAGAAGAGAAAGAGAGGCACAGAAAGCAGGTAGAACATGAATAATTATGGAATAATTTAGGTTGGAAAAGACCCTTAAGATCATTATTGCACCCTGTAAAGATTCACAGAGCGTGGAAGCTGCTCATCATGAAAATGCAAATGACTCACTGTGATGTGAAGAGAGAGCAAAAAATAGTCAAGGACTTGCCAGGGTTGACAGGAAAAGTGTTCAAGCAGATGAGCACCTCACACAACCAGCTTAAAACAGGCACTGATTTTTATATTAACTCAACTGGTGTGTGAGGAAGAAAGAGATATTTTGATGGTAAAAGGGGAAGGAGGCATTAGCTGAAAAAGGAAAAGGGAAGAAGTTTTAATCCTGTTGATATAGAAAGAAAGGGATGCAGGATGTTTTTTCCTGACCTGTGCTTTTGAGCAAACCTGAGGGTCGCTCCACAGTCATGACAGTCAAAAAATCTCCCAAAATTTATTTCTCAAGTGAATATTTGCTTTCAAGCATGACCCCAGCTGCTGTAGGATGGGTGGGACTTTGAAGAGACCTGTCTGAAAGGCTACCCTCATGCCACACAATATCAGATGGCCATTGTAGGATGAAAATGTAGGCAAAAGGATTATTATCCAGATTTTATCTGGGAATTTATCTCTGAATTTCATGGCTCCCATGCTTTTCTGAGGTGGGGAAATGGTTCAGGCAATGTGCACTACCTTGCAATGGGGCAGCCACAAAACTTGGCCACCACACCAAGATTTTAGGGAAACTTTCCCCAGGTCCTTTTCATTGCTAAGGAAAATAAATAAGACTTTCACTTCTGTACATTCAGGCTAAAATACAAGAGTTACAAATCCCCAGTCCCATTCTCTATTTTATGGCTGGAATATCGCCATGGATTTTTGTACCTTTCTTTAACAGTCATAATGACAACTGCCAAGGAGTTTTCCAATTAGAGTCAGATCATTTGCCTGATCCTGCTCTGGAATATTAAAAGAAAATGAAGTTGAAGAGAGCTGATGGATGAAAGAAGAAATGAAAGGCTTCAGAGATGGGAAATGAAGAAAACAACTGCCCCCAAAATAAAACTCAGGTGAGTTTTTTGTTTTGTTTTTTTTTGGGATGGGCTTTTCTGGGGGGGGAGAGAACAATGCTATTGTGATTACATTTAGCTAGAATGGACCAATCCTGATCATAAAATAGAGTCTTCATCTCAAAGAGACTGACAATCAGCAAATAAATCAAGGAGAGGCTGGCACTTCATTTCCTCATTTTTTCTGAAATCTGGCCTTGGCTGGGGATGATTTCAGCTGCTGCACCGCTGGGATATTTTGGGCTGCAGGGCATGAGGCTGTGGAGCCTCATGGTGGAGGGAACCACCACTTTTGGTGGCAGTGGATGCTCTCAGGTATTCCCACAAACATCTGATTTTAGTCTTCTAAGCCACCAATATCTCATCCTGCAGGGGAAGGAGGGTTGGGAATGTCCTCTTCATAAGGAAGGCAGATTATTACCCCACCCTGTGGGTGGATTGCATTCATTCCAGCCTTTCCTGGCTGGAATCTTCCAGGCAGCTTCACACTCAGTCCTTGGCTTCAGTAGAATTCCCGTAGTAAATCCAGAGCTACATTTAATTCCTTCCCTGTCAGAGAGATGCATTAGGTCTTGCAGCAGGGCCTGCTCTCTCATTTCTTCCAGAGAAACCCTGCAGGACTACTTTGGGCAGCGAAAAGGAGCAGGCAGCTTCATCAACTCGTTCATGATTGACTTGGCACTGAACAAGCCTGTCAGGACACGCAGTTTAGTGTAATCAATATTTCCTGGGAGGCTGCTGAGCTCTTCTCCAAAGGCTTGGAACTCCCCTAGTGTTGCCCATTTCATGGCCTGGATGACATAAAGCAGAGACTTTTGATGCTTTTATGTATTTCCTGAGTAAAACTTCCCACCAAGTGAGCATTCTGACCCCCACAATTTTCCTGTCCAACTTTCCAATGGGAAATCACCTCCTTGCAGGTTGTCTCAGGGATTTCACCAGTCCAGGCTCCTGGTTCTGTGTGGTGAGAGGAGGCAACAGCAGAACTGGAAAACCTCCAGATCCATTTTGCCAACAGCTCAAGGTGTAATCAACCTTCTTCTTCTTCTTCTTTTTTTTTTTTTAATCTTTTCCTTAAATGCAGTCTCTTGCACTGGTTTATTCTTCTACTCAGTTGTGAGTTTGATGTCTTGAGACACCTCTGTGCAAATCTCATTTCAGATGGGTTCATTGGCTTATTATTCAACTGTGATTTTTTTCCCCTTCTGTTCTGGCTTCAGGGACCTACAACAACCATCCCAGCTGCTTGACCAATTCAGGCCTCACTGAAATTTAAAGTGCATTTTCCAAATGAGTCTTAAACACTGGTGGACATGAGGCACCAGTCACTGAATCATGGAACCATTCAGGCTGGAAAAGACCTTCAGGATTATCAAGTCCAGCATTTGACCAGTCCCTACCTTGTCACACAGCCCAGGGCACTGAGCGCCACATCCAGTCATTCCTTGAACTCCTCCAGGGATGGAGACTCCATCACCTCCCTTCCAATGTTCAACATGAAGAAATTCTTCCTGATGTCCATCCTGAACCTCTCCAGTTTTCTCCTCAGGTTCCCTCCCCAGCCCCCTTCACTCCAAAATACACAAACCCAGGCATTTAGCTCAGCAGCCCACCCCAGATCCTACAGATGGAGCAACAAATCCATCCTTTTAGACCTCAGGTGAGAGCCATGAAGAAATGCAGTCCTGGAAATCACTTGGTATCAAGTTTTTATCCAAACACCTCTCAGTCTTGACCAAGGAATTGGTTGGGGGATGTCAATACTCAACCCAACTCCACAGATTTTTGGGCTGTGAAAGCAGAACATCCACAGGGCTGTGCTATTTCTCAGCCACTGTCAGTTGGCTTCCTTTTGTAATTCTCTGCATGTTCCTAATAAAGAAAATGTTCTTGTCACGAATTAACAACATTGAGCCCAATCCGTGTCGAGGAGAACATCAGGAGTGTGAAAAATCCAAAGCATCTGGCATGTTTCAGCAGGTTACTGGACTGTCTCAGTTTTTCTCTGTGTTTTCATTATTTTTTTTTTCATTAGAAAAATATTAATAACCAAGCAGAAAGAGGACACAGCGTGTGACTGCTCAGTCAGTTGAGGAGGTTTTGTGCTGAGAGAGTTCAAAAAGGGGGATAGGTCTGCTCGAAGCCAGAAATTTGAGATCGTTGGGGTTTAATCAGATAAAAAAAATTTCAAAGAGTTTTGGGTCTCAGCTCAAAGAAATGAGCAACTTGTCTTGTGTAACCTCTTCAGATTTGGGGTGGTGATGGTGGTTGTCCCCCACCCATGGCCTGTGGCAACATAAGGACATGGAACTGTTGGAGCAAGTCCAGAGGAGGACACAAATTTGACAATGGGACTGGAGCACCTCCCCTATGGAGATAGGCTGGGACAGCTGGGGCTGCTCAGCCTGGAGAAGAGAAAATTGTGTGGGAACTTCCCAGCACCTTCCAGTACCTGAAGGGGCCTCCAGGGAAACCAAAAAAGAGACTTTTCATCTGGAACTGGGGTGATTAGACAGGGAGTAATGGGTTCAAATTGAAAAAGGGGAAACTGAGGTGGGATCTTGGGAAGAAATTGTTCCCTGTGAGGGTGGTGAGGCCCTGGCACAGGTTTTCCAGAGAAGCTGTGGCTGCCCCATGCCTGGAAGTGTCCAAGGCCAGGTTGGACAGGGCTTGGAGAAACCTGGGATAGTGGAAGGTGTCCCTGCCCATGGCAGGGGTGGGACCTGATGATCTTCAAGTTCTCTTCCAACTCCAGTCATTCTCTGATTCCGTGATTCAGTCATGGACATATTGATGACAAGCTCCCAAAACTTCTCTTTCTGGGTCTAAACTCCTGTATTTCCTCTATTTCCTGGCTGTCTCATGTTTACAACTTTCATGGGCAATGTTTTTCTCACTATTCCTGTCTTGGGAATGGCTGCTTTCATCTGGCATTCAGTCACTCCTCCAGCAAATCCAAGATGCCATGAAACAAAAACTTTATCACAAGATTCTCAGACCAAGAGACAACATCTCCAACATGCAAAGTTCACAAAGAGCAGAATGCTGGGGGAGGGTGGGAGAGTCCTGTGGTGAGGAATCAGCATTTTCAGCCTTCTTGAAGCATCTGCTGCTGCTCATTGGAGGGAACAACACACTGGAGTAGATTGGACTTCTCTGGAACATCTGTTCTTCATCTGTAACATCACTCCGAGATACAGCAACAATTTTCATGTTTAAATGTAATTATTTCATAAATATTTACTTCTGCTTGCAGCAAAGCTAAAATTGCCAAATTTTCCCAAAGTTATTTCCTGTGGCCTGAAGTTGAAAGTTCGGTGTCTCAGCTTAGGGTTTGTCAAAATGAATTGTTCCTGAAGGTGTCAGAGGGGACACACATACAAACACCAAAAAAACCACCACAAAAAACAAAACCAAGCAAACAACAAAATTAAACCTGGAAAGTTCATAGCAGCTCTTTGCCAATTTTTGCTCATGTTAACTTCTGGAAGAGTTTCCTCAGGGTTGTAAGTCAGACAAAGAGGAAAGAAAACATTCCAGTTCCCAAACTATACCAAGGAATAAACAGTAAAATGGTCCCTTGGAGACAGAGGATTCCTAGAAACTTCCAACACTTTCCAGCACTAGACTGAGCTTTCCAGTTTTCTACTTCTCTCTCAAGCTGCCCAAGTGGTTCTCCACAGCTCTGCCCTAGGATAAAGGATTCAAAATCTTTGGTTTTGTTGCTTTTGGCATTTGGGCTTTGCCTGTGCTTAATCCCATATGATTAATTAATATTAATCACATTGTGCCCTCCTCTACCCAGTCCCTCGAAGATCTCTCATGTGCTGTGTGCTGAAGAGAAGGAAGAATGATTTCCATGTGCCCCATTCCCTGATTCATGCTCTGCTTTTTACACTCTCTTGCCTGGAAGGATCACACTGGATAAGGAACTCTTGGAATAACAGGTAACCCAATAAAACAAATTCTTGACCTGCTGACATCAATTTTCCTTCATTCCTCATCCCAATGCTGTGAACATCAGTGTCCATCCTTATTTTTGGTTATGTCTAATTAGTTCTTGCCTTCCTTCCTCATCCTCCTTTGTTCAGAACCAGGCGTGCCCCACATCAGGTAAAACAATCCAATGCCATCCCACAAATCCTACATCCACTGCATGGGAATATAATTTAAAAATATTTTGGAACACATGAATATATTACTGGGGCTGAAAGAGCTGAGATGGCTTTCGGAGGATTGCTGGTGATCTGCTAATTAAAATGTAAATCTTAATTTTTGTTGCAGCACAAAACCTTACACAGCTGGACACACCTGAAAAGCATAGCCAGCTTTTGCTGAATGTGTGGTGCTTATGTTTTCTCTCCACACAGAATATTTATCCTTTTTTCTTTTTTTTTTCCCGGGATCTTTAGCCCTTCAGCTGAAGCGATAAGTTTTCATTCCATTTGCTTTACTGGTATTTCATTCAATCACGGCCCATTGGCCCAAAGGATATTCTTTACACACCTGCAACAGAGGCAGAGAAATGTCTGGGGGAGGAATGAAATGTTTCAGAGCTTGGTTTTAAAGTTGTCACTTCTGAGCATAACAAAGTTCCTGGTCATGGCAGAGTTTGACCAGTTGAAAAGTTATTATGTGAGTTTGTGGGAAGATTTTCCCATTCATTGTGTTTATTGTTTTTTCTTGACCAGCTTCCAACAAGATAAATGAGTCTAAAGGGCTGTATTTTAAAAGGAAGGAATGAAACAAGTGGAAAAAGCAGCACAACCATCACTGACCTGCAAGGAATCATGAGGCTCCTTCACATGATGGAAGGACAGGAATAACAGGTTCAGAAACAGAAACCAAAAGGACCCAGAATAGTAGAAAGAAATAGAAGAAAGCACCTTTTTTTTTTCCTCCCTTGGTCGGAATAAGCAATGAATCAGTTAAAAGTCTTCAAAAGGGTGACGTTTTTGAAATGTTTTTGAAGCATTACTAGAAAGGTGCCATTTTCCAAGAAAATGAACTTTTTCTTTTTGATATATATGAAATATACTGAGCATGATGCAGCCAAAATGCACTTGGTGGAGGAGAAAGAGAAGGAAAGAGGTAACAAAGTTCCTGTTTTCTGACAGGCAAGGGGCAACACACACAAGGTGAGCAGCAGTAAAAGGGGATGGATGAAGAACTAACAGCTTTCACCAATCCCTCTGGAAAACCCACCCTGACTGATATTGGGAAAATATTAACATCATAGAATAACCATCAGAAAAAAGTATAGAATTCCAGAATGGATTGGGCTGGAAGGGACCTTCAAGATGGTTTATTTTCAACCCCCTACCATGGACAGGGACATCTTCCACTATCCCAGGTTGCTCCAAACCCCATCCAACCTGGCCTTGGACACTTCCAGAGTATCCACAGCTCCTCTGGGCAACCTGTGCCAGGTCCTCACCACCCTCACAGGGAGCAATTCCTTCCCAATATCCCAGCCAAACCCACTCTCAGTTTGAACCCATCCTCCCTCGTCGTGTCACTACCTGCCCTTGCCAAAAATCTCTCTCCATTTTATTTGCAGGTTCCCTTCAGCTACAGGAAGACCACAATTAGGTCACCCCAAGACTTCTCCGGGCTGAACCATCCCAAATCTCCCAGTCTGTCCTCACAGCAGAGCTGCTCCATCCCTCTGCTCCTCTTGGTGGCTTCCTCTGGACTTACTCCAACAGCTCCACATCCTTACTGTGCTGAGGACTGAGTATTCTTGACCTTCTTTTTCTAATGATAATAATAAATAAATTAAGCCAGATGCTCTGCTCAAGATCTGCTTCACCCTCTGGAAAAAGCTGCTTTTTCCAGCATCTGTATCTATTCCCCTCTCCCATCCTAACCTTAAATCTCTTCTAACTGCACCCCTGGGCTCCAGGCTGGAAGTTCCTGATCTTTCCTCACTCTGTAGGCAATGAGGAAATTCCATGTGCTCGTAACCAACCAACACACAGCAGGGCCCAGCCATCCCGAGGATTAAGCTCCACTTTTAGATCAGGATTTCTCCTCCTGCTGGCAACCTTTTGATGTGTGCATTTCAGCCAGGTAATTACCATGTCCATGCTCTGGGCATGCACGAAAACTCCATCACCAGCAGAGCCACACGTTCAGCAGCTCCTCTTCACCTTTAAATCCAATTTTCAAACATTTCTTGTCCTTTACACAGTTCCAGAGATGCCTCATGTAGGTTTTTCTTGCTCTTTGAAGGGTTGTGCACATCATGCCTATCAGAGCATTATCTTCTGCTTATCAGTCACGCTCTCTAGTCCCTCATTACTCCAGTTCTGGGCTGCTATAATTAGACTTCACATTTTCAGACCTTTGTAGCACTGTTTCAGTTCACAAATTGAGGAGTTTGTTCATGACAAAATGTTTTCTTTCCTTATCAATTTCTTTCTTTTTTGTTTTTAATTTGCCCAGTGAACCAAAATATCAATTATTTGCAGAGCTCTAATTTAGAGATGAAATTAAGGGATACATTTGACTCTGTTAACTATTTAGTCTGCTTAACTAATGCCATGATGGATTCTCCATCCTTGCAACTATTAAATCAAGAACTTTTTAAAATTATAGTGGATTTTTCTTCTTTAGACATTAAGCTTTAGCATTAGCATTAGTATTAGATTTGAAGCACAAATTAGGACTGAAAAAATCCTATTTCCTATTTCAACAGGCAGGAGGCCAGAGCAGGTAATCACAGCACTGCCTTCCAAGCAAATCACCTGAAATGCAGATTATACCACTTATGCTGATGTTGTATCTTGACCAAGTGCTCCAGCACCATTCACGTATGACCAGCAGACCCCAAAACTCAACTCCAGCCCTCTCTGACACCAATCCTAAGGGCAGGAGAGGCAGAAATCAGAATTTTCCCTGAGGAGCAGCAAGAGACTCACATTGCCAAGGACTGATCTCCACCGAGGGAGTTTCTCTGGGGAGCCTTTACTTTGGCTTTTAAAATTTTGACCCAAATTGAGAGTCCTAATGAGACCTAATGCAGCAGCATTTCAGCTGCTACAGGTGATTTTTCCAATCAGTCTCCCTTTTAATTTAAGGCATCATGGCAGGCAGGGCTGCAAAATTAAAAATTAGCAGAACTTGTGCAGCATTAACTTCACTCAGAGTGTCTAGAGAGATTTGGGATTTTCAGAACTGTCACAGGTTCCTCTGAGACAAATCCAGAGTAGGATTGCAGGTTTAGATTAGATATTAGGAAGAAAATCTTCCCTGTGAGGGTGGTGAGGCCCTGGCACAGGCTGCCCAGAGAAGCTGTGGCTGCCCCATCCCTGGAAGTGTCCAAGGCCAGGTTGGACAGGGCTTGGAGCAAGATGGGATAGTGGAAGGTGTCCCTGCCCATGGCAGGAGGTGGAAATAGATGGTCTTTAAGGTCCCTTCCAACCCAAAACATTCCATAATTCCATGTAAAATGACTCTACTTAGGATGTCTCTTGCAACTATCCCACCCTATTGAAGACTTACAATTTGCATCACCTCTACAGCATAAATATGGTCACAAAAAATTAGCTTTAAAAGAATTCAGCCCTTAAAAATATTTTTTTTTCTTTAAGGGAGCATGGGACAAGAAGGAACTAAGATTGGATTAAAACAATATTTCTTTTTAAATCTTTTCCTCTTCTTTGCTGAAAATAAGATGGAGCAGGGAGACCCAGAAGGGAAGATGTTTTATTTCATAGAGTGTGGAGAGTGGGGTGGCTTTGGCCAAAGCTGGTGCCTCAGCCATTGCTATCATGTGTTTAATAAATGTTACTCTCACATCCCCAAAAGGCAGAGAGAGTTGTCCTTTAATTTTTGCCCAAATATAGCTCACATTTTCATCCTGACATCAGTCAAAGTTTGACCCAAATTTCATTGTAGGGCTCACAGCTCGCTCTGGAGTTTCCATTTAGCAAGAGCTGAGTTTTAGGTCAGTGAAAAAACCCTTCAAATTTCATGTCTCCTCCTTCCCTGTAATTCCCCTTGCCTTTGAAATGCTGGAATTCACTCATTGCTCGAGGCAAGAAATGCGAACAAATGGACCACAGTCTAATTGAGTCTAATAAATCCTGTGTTCCTCAATAAAATATCACATTTTTAGTCTCCTGTTGTTTCTCTGAGACCACGCTGTGCTTTTGAGACTGCTGAGCACATTGCAAAGCACAAGTCCAAGATCTTCATGTGCACCACAGAAATGTCATGTTTGCTGAGGTAAAACCCACAGTTTTCACCTGCAAGCCACAATGACTGACCTTCAATTCAATATCCAGGGTAAAACTAATAGAAGGGATTCCAGCAAATCACACAACAACAAAAACATGACATTGTTTTCCCTGTGATTCAGATCTTTCCTTCTGTTGTGTTTTCTGTCCGAGGTGAAGGAGATTAAATGATCTCCTCTCCAGGGGAGTGTTTCTAATTACGTGCTGCTCCCACAGCAGCTCTGCAACAGCGAGTTCCACAATGCCTTGATGGGTTTATCCTCATCGAACCTGCAGGAGCCCAAGGTTTGGAATCTGCACTCACCTTCCACATTATCAGGAGGATTTATGGAAAGATAGTGACAGCACCACCATTCATTAGGTAATTAGCTAATTAATCCAATGGGAAGTTCACCCTAGAATGCTTCTGGAGACAAAACCAGCTCAGACAATGTCTCTCGCTATAACCCAGGGAGTTTTAGTAAGGAACAGGTCTTGACTCTGGATTGTGACCATCCAGGTCCTTCCCAAATCACTGCAAGGCCACCAGGAAAGTGAATATTCATCACATTTATGGTTTCTTTTTGTCAGCACAGTAATATGGTATATCTTTGGTGGGTGGTGAGCATTTTTAGCCCTGTCAGGACACTGGCAAAAGGGATGGAGCAAAGGGAGCTGGCAGATCTGGGAAGATCCCTCTGAGGAGTTGTTACCCTGAGGTTGTTTTAATCATCTTGACAGGACAAGAGGAAAACGGCCTCAAGTTGCACCAGAGGATCTCTAGATTGGATATTAGGGAAAAATTCTTCACTGAAAAGGTGGTCAAGCATTGGAACAGGCTGCCTAAGGAAGGGTGGAGTCACCATCCCTGGAAGTGTTCAAAACCCATGTAGATGTGGCACTTGGGGATGTGGTTTAGTGGTGGACTTGGCAGTGCTGGATTAATGGCTGGACTCAATGATCCAACTGTCTAAAGGTTTTTCCAAGGTGTAATTATCCATAAATGTTACAAATTGCTTTGTATCTCCTAAAAAAAAAAAAAAAAAAAAAAGCCAGGACTTTACTTTTAGCGCAGCCAAAGAAAATTCAGGGTTGCTGAAGTTATCAAAGTGCCTCTCCTCAAGTGCCTTGATCCACATCACTCTCACTAATGACTGTGAGTCACACTTCATGGTTTTTGTCACCTCTGCTAAAAACTTACCCAGGAGGTTCTTCGTCCTCCAGATGCCTTGAATTTGGAATCCTTGTAAAATTAACTGATATTTCAAAACTTCAGCAAAATTGAGTGAAGTCCCAGCTATCCATGTTTGAAATGGAGCAGTAAGAGACAGCCCAGGTGATAAGGACAGACGTTGTGTCCCGTGGCAGACCAGTTTGGGTTCACTTCACCTTTTACTGGGCAGTCAGCACGGGACTGGTGAGGGTAGAAGGCTCCTGTGTCCTGCTCTAGTGCATGTCCGTGGTCATGGAAAATTTTATTGGACCTCAGGGATGATGGCACAAGAATTCTGACCTCCTGCAGGAGTAAATGAGCTTCTTAACCTGGTCCTTGGTGCAGAGACAACGCAAATTCCTCAGCAGGACCATCCTGGCTTGCCCAAGTCTGTCAGTTTCTGTTCATCTCCAGCCAAATCTCACCCAAAATCCAATGTTTTGTAAAAGTTGTTAGTATTTATTTTCAAATTCTGCTGCACCCATTAATAACCCTTCCTCTCCCTTGTCACCAAGGGGAATTTCTGTGTTTGCTTTATCTAGTGGTGCCAAGAGAGATAATTTTCACAATCAGATTTTAAAGAAAGTAGGGAAAAAAAATCCCTCACTCACCTGCACCACCTTACTTTAAATTTCAGTCTGACAATATATAACTAAAGACGAATTTTTCAGAATCTGAGCTGCCAAAAATAGTGTGTTTATACACTGAGAAGGAAAATGATGAAGTTAATGAACCTGAAGTAAAGTTTTGATCCATCACAGTAATAACAGCAGCATCATTCCTTACATTTGTCAAACATCTCCATTACTGCAGCATCTCACAGTCATTAGTGCCTGAGCTCAGCTGCCTTAGGAAAAATAACCTCCATTTTATCTGTTAATATTTAAGGGACAAGGAAGTTACAGGACTTGTCAAAATCCACCCAGGGCATTTGTGCTGGTGCTGGGAGCTAAATTCAGAAATCCCAATTCTCAGGGTAGTAATTGAAGCATCTGACAGAGCTCTGTTCACTTCCAATCATTAACATACCAAAAAAAAAAAAAAAAAAAACCAAGATGCTGTTGGTATTGCTCTCTGCTTGACCTAACTTGGATATTAAGAAGGTAAGACTGGAAATGCTTGTCCTTGGAAAAGTGTCTACGTTTTAGTATCCAAAAAAATGCTGAGAGACAGGAATAAAGGTGTGCCTTTAATATTTCTCTAAAACCTTCTAAATGTTACAGCAGAGAAAACACTGACGCTGTTTTCACAGAATCAGAGAATGTTTGGAATCAGAAAGAACCCTAAATATTGCCTCATTCCACTATCCCATGTTGCTCCAAGCCCCATCCAAGCTGGCTTTGGACACCTCCAGGGATGGGGCAGCCACAGCTTTGACACCCTCACAGAGAAGAATTTCTTCCCAACATCCCATTTATCCCCACCCTCTGGAATCTTGAAGCCATTTCCCCTTGTCCTGGCACTCCATCCCTTGTCCCAAGTCCCTCTCCAGCTCTCTTGGAGCCTCTGTAGGAGCAATAAGTCAAATACATTTCTGAGTGATGACCATGGCCTTTCATGCACCTCTGTACTACCTCTCGTTTTTCAGGTTGTACAACTGAGCAGGTTTTCAGGCAGCACATAAAGATTAATAATGTTCCTCTTTAAAGGCAGCCTTATTCCCTTTCCAGGTTCTACCTGGCAGGAATTTCCATCTTCAAGCAGAATCTTTTAATTGCTGTGTAAGGGGATCCAGGATTGGATGGACAGAGTGAAGAACTATCCCTGTGGATAACCAGGGAGAACTTTTACCTGAACTAAGCTCTCAAGGAAGAGATCTCTCTTTCCTTTTCTCCAAGATTTCCATTATGTCCCCTAGGAAAATTGAGGCCAGGAATGTGTTAGCAAATTGCTTTGTGGAACTGGCCTTCCCTCTTTACAGAGAGGAAAGGAAATTCTGCCACAGCCTACAGCAAACAACCCCAAAGCTCATCTGCGGACCAGGAGACTCCTTGTCTTTATAGGGGTAAAGGTGACCTTTTCCTGCCCAATTTGCAATGGCAAATACCTGGCCATTTTTAATTTATCACTCAGAGAATGAGAATTATCATCTTTAGAACAAATACGCAAGGAAGCTTGAATTCATTCAGACGGATCAAAAGTAAGAAACAAAATATCATATTTTCATTAAGGCAGATAAATCATATTGTCCTTCAGACTTCCAAACTGGTCAGAAAATTCCAGACATAAGTTGTGACCAGTCCTAACTCCACTAACTCATGAGTGTCTGGAATAAAATAAAAACAATTGCCCAGATTTATGTTTTGGTGGGGTTTTTTTTCCAAAATTTTAGTCATATCCTGGCCGAGTCATCTCTGTTGGTCAAGATGTTGACTGACTCAGTTGCACTTGTCCAGCCTGGCCATCTCAGTCCTCCTGTGACACTTTCTTGCTGTTCTTTTCCCATTTTCCCATGTCTTTTCCACTGGCCAGCTGCCACTGAATATCTTAGAGCTTCATTTTGCTGTGGAGTGTGCTGAGTGTGAGCTGTGTTCTTGGAAACTTTTAAAAGCAGGTTTTAAAAAATATCAGTTCAGGAGAGTGAAGCAGATTCATTTTAATTCTGTATTTTCTCCCACTTGGAAACGTTGGCAGCTGCTTAAACTCTGCTCATGAGGGCTAAAACACTTCCTTATTCTCGCTGCATTTTAATTTTCCCAAAATATATTTTGATACTGCTCAAATATCACCTCAAGGAAGACACTTCTCCCTGCTCTCCACCCTGACAGGGTAAACTTAAAGGAGCAAGACCAAAGTGAGAGAGATCAATTTCTCCTTCAGCATAATTTGGAATACTAAATGAAAATGAGCCATTTGCAGTTTTTGATGGCAGAATGAGAGAGAGCAGAATCTCTGCCACACAAGTTTTGAATCCAGCTGTTCACATGAGTGATTTCTTCCACAGGGCTTTGCCTGAAGCAGGAGTACAAAACCATTTCCTATTTTCACACTTGAGCACAAGAGAGAGATCTGTGCATGGAGATCATTAACTTCATTCACTGACAGCGATTTCTGCTGCTTTTCAGCAGCAAAAAAAACCCTCAACCTGGTCACTCCTTTCCTTTCCATAGCAATGATCACTGCAGGAGGATCACTGAAATGTTGGAATGCACATTTCCTGTTACATGAGGGCCCCCCAACACAAGGTATATGTTGGCCTGTTCTAAGAAGTCTAGAGGAGGCCTCTAAGTTCATCAAGGGGCTGTCCCTTGAAAACTCAGGCTCAGAGAGATGGAATTGTTCAGCCTGGGGAAGAGAAGGATGCAGGGAGACTTTAGAGCCCTTTCCAGAGCCTAAAAGGGACCCACAGGGAAGATGGAGAGGGACTTTTCACAAGGATGTGCAAAGATAGGACAAGGAGGAATGGATTTATGTGGTAAATTTAGATGGGATATTAGGAAGAAATACTTCCCTGTGAGGATGCTGAGGCCCTGGCACGTTTCCCAGTGGCTGCCCCATCTCTGGAAGTGTCCAAGGCCAGGTTGGATGGGGCTTGGATCAACCTGGGATAGTGGAAGGTGTCCCTGCCCATGGACTGAGATGATCCTCAAGGTCCCTTCTAACTCAAACCATTTCAGGATTCTGTGATTCTATAAATATTCAAAACAATGTTGTTTATGCAGCACTGGTCTCAGGTTTAATCCAACACCAGACTCAGCAGTGCCGGGCACTGAGGAGGAATCTAAATGATGGCTTTTGTCTTCAGGACATTCCCAGTCCATTTAGAGGAGGATCCCACTAGAGAACCAGAAGGAATAAAAGAAAAAGGGGGCATTGTGATGTGTGTTAGCAAATCCAGGGGTCTGTTTTCAGACTTCTGCCATGGTAAATGTCTATTATGCACTCACTAATTACTGTGTGCCTTCCCAATTCCCCTGCCTCCAGCAGAACTGAATGAAACTGGAAAAAATGCAGGAAAAGGTGAGGGGGATTATCAGGGAAGAGGAAAAATCTCTTTGCAAAGAATGAGTAAATAAATTGGGCTTCATCATTCCAGAAAATGAGACAGTTGGGAGGTGAAAGAGGTCTACAGAGTCCTGAGTGGCCTCAGAAGGGGAGTGAGTGTTCATTCAGCATCTTCTTTTTAATGCAAAACAGGACAAACAGAACAAGAGGTACTGGGAGTTCTGACATGGAAATAGCAGTGGCAGCCTCAAAATGAGCAAAATAATTCACACAGCAGAAAAGAAAAAAAAGGACAGGATTTCTTGGTGTAGAACATAACAGTTGCTAAATATTTATACATCTTCAAAAATTGATGAGACAAATTAATGGAAAAAACGTGACTCAGGTAAATACAGTGGCACCATTTCCAACTCCAGAGGTATCTGTAGGGTACAATAGCACCTCTGTCTTTTCCTCTCATCCTGCCACTTGAAGAGAAGAGATGATGCCCACCTTTTCTTCATCCTTTTTCTCTGGGTTCCCCCATCATCCTGGAAAAGATGGAGGCTCCTTATCCCTCCTTTTGTTGTTGTTATATTTATAGAAACACTGCTTTTATGCCCAAGTCACTGCCAGAAAAATGGAATTGATGATTGTTGAGCACAAAAACCAAAGCCAAGGTGATATTTTGTATCATTGTGAGCACAGATTAAGTACAAAATGAGCCCAAATCAGGTTTGTTCCTGAAATTCTGTCTAGAAACAACTGGAAAAGACCTGTGGCCTCCATGGTGGCTCTCACCACAGGAATGCCTCACAGTTTGTGAGGGATCAAACACATCAGGAAAAAAAGGAGAGAGAATCTTCCCAGACAAAAGTCCGTGAGTTGCTTTATGCCTAAAAAAATTAGGCTTTATAAAAAATAATAAATGTTTATCTCCCCATCTATCAGGGAAAAAAAATACTGCGTAAGTAAATGAAAGCCATAAAGAAGCAAAAGGGAAGATAAAAAGCAAGTATGCATTTATAAAATAGAGGCATATCCCATAAACAGAAGTGAAGCAAAGTATAAAACCTTCTCAATAAAAACTTTAAACATCACAAGGCATCACCCTCCTCTAATTAGAAACACATCTTGTGTCTTTTCAACCACCAGTCATGATCTAGGTATTAAACTTTTATATTTTATTTTGCCTCACAGTGGCAGGTTGAATAATGCTTTGAAAATGAGCATATAAGTAAAGTTTATTATTATTTAAAACCCCAAAAGTGTGGATTGCAACATTTTAATTCCTCTTTTTTTTTTTTTTAATTAAACTGAACCAAGGCTGACAGCCTTTAGGAATTAATATATTTGTAAGAATGCACTCCAAAGACCTGCAAGATCTACTACTACCCTCAAAAAATCCTAAATCACCACCATTCCCTGCTAATGCATTTGGCTTCCCATTATCCCTGACTTATTAAAGAGCTGTTTGTGTCATTTGTAACATCCCTGAGTGTATTATAGATGGTTTATTTAACAGTTATAAGTCATCAATGTCAGGTTGCAGCTTCTCTTAAGGAAGGTATTTATACTGTAAAAGTGGAGCCCAAGATCTGAAAGGCTGAATAAGTTAAAGATCTTTGGATGCTGCTTAGTGTGTAGTGGTTGTAAGCCCTCCATAATCCATTATTTCGGTAATTTTGACCTAAAAATCAAGAAGAGCTCCTGGCATAATTCAGTGATTCTTCCCCATCTTTAACATCCAGCTGAGGTGGATGAGGAGAGTGTTACATGATACAGCAGACATGTGTCATGAGAGGAGGAGAGGGTGACATCTCATGCCTCTGCTGGTGTCTGGACAGTATTTTTGGGGTGTTTTTCTAGCCCTTAAAAGAATAAAACACCTCCAGGAAATGAAATACCTTGCTGCTTGATGCAACGGAAGGAATCCTGGTTGCTTCTCTATCTGGATATCAGTAGATTCACACAATTGGATGTCCACCTGTTTTACCTCTGGAAATGAAATCATCCCTCTGGGCAGGTGGGGGTTTGTGGTGGCTGTCAGTGGATTACACCAGGACTCTTCTAAGAGAATATTTCAGCTGAAAAGATCCATTTACCAGGCTCCCAACTCCATACAGGGCTCAGCTGATCCATCAAGGGTTCTCTGCTGTAGCTGCTGACTCCAGGAACTCTGGACAGTTCACAGCTCCTAAAGTCCCACATCTGAGTCACTGCCAAAGTGGTGATGGCCATGGGGGAGTGTTCTTATTTCTGCAAAGTATCTGTGTGACACCACACTTTGCTCTTCTCTAATGCAGGGAAATCCATCAATTATTGTCCCTGTGCGCAATGGTAAAGCGTTGGAGTCTGAAATGTAGGGAATTCTCAGAATTTTGGACCTGCAAGCTAAAGCTTAGAATTAAATACAAGATTTGATTTGAGACCTTGGAAAAGGCTTCTAAACTCAGGTAATAGAAGTGAGAATGTAGATTTATAGTTTAAAGTAGAAACACATAAAGTGAAAGAAAGTTTAGAGTTTTGGAGTACAGTACTGTAGGTTTGTGTGTCATAACATGATTGACTAAAAAAGCTTACACTATAACATGAGTCCATGAAATGAAATATGTAAGGGTTAAGTCAAAAACATAAATATCCTTGTTAGCAGTGTTTTATTGGTTAATAAATCCTTAAAAGTCCTTATAATTTGGGGTCTTGTAACCTTCTGAACCACGCAGTAAAGATGTGAGCCAAACTCACCCTTCCTGCCCATAAAAAATATAAGAAATATAAATCACATCATCTAAAAAACTCACAAGTCCTGTCTCTAACTCATTCCAAATTCCTTCAAAAATCCCCATAGTAAAGGACCTCACCTGTAAAGAACTGGAATTTCTTTTCTGCTGCTTCCTGGTTTGTAGTTTGAAGCATGAGGAGTTATTTCCTGTCTAAAGAGTGAGATTTAATGAACCTCTCTGTATTATCCAGAATCAGAAGAAGGTTTGGATTGTAAAGGACATTAAAGATCACCTAATTCCAACCTCCCCTGCCTTGGGCAGGGACACCTCCACCAGCAGGTGAAAAGATGCTGAAGGCTCTTTGACCCTGCTGGAATGCAATTTAAATTTCCAGGAAAAAAACACATTTTGGATTGCAGGAATGCAGTTAAATCCCCATCAGGTCCAAACACAAAATGTTCTTGATTCATGTTGGGACCTCTGCACCCTGTTTGCCCTTCCAACTGCCCACTGGTAGATTTCTGCAGATTCTTTAACCCAGGCTTCCTTCCAAGAGAGGAAGCTGAGGCAAGAGCTTTCCTCAGTAATAAGCCCTGTAGGGACAGGGACTTTGGTTATTTTGTGTTGTTTAAACACAGGTTGCTCATAGTTACAAACCATCAAAATAAGTGACATCTGCATTGGAGGAGAGGGAAAACAAAACAAAACAAAACAAAACAAAAAAAAAACCCAAAACCAAACAGTTTTATACTCTTTGTCCAGGGTTTTTATGTTTTGCTTCTCTTGGGGACCGCAAAGTTCCCTTCTGCTGCTGAGAGGAAAGAGAAAGAAAAGCCATAAATCAACAATGTTGTGGTCTCTGCCAGGTACAGAGCAAATGTGCAGAGAGGCAAAGAAAAGCAGATGCTGGCAGTACCCAGAGGGCTGCGTCTGCATTTCCCAGCATCTCCTGGTGAAAAATATTTCTCTGCTGGGTTCTTGCTTTCCACCTGAACCCCAGGCTGGCACTGTCACATGAAGGGACCACTCTCCCATATCTCCAGTCCCCTCGGGCTCCGTGTCCTACAAATCCAGTTATTTAAAGTGATAATAAAATTATAGAATTGTTTAGGCTGGAAAAATCCCCAAAGATCATCGAGCCCAACCATTAACCCAGCAGTGACAGAGCCACCACTAACCCATGTCCCCAAGTGCCACATCCACACGTCTTCTAAATCCCTCCAGGGATGATGACACAACCACTTCCCTGGGCAGCCTCTTCCAGTGTTTGGCCATCCTTTGAGGGAACAACTTTTTCCTAATATCCAATCTAAAATTCCCCTGACACAACCTGAGGTTGTTTCCTCTCATCCTGTAGTGTTTTGCCTTCCAAGAATTCAAGGTTTTGGTTCTGTCGAGATCCTATTCCAGCACATCTCTCCTCTGATAACCAGGAGTCATCCTCCCATTTGCAGTCAAAATTTATTTCTGGCCTAAATAAACCTTTTTTTTTATTTCCTGCCTCTATTGACTTTTTAATGAAGTGGCTCTTCTCCCTCTATATCCAATGCTCCTGGTGCTCCTCTGTGTAATCATCTCATTTTAGTGATCTAAGCCAGGTCTGATCTTTTTTGTTTCTTTTTTAAGAGCTGAGCTTTTCATTCCCTGTGAGACCTTCAATCACATTTTTCTTATCCTCACGTTTATATTTTTTTCTTTCCTTGTTCTGGGATAATGAGATGCAACACTGCATCTATTTTATGGATTCTCCAGGAATAGGAATGCGTGCCACAGCTCCAAGAATTATTTCCACTAACGAACTACTCCTCATACATCCTCACCCTCAATAGGAACTGGTAATTTGGATCCTGAATGCTTTAAACCATTGTCACCACTATGGTTTAGCTGCAAAAATACAATTGATAGGACTGGAAGGGGATCTTCCTGGAAATCACACTTAGAGGAAAGAAAACAGCATTCAGAAACTGGCCTGTCTCTAATTTTTAATGATCTAATCAAAGACAAATTGCTCCTTGGCTGCTACATGTGGAAACAAAGATTAAAAATGGACAAAGGTTTGAGAAATCAAAGAGGAACCAGACCCACAGAGACGTTTTAATTTCTTCTGAAGTAAATGGGAGTGGAGCATTTAAATGACTTCGTGGGTATAAATGACTAAATGGCTGTGGTCTGCACACTTTGAGAGGTGCTTAAGAGGGTATTTGCTCCCACTTTTGAAAGCTCTTTTAAAGTTTATTAAAGCTGAGAACTGCCACAAGAAAGATCACAAAATCACAGAATGGGTAAAGTTTGAAGGCACCAAAATGGGGTCACCTGGTCCCCCCTCCCTGCTCAAGCAGGGCCATCCCATAGCACGTGGCACAGGATTGTGTCCAGACAATTCTGGAAGATCTCCAGTGAGGAAGACAAAAAAGAAATCAAAATTTAATATATCTGATGACAGTGAGGGTAGATGTTCGAAAGTTTTGAGGAGGAAAAGTTACTTAAAAGAGGGCATCATTTGTTGTCAAAAGTCAGCAGCAGTGTATGGAGCCTTTGAATCCCACTAAGAAAACACTAATTTTGAGATTCCTTAGAATATGGAGATGGGATTATGAAAAGTACTGCACTGCAATGAGGAAGTGCAGGAGATTGGATGACACTGGCTCAATCTTTTCCATAGCTAATAAGCAATAATCAAGGCCACAATTTTCAGTTGTGAGATGTTCTCTGCTCTCTCCCCACTTAGCATCCACAGACAGACCATTTCATCCGTGCTTTATTGTTTTCCATATTTACAGAAAAAAAAAAAAAAAAACAGAATTAGGCTCCATCTGCAGCTTGTGAGGCTGCAAAAGGCAAACAATTCCCCCCAGACTGAAAGCAATAATAGGTTGTTCTCCATGCAAATTGGGCAAAGCAAATGCTGGGTAATTGGCTAAAAATGGCTAAACTCAGATGATCTCTGTTTCAAACTGTCATTTAAGACAAACAAATGTATTTGCATGTGAGGAATTCTGCCATGGTACAGCTGGAGGAATCTGAATAGCAGGGCTGTTGATTCAGGCTAAGACTGCACCATGTGGGGTGGCTGCAGAATGGGGGATCAAAGAGAATTGGCTCCATAATTTTAGGGAATTGAGGAATATCCCTTGGGAAGCAAAGCTCCTGTGCTTGTGGATACTTTCAGGAATGGTTATCCTGGGACGGGCTAACAGAATAGCTGGTGATGCAACCAGTCTCTAATGACAGAGCAAACAATTAAGGAAGTTCCAGAATTGTATTCACCTCAATATTCCCTCTTGGAGGCTGACTTGGGACTTTCTTTGCTGTTGAGAGATTTGGGGGAATGACTCTGAGTTGGAAAAGGATAAATTTAGATTGCATGTATGTATCAGAAGAAATCCCTGTCACCCCCCGACCTGGGCAACCATCAGGGGAAAGACTGGCAGAGACAGAGACAAAATGAGTTGCATGGAATCATGGAATGATTTTGGTCGTAAGACATCTTAAAAACCATCTTGTTCCACCCCCTGCTATGGGTAGAGACACCTTTCACTGTCCCAGATTGCTTCAAGCCCTGTCCAACTTGGCCTTGAACAATTTCAGGGATGAGGTATCCACAACTTCTCTGGGCAATCAATCCCAGGGCCTCACCATCCTCACAGGGAAGAATTTATTCCTGATATCTAATCATAATCATAATTGATAATCTAAATAATTCATAATCCAGCACTCACTCCCCGTTGCAATTCAAACCTTCCCAGTTTCTCCTGGTGAAGGCAGGCCCCAAAAGAGATAACTGGGGGAGCAAAGCCCAGTGATGAGCAACTGAGCATCAGATGTGAACAAAGTCCCCTCAGGAATGCACATCCCGACCATCTCCAGGGACATGGTGCTGTAAACACAGCAGGACATTTATCATGCCAAGGGTAAAGCAGCCTGACCCCAATCTTAATTGGATCTAGGCTGACAAACCCTCTGGCAGCTCCCTGGAAACAATAGTGGGATAGTTGGGGAACGTGCATGGAATGTGCTGCTGTGTCAGCAACTGTGCAGTTGGGCTCCTTAAAATCCATAAATCCATAAATCCTCATCAGGAGGAGGAGCCAGCCCAGGTTTAGAACACCTGGTGTGGGGTGTTCCTCACTCGGGGTCGCCAAATGTGGTGGTGTTTGCAGGGGTCCCAAGGACGAGGTGAGAGATGAGAATCTTGACTCCATGTTTCAGAAGGCTGATTTATTATTTTATGATATATATTATATTAAAAGAAAAT